>OY723406.1:42791486-43997736 GCA_963210345.1 Inga oerstediana | reverse complement strand
TTGGAAGTTGAGATAAGAAACAGGGGAAATCTGAAAATCTAGATTTTGGCCGCGGCTAGGCAACTAAGCTATTTCTTGGCCACAACCAAAAGATTTCCTAGCCATGGCCCAAAAGGCTTTGACCTCTCTTGGCGGCACCCAGAGAATCCCTTGGCTACAGCCAAGACCACCTATTTCAGCACTTCATATTTTTTGAAAGATGTTGATTATGCTAGCCTTTCCCAACTCCATAGGCATTTGTTTGAGCTTCCAATTGCTACCTAAGTGACTCAAATGATAACCAACAAGTTTAAAATAAAGGATAAACATGGGGATAAGGAAAAAATAACGTAGTTTACATTATGGCATAAATATTGGACTAAGTAATGGCACTCCAATCGTAAGTTCTCACTATAAAACCTAATAGTTGTCAGGGATTTAAGACTTGCCTTAGCTTAGAGAGATAGTTGGACACCCTTCAAGGAAAACGATCGGGTAGTAGCTCTTTCTTTCATATGTTATGAGACATGTTGTATAAGAGTGGTATGATCATGAGTTTGGGAGGTATTCACAATTTATGAGGTGGTTTACCGAGGCCTATTGCCTAGGCATGCACTTGGGCCATGAAAATGGAATACCAGGGCCTGTTGCGAGGGAAAACACTAGAGGCCAAGTGATTTATATACCTAGTGCTGTAGTAATGTGAAATGCCGCATGTTGTGTTTTGAATGCTGGTTGCTATTTTCATGATATATGATGACTATGTGGCATGCTCTATATTCTTGCATATATGTTATTAAATGTCTGTTACTACTGGGATTCTTTTGAATCTCACTCTCTCTTTATAACAACAATAGCTCAAGCTAGTAGCTCAAGGGGCAAGAAGGTAAATCCAGACTACTAGAGGATGAAGCTAAGAGATTTTATTTCTTGTTGGTTGTCTATTTTGGTACTATATATGATGTATATAACTTGGTAGACATAAGGATGGAACCATGGTAGAACCAGTAGTAACTGATGCTTAGGTAACTTAGTTAAATGACGCTTTTGTATGGTAATAGATCATTAACCAAACGATGACATAAAGAGCAGTAAGCGTAGAGACGCTTGAATACTTTGATAAAAGGAATTAAGAACTGATGAGTTATGATGGAATTACAAACTTTTATGAAATCATTTTGAAAAGTTTTAAATTCATTAGAAAAACCCATTCAATTATAGGTTTGAACCTTGATTTGAAGCTGGGATTTATAACTATTTTCTAAAGTATATTTGTTCCATGACTGAACTCTTGCCTTAACAGTTCAACTCGCTATGCATTTAAACCATTAAATGACCATGAAGGTAAGGGTATTACACTTTCCTTAGCCTTATCCTTCTTATTGCCTTTGATTTTGATAGAGTAGAAATTGCTATAGAAAGTTCTTACTACTGATGGGCTTAATTATTAATCAACTTGAAGCTAGCCTAATATTGCTCCAAGTAGCCATATAGATTGAAGCCTAGGTTATCTCTTAGAAATGGTAGGTCCACAAAGACAATATGGCACATAGGCCAAGATGAAAATAAGTCTTTACACCTCTTTTTCTCATTTAGTTGTTACAGAGGTTTGGAATTGAAATTAGGAGGTGGTTGTTAGATTCCATATGTGTTTATGATAACAAAGATTCGATTAATGTTACAAAAGGTTTTGATAATAAATAAAAAGTTTTGAATAAAGTAACTAAGCTCTTGGTGGCAGGCAAAATCATTACTCGAGTAACTACTCAAGTAATAAAGAAGAATTGAAAGACAGGGAATAAGAGAAAGCATTATTGGCAAATATTTGAAGGCATTACTCAAGTAAGCTCTCAAGTAATGATCCTTCATTACATTGAGGGATCACTTAAGTAATGTTTGAGAAATTGTTCTAGAAGCTCTATATCAAAAATTGCATGCCATTACTCGAGGGATAACTCAAGTAATCGAAAAAGAAATTGAAGCATTACTCAAAGGGCACTCGACTAATCAGAGAAGAAAAGATGCAGTAACTCTCAGCCAAGAAATGAAATGACATTACTCAAGGGATCACTTGAGTAATTTGAAATGAAAAGATTGCATTACTAGAGGGATCCCTCACTTAAGTAGAGAAATAGTTACTCTCGAGCAAGATTTGGATGACATTACTTGAGGGATTACTCGAGTAATCAGAAAAGAATTAAAAGCATTACTCAATGGATCACTCAAGTACTCACAGAAGAAAAGAAGACTTACTCGAGGGATCCCTCGAGTAATGAAGTCTGCCAAGTTTTGTAAAATGAATTACTTGATAGATTACCCAAGTAATTTGGTCAGAAAACATTGACTTACTCTTTGGCTTATTTTGAAAGGGATTACTCGAGGAGCTACTGGAGTAATGCACCTGGACGGCTCGAGTAACCGCTTGAGTAATCATGTCTAGAATTATGATCTTAATCTGTTGTTTATTGAATTGTTATCTATATGACTAATTTTTCATTGTATTATTTTCCTAAGTGAATTTACAGATAAACAATGAAGAGATCATGCATTGAGAGGAAAGTCAAACATATAGTCCGCAATGATCAAAATGGTCACCTATCACAAATGGCTAGTTTTCAAATTCAAAGAATAGTCAAACAAAGCTGTGCGACTCTAACAAACATGTTAAAATGGTTTAACGGTTATTACTAATTAAACTATAAATATGAGAACATTCAACGAAGAACAGAACACAACAACTAAGAACACGTAAACTCACATCGATCAATGTATTCTTAGTGCTCTGTTTTGTTATACCCATTCTTTGTACTTCAATGATTATCTATTTATTTTGTGAAAGAGATTTTCATTACAAACTCAATATATGTTATTGAGACAACTTAAGGTTGTGGAACCTTGACTTGGGATTTTATTACAATGTGTAAGAGGGAGCGAGTATTCAAGTGAAAGAACTTGCCTATGTATTGAGGTGCCAAGAACCCACTGAATCATGGAAGATATTGTGAAACTCTTAAAGAAGCTCTAAGGACTAGACGTAGGTTAAAGTGGTTATGGCCGAACCAGTATAATTCCCGGTGTACACTTCAGTGATATTTCTCCTAGATTTTAAATGCTTTAAATTTCTAGTCAATTTTAAATACGAAATGAATTTTTTGGTATTACCTAATTCACCCCCCCACCTTTTAGGTGAAACCTTGCACTAATAGTGATCCTTTTACTTCTTCTCTCAAGGTTCTTGATTGATCTTGTAGGCATCCTTGTGATTGGCCCTAAGATACTCTACAAGGCCCAGCTTGAAAGTCTTTGACAATCCCTTTAACAACATTTCTCACTGTTCTGTTAAGACTTTCAATCTTAGTGCATGGATCATGTGAAGAAGGGCTAGTTGTTTCTGTATCTTTCTCCTTTGAGATAGTAGTTGTGGTCTTGGACATGGACCTTGTCTCCATTTGGACTCTTATTACTATCCCCTTAGCCCGAGAAGGAGCTTTGAAAGAGGCATCAGCTACCTTAGGCTTGAATTTCATAGGTGTTTTCTTTCTCAGAGACTTTTTGGAAGGCAGCTTGGATGGAGGAGGAGCCTCATCTTTGCCATAATTTGCATGTTTGGAGGGAGATATTTATATGTGTCAAGAGTTATGTTTTTTGTGAGTTTTTGAGATTTTGGGAGTTATAGGTGATGAAATAGAGTGAGTTTGGTTAGGTTTTGATTGGAAGATGGAGGCAAAAGTGATGGGAAAGATTTGTATTTTGAGTAGAAACTGAGTGAGTATTTGAATAATGAGCATTGAATGAGTTCGGTTACATAATATCAAGACCTAGGTTATTCGAATAGGTGTATGAATGTTCAAATAAGGGCATCCTTATTTGAATAATGATGAACTTATTTGAAAATTCTTCAAGAAAGTACATGTACCACATGTATTCGGATAGACTTTAATTTATTCAAAGAGTTTGTCCCTTACTTGTTCATGTATTTGAATAGCAGAAAGTGTATTTGAACAACCTTCTTCGATTTGTAGACTTCATATTAGAATAAGAGTTTTGTATTCGCATAACTTCTGTGTACTTCTGTTTATCTTATTCGAATAAGGGTATCATTATTCAAATAGACTTCTATCTTTAGTTCTTCATCTTATTCAAATAAACAGTCTTGTATGTGAATAGATTTCCTTTCCTACATATACAAAGTGATGTATTTGTATACAAAATAGTTTAGTTTATTTGAATATGTATTCTTCTATTCGAATACAGTCTTTGTAATTTTTTTTTAGATAAATAGTTATTCAAATAGGTTACTAGTTATTTGAATAGACTTCCTGAAACTTCAATTAAATTTATTCGAATATAGGTTTCTTTATTCAAATACAGGTTTTGAAACTTTGTTTTAGACATCTCATTGTTATTCAAATATTTCATTGTTATTTGAATAGTTTTTTTGAAAATTCCCTTTATTTGAATAAGTTGTCTTTATTCGAATAAAGTTTTTCTTGTTTCTGTTGTAGAATAGGAGTTCTATTATTCAAATAGGCTTTTGTATACTTTTTATGCAAATTTACTCTTATTTTTATAGATTTTCTTTAGTCAAATAACGTTTTTGTAAACCCTTACTTTTGTATTCGAATAAGTATTCTGTTATTCGAATATATTTTCTGAAAACTTCTTTTATTTGAATGAATTACCTTTATTCAAATAAATTTTTTGTAAAATCTTTCTTTTATACTCAAATAGATACTCTTTTATTCGAATAGTCTTTTGTAAACAGATTTAAGCAGTAACACTCATTCAAATATATAACTTGTATTCGAATAAGGTCCTTTGAAAATCTCATCTTAGTATTCGAATAGAAAGGCTAGTATTCGAATAAACCTTCTCTCATCAGCTAATTGGTTATTTGCTAATGGTTTTTTTGAATATATCAGCCAATTGCATATGCGTAGGGATAAAGACAACTTGGACATCTTTCTTTTAAACATGATCTCTGATAAAGTGATGTCTTACATTAATCTTGAATGCTACACTGGAATTTTGGCCAAACTAATAGTGCTGATGTTGTCACAGTAGATAGAAATATCATTGAGATGAATGCCAAGATCTTATAATTATTGCTTCAACCATAGTACTTTAGCATACTAGCTTGATACTGCCATATATTTAGTTTTTGTTGAAGATAGCGATACAGTATTTTGTTTCTATAGTTTCTTGCTGAACCAAGAAATAATTGCTCCCCAAAGAAATTGGCATTATCCACTTGGGTTTTTCTATCAGTCTTGTAACCACCATGACCAAAGTTTGAGTATGCAACCAGATATTCATTTCCTCCTTTCAGATACCATATCCCTAATTCCACTGTGTCAGCAAGGTATCTAAAGTTTCTTTTCACAGGTTTAGCATGAGATTCCTTGGGACTTGGCTGGTATCTTACACGCATTCTGACACTGAATTGAATGTTTGGTTTGCTAGCTGTAAGATAAAGTAGTGAGCCAATCATTCCTCTATACTTTGTTATGTTGAACTTAGCTCCTTTCACGTCTACATCCAATAATGTTGTTGAACTCATAGAAGTATAAGCTCCATTAGCTTATCCATTCCATTTTTCTTAAGGACCTCTTTGAGATACTTGGTCTGAGATATGAATATCCCATTCTTTCTTTGCTTGATTTACAAGACCCAAAAGACTGTTAATTCTCCCATCATAGATATCTCAAATTCTCCTTTCAATATATAAGAAAGTTCCTTACTCAGAGAATCATCAGTGGCTCCAAAAATAATATCATTAACATGTCATTTTTCTTGTGTTTGATAAATAATGTTGTGTCTACTCTTCCTCTGACAAACCCTTGATTAATAATAAAATTGTTTAGTCTTTCATACCAAGCTCATGGAGATTATTTAAGACCATAAAGAGCTTCTTTATTCTATAGACATGATTTGGATTAGAAAAATCTTCAAAACTAGGGGGTTGTTTAACATAAACTTCCTCCATCATGTAACCATTAAGGAAAACACTTTTTACATCTATTTGATAGAGTTTGAATCATTTGAAGCATACAAAGGCTAAGAGTACATGTATGGCTTCCAATCTGCTATTGGAGTATACGTTTCCTCTTAATCAATTCCTTCTTGATTATAGCCTTTGGCCACCAATATTGCCTTGTTTCTGACAATGTTTGCAGATTTATCAAGTTTTCTTAAATACCCATTTACACTAGTGGAAAAAGGGCTTTTTAGACCAGTTTGAAAGAGGCAAGCTTCATCCAAGAGGGGGGTGAATTGGGTGATGTTATAAATTTTTCGCTTGATGTGGAGATATGAAAAATATAGTAGATAGAGTAGAGTTGAGAAGATTTGAACACAGAGAATTATACTGGTTCGGCCTAACAACCAGGCTTACATCCAGTCCTCAGAGATCAAGACCTACTAAGATTTTCACTATACCTCCAAGATTCAATGGGCTCTCAGAACGCCACACAACAACAATTGTCCTTGAAAAGACTACGAGCAGAAATATTCTCTCACTAAGAAATTTCTCTCCCCCTTACGACAAGTCTTATGTATAGAAAAACAACTTATGACCCTTCTCACTTGCTTATGTATACAAGACTTATGAGCAGCAACGTTCTCTCTTGCTTACACCACTGTAAGTCTTACGAGCAGCAACGTTCTCTTCTGCTTGTATCTTATATGACTTATGAGTGAAAGGTTTAGCAAGGAATTCTCTCAACTGCTTCTCTCGTAAGGAAATCTACCCTCTCATGGTCCCAATACCTTGAGATCAAATAAGCATAAAATTTGAATTGTATGAAGACTCTCTCACAGAGCAAATAAATAAACACTGAAGATCAATGTGTATATAGAGAAAATGATGAATAGCAGAGACTCGTGTATAAGCTTGTGAATTCTTGTGCTTCATTTTTGTATTGACTATCTCTGAATCTCTGTATATATAGATGTTCAGATTTTGCCCGTTTGAGTAATCATAGTTTGAGGAGCGGGGCTTTTGCAACTGTGGAGTGACACGCGCATGTTTGAATATTCTGAATGCGGTAGGTACGAGCGTGCTTGTAATGATGTTATCTGCCGTTATTTGACTTTCTCCATGTCAGCTTATTTCAAACGTTTATCTTCCTGTATCATACTTATAATACATTCAAAATGATGTTAAACAATGATAATAAGTAATAATGATATGAATAAATAACAATAAACCATATTTGGATTGAACGTTGTGAGACTTGGTATTTTTGGTGATCTGGTAGAGTATCACTCGAGCATAAAAGAGCTCACTCGAGTGATCTTCCTATTTTCTTCTTTGTGCTTCAGTTATCGGGTTGTGCTTGCATAGGATTTCATAGAGATAAAATTCTCACTCGCGAGTGATGTGGGGTCTCACTCGAGCACAACTCCTCCTGCTCGAGTGATCTTGAATTTCTACTGGGATTGTCTTCTCGGGTTATCACTCGTATATCATTTTAGCAAGAGTGAGATTTTGTACTTGCGGGTGATGTGGTCCCTCACTCGAGCACACACACTCCTGCTCGAGTGAGACGTATATTCTCAAGGAATATGCTCTCAATACCAACACTCACATCAGGATTTGAGAGGGATAAATTTATCACTCGCAGGTGATGTGAGCCCTCACTCGAGCACACAGACTCCTGCTCGAGTGAGAAGAATATTCTCAAAAAATATACCATTTATACAAGCACTCGCATCAGATTTGGAGAGGGATAGATTTTTCACTCGCAAGTGCTAATGTGTCACTCGAGCATATGAGGTTGTGCTCGAGCATACTTACGCTTCTCTGAACTTCATGACTCTCGACCAAGCACTCGCAGTACCTTGCTCGAGTACAGAATACTCATGCTCGAGCATTGATGTCTCTGTTCGAGTGCATCAAGGAAGCATGATAATACTTGCTCTCGGCCAAGCACTTGCAGACCTTCACTCGCATGTGCTCGAGTGAGAATGGCTTCTCTGCTCAAGTGCAAACTCCAGTGCTTGAGTGAATCAGTGAACATAACAGTGGCATGCCTCTCGGGTGAACACTTTCTGGCTATCACTCGCACCTGCTCGAGTACAGAAGGGATCTATGCTCGAGTGCAAAGCTCATGCTCAAGCACTCCAGTTCAATTTGACAGCAGATACCAGAAAACATTGCTATATGCATTTGGTAACTTTGTAAACATTTCTTAAACTTATAAAACCATGATTTGTACACAATTGTTTTTTTGTTATCATCAAAACTTGGGATCTAACACAGTTAAAATTGACTTTTTAGATTGGTTCTGGATCCGGTCTAGATACAGCCAGTCTTAAAAGTTTGTCACTTTTGAGACCGGTTTGGTAACCAGTCTTAAAAGTCTCACTTTTAATTAAGACCGGTTGTATTAAAAACTATTCTAAAAGTAACAATTTTAAGACCGGGTTTCATGAGCACCGGTCTTAAAAGAACTCTTCTGTAAGGCGATTTAAATATCATTTTTAAGACAGGTTATAATTATAACCGGTCATAAAAGTGTTATATATATATATATATATATTTTAATTGTTTGTAATTAGGTTAGTTACCAAAACACATCCTTGAATTGCTACCTACAATGCCATACTTATTAAGTGCCATATAGTGTTCAGTTTGCTTCCACTTACCATTTCCTTTTGCTTTAACCTTCTCATTGAATTAGGAACTTGTAACATGTCATATATCCTCATGTAGAATGTTTTGTTTAAAACCATCATATATATATGTATATATATATATGCATAAATGGATTCAACCATGACATATCATACAACCAACAAGTCAATTCATCAAAATGTACATAAACCATGTTAAAACCAAAAAACATGTCAAATCATGCAACCAACAATATAATTGAATTCAACCAACCAACATGTCAATTCATAAATGAATATATACAAAACAATTCCTCAGTTTTACATACAAGAACTCACTATTGTAAAAGTTTATAAATGAATTCAGCACAACAATTACGAATGTTCTCAATATCTTCTTCTAGAAAGGGATCAGCAAGTTCAAACATTTAAAACACCAAAACCTGGCAAAACATTAACTTCACTTTAAAAAAATAAAAGTAATACAAAATTTTTGAAATATATATACATTTACCTCTTAGTAAGTTCTGTCGTGCCTAGGGTAATAATATTATACATGTGCCTCAGAATATGCTACCCATACAAGTTGGACCCCGGTGGTTGCCTACGGGTCTGAAAAATAACATGATATCATTAAAAAAAGCATAAAATTAAAGCATATATGGCTTATTATTGAATACATTCTTAAAACAAACCAATATGTAACTAACCTTTGGCAAGATTCATGTAGGGTCTTTTACCTCATCCATAGGCCTACCACAAGTAGTTGTTGGAATGTCCGCATAGCCCTATATCATCAAAATCACAAAGGTTACTTATTTTACACAAATTCCATAACTTTTGCACACGAAAAGTAATTAATAATGCAAGAAAACTTACGCGTTTAAGCTCTTCTTCAATTCACTAGTTGGCTTGCTGAGGTGGAGGGAGCATAAGAGGATGACAGGATAACTCTTCTTGTACAAAATAGCCAATTGGCAATGATCACTGAAAAAAGGAAAAAGTTTTAAGCAAATATAAAATATTATGTATAGTATGAAATATAAATTTGTGTCTTACCTATGCAAACATAGAGTCAAGAAACACTCAATTGAGATTTCACTAAGCCTGTACGATAAGTATGTGTGTCTGATAGAAGCAATGGTCTCATTGTCATAGAGTTCAACTGGGCATAGGAGTCCAAATTTATCAGTTTTTCCCGAGTCAACCAACCTACGATGCATGCACCTACAATATTCAAGCAGGGACATTAAATCAATGTTTAACGGCGTAATTTGTAAATTATTAACTTCCAATTTCAGAAGATACTTACATCAAAAAGAGCTGGACATTCGAAATCGTAAGTTGTTGTAGAGGAGCTACCAGGGACATTAAATCATCCCTCTCCAGATAGCATTGCGCCCCTGACTTGCCAACAGCTAACTCAGTAGCCTAATCTGTTAGAATCAGCAGGCACAGCAGAAGAATTATAAAAATTTTCAGTGATCCTAATTAAGGATCTATCAACGGTGTTAAAATCTAGGAGCCAACGCCTCAGGTCCGCTCCCTCTACTAGTATCTACACGAATGCTCTCCAACAGAGACTGCGTGCTAGCGCCTCCAAATGTCTTTTAGGGTTTCCCTTGCGGCTTTGAATTCTTATACGTGTATGAGTATATCTGCTCTATCAAGTTTATATTTTATGAGGGCTATATTCAAATTTCAAAATTAATCATCATTAATTTCAAAATTAATTAACAATTTATTATCTTGATAAGCTAATTAAATAAATTCAGTTTAAATTAAATCTGTCCAACAATTTTAATTTAACCTATTTATTTAATCTAAATAAAGAGCCATTAGATTTAATTTTTCTTCATAAATTAAATCTAAGATATCATATCTCTATCATGTTAGTTATTAAATTTAACATATCTTAGTAAATTAAATTTAAAACTAACACAATAAAATAATATCATATAATATATATATATGTAGATATATATAATATATATAATATATGTATTTCAAAAATATATATCTATATAATACAATAACGAATTTTATATTATATATATAAAAATATAAAATTCATAAACCCTAAATTAAACATTATCTCATGTTGAGCCATTCTTGTGTGCGACCCTGTAGGCTCATATGAAGTTGGCAATGGGCCAATAATTGTACTAACCCAAAAGTCGCAATCAACCTCTAGCAAGACATTACAACTACCCAATTCATATGAGGATCGTTATCACGATGCAACCTGTCATACAACCATGTCACGTTCCTTTTGTCACACAATATATCGATCAAGGATAAGGCATGGATAATGTCATCCTCTTGTTCCTGACCATTACTTTCTCGATTCCTGAGTAGCCTGACATTAGAAATGGAAACTCATTTCTATTGTAGTATGGCCATACATTTCTCAGACTGACTCATCGAATGGCCCAGTAATATCTCTCTACTAATGTGAGGGACAAATTCCATCTTGATCATTCATATTCCTCTGCATGAAAAACCACCAAGCCGATCATAGCCTTTATCATCACTCGGTTAAAAATGACTTTTGACTAGTTCAAAGCTTAGCAACTCTCATGTAGGAATCCATTATGATCTCAGGTCTAAGGGCATTGTGATGTGGTTATATACGATGAAAGCTTATGACTTGATCGATGTAGCTTTCTCATAGTAGGTCGGTCCAACACCTTGTACTCTTACAAGTGCCTAAGACTTTGATTCATATCTCCATATCTTATCAAAGTCATACTGGTCTTGTTTCATCTCTGCTCTCGTATCGATGACCGACCAGAGACATTTTAGGATAATTTTTATGATTTATCCAAGGATACAATTATCATAGTTAACATGAGAATAATATGATAACAGAATGGAGAAATTTCATTAAATTAATAATGTTCAAAGTACAATGATTGGCCCTTTGGGCACAATTTTCAACATCTTCCTACTTGCCCTAGGTACAATCATTAATTTGCCTAATTCCTATTGTTCTAACATGACACTCATGCTTTGCCTATGCAAGTAGCTTAGTAAGAGGATCAGGAACATTATCTTCTCCTGCTACTTTGCATATCTTTATATCACCTCTATCATTGATTTCTCTAATAAGATGAAATCGCCTTAATATATGCTTGGTCCTTTGATGTGACCTAGGCTCTTTGGCTTGTGCAATAGCACTGCTATTATCACAGAACAAATCTATTGGATTTGAGATGGTAAACACCACCCCTAGTTCAATAATGAATTTTTTGATCCAAACAGCTTCTTTAGTTGCATCCGATTATGCTATATACTCATCTTCTGTTGTAAAATTTGCTACAGTGATATGTTTGGAGCTCTTCAGCTTACTTCTCCACCATTCAAGAGGAATACGTATCCAGATTGCAATTTAAGGTCATCTTGGTTAGTTTGTAAACTTACATCTGTGTAACCAGTTACACAGAGCTCATCATCCAATCTACCATAGACCAAAAATAGGTCCTTAGTCCTTCTTAAGTACTTTAGGATATTATTGACCGTAGTCCAATGACCCTCAGCAGGATCTTGTTGATATCTGCTAGTCATGCTTAAGGAAAATGAGACATCTGGTCGAGTACATAGCATGACATACATGATGGATCCAATGGCCGAGGCATATGGAACCTTACTCATGCGATCTCATTAATCAGGTGTGCTAGGACACAGATCCTTGCTAAGATGGATACCGAGAGACATGGGCAACTAACCCCTTTTTGAATCATGCATACTGTACCTATACAGTATCTTGTCTATATATGTGTTCTGACTTAGGCTTGTTAGTCTTTTGAATCTATCCCTATAGATCCTAATCCCTAAGATATAGGTGGCTTCACCTAAGTCTTTTATTGAAAAGGAATTTCCGAACCAAGACTTGATACTCTACAAGATAGGAATGTCATGCCCAATGAGTAGGATGTCATCTACATAAAGTACTAGAAATGCAACTGTGCACCCACTAACCTTCTTGTAAACAAAAGGTTCATCGATGTTTTGAATGAATCCAAACTCTTTGATCAGGTGTGCTAGGACACAGATCTAGCTTCGAGATGCTTACTTCAATCCATAAATGGATCTTTGAAGCTTCCAAACTTTACCAGAGTCCTATGGACACATAAAACCTTTAGGTTGTGTCATGTACACATCCTCAAGCAGCTTTCCATTAAGAAAGGCTGTTTTGACCTCCATCTGCCATATTTCATAGTCATAATATGCTGCAATAGCAAGAAGAATTCTGATTGATTTGGCCATTACAACTGGTAAAATAGTTTCATTATAGTCTACCCTATGAGTTTGAGTGAATCCTTTTGCAACCAGTCGTGCCTTGAAGACATTTACTTTGCCATCCATATCAGTTTTCTCCTTGAAAACCCATTTACACCCGATGGTTTTTACACCTTCTGGTGGATCGACTAAGGTCCATACCTGATTGTCGTACATGGATTACATTTCAGAATTTATGGCATTTAGCCATTTCTCGGAGTTCGGTCCCACTATGGCTTCTCTATAGGTGGTTGGCTCATTTTGCTCAATGAGCAACACATCACGGCCTTTAGTAATTAGAAATCCATATCTCTGAGGCTAATACCGTGTCCAATCAGATCTTCGTGGACCTTTTGTTACTTGAGGAGGCTCAGCAACTTGTTGTGAGTCTTCTCTAATGTCCATCTATGTTTCTGTACTATCTTGTGACTCTCAAACTTCTTCGAGATGTACCTTGCTCCCACTTTGTTATCGGTGGGATTGTAGACATAGTATCCTTTCGTTTCTTTAGGATACCCCACAAAAAGACACTTTGATGATCTGGGCGCTAATTTATCAGAGGCTTGTTCCTTAACATAGACCTCACATCCCCAGATCTTAAGAAAAGATAAACTTGGTTTCTTTCTAGTCCATATCTCATATGGTGTCTTTTCAATTGCCTTAGATAGAACACGATTTAGTATGAATGTAGCTGTCTCTAGTGCATGTCCCTAAAAGGATGGTGGAAGATCTATTTGACTCATCATATATCAAACCATATCTAATAGTGTTTGATTCCTCCATTCAGAAATGCCATTTCATTGTGGTGTTCCTAGAGGAGTTAGTTGTGAGATTATCCCACAACTCCTAAGATGGTCAATGAACTCTTGGCTCAAATATTCACCACCTCGATCATATCGAAGTGCTTTAATTGTTTTGCCAAGTTGGTTTTGTACTTCATTTTGAAATATTTTGATCATTTCAAAAGATTTAGATTTATGTTTCATTAGATAGATATAGCCATATCTACTAAAGTCATCTACAAATGTAATGAAGTAGACATAACCTCCTCTAGCAGCTGTATTTAATGGTCCATATACATCTGTATGTATCAGGCCCAATAATTTAGTGGCCCTCTCACTATGCTCAGTAAAAGGTGCCTTTGTCATCTTTCCTAATAAGCAATATTTGCATGTATCATATAATTCAAAATAAAATGAGTTAAGAAATGCATCTTGATAGAGTTTGGCAATGTGTCTCTCATTTATATGGCCGAGAAGATAATGCCATAGGTAGGTTGGATTCAAATCGTTTGATTTTATCCTTTAAGTAGTTACGTTATAGATATTCTCATTATTAGGATATTTCAAATTTAATATATAATGACCAATATACAAATCACCATCAGCATAGAAAATGTCATTACAATAAATAGAATATTTACCATTCCTAGTAATAGAAGTATAACCTTCCTTATCCAAATAAGAAAGAGAAACAATGTTACTACTCAAAGCAGGAACATAATAGCAATTGTTCAAAACTAACAAAAGCCTACAGGGCAGAACTAATTCATATGTGCCTACGGCTAAAGCAGCAACTCTTGTTCTGTTTCCAACTCGTAGGTCCACCTCGCCCTTCTTCAGCTTTCTACTGTCCTTTAGACCCTGTACAAAGGTCCACTTCGCCCTTCTTCAAGTAGAAAAATGAATGTCTATAACATAAATACCTGAAGATATAGCCCGCTATCCTTCTTGTTCTTTTTCAGATCTTCCAAGTAGAGTTTGCAATTCATCTTCCAATGACCAGGTTCATTGCAGAAGTAGCAGACTCCTTCCTTTGGAGGCTTTGACTTCTTAGGTGCAGGCTTGGTTTTAGTCTTGTCTGACTCTTTGGTCTTACCACCTGAGCCATTACCCTTCCCTTTCTTTTTCATACCCTTTACTTTCTGAACCATCAAAGCTGTACTGGGCTTTTTCTTAATACTATGCTCAATAGTTTTGAGCATCTTATGCAACTCAGAAATTGATTTCTCTATGTTGTTCATATTGTAGTTCATGACAAACGGGTCATAACTCTCCGAGAGTGAGTTCAGGATCAAATTCGTAGCTAACTCCTAGCTCATAGGAAATCCAAGCCTCTCAATGTGATCAATATAGCCTTTCGTCTTTAACACATGAGTATTAACTGATGCACCTTCAGCCATTTTATAGGAATGTAAGGCCTTTGTGGTCTTATACCTTTCTTTCCTTGCTTGTTTTTGGAACATTTCCTTGAAATGGACAATCATCTCATGAGCCTCCATAAGTTCCAGATCTCTTTGGAGCTTTGGAACCATAGTGGCAAGCAGCAGGCAACCTACATCCACAGAGTCATCCTTATGCTTTGTGTAAGCATCTCTCTGAGCTCTTGGAGCATTGGCTGCAAGCTCCTCAAGAATGGGTTGATCTAGGACATAAGCCTTTCTTTCCTGTTTGAGAACAATTCTCAAGTTCCTGAACCAGTCAAGAAAGTTTGTCCCATTGAGTTTGTCCTTCTCAAGGACTAATTGAAATGATAGCATAGCAGTATTACTGGTCAACATGATTCTACAATTAAAATATGCAAAGTTAGTTAGTAATCTCCTACTAAATTAACAACCCTTAAAATAATAATTAGTAGGCTAAGATCTATATTTGGCTTAAACTTAAGTCCGCTTTGGCAAGACACTTAAATTCAAGTTATTTAGGTAGGTAACCTCTTTACCAATTATATCACATGTAACTCTCAAATGTTTATGGGATTTGATCATCATATGATCCAACATGTTTAATCCTATCTAACGCCTTAAGATTCAAAACCATTTTGTTAATCTCAATTAAGTCAAAACAATAATGAATATTATGAGCAGCACCATTATTCATGCTTGTCTCATCAAGATAACTCAAGTGCTTCCACTTTGGTGGTTTCCGCAATTGAGCGACCTAGGTTTAGACAAGTATTCATTAATTAATGGCATTAAGACTTAAGATTTGATTAGAGGGCTCCATTAATTAGTCTTGTTTATATGAATGTAATCGTAGTCATATCTCATACAGATAAATACATATAAACGTAAAAGTATTCATGCAATGATCTTATCAAAAATATAATTTAAACGTGACACAACATGGCTTACCTAACCTAAAATCCTCTCAAGCCAATGAGAGGACTTCTCTAAATAAGAAAAGAAATACATTGAGAGAAACCTCGTTTATACATTCAAGAGGAATGAGATGAGAAGAGAATGTACATCGAGAGTATTTAAAGAAAGGCATGGCACGTAGGCCGTATTTAAATATTACAACCCTTTGTAAAATGCTAAAGCCATGTAGTTCAGCATACCCAAACAAGTATAAATAATAAACCATAACAAGAATTCATACAATATGTAAAGCAATAAATGTCGTGATCAGATTATATTGCGCTACGCAGAGGTAGCTATGGTGGTCCCACTAGCCGGTTAGCAGGCGGGGTTAAGGGGCAGTGCCCTTGTTTTCCTTATAGTTTCGGATCCCTATTACCTGAATAGATATATGAACTTATACCCGATTGGATTGCCGCCAACTACAATCTAAGGTACCCTACCCGACTTCATGCAAGCCTAGGGTTTCATGCAAGTAAGATCCTTTTCAATTCAAAACGAAACCATAAATTCTGACTTCAGAATTTTTTTTCAGAATTGAAATTACTTAACCAGCAGCTTATATAATCGAAACAATTTTTGGTAGATCATATATATGCAGTTAAATCCGAAAACAAAAATCATATATATGTTCAGACATTTCTTATAAGCATCGTGCATATCCCATATATCACAAGTATAAGAATCATAAACTCAATTTAAACGCACAATTGATCTGGCTTTGATGCCACTGTTAGAATGTGCCACTGTTAGAATCGGTAGGCACAGCGGAAGAATTATAAAAATTTTCACCGATCCTAATTGACGATCTATCAATAGCATTTAAATCGAGTTAGAAAGATTCGTTCCTTTTTCAACTTAGGGTTTTCACGATCTCTAGAAGCCAACGCCTCACGTCCGCTCCCTCTACCGGTATCCACACGAATGCTCTCCAACAGAGACTATGTGCTAGCACCTCCAAAAGTCTTTTAGGGTTTCCTTTGCGACTCTGAATTCTCATGCGTGTATGAGTATATCTGCTCTATCAAGTTTATAACCTATGAGGGCTATATTCAAATTTCAAAATTAATCATCATTAATTTTGAAATTAATCAATAATTAATTATATTGATGAACTAATTAAATAAATTCAGTTTAAATTAAATCTATCCAATATTTTTAATTTAACCTATTTATTTAATCCAAATAAAGAGCCATTAGATTTAATTTATCTTCATAAATTAAATTTAAGATACTGCATCTCTATCATGTTAGTTATTAAATTTAATATATCTTAATAAATTAAATTTAAAACTAACACAATATAATAATATTATATAATATATATACATATATATATATATATATATATATAATATAAGATATGTATTTTGAACATATATATCTATATAATATTATTAACGAATTTTATATTATATATATAAATATAAAATTTGTCCACCCTAAATTAAACATTATCTCGTGTTGGGCCATTCTTGTGTACGACCCTGTAGGCCCATATGAAGTTGGCAATGGGCTAATAACTGTACTAACCCAAAAGTCACAAATGGCCTCTAGTAAGACATTACAACTACCCAATTCATATGAGGATCATTACCACGATGCAACCTGTCATACAACCATGTCACGTCCCTTTTGTCACACAATATATCAATCAAGGATAAGGTATGGATAATGTCATCCTCTTGTTCTTGACCATTACTTTCTCAGACTGACGCATCGAGGGGCCCAATAATATCTCTCTACTAATGTGAGGGACAAATTCCATCTTGATCATTCATATTCCTCTACAAGAAAAGCCACCAAATCTGATCATAGCCTTTATCATCACTCGGTCAAAGTGACTTTTGACTAGTTCAAAGCATATCAACTCTCATGTAGGAATCCATTATGACCTCAGGTGTAAGGGCATTGCGACATGGTTATACACGATAAAAGCTTATGACTTGATCGATGTAGCTTTCTCATAGTGGGTCGATCCAGTACCTTGTACTCTTACAAGTGCCTAAGACTTTAATTCATATCTCCATATCTTATCAAAGTCATGCTGGTCTTGTTTCATCTCTGCTCCCGCATAGATTACCGACTAGGGACATTTTAGGATAATATTTATGATTTATCCAAGGATACAATTATCATAGTTAACATGAGAATAATATGATAACAGAATGGAGAAATTTCATTAAATTGATAATGTTCAAAGTACAATGATTGGCCCTTTGGGCATAATTCCCAACAGTATCATATGCCATCAGAATCACTTGTTGCATGACATTCAATAGAGGCCGTGAAACATCTTGAGTGGAGGGAGGTGGAGGTGGAGGTGGCGGGGATTCGTCAACTCGATCAGAAACAAGGTTCTTTAGCCACAAGATGAAAGAGTTGATGACATCGCCCACAACCTTGAAGTCATCAACAAGGATAGGGAGCGGTGCATTTGGAACGATCACCTCTTCAACTGCCACTCTGACTTGATCATCCTTTATGGTGGATAGTTGATCCCAAGTTGTGCACGCTCCCCCGTGCAACAATTGTCTTAGAGGATCCTCCACAAACAAGTCACAAGGCTCACCAATTTCTTTTCCAGGACCCTCTGATGACTGACCAATACAACTCCCTTTAGTGCTCTGTTTAGGGTTTAGGGAATAAGCACAAGGAGCACTGGTATCTGTTTGTCTTATGCTCATCATGATGATCCATTCCTCCTTCATCTTGCTGAACCTTTATTCAAATTGTGCATCAAATAATGCTTCTACCTCGGCCCTAGCTTCCGCCCTCAGAGTGGCTAATATACGCTATATCTCCCCCTAGTCACCATACTACTTGAGAAACGACGTAGGAGTGCTCGAAAGTAATCCCTTATGCCTACCCCTCCTCCAATTCCCCTGATAAGGCCAGGCTGCTTAGGTTTTCCTGTAGCTACGGTCAGGATGTCATTCCTTCTATCCGACCTAAACAATCCCTTGGCTTGTTTTTTTTGAAGCTCCTGCTATAAGACACAGATGACAAATGTTAGTAATGAAATTTTTTTACTAAATAATTTATAACAACAAGTCAACAACAATACTTACAATTTTCTCACCGACTATATGAGATGGTTCACTTGTATAAGACCCTCTCCTTTTTTGGTGAGCAAACAATCACTTCTCTTTGCGGCGTATCGGAGATGGTAGAGAAAGAAGAACAGAAGGATCGGATTGAGATTCTTCTTCCAATCTCTTCCATTTGGCCGCCAACAATTCTTTTTCGGCCTTCGCATACCCCCCATAAGACATTACATGAGAGCAATCATTCTTTCTACCACTCTCTTGGGCCTTTTTCCTTTTTTCTTCTGAATAAGAAATCAAAATTACGTCATTGTAAATCAATAAAGACAACTCATAATTCATAAGCAAATAAATTGTAAAATAAGTCAAGTCACCAATGCTTCTAGAGTAGTCTGAAGCCATCTAAATTCTTGCCAAGTATGTTTGTCAATAAAAGAATACTGATCGCATGGATTAGGAAGAGGCTGACTTTCTTCCACCTCGTTATGCACGTAATTGTTGGCTAGAGTTGTCTTAAACTTCCTCTAGCGTTCATCACAATACGTCATTGTCTTTTCATACAAGACTTTACTCTCAGGAATGTCGTAAGTAAGTTGGATAGTTTGCCAAATACGTCGCTTCACACCTTTATCCACATTTCTCCACTGCTCTATCAAGATGCTAGGCTTGTTGCGTGCTAGGAGGCCGACAAAACTCCTATATCGTTGGGCATTAGGCTTGATTGGTTTCCAATAACTATCAAACTCAATCAGAGTCTTTTCCCCGGTATTCCAATTGAGACGAATGTCTCTCAATCGGGTGGCTCTCTTACCCCTTCGTTTAGGCGGGTTACTTGGCTCACTGTGTTCCTCCTGGCTAGGATCATTTCTAGGCTCGCTTTGATTTGGATTAGTTGGATCGGGAGTACCCTCACTAGGATGACTCAATGTCTAAAAACACTTTAAGGACACTATTTAAGAATAGCTACTGATAGTTTAAGGAAATTTTGCTACACGACACTATCTACAAAGGCATCGTTCAAAAGCAATTCCCAAGTTATGCAAACATGAACAAATAATTAATTGCAATGCACAAGTTGACCATACATGCAAAAATAAGAGTTAATGTCTGTTATGGAATGTATAGGGGTAGCTTGATAGGGACCTAAGCGAATAAACTAGATTAGTCAAAATAAGGACTTAAGTGCAAACCACATAATTGGATAGTTATTAGTGAATAATGTGCAAGGAAGTTAGTAGCCGTTGGGAGAGGTCGGCTATTATATTATAAATAGCCTATGCACCCTCTATTGTATCAGTTTTGACCTGAGTTGTTCATTGAGTGATATTCTAAAAGAACCTTTCTCTTCTCTACTCTCCTCTGTTCCCCTCACTTTCTGGTCAAAACTGATATAATTATGTGAGTTTGCACTTAAGTCCTTATTTAGATTAATCTAGTTTATTCACTTAGGTCGCTATCAAGCTACCCTTATACATTCCATAACAATTACAGTACAAGTTGAACAAAGTTGAACATAAATGCATTAGGAGGCAGACTCATAAGCAACACCAAAGTTCATATCAAGCAATATCAGTACTACCTTATCAAGAGTTTTACTATATTGAACATGCAAAAATACAGAACCAAAATTGAACCCTTCTCATACACTACCAAAAAAACCCAGGTCCACAGACGGGTAAGGATATTAACCTCAGACATATATGAATTATGTAAAACTCTTTAGAATAATTAATGGTACCTTCAACCTTTGCTTGAGGATCCTCTTCTTTCTCTGGATTTGAACAGTCCTTGGCCACTTTACGAATCAAGTAAGGTCTCTCTTAGGAGGCAATGGACACTTCTAAAAAGTGGGTTGACGACTTGCTGTAAGAATCAAACAAAGAAAATGGAGATTTCAATGAAATACCCAAAAACGAAACCATTTATTTAATTGAATGCCTAGCAACTGAAACACAAACTTGACAATAAAAACGAGGTTGAGAACGAAACCAATTGAAGGGAACAAACGATGATAGCCTTACGGCAATGTATTCAACCGTAAATCTCCATTGACGGCGGAGAAGTTAAGGATAGAGGAGAGAAGGGGAAAGGAGGAGCTGCCGTGAACAGACACAGGGTTTCGCTGATGTGCTTGAGTCTCAAATTTCAGAGTTAAAATTAGTCGCCTTTTGAAATCCAGGTCAGTTTTAAGACCGGTTGTAATTAACAACCGCTCCCATTTGATAAGGACGCTTTTATGCAACAATTGAAGGGAGTTGTAGAGGATGTTGTAGAGGAGCAATTGAAGAAGTTTGAGGAAGAAACTGGGAAGAAATCTTAAAAGTAATATTTAAGACGGGTTTTAATTAGAAACCGGTCTTAAAATAAATATTTAAGACTGGTTAAAAATAAAAAACCGGTCTTAAAAATAGAAACTTTTTAAGACTGGTTATTAAATAATAACCCGTTTTAAATTTTTAATATTTAAGATCGGTTTTCATGTACAACCGGTCTTAAAAATAATGATGATTTTGTTTTTTTAATTGTCTTTAATTCAGATAATATTTTCTAGACCGTTATATTTAGAACCGGTCTAGAAAATATATTACATGTATTTATCTTTTTAATTATATATATTTTAAGACCGCTTTTTGTTATAACTGGTCTTAAAATTATTTTTAAGACCGGTTATAAATATAACCGGTATTTTTAAGATCGGTTATATTTATAACCGGTCTTAATATTTTATCATAATTATAAAAATGTCATCGGTCATATTTTTAAAACCTTATCCGATATAACAAGTCTAAATGTTCTGGTCTAAAATCCCTTTTCTGTACTAGTGCTAGTACTAATGACTGGATGATCCTTAGGCCGGGGTACTAAGTCCCAAACTTGATTTCTCTCAAATTGATTATGTTCTTCTTCCATTACAATAACCCAAAGATTCTCTGATAAGGCTTCATCAATATTGGAAGGTTCTAATTCTGAAATGAAAGCTGAAAAGCTTTATTAAGAATCTTATTTCTAGTTTACCTATAACCTGATCTATAGGATGATTTCTATTAAATTTACAGGCTTTTGGTTTTTTGAAAGTAGAAGGAGATTGATTCTGATTTTCTTCTTGTTCACTGGACACAGAAGGAGTTTTTGATACAGTTTCCCTTCCTCAGGACTAATCAATTCTCGTTTATCATCTAAGGGTTTGATAGGAGAATTTACTTCATTAAACACAACAGGAATAGATTCTTCAATAACACAAGTTTGTTTATTAAAAGCTCTATAAGCTTTACTTTTATTTGAATACCCTCAAAATATACCTTCATCAGATTTGGGATCAAACTCCCCAGATTATCCTTACTCATGTTATGGATAAATCACTTACATCTAAATATGTGGATATGGCTGAGGTTTGGATTCCTTCCATTATAGAGCTCATACAGAGTTTTTCCAAAGTTTATCCTAATATAAGCTCTATTGGAGATGTAGCTTATAATACTCATTGCATCAGCCCAAAACACTTGTGAGACTTCTTTTATAAGACCTCATCTTACATACCACTTATCATCAATATTAATTAGAGTAGCAATACGGGGTTTAGTGGGCACACATGAATAGCAATTACAGACCTTGACATAATAAAAAGGTCTTTAGATAACCAGCATCTTCACTCGATCTTGACTGGAACCTTCAATTGCCAATAAATACCTTCAGAGCTGTTTTCAGCTGCTGCAAACTTTATATATTTATGGAAAGGGTGAGATTTGAGAGAATCTCAGTAGCAACATACAGTCACTCATAGAAAATGCAACAATTAAATATGCCCTACACCATGTAATGCAACATAACACAAACAACACCTAGCTGGGTCCTAACTTGGCCGAATGGTACATATAAACTTACCGTACCACAGCTAGAATACGATATGTGCACATGAGTCAGGGCTGGTTCCCCACGACCCATAAACACCTCGATTGGGTTCTTGCTCAAAACCAGTTATGTATGCCTCCACACACAATTGCCCTACTCAACAAAATAGTGTTCATATAACAAAAGATGGCATAAACAAAGCATATAGACAATTACATAGAATACGAAAGAGAGAGTTACTACCTTATGTGCAATTAAGTCCTTAATTCGATCCAGCTCGAGCTCAACAGTCTTGTCCTGAAATTCAAAGTTTACAAGAATTAGGTTTATACCCACTCATGTATCACTCTAGACTACTTTGGTTGGTTATATTAGTCTAAAACTACAAAATTACCAAAATACCCATAGGGACTCAGTCTAAGTGCCTTTTTACCTAGTCTAATTGCACTTTCTAGAAATTTTGACCTAGGCCTTTCCTACATAGTTTTGCATGTAGAATCCATATTTGACCTCGGTTTTCTCAAAATCACTGCCAAATGGTAGTTTTTCCATTGACAGCCCTTCGGGTTTTAGGGTTATTTTTGTCATTTCACTTTCTATGGCTTTTCTCACAACATGATCAACATCAACCATACATAAAATTTCCTCCTTAACACAATAGAACCATCAGATTAGTGAAATTCCAATTCCTGCCACTATTTCTAGTACTAGCCAAAACACACCGAAGAAAAGGAAAAATGTGATTTTTATGATCTAACCCTTAAAGAACATTCCTTTTCCCTCCTGACCACTTATTAAACCTCCTAAACACCTATTAGACATGTTTTGAAGAAATTAGGGTAGTATAATCCCTTAGAGTTTTAACATCCCAAACTTACAAAATCAACAACTAAACCACAAATGATAGCAAGTACCACAATAACAACAACATACCAAAGAAATTGAAGTTCTTGAAGTTACCTCTTGGTCCTCAAACTTTCTCTCTCCAGGCGTCACTTTCTCTCTCTTCAACCTTGAAGATTTTCTTGCTACACATGGTTTTTCTTAGAGAACAAGAGCTTAGAGGACCTATTCACTAGTACAGAAAAGGATTTTTAGACCGAAACATTTAGATCGGTTATATCGGATAAGGTCTTAAAAATATGACCGATGGCATTTTTGTAAGTATGATGAAATATTAAGACCGGTTATATTTAAAACCAGTCTTAAGAATAATTTTAAGACCGGTTATAGTAAAAACAGGTCTTGAAAATAATTTTAAGATCGGTTATAACAAAAACCAGTCTTAAAATATATACATTTAAAAAAATAAATATATGTAATATATTTTCTTAACCGGTTCTAAAAATAACTAGTCTAGAAAATATTATCTGAATTAAAGAAAATTATGAAAATAAAATTTTTATTATTTTTAAGACCGGTTTTGAAATAGAACCAGTCTTAAATATTACTTTTAAGACTGGTTGTAATTGACAACCAGTCTTAAAACTGACCTGAATTTCAAAAGGCACCTAAATTTGAGTCTGAAATTTAAAACTCAAGCACATCAGCAAAACCCCTCCATCTTCTCATGGCAGCTTCTCCTTTCCCCTTCTCTCCTCCATCCTTCACTTCACCGCCGTCAACAGAGATTTACTGTTGAATACATTGTCAGAAGGCTATCATCATTTGTTCCCTCCGATTGGTTTCAATCTCAACCTCGTTTTTATTGTCAGGGTTGTGTTTCCATTTGGTTTTTGGGTATTTCATTGAAATCGTGAGATGACTTGGCCTCCATTTTCTTTGTTCGATTCCTGTAGCAAGTGACCAAGGACTGTTCAAATCCAGAGGAAGAAGAGGATCCTCAAGCAAGGGTTTAAGGTACCATTTAATTATTCTGAAATTATGGACTTGGGTTTATTTTGGTAGTTTTCCATTTGCATTACAGACTATAGTTTAAGCTTGTTGCTTCTAGTGGACCTGGGTTAATTATTCAATTTGAAAGTGATGATTTTGAGAGTCGTAGTAATGATTTTTGTTAGAACCGGCTATCACCCAAGAGGGGGGGTGAATTGGGTGTATAATAAAAACTTAAGAACTTTAGAAATCTTTTCGTATCTTAACGAAAGCAGTAAGTATGAAGGTTTATAAATCAATAGTTAGATTAAATAATATATGCTGGAAATATAAGAGTTTAGGGAAGAGAATATGCAAACTGTGATTTATCCTGGTTCGGTCCAATTTGTGATGGCCTACGTCCAGTCCCCAGGCTCCTCCTGAGATTTTCAAATCCATTATCTTCTCGTTTAATCCAGGCACAAGAAAAGCCTTTACAATCTCATAAGTTTAGCCGGGTACTTGTGAAACCTTTTACAAATTTCTCACCAAGATACTCCCCCTTACGGCAAGTCTTACGAGCAGAGCAATCCCGAAGATCTTCCTCTCCTGCTTACTCATGCAAGTCTTACGAGCAGCAACGTTCTCTCCTGCTTACACCCCTGTAAGTCTTATGAGCAGCAACGTTCTCTACTGCTTGCACCTTGTAAGTCTTACGAGCAGAATGTCTTACTGGCAATTCTCTCTACAGCTTCCCCCGTAAGGAAATCAACCCTCTCAAGGTCCCTCTACCTTGAGATCAACTCAGAAATATAATTTAAAGTGTTTACATACTCTCTCACAGAGTAGATATAATACTCACTGAAGTATAATACAGACAATCACTCTCTCAATGATAAGTAATACAGAAATTGAAAATAGAGAGTGTATGGGTAGAAGCACAGGATTCACATTTCTATCATTTTTTCTCGTAGTTGCTCGCTGTCTCTATATTATCGGTTTTTCTCAGTTACCCATCGACATTGAATGCTCTCTCATTTATAGTTGATGAATATGATGACCGTTGTAAGCATTCATTCATTGGAGTCATTTTGACCGTTGAGCATATTTGAAAACGAGCTACTGTCCGTTGCAAAGTAGAGCATTTTGTTGAACAGCAGGAAGATTCATTTTGAGCTGTAGTAACATTGTGGAGCGGGATGAATACGTTTGAGTTTCCAGACAATCTCTCATGGTGGGTCAAACTTTTGTCGTGGTAGGTAGTTGATACTCGGTGTGTAACGATGCCACCCGCCACAGTTGAATCTTTCATTTGAATCTGCAACCCGAACGTTTAATATCCTGTTTCACACTGCAAAATACTTAATAATTAATATGATGAAGTATTAGTCATGGGTATGTTGGATAATTGGTCAAAAACTAAATTTCTGTCTTCTGGGACTCATCACGTTGAGTGAATATATTCGCCGTGACCTCCATTCTTGAAGACACAACCCAAATATTTAATCTCCTGTTTTACACTTGAAATATATGTTAGTTAATGTTTAAGAACAATAACAAGAGAAAACATAATGATTGTATAACATTTAACCACGTTTGGATTGATGGCTATGAGGCTCTGTTTCGTTTCTGCATTCTGTCAGGACCTCACTTCGAGTGCAATATGGCTCACTCGAGTGCAGTTGATAATTTCACATTTTGACTTCCTCTCGGGCAAGCACTCGCTGCACTTCACTCGCATCTGCTCGAGTGAATTCTCGAATCACTCGAGCACAACCAGTCATGCTCGAGTGCGTTTCATGCTTTCACGTACAAGCTTCTTCTCGGGTTATCACTTCCATGTCAAAACTTGCATGTGCTCGAGTGAGAAATCATCCAATGCTCGAGCATGGATCCTAGTGCTCGAGTGATGCAATTTTCTTCACGTTTCAGCTGCTTTTGGATATCACTCGCACAATATTTTCAGAGAGAAAGTTTTTGCACTCGCGGGTGATGTAGGGCTACTTTAGAAAAAATTTGTTTATTTGATTCAAATGATGTATCATAAGAATGCTCTTGCCATATGCATTCCAATGCAACAAGAATCAGCTCCAAACTCCTTGTATTCTGCAAGTTATGATCGAAAGAGTGTATATTTCGCTAGTCTGCACAAGCGTCAACTTCCAGAAGGCATAGCTCCTAGAATATACGTTCAAATTAGGCCAATTACCTATCCATGGAAATCTCTTTGAGTCTACTTTCATTTGGCATTGGTCTTGTCTCAATCCGATGTGTAGTTTGTGAGTTATGCTCAAAATACCGAACCTGTGTCGAAAAGTGACGGTGATTTCACTGTCTTCTTCCACAGATCATATCTCCTTCATTTGAGCTTCTTTTAATGTGATCTTGGTGCACATTTTACGTGTTTGGAGTCTTCGTTCAGATGCCACCAGTTTCGGGTCAATCCGATATGTGGTTTGAGAGATATGACCAAAATACCAGACCTCGCTCAGGCTAAACGTAAAACAGAGTAGAACAGAGTGTTCATCCCGTGCTCGAGTGAATTCATCCATGTTCGAGTGAGTTCTTCCTGTGCTCGAGTGAAACACCTCGTGCTCGAGCATAACACCTCTAGAAGTGCCAAAACTCATATATAAGTCATCTTAACTTCGTATTAACCTATTCCAACCATCATTTGATCATAGAAACCTCCGGTATCATTATAGAAACCTCCAATATCACATCTAACATCTTGAATCTTGATATTCATGATAGATCTTCCAAGTTCTTCATTCTTCAATATCTTTCTTCTTGGTTTTCCTCTTGATAATAATTCTCCATAACCAAAGTAAGCATCTCCTTGACTATCTTCAATTTCTTCCTTCTTCTTCCTCTTGTTCATTTTCATTAATTCAATCTTCTTCATTCTTTGCTTGACTAATCTACAAAATATGTAACATTAAATATAGTAGTTAGTCAAATAAATACATTATATAAACTTTTTGCTCTTATCATTTCATATCTATATTTGACATCATCAAAACTAATCATATATAACAATTTTGATCCTAGTTGAAAACTATATAGTTTAAGCTTGTTGGTTCTAGTGGTGTAGCTTTTATTATATTGTTTTGTTTGGTTTTGTTTTGTTTGATTTTGATCCTAGTTGAAGACTATAGTGGTGTAGCTCCTAGTTGATTTTGCTAAACTGGGTTTTGTTTTGTTTGGTTTAAGCTTGTTGCTTCTGTTATATTGATTTTGTAGCTTCTGGTTTCCTTCTTTTGATTTAGCCATGCGATTTGAATTTAAAATCTTTACCAATATGAAAACTTGCTTTAGGGAATTGCTTTTGCAATTGCAATTAATCATTCCTCCTTCATCTTAATTATTGCTTTAGTTGATATTGGTTATCAACTTGTGCAGTGCAATTAATTATTTGTTCATGTTTGTATAACTTAGGAATTGCTTTTGAACGATGCCTTTGTAGATAGTGCCGTGTTATAACAATAAGCACCATGTAGTAAAATTTCCTTATATAGTGTCCTTAAAGTATTTTTAGACAATGAGTCATCCTAGTGAGGTACTCCCGATCCAACTAATCCAAATTAGAGTGAGCCTAGCAATGCTCTGAGCCAGGAACACAATGAGCTACATAACCAGCCTAAACGAAGGGGTAGGAGAGCCACCCGATTGATAGATATTCCTCTCAATCAAAATATTGGGGAAAAGATTCTGATTGAGTTTGAAAGATATTGGAAACTAATCGGGCCTAATGCCTAATTGTATTGGAGTTTTGTCGGCCTCCTAGCACACAACAAGCCTAGCATCTTGATAAAGCAGTGGAGAAATGTCGATAAAGGTGTGAAGCGACATATTAGGGAAACTATAAAGCTCGCTTATGACATTCCTGAGAGTGAAGTCTTGTATGACAAGACAATGACGTATTGTGATGAACGTTGGAGGAAGTTTAAGACAAATCTAGCCAACAATTATGTGCATATCGAGGTGGAAAAAGGTCAACCTCTTCCTAATCCATGTGATCAATATTCTTTTATTGACGAATAGACTTGGCAAGAATTTAGATGACTTCGAACTACTCCAGAAGCATTGGTAATTGATTTGCTTATGATTGTCTTTATTGATTTACAATGACTTACTTTTGATTTCTTATTCGCAAGAAAAAAGGGAAAAGGCCCAAGAGAGTGGTAGAAAGAATGATTGCCCCCATACAATGTCTCATGGGGGGTATGCGAAGGCTGAAAAAGACTTGTTGGCGGCCAAACGAAAGAGATTGGAAGAAGCATCTCAATCCAATCCTTCTGTTCTTCTTTCACCACCATCTCTGATACGTCATGATTAGAAGTGGTTGTTCGCTCACCAAAATAGGAGCGGGTCTTATACAAGTGAATAATCTCCTATAGTCGGTGAGAAAATTGTAAGTATTGTTGTTGACTTGTTGTTATTATTTATTTAGTAAACAAATTTCATCACTAACATTTGTTATCTATGTCTTATAGGAGGTGATTCAAAGAAAAACAAGCCGAGGGATCATTTAGGTCAGATGGGAGGAATGACATCCTGACTGTAGCTATAGGAAAACCTGAGCATCCAGCTGTGTCAGGGGGATTGGAGGAGAGGTAGGCATGAGGGATTACTTTGGAGAACCCTCACGCCATTACTCAAGTGGTATAGTGACAGGGAGGAGATGGAGCGTATATTGGCCACTGTGAGGGAGGAAGCTAGGGCCGAGGTAGAAGCATCATTTGATGCATGATTTGAAGAAAGGTTCAGCAAGATGAAAGAGGAATGGATGATCATGATGAGCACAAGATATGCAGATACCAGTGCTCCCCAGGCTCATTCCCTAAACCCTAAACAGAGCACTAAAGGGAGTTGCATTGGTTAGTCATCAGAGGGTCCTGGAAAAGAAAGTGTTGAGCCTTTTGACTTGTTCGTGGAGGATCCTCTGAAACGATTGGTTGCACAGGGGAGCGTGCATAACTTGGGATCAACTGTCCACCACCAAGAAATAAAGGATGATCAAGTCAGAGTGGTAGTTGAAGAGGTGATCATTGTAGATGCACCTCTCCCTATCCCTGTTGATGACTTCGAGGTTATGGGCGATGTCATCAACTCTTTCATTTTGTGGCCAAAGAACCATGTTTCTGATCGAGCTGAGGAATCCCCGCCATCTCCACCTCCACCTCCCTCCACTCAAGATGTTTCATAGCCTCCATTGAATGTCATTCAGCAAGTGATTCTGATGGCATATGATACATCCTTTCGAACAAGAGATTGGCCTATTGAGTCAGCTGTTGGCAAGTCAGGGGCACAATGCTATCTTAAGAGGGATGATTTAATGTCCCTGGTAGCTCCTCTACAACAGCTTACAATTTCAATTGTCTAACTCTTTTTGATGTAAGTATCTTCTCAAATTGAAAGTTAATATTTGACAAATTACACCGTTAAACTTTCATTTAATGTCCTTGCTTGAATTATTGTATGTGCATGCATCATAGGTTGGCTGACTTTGGCAAAACTGATAAATTTGGACTTCTATGCCTAGTTCAATAATACGACAAAGGGACCACTGCTGCTATTAGACACACATACTTATTGCACAGGCTTAGTGAAACCTCAATTGAGTGTTTCTTGGCTCCATGTTTGCATAGGTAAGACACAAATTTATATTTCATACTATACATAATATTTTATATTTGCTTAAAACTTTTCCCTTTTTTCAGTGATCATTGGTAATTGGCTATTTTGTGTAAGAAGAGTTATTCTGTCATCCTCTTATGCTCCCTCCACCTCAGCAAGCCAACTAGTGAATTGAAGAAGAGCTTGAACGCGTAAGTTTCTTGCATTATTAATTACCTTTCGTGTGCAAAATTTAAGGAATTTTTGTAAAATAAGTAACCTTTGTGATTTTGATGATATCGGGCTATGTGGACATTCCAACACACTGCTTGTGGTAGGCCTATGCATGAGGTAAAAGACCCTACATAGATCTTGCCAAAGGTTAGTTACATATTGGTTTGTTTTAAGAATGTATTCAATAATAAGGCATGCTTTAATTTTATACTTGTTTTAACGATATCATGTTATTTTTCAGACCCGTAGGCAACCACTGGGGTCTAAGTTATGTGCATTGTATATTCAGAGGCACATGTATAATATTATTACCCTAAGCATGACAGAACTTACTGAAGAGGTAAATGTATATATATTTTAAAAATTTTGTATTACTTTTATTTTTTAAAAGTGAATTTAATGTTTTGCCTGGCTTTGGTGTTTCAGATGTTTGAACTTGCTGACCCCTTTCTAGAAGACGATATTGAGCACATGCGTAATTGTTGTGCTGAATTCATTTATAAACTTTTACAACGGTGAGTTCTTGTATGTAAAACTGAGGAATTTTTTTGTATATATTCATTTATGAATTGACATGTTGGTTGGTTGAATTCAATTATATTTTTGGTTGCATGATTTGACATGTTTTTTGGTTTTAACATGGTTTATGTATATTTTGATGAATTGACTTGTTGGTTGCATGATATGTCATGGTTGAATCCATTTATGCATATATATATGATGGTTTTAAACAAAACATTATACATGAGGATATATGACATGTTACAAGTTCTCAATTCAATGAGAAGGTTAAAGCAAAAGGAAATGGTAAGTGGAAGCAAACTGAACACCATATGGCATTTAATAAGTATGGCATTGGAGGTAGCAATTCAAGGATGCGTTTTGTTAACTAACCTAATCACAAACTAATAAAAAAAATATATAACACTTTTAAGACCGGTTATAATAATAACCGGTCTTAAAAGTTATTTTAAGACCGGTTATATTTATAACCAGTCTTAAAATTAAAACTTTAAGACCGGTTGTATGTAAAACTGGTCTTAAAATTAACATTTTTAAGACCAGTTATATGTAAACCGGTCTTAAAATAACTTTTAAAACCAGTTATAATCATAACCCGTCTTTAAAATATTACATATATCACCTTACAAAAGAGTTCTTTTAAGACCGGAGCTCATGAAAACCGGTCTTAAAATTGTTGATTTTAGGCCAATTATAAATAGAACCGGTCTCAAAAGTGACATACTTTTAAGACCGGCTGTATCAAGACAGAATCCAGAACCAATCTAAAAAGTCAATTTTAACCGGTCTAAAAAGCTCTTTTTCCACTAGTGATTACACAAGATAGGAAGCTTAACCACTTGAAACCACTAGGCTTACCTGGATTTTTGCCTCTTGTTCTCTTGTTCTCTCCTCCTCTCTAAGTTTCTCAAGCTCTTCTCTTTCTCTCTCTATTTTGTGTGCTAGGCATCAAATAAGAAGAGAAATATGAAGAGGAAGACTTAATAAAATATCCTACATCCACTTTAATAAATATTTGTTTATTGGTTTATGACAAAGCTTTGTACTTAAGCCTTATCCCTTCATAATTGTCATAGACCTTTCATTTGATTTGAACCAATTCTCTTCATCCTTTTAGGTCTAAAAAGACACCACTTTAGGGCTCTTCACCAACCAAATGAGCTTCATCCAATTAGCCTAACCAATTGTTTAAGATATTATATTTTATGCTAATTGCACATGTGCTCATATTGTTTCTACTTGGCCTAAGATGATGACAAATGGCATATTTATTGTCCAAGTAACTGTTTTTTCCTTCTCCTTTAATATTTTGGAAGCAAATATCCACCAATAAAGGGAAAATATGGGATTTTACTTTATTCCACAATTTATACAATTGCCATTACTTTTTTTTTTCAAATTCGCAATAGTTGGCACTTTGGTAGATTTTCTGACAAAACTTTGAAAACTCATAACTTTATTTTTTGAAATTCAATTAGAGTGATTCTAAAGGCTATGAAACCCTTATTGAGTCTAGTTTCAAGGAAAATATAGTCTTTAACCAACCAAAAGTTCAAAATTCCCAGAAATTCATTAAACCTTAATTGTTCCAGAATCAGTTCTAGAAATAGAGTTTAACTTTTAAAAATCATATCTCTCAATCCTCAAGTCCAAAAATTAAATATTACCTATCAAATTAAAGCTTAGGATGTCCAATTTCATCCTGAAAAAGTTCACAATTTTTGGGCATCATTTCCTTGTTTAAAAAATGAGCTACAAGAAGACTTCCACGTTGGAAAAATACATTGGCAGCAAATCCTCATTCCTGGGACTCTTGCTAAACTGGGGCTTAGCAGTCTACTTAATTTATACTTATTCGCAATCATCTAATTCCAAAATTTGAAATATTACATTTCTCCTCTCTTTCAATAAATTTTGTCCTCAAAATTTGAACTTCTACAACTTGGGGATCACTTCTTATTACTCAATCCATCCCTTTTTCAAGTGCAGGCTTACAAGCTGGGCCACATAATGATCATATTCAGTATATCTCTTTCATATGTAAGTTCATCAAGAATGAAACTCAATCATCATATTCTCATCAAAGATCTCAGATAGTATTCAACATTTATCATTCATTCAGTACACAGTACGTAGAATGCAATCAAATACAGGACCCAATGGCCCTTTCCAACAGCACTTGGTTTTTTAGGCCTTACAGCCTCTTTGGGACTCCACTCAGATCACATAATCACATCAAACACTGGACCTAACTCAGCCAGAGATTATAATAGGCACTGGACCTCATTCACCCAGGCAATAATCATAACAAGCACTAGACCTCACTCGCCCAAGCCATACCAAAGCACTTAGTGACACTAGTCTTACTACATAAGGAATTACCCAATGCTATTGGCATCTCGGAAATTACTGCCTCGGCTACAATATGGTACAATCTAAATGTTCTATCAGCTTTAAGACATACTCTAGGCACACTAGTCCAATGTCATCGTACTAGGCATCAACAACAGCTCTAAGCACACAGGTCTTACAGCCTATAGACATCGTTCTATACAAACTTGAACATCAGGTCTTACCGCCTTAAGGCTCCACTTGGTATAATTCTCAAACACATCACATTTTGTCGGCCTAAGGACTTACTAGTCCATCAGATCGCATGGCCTAAACACATACAATTCATAATCTTTGCTGAATACATATTGAGTCTTACTACCTATAACCAATCATTGGTGCCCAAAGATTATGCATAAATTTACTATGCTTCCACTGGCCACTCTGAGGTCTATCATTGCATCTGAGTTTTAACAATGTCAAGATGATTTAATAGGAGTTCCACATTAACCTCTTATAAAACCTGCCTACACTTAAAATTTGTGTCCCACTGTGCCAGTTCCTAGCCCGTTTCAGCTTAAATCATTACAAGCCAATTCAAATTCTAATGGAATCAAAACTTAATAATTGATTCCCGGGTTACGATTTACTTGGTAACCCTTCTACTCATACCTTTTGCCACATTATTTGCCATCCACCAATCGACTTCTAGTGTAGCCTCAAGTTAGTAGAATAGTAGGTAGATCAATTCTGTCTCTCATTTCACCAGAGAGCTATCACCTCAATCAACCCTTTAAAGGAATATATTATAATAATCTTTCCCTATACTAGACTTAGCAGCTAGATAGTTTTCAAAAACCCTTTCTGCAAGGATTCGCATCTGTAGAATCTTGTTCCTCGATTTTACGGATCATCATTAACCCAACACAATACTGAATTAATTTGCCAGCCTAAGGACACACTAGTCCACTAGGTCTTAGAGCCTCTGGACACTCAGATCCACTACAACATCACTGGCATGCAGGATTTTACAGCCTAGAGTCTCTTACCCAATTTTTAGGCTCATCATGAAATCTATAACCTTAATATCACATAGATTGGAAATCATTTTCCTCAAGTATACACAATAGGTTGGCAAAGAACCAGGATGAATAGCGCTTGCTCTAACCTCCACGGTATTTGGGTATTATCCTTAAAACATTACTGAAGGTTTATACTATTCACAAGGTTCAAACTTCCGTTACGGAACCGAACCACAGTGCAACAAATTCACATTCCTACCTAAGTAATATTTCAGCTTAGATCAAATTCAAGCATATCCTCTACCTTTAGTATCAATAGATTAGATCCTCTAGGATCAATATAAGGTATAATCACCATAGCCCCGTATTTCATGTGTACATTCCTTTAACATCACTGTGTTAGTAAGGATCATCATTTAGTATGGAGAAATCTTAAACATTTACTATACCTCAAGTTTCCCATCACCTTATCAAATGAACTTTTCTACGCAGTAATTACTGTAACAGAAACGGTTCGAACTAAGATTAATACTTTCATCATCATCATCTCCATTCTTCTAAACAACATTTAAATCATCTAATTAAGAAGATCATTAGTCATAGAGAAACCTTAAAACAATAACCATTCCTCAAGTTCCCATGACCTTGCCAACTTAACTTCCTAGGGGGTTACCATCCTAAGATTTCCTTGGGTTGAGCACGCTTAACTTTTATGTGCCCATGACAATATGCAGATATCGACTCCATCTGCTCCTGACCACCAGTACCCTGAGACTACCCTTATCTTAGATATCATGCCAGCTATCTTAGGCTGACCAAATACTATATATGGACTATATGTGAGTGTGGATAGATGTACTTTAACATGTTGCATGTAATCAATAAAATTTGACTTTCTGTTTCTATTGTAGCCCTTGCAACTCATATTATGATTCTTGATCATTGTCATCACTTTTTGTAAATAATATTAATTCTGATACCATTATCAGATATGATACCATTGGTATTATGATATAACCATTACATGTATCAATACCACTATCACATGTATTGGTACAACTGATACCACCAACTAGGTACTGGTACTACCTTAGCGTGCACTAGTACCCCTGTTCCCTAATACCATTGATACTACTGTAATATTGCTGGTACTATCTTTATACCGTTGGTGCCATCATTAGATCAGTATGGTAATACTTGCTGCCCTTCTGGTATTTATTATTTCTTTAGGTCTTATTATCAAACTGTGAGGATTTATTCTTTTAGTACCCCAATCCATGCATATATCCTATAATCATATAATCAATACCATATCAGTATATTATCTTGTTGCCAGAACCACTTGAGCTCATCTAAAACAAATTTAAGCTCTGGTACCAAAAATGTAAGACCCCGTCTTACATACCACTTATCATTGATATTAATCAGAGTAACAATACGTGATTAGCGAGTACACATGAATAGAAATTACAGACCTTAACATAATAAAAAGGTCTTTAGAAAATCAGCGTCTTCACTCCATCTTGGCCAGAACCTTCAATTGCAACTAAATACAATCATGCCCTCATAGCCTTTTTCTGATACTATAAACTGTATACATTTATGGAAAGGGTGAGATTTGAGAGAATCTCAATAGTAACATACAGTTAGTCATTTTAATTACAATTAAATATGTCCTACACCATGTAATGCAACATAACATAAACAACACCTAGCTTGGTCCCTACTTGGTCAAATGGTTCATATGCACTTCCCATCGAGCGGTATATATACACTTCCTATACTAAAGCTAGAATACGACAGTGTACATGAGTCGGGCCTAGTTCCCCACTACCCGTAAACACTTCGGCTGGGTTCTTGCTCTCAACCAGGTAAGTGTGCCTCCACACACAATTGCCCTATTCATCAAAATAGTGTTCATATCATAAAAGATGGCATAAACAAAGCATATAGACAATTATATAGAATATGAAAGAGAGAGTTACTAACTTATGTCCAATTAAGGCCTTAATTTGATCTGTGGCTCGGGCTCAACAGAGTGGTCCTAAAATTCCAAGTTTATAAGAATTAGGTTAATGCCCATTCATGTATCAATTCAGACTCTTCAAATTACTTCCGTTAGTTATATTAGTCTAAAATGGCAAAATTACCCAAATAACCCTAGGGACCCGGTCTAAGTCCCTTTTTACCTGGTCTAATTGTACTTTTCCAAAAATTTTAACCTAGCTATTTGTACACAGTTTTACATGTAGAATCAATGTTTGGCCTCAATTTTCTCAAAATCACTGCCAAATGACAATTTTGCCCTTGACAGCCCCTACTTAGGGTTTTAGGGGTATTTTCGTCATTTCACTTTCAAGGGCTTTTCTAACAACATGATCAACATCAACCCAACACAATTTTCCCGCCTAAACATAATAGAACCATCAGATTAGTGAAATTCTCGCTCCTACCCCTATTTCTAGCACTAGCCAAAACACACACAAGAAAAGGGAAAATATGATTTTGTGATCTAACCCTTAAAGCTCCTCCCTTTTACCTCTTAACCACTTATTAAACCTTTTAAACACTTATTAGACATGATTTGAAGAAATTTGGGTAGATAAGCCCTTATGGTTTCAACATCCCAAACTTACAAAACAAACAACCAAACTATAAATCATGACAAGAACCACAATAAGAACAACAACAATAATAACAATATACCAAAGGAATTGAAGTTCTTAGAGTTACCTCTTGGTCCTCAAACTTTCTCTCTCTAGGTGTCACTTTCCCTCTTTTCAACCTTAAATATTTGCTTGCAACACATGGTTTTTCATGGAGAACAAGAGCTTAGAAGAGCTATTGCATAAGATAGGAAGCTTAACCACTTGAAACCACAAGACTTACCTTAGATTTTTGCCTCTTGTGCTCTCCTATCTAAGTTTCTCAAGCTCTTCTCTCTTTCTTTCTCTCTCTCTCTCTATTTTTTGTGCTAGGTGTCAAAATAAGAAGAGAAATATAAAGATAAAGACTTAATAAAATATCCTATATCCACTTTAATAAATATTTGTTTATTGATTTATGACATAAGCTTTTTACTGAAGCCTTATCCCTTCATAATTGTCATAAACCTTTCATTTGAATTGAATCAATTCTCTTCATCCTTTTAGGCCTAAAAAGATGCCACTTTAGGGCCCTTACCAATCAAATGAGCTTCAACCAATTAGCCTAGCCAATTATGTAAGATATTATATTTTATACTAATTGCACATGTGCTCATATTACTTCTACTTGGCCCAAGATAATGACACATGGCATATATATTATCCAAGTAATTATGTTACCTTCTCCTTTAATATTTTGGCAGCCATATCCATCAATAAAAGGAAAATATGGGCTTTTACTTTATTCCACAATTTACACAATGGTCATTACATTTTTTTTTACCAAATTCGCAATAGTTGGCAATTTGGCAAATTTTCTGACCAAACTTTAAAAAATCATAACTTTAGTTATAGAAATTCAATATGAGTAATTCCAAAGGCTATGAAACCCTTATTGAGTCTACTTTCAAGGAAAAATATAACTTTTAACCAACCGAAAGCTCAAAATTCCTAGAAATTCGTTAAACTTTACTTGTTCTAGAATCAGTTCCAGAAATAGGGGATAACTTTAAAAAACATATCTCTCAATCCTCAAGTCCAAAAATCACATATTACCTATCAAATTAAAGCTTGGGATGTCTACTTTCATTGTGGACAATTTCACAGTTTTTGGACATCATTTCCCTCTTTAAAAAAATGCTACAAGAAGACTTCCATGTTGGAAACATACATTGGCAGCAAATCCTTATTCCTGGGACTCTTGCTAAATAGGGGCTTAGCAGTCTATTTAATTCTGGCTTATTCTTAAGTGTCTATTTCCAAAATTTGGGATATGACATCTGCAATGAACCAATTTAAGATTAAGGGCTAATGACTCTAATCTTGATTGTAATTAGTGTAATTAAACACTTTTGGATAAATGTGATGTAAATTTGATATGAACCTTAGTCGATCCACCTGAAGGTGTAAAAACTATTAGGTGTAAATGGGTTTTCAAGGAGAAAACTGATATGGATGGCAAAGTAAATGTCTTCAAGGCACGACTAGTTGCAAAAGGATTCACTCAAACTTATGGTGAAGACTATGATGAAACATTTTCCCCAGTTGTAATGGCCAAATCAATCAGAATCCTTCTTGCCATTGTATCATATTTTGACTATGAAATATGGCAGATGGACATCAAAATAGCCTTCCTTAATGGAAAGCTACTTGAGGATGTGTACATGACACAACCTGAAGGTTTTGTGCGTCCAGAGGACTCTGGTAAAATTTGCAAGCTTCAAAGATCTATTTATGGAATGAAGCAAGCATCTCAGAACTGGAATCATTGTTTTGATGAAGTAGTCAAAGAGTTTGGATTCATTCAAAACATCGATGAACCTTGTGTTTACAAGAAGGTTAGTGGGAGCATAGTTGTATTTCTAGTGCTTTATGTAGATAACATCCTGCTCATTGGGAATGACATTCCTACCTTGTAGAGTATCAAGTCTTGGTTAGGAAAGTCCTTTTCAATGAAAGACTTAGGTGAAGCCACCTACATCCTAGAGATTACGATCTATAGGGATAAATCCAAAAGACTAATAGGCCTAAGTCAGAGAACATACATAGACAAGATACTGTATAGGTTCAGTATGCAGGATTCAAAAAGGGGTTACATGCCCATGTCTCATGGCATCCATCTTAGCAAGGATCTGTGTCCTAGTACACCTGATCAGCGAGATCGCATGAGTAAGGTTCCATATGCCTCAGCCATTGGATCCATCATGTATGCCATGTTATGTACTCAACTGGATGTCTCATTTTCCTTAAGTATGACTAGCAGATATCAAAAAGATCATGGTGAAGGGTATTGGACAGCGGTCAAGAATATGCTAAAGTACTTAAGAAGGATTAAGGACCTATTTTTGGTCTATGGTGGACTGGATGATGAGCTCTATGTAACTGGTTACACAGGTGCAATTTTCCAAACTGACCAAGATGACCTTAAATCGTAATCTGGATACGTATTCCTCCTGAATGGTGGAGCAATAAGCTGGAAGAGCTCTAAGCATAGCATTGGAGCAGATTCTACAATAAAAGCTGAGTATATAACAGTATCAGATGTAGCTAAAGAAGCCATTTGGATAAAAAGATTCATTACTGAACTAAGGGTGGTGTCTACCATCTCAAATCCAATAGATTTGTTCTGTGACAATAGCGGTGCTATTGCATAGGCCAAGGAGCCTAGGTCACATCAAAGGACCAAGCATATGCTCAGCCGATTTCATCTTATTAGAGAAATCAATGATAGAGATGATATAAAGATATGCAAAGTAGTAGGAGAAGATAATGTTGTTGATCCTCTTACAAGCTACTTGCACAGGCAAAGCATGAACGTCATATTAGGGCAATGGGAATTAGGCAAATTAATGATTGTACCTAGGGCAAGTGGGAGGATGTTCGAAATTGTGTCCTAAGGGCCAATCATTATACTTTGAACATTAGTATTTTAATGAAATTTCTCCATTCTATTATCATATTATTTGCATGTTACTGTGATAATTGTATCCTTGCACAATTCATGAAGATTGTCCTAAAATGTCCCTGGTCGGTCATCTATACAGGAGCAGAGATGAAACAAGACCAGTATGACTTTGATAAGATATGAAGATACGAATCAAAGTCTTAGGCACTTGTAAGAGTACAAGGTGATGGACTGACCCACTATGAGAAAGCTACATGGATCAAGTCATAAGTTTTTCTCATGTATAACCACGTCATAATGCCCTTAGACCTGAGGTCATAATGGATTCCTACATGAGAGTTGCTAAGCTTTGAACTAGTCAAAAGTCACTTTTGACCGAGTGATGATAAAGGCTATGATCGGGCTTGGTGGTTTTTCATGCAGAGGAAGATGAATGATCAAGATGGAATTTGTCCCTCACATTAGTAGAGAGATATTACTGGGGCCCTCGATGAGTGAGTCTAAGAAATGTATGGCCATCCTAAAATGGAAAGTAGTTTCCATTTCTATTGTCAGGCTACTCAAGAATCGAGAAAGTAATGGTTAGGAATAAGAGGATAACACTATCCATGGCTTATCGTTGATCGATATATCATGTGACAAAAGGGACGTGACATGGTTGTATGACAGGTTGTATCGTGATAATGATCCTTATATGATTTGGGTAGTCGTAATGTCTTGCTAGAGGCCGTTTGCGACTTTTGGGTTAGTATAGTTATTGGTCCACTGCCAACTTCATATGGGCCTACAGGGTCATACACAAGAATGGTTCCACACGAGATAATGTTTAATTTAGGGTGGAGGAATTTTATATTTATATATATATATAATATAAAATTCGTTAATAATATTATATAGATATATATTTTCAAAATACATATCTTATATATTATATATATATAAGTATATGTATATATATATTATATGATATTATTATATTGTGTTAGTTTTAAATTTAATTTATTAAGATATATTAAATTTAATAACTAACATGATAGAGATATAGTATCTCAAATTTAATTTATGAAGATAAATTAAATCTAATGGCTCTTTATTTGGATTAAATAAATATATTAAATTAAAACTATTGGACAGATTTAATTTAAACTTAATTTATTTAATTAGCTCATCAAGATAATTAATTATTGATTAATTTTTGAAATTAATGATGATTAATTTTGAAATTTGAATATAGCCCTCATAGGTTATAAACTTGATAGAGCAGATATACTCATACGCGCATGAGAATTCAGAGCCACAAGGGAAACCCTAAAAACATTGGAGGCGCTAGCACGTAGTCTCTGTTGGAAAGCATTCGTGTGGATACCAGTAGAGGGAGTGGATCTAACATGTTGGCTCCTAGAGATCGTGAAAACCCTAAGTGAAAAAGCTATGAGTTCTTTCTAACTCGATTTAAACGCCGTTGATAGATTCTTGATTAGGATTGGTAAAATTTTATAATTCTTTCGCTGTGTCTACCAATCCTAACAGTTTACACATCTAAATTAATAACAAAATGACATTAATGGTGATTTGATTATAATTGAAATTTGAATAATGATAATCATTAATGGTAGTTGTCTTGAAATTGAGGTTTGTAATAAATGACAACAAATTTCAAAATAATTCATCTCATCGATGTTGATAGAGGTTTAGATTAGGAAATTTAGTGTGGAATCATTGTGTAGGAGAACAAATATAAATTAAAAAATACAAAAAATATATCTCATTCATGTTGATAGGATTAAAATAGGAAATTGCTGGTAGGGAAAATATAAAAAAATCAAAAAAAAAATCTCTCTCATTGATGGTGATTAAGTTTAAAATTAGGAAGTTTCACTAAACAAATATTTAAAAAAAAATCTTTCATTGATGGTGATTGGGGTGAAGTTAGAAAGTTTTATTAACGTAAAATATAAAAAACAATTCAAAAAATGAATGAGCATTTATGAAGAAAGCCCTACCTTGGGACAATAAATATGGGAGCAAGGGTTGAAGCAATACACAAAATATTAGGAGATAAAATACTCAAGAATTTTGAGGAGAGGTAGGAAGCAAGTGAGAAGCTTCCTGAGACATGGACATCAGAGGTACATGCTAGGCATATCTGTAACTTGTTGTGCAACTATTTTCTTTTATTCTTGATAGTGTTTGACTTTCTTTCTCTTTCACCTTGCATGATATAATCACCTCCTCATCTATTTGTTTCTTTCCTTTAGTCTTGTTATCCATCTTTCAATCACATAATATGTGAACACCAAAAGGTGAGAGGTATGCATCTTCTTCCATTCAAGCTGCTTGCTAGATGCCTAATGGTTACTTCTTACTCTCTTCTTTATGTTTGGTAGACTCAAATGGATATTCTAATAATATGTTGTCATTTCATCATGTTTAGATGAATTGTATGTGATTGTGTTATATTATCCATGTGGTTTTCTCACCTCCTTGTTTGCATAGCTTGTAAGGATAAAAAGTTATGTCCTTGTTACTTCTTGAAATTATTTTTTATGATGTGCATGTATGTGAGATTTGATCTTAATCCTACACCTCCTTATTAATATGATGATCATGTCCTTGCTTGTCCTTGTTGGCTTGATGAACTCTTGTTTTTTTTCTTTTACAATAAAAAATTTTCAAAATAAATAAAACAAGCTAACCCTTCTTTATTCTAATATCAACCATAGTAGCAATGTGCAGATTAGTGGGCACACAGGAATAGTATAGATATACTAATAATAAATACATGACTAAAAATATTCCCTATAGGTTTTGTACAACATAATTAAAAATAATGTAGCCACACAGGGCTACTAGGATGTCTAAACTTGTTTAATGAAACTCAAACATCTTTCCGTCTTCATTCCACCACAGCATTCGTCTCGTGCAGTTCAATTCTTTAATCTCAGTAGCCCTCCTTTTTAACCTATCTAAATGGTTAGTTGGGGAGGGAGAGATTCAAGTGAATCCTAGTAGTAAATAATACTAACAATGCATGCAAGATGAATGTTAGTGCATGATATGCCTGCCTTACATAGGCTTATGTTCACATAATGACATTTCTGCATGCTCAATATTTCATGCAACATATCTCTAGACACAACATAAATAGAAACAAAGCTTCATTCATTCATACATAATTCACATAATCAAGCAAAGCAATACTGCAAATCAATACACAACAATCACATCAAATACATGCAAATTAAGTAAGTTCACTACCTCTTTTCTGAGTCCTCCTCTTGTACCTTTTCTCCAACCATTGAAATGCTTCTTCTTTGTCACCTCATGACCCTAAATATATAATCATATCATTAGAGCCATGATAAATGACTGCCTAATAGGACTACATGGGCCTTTAAGACATGTTTATTACATTTGGCCCAATACATTTGACAATTTTAACATAATTGCCATAAATTTGTAGGTTAACCCAATCTGCCAGTTTTGTTGACCTAACTTTGGAAATTCATAATTAATTCTACAAAAATCCAAATGGGTTGGTTCTAGGTTCTATAAAAAGCTCTTTAAGTCCCCTTTCAGTAAAAAATATCATAAAAGCATCAATTACAGCCACAAATTTCCCAAAAATTCGTCCAATTAAAGCATAAGATATTTACTTTAATCCTGTAAAATTTCATAGCATTTAAACAAGTTGGACCTATCAAAAACAAGTTGCAAGTTCTCTTCCTCCAGAAAACGAATCTGAGCAGATTTAAGCACAAGCTTCCAAAATCATCATAAATCTCTTCTAACATCATAATCACCATCTTAATCATGATTAATCCAAATTTGAGCAGCACCTCCCCTTAGGGTTTGGCATTCCCAAAATCACAAAACCATGAAAACAAAGCCAACAACCATTTAAAACACCAACAACAAGCATAGATCATCAAGATAAGACAAGCTTCCAAGCTTACCTTATTTACTTCTTTCTCTCTCCAATTAGTCCTCTCTCTCTCTCTCCCCTTTTTCCCTTGATTTTGTCTTGCTACATGTATATTTCAAAGAGGATATGAAATATTAGGAGAGATTTCCATGAATTTGAAGGCAAGAACAAGTAGAAATTGCCACAACTTGCCTTGATTTGGCTTTTTGAACAATTGAGCTTCTCCTTTGTTCTTGTGTTCTTGAAGCCTCTTTCTCTCTCTCTCTCTATCTCTCGCCTCTTCTTTTTGGATGAAAATGAGCTCTAAGAAAGAGATAATAGCTCTTAATAATATCCCATTCCACCACCTCAAATAATAGTATTTTAATGCCAATTAACCACATGTTAGCTTTTTGACTTTTGAACTTTATTTTACTTGGCCCATATTGCTTCTTTTTTGCTTAATTTGGAACAAGTGTTTTATTTCCCTCTCTTTCCCTTGCTTGGATGAAACTTGGCCTTTGGAGGAGAAAGAAGGCTTCTTGAATTATCATTATATCACCTCCTCAAAATACTATATTTAATTGTCAATTAACATGTGAAAATTGACTTTTGTCATCATCTTTTTCACTTGGCTAATATTCCTCCACATGACATTTATTTGTAGCCAAATAAATATTTTTTCTCCCTTTATTTTCTTTTTGGCCGAAAATATCACAAAGAAAAGGGAAAAATAAAAGATTCTTGCTTTATTGGTCAAATGACCATTTTGCCCTTACATTTTTGTAATTAAATTTGGCTTCCATTTTTTCCTTTTATTTGGGTCAAAATTCACATGTTTCTTGAGCCCAAAAATTATACCATATATTCCTCATGTTGCGCTTCAAGAATGGGCTTTTTATGAAGACAAAGTTGAATTCTTATGTCTTCTTGTGGCCCAAAATTCATGTGGCCACCAATTGCACCGTTTGGCTATTTCAAGTGTGCCAATATTCACCATTTTATTCCCTTTAATACTACAAAGGTGTAAAGGAATTTTGGTGACTAAAATTTATGATGTTACGGGTAGGACACTAAAGGTAAAGAAGCTAAGCCTTAGGTACATTAGTCTATTTGAAATCTTATTGAAGATTGGGCCAGTAGTATACCGGATAGCCTTACCCCCAAATCTAAGCAGATTACATGATGTCTTCCACGTTTCACAGTCAAAGAATATCAACTCGACTCAGAACATGTCATTGAATATGAAGATGTGGATGTGTGGGATGATTTTGTTAGATCCCAAGTTTTGATGATAACAAAAAAGGCAATTGTGTACAAATCATGGTTTTATAAGTTTAAGAAATGTTTACAAAGTTACCAAATGCATATGGCAATGTTTTATGGTATCTGCTGTCAAATTGAACTGGAGTGCTCGAGCATGAGCTTTGCACTCGAGCATAGATCCCTTCTGTGCTCGAGCAGGTGCGAGTGAAAGCCAGAAAGTGTTCACCCGAGAGGCATGCCACTGTTATACTCACTGATTCACTCGAGCACTGGAGTTTGCACTCGAGCAGAGAAGCCATTCTCACTCGAGCACATGCGAGTGAAGGTCCGCGAGTGCTTGGCCGAGAGCAAGTATTATCATGCTTCCTTGATTCACTCGAGCAGAGACATCAATGCTCGAGCATGAGCATTCTGTACTCGAGCAAGGTCCTGCGAGTGCTTGGCCGAGAGTTATGAAGTTCAGAGAAGCGCAAGTGTGCTCGAGCACAACCTCATCTGCTCGAGTGACACATCAGCACTTGCGAGTGAAAATTCTATCCCTCTCCAAATCTGATGCGAGTGCTTGTTTAAATGGTATATTACTTGAGAATATTCTTCTCACTCGAGCAGGAGTCTGTGTGCTCGAGTGAGGGCCCACATCACCTGCGAGTGATAAATTTATCCATCTCAAATCCTAATGCGAGTGTTGGTATTGAGAGCATATTCCTTGAGAATATGTATCTCACTCGAGCAGGAGTATGTGTGCTCGAGTGAGGGACCACATCACCCACGAGTACAAAATCTCACTCTTGCTAAAATGATATGCGAGTGATGACCCGAGAAGACACTCCCAGTAGAAAATGCAAGATCACTCGAGCAGGAGGAGTTGTGCTCGAGTGAGACCCCACATCACTCGCGAGTGAGAATTCTGTCTCTCTGAAATCCTATACAAGCACAACCCGATAACTGAAGCACAAAGAAGAAAATAGGAAGATCACTCGAGTGAGCCTTTCATGCTCGAGTGATGCTCTGCCAGATCACCAAAAATGCCAAGTCTCACAACGTTCAATCCGAATATGGTTTATTGTTATTTATTCATATCATCATTACTTATTATCATTGCTTAACATCATTTTGAATATATTATAAGTGTGATGCAGGAAGATGAACGTTTGAAATTAGTTGTTACGGAGAAAGTCAAATAACAGCGGACAACATCATTACAAGCACGCACATACCTACCGCATTCAGATTATTCAAACATGCGCGTGTCTTTCAATAGTTGCAAAAGTCCCGCTCCTCAAACGATGATTACCCAAACGGGAAAAAACTAAAGCAACTATATATACAGAGTTTCAGAGATAGTCAAGGATAACGAAGCACAAGAATTCACAAGCTTATACACGAGTCTCTGCTATTCATCATTTTCTCTGTATACACATTGATCTTCAGTGTTTATTCATTTGCTCTGTAAGAGAGTCTTCATGCAATTCAAATTCTATGTTTATTTGATCTCAAGGTATTGGGACCTTGAGAGGGTAGATTTCCTTACGAGAGAAGCAGTTGAGAGAATTCCTTATTGTACCTTCCACTCATAAGACTTATAAGATACAAGCAGAAGAGAACGTTGCTGCTCGTAAGACTTACAGTGGTGTAAGCAGGAGAGAACGTTGCTGCTCATAAGTCTTGTATACATAAGCGAGTGAGAAGGGTCATAGGTTGTTTTTCTGCACGTAAGACTTGTCGTAAGGGGGAGAGAAATTTCTTATTGAGAGAATATTACTGCTCGTAGTCTGTTCAAGGATGATTGTTGTTTTGTGGCGTTCTGAGAGCCCATTGAATCTTGGAGGTATAGTGAAAATCTCATTAGGTCTTGATATCTGAGGACTGGACGTAGGCCTAGTTGTTAGGCCGAACCAGTATAACTCTCTGTGTTCAAATCTTCTCAACTCTACTCTATCTACTATAATTTTCATATCACCACATCAAGCAAAAAAAAATTTATAACATCACCCAATTCACCCCCTCTTGGGTAAAGCTTGCCTCTTACAGATTTGACATATGAGGTTACACCTGACTGAATCATTGATTGGCAGGAGAGGCAGCTCAGACATAGGAATATTCCATTCATACAGGTTGTCTGGAAGGGATTGTCTCCTGAGGAAGCAATGTGGGAAACAGAGGAAGGCGTGTAGATGCGTTGCCTAGAATTCAAGAGATTGTACATATAGCAAATTTCGGCGAGGAAATTTTATTAAGGGGGAAAGCTGTAATATCCCAAAATTCATTCACCAAAAATCTCATCTATATTTATTATAATAAATGGAATAAAATGTTGGATTTTAGTTCAATTAGAATGACAAAAAACCACTACAAGAGATTACATGAAATTATGGTCAACACAAGATATAAAGTCCAATTTTTGTCTTCCGAAAAGCCTATTCTTGAAGCCTAAAGTAATAAATAGAAGAACACAAGTCTTAGGCCCAATTAATTGTGAATTTTGGCCAAGAATAAGGAAAAAGAAGAAGGCCCAAATTAAATACAAAAATATATGGGCAAAATGGCCATTTTGACTAAATAAAAATTAAAAGTAACACTTTCTTTTTTTTATGTGGGCTTGGATGTCCAACAAGATAGAGCAAGAAGGGAAATAAGTATGGGGATAATTATGCCAAGAGTTGGAGCAATTTTGACCAAGTAAAAAGATGTTGAGAATTCAAAAATTGCAAGAAAATATTGTAATATTTGCAAAAGTAAAATTGTGATATTTCAAGAGCCTATTATCCTCTTCCACTGGGCCATAATTTCGCCCAAGTGAATAGACAGAGGGAAAAGAAAATGTTTTTGGCCAAAAACAAAAGGATGAAAATGGAAAAGTCAAAGTAAAAACATGGGGTGAAATTGAAATTAAAATATTATATCTTAACGAGGTGGAGATGATATTTTTGGAGCTGACTAAACCTCCCAAAGGCCCTCATATTTTCGGCCAACTCAAGCAAATAGAGAGAGAGAGAGAGAGAGAGCTTTGAACAAGCAAGAGGCAAGAGAGAAGGAGCAAGTTGAAGAACACAAAACCAATGTAAGTGGTTGTGAAATTCATGTGATCTTTCTTCCAAAATCATGCAAAATGTCAAACCCTTTAACATTTCGATATTTGCTAGCCAAGTTCTGTAGGCATACAAAAATAGTATAAATATACCAATAAGAAATACTTATTTACAATACAAGAGAATCCCCATAGGGTTTGAAACAAAATACTATCCTCAAAAATTCATGAAATTAAACTAACGGTAACCAACAGTAGTCCTAACTTGAACTGGTACCCTTAAACGCCGGTATTTACCATTTTGCGACAAATAAATGTTCAAAACACAATATAATGCAACAGAATAAATACATTGTATAATTCATACCCATTGGAATATGCACATGTGTTCAAGGCTAGCTACTATTAGGATCCATACTTGTCCATACCTTAACTTGGCTCACATCCACAAACTGGGCAATATACCCTTTAGGTACTATATCTCATAACCAATTCCTCTTTTAGGGCCGTTCGAGTACTTGTGCATTTCCCCCGAACGATATATGTTCTTTTCTCGTCCTAGTTAGAGAGTGCATTATACATATAACAAAAGATCATGTACACAAGCATACAAATAATCACATAGTTTATGAAAGATAGAGTTACTACCTTAATCCCTTTTCTTAGCTCTAACCTCGTCCCAGTGTAGGTAAATTGTACGGTCCTAAAATTCCAAATTTACAAGAATTAAGTTATTACTCATTCATGTAATATTTTAAATTCTTTTAAACTCATTTTGTTCATTACCCTAGCTTAAAACTGCAAAATGACTTAAATACTACTAGGGACCCGATCAAAGTCCCTTTGTACCCGGTTCAACTGTACATTTTCTAAAATTATGACCCTTACTAATGCTACACAATTTTGTGTGTAGAATCCATTTTTGACCTTAGAATTGCCAAATTCATTGCCAAAAGACAATTTTGCCCTTGGCATCCCCTATTTAGGGTTTTAAGGGTCACTTTGCCATTTTACGTTCCAAAGCTTTTCACACCTCACACTTAACATGAACCCTATACAATTTTTCCTTCTAAACACAATGCAACCATCAAAATTACAAAATTCCAGCTCCTTCCCCTATTTTCTAGTTTGGCCAAAACTTCAAAGAAAAAGGGAAAATTAGGATTTCATATTTAATCCTCCAAACTCATTCCTTTTCACTCCTAATCACATATTTAACTTCTTAAACACTTATTAAACATGATTTATGGAAATTTGGGTAGTATAACCCTTTAGGATTTCATCATCTCAAATTTTACAAAGTCAAGAAAACAACCACAAATCAAGCCAATGTCAACCAACAACCACGACAATAACATCATATTAACCAAGACGATCAAAGTTCTTGAGATTACCTCTTGATTCTTCAACTTTCTCTCTCTAAGAATCACCCTCCTCTCTCTCTCTCTCTCTCTTCTCTTGAGGTTTTGCTTGCTTGATTTTTGTCTCTTGCTTCTCTCTTGGATCTTCTTGTTCTTCAAGCTTTTTCTCTCTCTATTTACTATGACTTGGACGAAAATGTGGTCTTGAAAGATGATGATGATGCTCTCAAAATACCCTCTTCATCTCTCTTAACTTAATATATTTTATTGCCAATTTACCATGTGTTTTACTTTTTACCTCTTCATATTTTTACTCTGTGCAAGATGATGTCACATGTCACATTTATCATCCAAGCATTTATTTTTCTAAAATATTCCCCTTTATGGCTGAAATTACCAAGAAGAAAGGGAGCTAAAAATTGTTTCTTAAATTAAATAATTCTCTCTCTTCAAATAATTAATTATGTCATATTTACCTTTTGACATTTCCAACTCTATGTACCTGGCCATAATTGCTCCATAATTGAGATATTTATCACCAAACACTTATTTTCCCTTTACTTGGCCAAAAATAGCCTTAATTAATTGGGAAAATAATTAGCTCTTGGCTTCATTTGAAAAATTACAATTTTGCCCTTACATTTTTGCATTTAATTGTGGCTTCTGCCTTTTTCTCTCTTCATGGACAAAATTCAACCTTTTTTATTGGCCCAAATATTGTGCTCTTTTATTCACCAATTTGGGCTTAAATAATGGGCTTTTTGGAACACCCAAAAATTAGTTTCATGACTTGTTTTAGCCTAATCTCCATGTAACTTCAAATAAAGGTGCGGTAGTCATTTTAATTGCATCTAAATTCATCATTTTATTTCATTGAATGCCACAAATATTTACAAGGCATTTTAGTGAATAAAAATTGGGTGTTATAGCTAATAGAGCTCAATATTTATATATTTTTATTAAATAATCTTAGGCTTTTGTGGGATTTAATTGAATATGTTGGGTATAATCAAGAGTTAATGTGAGATTTTAATTAAAGAATAATTTGAAAATTAGAGCGGTTAAATTGTTATATTTTTAATTAGTATTTTTTATTCCTATTATTCTTTAATTATGAGTAAAAGATATTACTTTTGTGAATATAATTTTGTAGGAGAAGATGTGGCACAATTTTTGTCAAGCGTTTAAGGTCAAAGATGTTATTTTGGAGCTTAATGAAGGACAAGAGTGGAGCACATAATTTATTTTCACATTTTTTCTAGGAGGAGGTTAATTGAGCAAGGGCTTTGTTTGGTGGTTGCATTTTTATGCCTAATGCTTAAACATATTTTCACCTCCTCATCCAAACATGGCTCAACTTACTTATTTAACCTAGATAAATTGAAGAAAGAAAAGGAAGTAGGGACCATTGTTTTTGAGTGAGTGGCAGTGGTGGCTGAATTGACATAAGGAGAGGGAGAGACCGAAATAAATGAAGAAAAGCTAGACTGAATAGTGTGAAAGGGAAAGAGCTGAAATATAAGGAGGCAGCTGAAGCGAAGTGTAAAGTTGGACCGAAAATGGCAATTGAAAAGAAATAAAAGGTTGAATCAAATTGGAAGCTTAAGGTCAAGATTTATGCCTAACTTTCTTAGAAATTTTTGCACGTCCTCCATCTATAAATATATGAGCTCAAGACACAAGGAAGCACATCATCTTAGAGTTAATCTCATACATTGCATTTGCTTATTGCATGCCTCCTTCATGGAAGGCTTAGGTAGTCCTGTTTTATCGATGGTTTAGGTTGCCACCTACATGGAAGGTTTTACCTCCTATATGGAAGACTAGATTTTTTTTTCAATTTCATTCATTTTGTAGTTGTATATTTATATTTTAGAATTTAATATTCAAATTTTATGCAGTATTTATGAGGTTTTCATTCAAGTTTTATGTAATGTTTATGAAGTTTTTAATTTATTTTAGTTCTGTTTTTATTTTCATCATGAACTAAATTTTATTTTCATAGGGTGATGATATAACTTACTAATATCGAATTGAATCTTAATTTATTAAATCTAGTTTTAATTTTTCCTTCATGATTGAGTTTTAATTATTGTACTTAATGCTTTCAATTGATGGGTCATCTTTTGAATGATTTCAATATGTATGTTGAGACCGGAAGGAGATCCATGTGTGTAGACTCTATAATTAAAACCATAACTTGCATATGAAATAAGAATATATTCATATGAGTTGTGTAGTCTTAATGAGTTCCATAAATTTTAATGCATGACTAATTGCTTGAATTCATATAGGAATATATTGGATTAGCAATTAATAATAGAATTGCTTGACCTTAAAAAAAAGCTAGTAATTAAATGAGGGAAACTCGGCTATCAACCATGTGGAATAAATTAGACTAGAATAGATAAGTAATTCAATCCGAAACTTGCTCAGTGAAATCTAATCCCTAGGACTTTTTCTCATAGTTGTTTTCATATAAATTGCATCCATATTTATACATGTTTATTTTGTACTCTCAATCACCAACTAATTGATAGACTAAATAGAGTTAAAATTGCCCATTTTGGTACTTAGTGATCAATCCTCTTGGGAATGATATTCTACTCATTTCTATATTACTTGATTAAGACAATGTATACTTGCACTATTAAATAGACCATTTACACGCAAACAGATAGCTTGCCCTTGGTGGAATAATATTAATTCTCCTCTTTTGCCAAGTACGCTCTCAAATTCATTTTATTTTAAAATTTCTAGAATGATCACTCGGGTAGTTACTCAAGTGAAGCTGATGATCACTTGAGTAAGCCCTCGAGTAATGTCAGGCTCTAGGTTATTTCAGTCGACACTAGGTCATTTCTCACAAAATCGCCTCGAGTGATTCTCCTAGTGCTCTCACAAAAACTTTTCAAAATCTTTTTTTCTTCCCATAACCGTCAAAACCCAGTGATTTATGCTTACAAAAAACCTCTCAAATTACACTGAATCGTCAGCCCTAATCTTGCGACGCTCGTGTTAGATCCCAAGTTTTGATGATAACAATAATTCAATTATGTGCAAAACATGTTTTTAGAAGGTTAAGAAAAGTTTCCAAGTTACCAAATGCATATTTGTTGATTTGCTGATATCTGCTGTGATATTGCACTAGAGTGCTCGAGCAAGGATTTTGCACTCGAGCATAGATCTCTTCTATGCTCGAGCAGGTGCGAGAGAAAGCCAGGAAGTGTGTACCCGAGAGGCATTCTCCCTTTGTATTCACTAGATCACTCGAGCACAAGGTATGCACTCGAGCAGAGAAGTCATTCTCACTCGAGCACACATGCGAGTGAGGGTCTGCGAGTGCTTGGCCGAGAGCAAGTAATAGCATGCTTCCATCATTCACTCGAACAGAGACATCAATGCTCGAGCATGAGCATTCTGTGCTCGAGCAAGGTACTGCGAGTACTTGGCCGAGAGTCATGAAGTTCAGAGAAGTGCAAGTGTGCTCGAGCACACCCATATATACTCGAGTGACACGTCAATGCTTGCGAGTGAAAATTCTATCCCTCTCCAGATTTGTTGCGAGTGCTTGTTCAAAAGGTATAATTCTTGAGAATATTCTTCTCACTCGAGCAGGAGTCTTTGTGCTCGAGTGAGGGCCCACATCACTCGCGAGTGAAAATTCTATCCCTCTGAAATCCTGATGCGAGTGATGGTTTTGAGAGCATATTCCTTGAGAATATGCGTCTCACTTGAGCAGAGGTAAGTGTGCTCGAGTAAGGGTCCATATCACTCACGAGTACAAATTCTCACTCTTGTCAAAATGGTGTGCGAGTGATGACCCGAGAAGACATTCCCTGTGGATATTGCAAGATCACTCGAGCAGAGGTTTTGTGCTCGAGTGAGACCCCTCTTGACCCGTGAGTTAAGATTTTGTCTCTCTGATAATCTATGCAAGCACAACCCGATAACAGAGGTATATGAAGGAAAATAGGAGATCACTCGAAGTGAGACCTTCATGCTCGAGTGATGCCCTGTTTGTCCACTGAAAATGCTAAGTATCACAACGTTCATTCCGAATATGGTTTATTGTTATTAATTCATATCATCATTACTTTTTATCATTGTTTAACATTGTTTTGATTGTTTTAAAAGAATGATACAGGAGTATGAACGTTTGAATTGAACCATACGAGGAAAGTGATACAACGGCAGACAAGATGATTATAAACACGCTGGCACCTACCGCACTCAGATTATTCAAACAAGCACGTGTCTGCCAATACTATCAAATGTCCCGCTCCACAAATGGAAAATTTCCAAACGGGCAAAAACTGGAGCAACTATATATATACAGAGACTCAAAGAGAAACAATAACAACGTAGCACCAGAATTCACAAGCTTATACCAAGTCTCTGTTATTCATCATTTTCCTCTGTATACACATTGATCTTCAGTGTTTATTCATTAGCTCTGTAAGAGAGTCTTCATACAATTCAAAATTCTATGTGTATTTGATCTCAAGGTATTGGGACCTTGAGAGGGTTGTTTTTCCTTACGAGAGAAGCCGTTGAGAGAATTCCTTGTTGTATCTTCCACTCTTAAGCCTTATAAGATACAAGCAGAAGAGAACGTTGCTGCTCGTAAGACTTACAGTGGTGTAAGCAGGAGAGAACGTTGCTGCTCATAAGTCTTGTATACATAAGCAAGTGAGAAGAGTCATAGGTTGTTTTTCTGCACGTAAGACTTGTCGTAAGGGGGAGAGAAATTTCTTGTTGAGAGAATATTTCTGCTCGTAGTCCGTTTAAGGACGATTGTTGTTCTGTGGCGTTCTGAGAGCCCACTGAATCTTGGAGATATAGTGAAAAGCTCAGTAGATCTTGATCTCTGAGGACTGGATGTAGGCCTGGTTGTTAGGCCGAACCAGTATAACTCTCTGTGTTCAAATCTTCTCAACTCTACTCTATCTACTATATTTTTCATATCACCACATCAAGCGAAAAATTTATAACATTACCCAATTCACCCCCCTCTTGGGTGAAGCTTGCCTCTTACATTTGGTATCAGAGCCTCGTCTTCTCCGAAGAGCCTAACAGCTTGAGAAGGATCCGACAAATGGCAACAATGGGTGAAAATATCCTTCCAGACGGTGCTTCAACCACTAGACCTCCTGGTTTTGCTGGAGAACATTTTTCGTTCTAGAAAGCCAAATTCAGAGTGTTCGTGATGGCCAACGAGTACGGATTGTGGAATGTTATACAAGATGGTGACTATGTTCCAATAAAGAAAATCGAAGATAGAGCAGTTAAAAAGAGCCCAAATGAGTTTGATGAGAATGATAAGAGGTTAGTAACATTAAATAGTAAAGCCATTTTAATGATACAGAGTGCTCTTAGTCAAAAAGAATATTTTTCGTATATGTACTCTACCTACTGCCAAAGATATGTGGGATGCTCTTGAAATTGCTCACAAAGGTACATCTGGAATCAAAGAAAATAGAATCAATACTTTGATTACAGAATATGATTTATTTCGTATGAAATCTGGAGAAAGTATATCAGAATTTGAACTAAGGTATACTCATCTTGTTAATCAATTATCTGCTCTTGGAAAGACGTTTGATCAAAATTCCCAGGTAAGAAAGATTCTTAATATTCTTACGAAAGAGTGGGAAGCAAAGGTGACAGCCATCGAAGAAGCCAAAGGAGAGTCTATGAGATCCGTAGCTGCTCTCTTTGGTAGTCTTTCTGAATATGAAGGTAAGTTGAGATTCAAAAAGGAACTTGAAGAATTCGATGATAAAAAGAAAAAGGGAGTTGCATTTAAAGCTATTAAAGAAGAAGAAGAAACTTCCGAGAATGAAGATGTTCCTAGTGATGATGAAATGGGAATGATCGTGAGAAAATTCAAGAAATTCTACAGAAGAGGACAAAGGAATTTCAAGAATTATCAAGGAGGACCAAGCAAGAAAGAAAACAAAGAACAACAAATAGTATGCTATGAATGTGGGAAACTAGGACACATCAAATCTGAATGCTTCAGAAACAAAGACAAAAAGAAGTAGAAAAAGAAAGCATATATATCATCTATTTGGGGTGATAGTTCGTCAGACGAAGAAAATGACAACGACGAAGTAGCAAATCTATGCTTGGTAGCTAAGGAAGAAGAATCAGACTCTGAGGTAAGTGACTCTGAACCCTCTTATAATGAATTGTTATCTGAATATAATGCATTACATACAGAGTTCATCAAAGTTGCTAAAGAAATGGTTAGTTATAAGAAGAAAGTAAAAGAATTAGAAAGTAATGTCATATCATCATATGAAAAGTGTAAAGAGAAAGATAAGAAAATAGGAGACTTAACAAAGATTGTTGAAAAGTTTACTAAAGGAAGTGAAACTCTCAAGGTTATCTTAAGTTCTCAGAAAGTTTCCTTTGATAAATCCGGAATTGGATATAATGCTATGCATAATAAGAATAAGAAGAGTAGTAGAGACTATCTTAAATATTTCAGGAATTCTGTGCATACATCGAATCCATTTGTATCATGCAATTTTTGTAATAAGAAAGGACATTATACTTCATCGTGTTATTTCAAAAAGGGAAAGGTTGTTGGAACCTATAAATGGGTTCCGAAAGGAACACATATTCCAAATACTAACCACAAAGGACCCAAGAAAGTGTGGGTACCTAAAACCTGATCATCTTATTCTAGGTATGTCTCAAAGCATCACGAGCCAACAAATGGTATATTGATAGTGGATGTTCGAGACACATGACTGGTGACAAAAATAAGTTCACCATGTTTGAAACTAGAGAAGGAGGAAAGGTGACATTTGGAGGAAATCAATCCGGACGTATTGCTGGAATTGGTGAAGTGGGAAGAACTGATGGCATTCAAATCAACGAAGTATATTATGTTGAAGGGTTATGCCACAATCTCTTAAGCGTAAGCCAAAGCACTGACAAAGATAACTGGGTGATTTTTGACTCGAAAGAATGCTTGATAGTAAGCAAGAAAGATCTACTCCTAAACAAAGAAACTATCAAGGCAAAGATCCGAGCTCAAAGGGACGGTAATTGTTATACTATTGATTTAAATTCAAATTCTTCTGAAAATTGTTTTCTTAGTCGATCAGAGGAAAGTTGGTTATGGCATAAGCGGTTGGCTCATGTCAATATGAATCAACTTGACAAATTGATCAGAAAAGATTTAGTTGTAGGCCTTCCTAAACTCAAATTCAAAGACGACATGATTTGTGAAGCATGTCAAAAAGGCAAACAAACTAAATCCTCTTTTAAAACAAAATATAAAATTTCTACTTCAAAACCTTTACAATTACTTCATATGGATTTGGTAGGACCTGCAAGAGTAAAAAGTTTTGGAGGAAATCTATATACGTTAGTAATTGTTGATGATTTTACAAGGTTTGCATGGACTATATTTATTGCCTCAAAAGATGAAACTTTTGCTGAATTTATTATGTTTGCCAAAAAGGTTCAAAATGAGAAAGGTATTTCTATTGTCTCTATTAGAACAGATCATGGAGGAGAATTTGATAATCAACTGTTTGAAGATTACTGCAACAATGAAGGTATAGATCACAACTTTTCAGCCCCTAGAACACCTCAACAAAATGGAGTAGTGGAAAGGAAGAACAGGGTGCTTACAGAAATGGCAAGAGCATTACTTAATGAAAAAGAGATGTCACAAGTGTTCTGGGCAGATGCAATGAGTACTGCATGCTATATTTCAAACAGAGCATATATTCGCAAATCTCTTGGAAAGACACCATATGAACTTTACAAAGGAAGAAAGCCAAATATTGCTCATCTTCATATCTTCGGGTGTAAGTGTTTCATTCACAACAATGGTAAGGAAAATTTAGGTAAATTTGATTCAAAGTCTGATGAAGGTATTTTTCTAGGATATTCTAATAGAAGTAAAGTTTATAGAGTTTTCAATAAAAGAACATGTACTATTGAAGAATCTATTCATGTTGTGTTTGATGAAATTGAATCTCAGACAAAACTTAATGATGAAGAAGAAATGGATTCAATCAAGAAAAACAAATCTATTTCAAAGTAGGATGATTTTGAAACAAATGATTTTCAAAATTTAGAAGAAGTTGATGATCATGCTCAACCTAAAGCATGGAGACATATGAAGGATCATCCAATTGATCAAGTTATAGGAGATATTCATGAAGGTGTCAAAACCAGAAATAGAATCCTCAATAAGGTAACATTTTCAGCTTTTATTTTTGAAATTGAGCCTTCTAATATGGAAGAAGCTTTATCTGACAATGATTGGGTGATTGCTATGCAAGAAGAACTAAATCAATTTCAAAGAAATCAAGTTTGGGATTTGGTTCCTCGACCTAAAGATCATACGGTTATAGGGACCAAATGGGTTTTCAAAAACAAACTTGATGAATCAGCAATCATTGTGAGAAATAAAGCAAGATTGGTTGCCAAAGGCTATAATCAAGAAGAAGGTATTGATTATGAGGAAACATATGCTCCAGTGGCAAGATTGGAAGCAATACGAGTACTCTTAGCTTTTGCTTGCATCAAAAGTTTTAAACTTTATCAAATGGATGTAAAAAGCGCTTTTCTAAATGGTTATATTATGGAGGAAGTATATGTCGAACAGCCTCCTGGTTTTGAAGATGAAACAAAACCTGATTATGTCTTCAAACTTAAGAAAGCATTATATGGTTTGAAACAAGCTCCCAGAGCTTGGTATGAAAGACTAAGCAAATTTCTTCTTGATCAAGGTTTTGTCAGAGGTAAAGTTGATACAACTCTATTCATCAAACATAACAAAAATGATATTCTAATAGTTCAAATTTATGTTGATGATATTATTTTTTGTGCTACTAACGAATCTATGTGTCAAGATTTCTCTAAGATTATGCAGGGAGAATTTGAAATGTCCATGATGGGAGAATTGAACTTCTTTCTTGGACTTCAGATCAAACAAAATAAGAATGGCATATTTATATCTCAGACAAAGTATTTGAAAGAGTTGTTGAAGAAATATGGACTAGATAATGCTAACGGAGCTGATACTCCAATGAGTTCTACAACATTGTTGGATGCTGATGTAAAGGGACCTAGCTTCAACATCACAAAGTATAGAGGAATGATTGGTTCTTTACTCTATCTCACAGCAAGCAGGCCAGATATTTAGTTCAGTGTAGGAATGTGTGCAAGGTATCAATCCAATCCTAAGGTATCTCATGCAGAGACAGTAAAAAGAATTTTCAAATATCTAGGAGATACTTAGAGCTTGGACTTTGGTATCCAAAAAGAGGGAACGAGTATTTAATGGCATATTCAGATTCAGATCACGGAGGATATAAAACTGACAGAAAGAGTACCAGTGGACAATGTCAATTTCTCAGAGGTTCTCTAGTGTCATGGTTCAGCAAGAAGCAGAACACAGTTTCATTATCTTCGACTGAAGCTGAATATATAGCTGTAGCAAGCTGCTGTTCTCAAGTGCTATGGTTGAAACAACAACTTCAAGATTTGGGAATTTATTTAAAAGAAATCCCAATCTATTGTGATAATACTAGCACGATAAGCTTGGCAAAAAATCCTGTACAACATTCAAGAACCAAGCATATAGACATTCGACATCATTTCATTCGGGATCATGTTCAAAAGAAAGATGTCAAAGTGGAATTTATACCAACTCATCTTCAATTTGCGGATATTTTCACAAAACCAATTGCAAAAGAACAATTCCTCTATATTCGAAGAGAATTGGGAATGGTTAATCCCAATGAGTTGTAAGTTTTCTTGTTAAAAGGTTTAATTAAATGTTTCTTTTGATGATAACCATACTGACTTTAGCATCGGAGTGGCAAAAATTTGTTTTTGCAGGAGTCTCACTCGAGCACTGAAGGTACTGCTCGAGTGAGGAGCTGTGTCACTCGAGCACAAGCAGCTCTGCTCGAGCACAGCACTATTTAGGATACTCTGTTCCTTGATAGATAAAACAGAGGTTAACAGAGGAGTTAAGAATACCAAGGGAATATATCAGAAACAACAGTGAGAATTGAACTCACTCGCGAGTGAGGAATTCTCACTCGAGCATGGTATGAACATGCTTGAGGTGAGGAATGCTTGCTCGAGTGAAGAAAAGGAAGTCCTTCGCAAAAGCTATCTAAATCATAGTTACTTAAATGATCTTGGAGGATTTAAGTATAAAGATACAGAAATATATCAAGGAATTCACAATCCAGGTACGTTTTACTTGTTTCTTTATTTTACCAGAATATCACTCGAGCACAGCTAGAACACACTCGAGCACAGTATGAACATCACTCGAGCACTAGGGTTCATGCTTGAGCACTGTCACTTATATCAGTTACTGGGGAGCTCAGAACGTCGCACTTCCTCCTCTCACTCAAAGTGCTTTCTCACTCGAAAGACACAACTCTTCACCTTCAACCGTTTTCTCATCATTCAATCACGTCTTTCTGCTTCAAATCGCCGTTATAACCTTTCAATCTTCTATAAGAGGTGATTTTTGTCTTCTGCATTTCTCACTTGTGCCCTAATCTCCACTTATCTTTCTTTCAAAAAAGAACTAAGAGTTTTTATTTATCTTCCACTTTCTTTACAATGGCAAGAACAAAGCTACCCTCTATTCCTCAAAAATCTCACTCTCCTTCTCCTACTCACTCTGCTGCCAGTGAATCTGGAACTCCTGAACTTACTCCTCCATCTCCCAAAATCTCTTCCTCACCTTCACCTCCTCCTAAACCAAAAACCAAAAAGAGGACTCCGGCTAAGAAACCTCATCCAAAGCCTCAAGTTTCAAAGAAAGACCAACCTCCTCAAAAGAAACCAAAGGGGGTGGTATTCAAGGAACCAATAATCACCCGGTCTCAATCCAAAGAGGTTCAAGGAAAGGGAAAGAAGAAGGATTCAGAACAACCCCAATCATCTTCTTCTTCTGGGGATACATTCAGTAGACAACTCAGGGAAGCAATAGAAAAATCCAAATTGGACAAGATAGTTGGGAAGATTGCTTCTCAAGCCGGTGTTTCAAGTTCACATCAAGATAAGCACCCAAGTGCTTCTGCTTCAGGAGCACCTTCTGCCTCCCAAGCACCAGTGGATGATCAACTCACTAGTCCTCCTGAGGGATTCAATGTTGCAGAGCTTAAGGCTTTATCTCAGAAGGTATATGATGATGAATTCAAACATAGACATTTCTGCCCAGTAGTATATGTTGATCTGGATTATCTGAAAAAGAACTGTCATTTGGACTTGTACCCTTACCTTCAATACTATGCTCCCTGGCTAAATATTCATTTGCCATATTCCCCCACTGTTGTGAAAACTTTCTACTGCAACATGAAAACTCATAATATTATGTCTAGATCCGGTGAGTTGATTGAAGAAGCTGTATCTACAACCATTAGAGGGAAATTCATTATGATTTCTGCTAAAATCATAAATGATATACTTGGTTATGTTGCACCTCCTACTGATCCACCCTCTTTCTCTGCCAATGAAACTTTTAAAATTTTGAGACCAAAAGACCCAATTGGACCCCTCATTTTCAAGCCTATTGATATGCCTGATAATCACAGAATCCTTCATTACATTTATTCCCGGAGCATAGTCAATAAATCCAAGAACTTTACCCACTTTGCTCAAAAGGATTACTATCTCTTGGCTTCTTTGGTTGCTGGGCAACAAAGGAATGTAGGGGAGATCATTTTTAATGAGATGAGAAGGTTTCGTTTTTCTTCAACAAGATCCACAACCATACCTTACCCTCAACTTGTTTCCTTCATCTTGATGAAAAACAAAATTTGGTATTTGGAAGGAAAAGAAAGGATTCTCATCTCAAGGTTTGGTAAGAATCAGTTAACTCACATGGGTATCAATCTTCCGGTGAGTCGGACCAAAGCCACATCAAAGAGGGAAGCCACTCCATCCAGAGGAGATGAGGCACAATCATCTGCACAAGGACCTATTCCTCCTCCTTCATTTCTCAATGCCTCTCTGTCTATCATCTGACTGAGGTAATTAATCAAGCTGTATCAAGTTTGAAGAAGGAGTTAGTCACTGAATATGAGAAGCTTGTGGAGAAGATGGAAGCACAAGTCATCAATCTGGTAGACAAGGCCAATCTTAATTTTGAACTGATGTTCAAAACTCAGGATGAGATGTCACAGAGGATCACCAATATGGAGACTTTCCTGCACTCCCACTTTCCCTCTTCATCTTCCGGGGTGCCTCCTGAGACCACTCCTCCCTCAGTACCACAGACTCATGTGCTCTTCACCGATCCAGATTCCAATGTAGATGTTACATTTGATCGGTCGCCTTCACTACCTCCCTCATCATCTGTACCATAACCACCATCTCCTTCTGATCAGCCCATTGACCCTCTCTCTGCTATGATTTCCTTTGTTCCACCTCAAGACCCCCTTCTGATGTTGACAAAACGGGGGAGAAGGATGTGTGATGTTTTCTGAGCTTCTGTAGGGTGTATATGGGTGTTTGGGTAGATTTCTGTATTGGGTAGGATTTGATATGTATGTCATTTTGTATGTCATTTTGAATTACAAGTTATTATGTTATGTTGTTCAAGTTTTTCCAAAGTTAATGATATGGTTCAAGCTTTAGAATTTCAATGATGTTTCAGTTATTAAGTTCTTATTAAGTTATATACCTCATACTATACTTACCTTGGCTGTTAAGTGTCCAGAGGAAACATTGCAGGAAAACTTGAATTTGAAACTTAAACTTGGTATGCATTTGGAAACATTGAAGAAATTTCAAAAATTTTCAATCTCAATCAATTTCTCTTAAATCTTCATCACAAAGAGTTTTGTCATCATCAAAAAGGGGGAGAATGTTAGATCCGAAGTTTTGATGATAACAATAATTCAATTATGTGCAAATCATGTTTTTAGAAGGTTAAGAAAAGTTTCCAAGTTACCAAATGCATATTTGTTGATTTGCTGATATCTGCTGTGATATTGCACTAGAGTGCTCGAGCAAGGATTTTGCACTCGAGCATAGATCTCTTCTATACTCGAGCAGGTGCGAGAGAAAGCCAGGAAGTGTGTACCCGAGAGGCATTCTCCCTTTGTATTCACTAGATCACTCGAGCACAAGGTATGCACTCGAGCAGAGAAGTCATTCTCACTCGAGCACACATGCGAGTGAGGGTCTGCGAGTGCTTGGCCGAGAGCAAGTAATAGCATGCTTCCATCATTCACTCGAGCAGAGACATCAATGCTCGAGCATGAGCATTCTGTGATCGAGCAAGGTACTGCGAGTACTTGGCCGAGAGTCATGAAGTTCAGAGAAGTGCAAGTGTGCTCGAGCACACCCATATATGCTCGAGTGACACGTCAATGCTTGCGAGTGAAAATTCTATCCCTCTCCAGATTTGTTGCGAGTGCTTGTTCAAAAGGTATAATTCTTGAGAATATTCTTCTCACTCGAGCAGGAGTCTTTGTGCTCGAGTGAGGGCCCACATCACTCCCGAGTGAAAATTCTATCCCTCTGAAATCCTGATGTGAGTGATGGTTTTGAGAGCATATTCCTTGAGAATATGCGTCTCACTCGAGCAGAGGTAAGTGTGCTTGAGTGAGGGTCCATATCACTCGCGAGTACAAATTCTCACTCTTGTCAAAATGGTGTGCGAGTGATGACCCGAGAAGATATTCCCTGTGGATATTGCAAGATCACTCGAGCAGAGGTTTTGTGCTCGAGTGAGACCCCTCTTCACCCATGAGTGAAGATTTTGTCTCTCTGATAATCTATGCAAGCACAACCCGATAACAGAGGTATATGAAAGAAAATAGGAGATCACTCGAAGTGAGACCTTCATGCTCGAGTGATGCCCTGTTTGTCCACTGAAAATGCTAAGTATCACAACGTTCATTCCGAATATGGTTTATTGTTATTAATTCATATCATCATTACTTTTTATCATTGTTTAACATTGTTTGATTGTTTTAAAAGAATGATACAGGAATATGAACGTTTGAATTGAACCACATGAGGAAAGTGATACAACGGCAGACAAGATGATTATAAACACGCTGGCACCTACCACACTCAGATTATTCAAACAAGCACGTGTCTGCCAATACTATCAAATGTCCCGCTCCACAAATGGAAAATTTCCAAACGGGCAAAAACTGGAGCAACTATATATATACAGAGACTCAAAGAGAGACAATAACAATGTAGCACAAGAATTCACAAGCTTATACTAAGTCTCTGTTATTCATCATTTTCCTCTGTATACACATTGATCTTCAGTGTTTATTCATTAGCTCTGTAAGAGAGTCTTCATACAATTCAAAATTCTATGTGTATTTGATCTCAAGGTATTGGGACCTTGAGAGGGTTGTTTTTCCTTACGAGAGAAGCCGTTGAGAGAATTCCTTGTTGTATCTTCCACTCTTAAGCCTTATAAGATACAAGCAGAAGAGAACGTTGCTGCTCGTAAGACTTACAGTGGTGTAAGCAGGAGAGAACGTTGCTGCTCATAAGTCTTGTATACATAGCAAGTGAGAAGAGTCATAGGTTGTTTTTCTGCACGTAAGACTTGTCGTAAGGGGGAGAGAAATTTCTTGTTGAGAGAATATTTCTGCTCGTAGTCCGTTTAAGGACGATTGTTGTTCTGTGGTGTTCTGAGAGCCCATTGAATCTTGGAGATATAGTGAAAAGCTCAGTAGATCTTGATCTCTGAGGACTGGACGTAGGCCTGGTTGTTAGGCCGAACCAGTATAACTCTCTGTGTTCAAATCTTCTCAACTCTACTCTATCTACTATATTTTTCATATCACTATATCAAGCGAAAAATTTATAACATCACCAAATTCACCCCCCTCTTGGGTGAAGCTTGCCTCTTACAGCTCGGTCTTTGCTTTTCCAGAAATCATTGATTTTCTCAAATCAAAATGGTAAGGACTAAATCTCCTAATCTTAGTACTCCTTTTGAGTCCTCTGAACCATATCAACCCTCTGATTCACTTTCCTCTCCTCCTACCAAGAAAAGAAAGATTTCTCCTAAACCTAAAACTAACGCCAAACCGCAAACCAAGCCAAAGGTGAAAGGGGCTGTGATTAAGGAGCCCATTGCCATAAGAGCTCAAACCAAGAAGAGTTTCCTAACCCTGAATCATCATCTTCGGATCCTATAAGTTCAGATGGTTCATATGAATCATTGGCATTTCTTGTCACTCCTATATCAGCAGCCAAGCCACCTACTCCTCCTCATGATTGATTCCACCTTTGTGATGACGACAAAAAGGGGGAGAAGTTCCTAAGTGATTTTGTGATCCATGGCTGAGTTAATGTAATGGGATATGGGTGTACGGGGCTTTAGGGTGTTTTCAACTATGAAATCTAAGTTTGATTATGTATTAAATTCCTCTTTATGCAATATTTTTCTTTACGCCATTAAAGTTAAATTTCATTGAAATTATATTGCATTGTGGGACTAATGAGTTTTTGATTGTGTATGCAAGGTGAACAAGTAAATATAAGAACAAAAACTTTGGAAAGATCTTTATTAAGCTATTTCAAAAGAGTTTTCAAGGTTAAATTGAACAAAAGATTTCATATGAAAAGTATTCAAGAAGTATATGTTTGAAAACTCATTTTTAAAAAAACTTTGTTTAAAATCACCAAGTTTTGTCATCATCAAAAAGGGGGAGAATGTTAGATCCCATATTTTTTGATGATAACAAAGATTGGATCAATGATATAAAAGGATTTGATAACAAATAATGAATTTGAATAAAGTGGCAAAGCATTACTTGAAGTAAGCACTAGAGTAATGAGCAAATTCTGTGATGGCTTAGTCGAGTGACTACTCAAGTAAGGGAAGCTGTTACTCGAGTAAGCACTCAAGTAATCGTGGAGAATTTCATCCAGAGAAGCACTGCCAAAATTTGGAAGAAGTTACTTGAGGGACCACTCGAGTAATCTACAGAGTTATATAGACCATTACTCAAGTAGCCACTCGAGTAACATCATTTGTAAAAGCATCACTCGAGTAGCCACTCGAGTAACCAGGTCAAACATCTTCTAATAGCTGTCGGCCAAGAAATGCAACAATTTACACCACGTGAGAAAAAGGCATAACTCGAGGGAGAACTCCAGTAATTTGTGGAGTTATTTGATCCATTACTCGAGGGATCACTCGAGTAACCAGGTAAGCAAACTCTCAGCCAAGATTTGAATGATATTACTCGAGGAAATAATTGAGTAATCAGCAAACTTATTTGAAATCTACTCGAGGGAGCACTCGAGTAACTTCTGAAGAAAACACATAGCCACTCGAGTCACCACTCAGTAATCAGATTACCAGAGTCAACACCCGAGTAACTTGTGAAGAAAAGACATGGCCACTCGAGTAGCCACTCGAGTAATCAGGTATTTTGAAGGTTTATGATGTACCTTACTCCATGTCTTACCCGAGTAATATCTTATGAAAAATGTTGAATTAGGACCTGTCATATTTTTGATAGGTTTACTCGAGGGACCACTCGAGTAATGAGCATGATCACTCGAGTAAGGCAGTCCAGAAATTATGTTTTTTATCGAATAATTATTGATTTGTTATCTATATGATTAACTCTTCATTGTACTAGTATCCTAAGTACATTTGCAGAGAAACCATGAAGAGATCATGTAAGAAGAGCAAAGTCAAATAAAGTGTCTGAGAACTCACCTACCGCTACCTACCACAAACCGATAGTTTTCAAATTTAAAGAATGGTCAACCATTGCTGCACTACTCTAACGGACATGTTTGAATTGCTTCCAACAGACACTACAAATCATCTATATATATGGAACATTCAAAGAGAAGAAAACAAGAATTGAGAACACACGAACATACATTGATCAACACACTCTTAGTGCTCTGTTTTCTTATACCCATTCATTGTACTTCAGTGATTATATATTTAGTTTGTGAGAGAGTTTTTCATTACAAACTCAATATTTGTTATTGAGACAACTTAAGGTTGTGGAACCTTGAGTTGGAGATTTGATTACAATGTGTAACAAGGAGCTAGTGTCCAGGTAAAGGAACTTGCTGTGTACTCAGGTGCCAAGAACCCACTGAATCTTGGAGAACATAATGAAACTCTCAGAGACGCTCTGAGGACTGGACGTAGGTCAAAGTGGTTGTGGCCGAACTAGTATAACACCCGATGTATACTTCGGTGATATTTCTCTTTACTCTCAACTACTTTAAATACTCTGTTAATTTTCTTATACGCAATGAAATTTTTGGTTTCACCCAATTTACCCCCCCTCTTGGGTGGAACACTTGCACTAACATACCTTTGCGTTAGATACTTGGAGGATTGGTTTTGCTTACCCACTACCTCTTTTGGTTACATTGATTCTTCATATGTGCTCCCATTGGTGCCTACAAAGCTCTTTGAAAAGATATAGACTTTTAAAGTCTTACGTTTGATACTTGAGAGATTCTCTCTTTCTTGTTCTCCTTAAAATAGTTGAACGGTACCTTATGGTAGTCCATTCTTGACATGGAACGTACTTCTTTTCTTCTTTGCTTCTCTTTGTGATTAGACTTTGTAGTTCTAGCAATGGGTGCTTCGAGAGTTCTCCTTTTTGATGTGAATATCCTTTCAGAAACTCTTGGAATCTTCTTCATTTTAGGAATGCATTCATATTTAGCAATTAGAAATTCTTGGAATCTTCTTCATTTTCTCTGTACCCTTATATCCATTCATTCTAGAATCAATCTACACACGTGAAACACCATATGGATATTTTGGTACCCACTTCACTTTGGGTCCTTGATCGTTAGCATTTGAACTCACTTGCCTTTTAGGAACCCAAACAAATTTATCTCTCACATTAAAAATTCTTCTAATATAGCATGTGTAAGAAATATAACCCGATTAACCACAATAATTGGATATAGTATGATGATGACCTTTATGAAACGTTAAGCAATTATTATGTTGGTCAAGTGGAAGAAGTTTTACGTAATCTATATTTGGAAATTCTTTATTCCCTCATAAATTTTTAGCATGGTTTAAAACATTTTTTCTTTTCAAAAAAGAATCAAAGATTGGTTGAAAAACAATTTTATGTAAACTTTCAAAATCATTTTTCTTAAATACACAAGAAGAATTGAAACTTTTTACAAGTACGAGTGTAAATCACTAGTACAAAATTTCCTTTTTAGACCGCCATATTTAGACCGGTTATAGCGGATAAGGTCTAAAAAATTTGACCAATGGCAGTTTTGTAATTATATAGAACTTCTAAGACCGGTTCTCAAAAAACCGGTCTTAAAAAAATTATTTAGACCGGTTATAAACAAAACCGGTCTACAAATATCAAATTATTTAAAAAATTATAAATTTTAAACATTTAAGACCGGTTATTAATAATAACTGGTATTAAATATCAAACATTTAAAATCGGTTTTAATAAAAACCGGTCTTACATATGAAAAATTTAAGTATCTACAATCGATTTTTCACTGTAATCCCTTCTACTCATCTGTACGTTTGACTACAAAAAAAGGTCCTATTTATTTATTTTTTTAAAAAAATATCACTTTTAAGACCGGTTGTTAAATTAACCTTTAAGACCAGTTGGTTTTTAACAACCGGTCAAACAACCGGTCTTAAAAGTATTTTTAAGACCGGTTATTTTAACAACCGGTCTTAAAAGTGATGTTTTAAAAAAACATAAAATAAATAGGGCATTTTTAAAAAAAATATCAAAATATTCAAAAAATTAAAAATTTTAAACTTTTAAGACCGGTTATTAATAATAATCGGTCTTAAATATCAAACATTTAAGACCCGTTTTAATAAAAACCGGTCTTAAATATGAAAAATTTATAAATTATTTGTTTTCCACCCTTTTAAAATCGGTTTTATATATACCCGGTTTAAAAAATTGACCCTAAATTTTTGAATCTCCTCTTTGTCGCGCCTAAATTTCGCTTTTTAAATCTGAAACCTCTCTTCTTGGTGCGATTACTCTATGAGCTTGGTCATCTTCGCTCAATCTCATTCTCATGTTTGTTGCTGCAGTGCTCTCACCCTTGTACTGAATGAGTTTGTCACTGCCACAACCTCGCTTGCTCTGATCTTCTTCATCGCGACTTTTATCTTTCCCTTTGACATCCATCCTTCATCGTAACAGATGCGTGAAGAAGATGCAACAGATGTTATGAGATTTGAATAAACTTTCCTTTTAAACGCTTAATTAATTTGTAAACTAATTTTTGAGTATCTACTGCAAGGTGGCAATAGATGAAAAAGGAAGAAGGTGCAGAGCGAAGCACCTCCTTAAAACAATTCCTTATCTGCTTTCTTTACCAGAGGAACAAGGGTCACGAAGAGAAGAGAGATCCTTATGGGTGTGCTTGAATTTTGGTACAAGAGCTATTCATTATCTTCTACGTTGTTTGATGTTCTTAGTGAACGATATAGGAATTTAGGTTTTCAGAAATTTTAGTAGCGGGATTCACAGGGAAGGTGTTTTTGTGAAATATGATGGTGGTAATTTGCTTGGAAGTATCTGCAATTGATTTTTCACCGTAATCCCTTCTACTCATCTGTACGTTTCACTACAAAAAAACCCTAATTTTTCTTTTTTAAATATCACTTTTAAGACCGGTTTTTAAAATAACCGGTCTTATAAGACCGGTTATTTTAACAACCGGTCTTAAAAGTCTTGAAAAAAAAAGTTTTTAGACCGGTTTTTAAACAACCGGTCTAACAAGTCTAGACTTTTTAGACCTGGTCTTCAAGCAACCGATCTAAAAAATAGCAGACTTTTAAGACCGGTTTCGTTAACCGGTCTAAAAAATAACAGACTTTTAAGACCGGCTGTATCAAGACAGGATCCAAAACCAGTCTAAAATGTCATTTTTAACCGGTCCTAAAAGTGATTTTTCCACTAGGGAATGATCCATTAAATAATGCAAGTGTGTACTATCATAAACAAATAATATAGAAGTGAGTAGAGTATCATTCCCATAAGGATTGATAACTAAGTACCAAATTGGGTCCTTTTAATTCTATTTAGTCGATCGATTGGTGATTGAGAGAGTAAAATAAAATGGTTAAATATGTGTGCAAATAATATGAAACCAACTATGAGAAAAAGTCCTAGGGGTAAGATTTCACTTAACAAATTTTGAATTGAATCACTTATCTATTCTAGCTCAATCTATTCCACACGATTGACAGTCGAGTTTCCCTAATTTAATTACTAGCATCTTCCAAGATCAGGCAATTCTATAATCAATTGCTAATCCAAATTATTCCTATATAAATTTAAGCAATTAATTATGCATTAATATTTGTGGAACTCAATAAGACTACATAACTTATATAAATATATTCCTATTTCATATGCAAGTCATGGTTATAAGATCTATACACATGCATCTCCTTCCAGTCTCAACATGCATATTAAAATCATTCAAAAGATGGACAATCAATCAAAAGCAATAAGAATAATAATTAAAACTCAATCATGAAGGAGAAATTCAAACTAGATTTAATAAGTTAAGATTTAATCCGTCAATAGTAAGCTACGCCAACACCCTAAAAAATGGAAGTTTAGCACATGATGAAATTAAAAACAAAAATAAAGTAAATTGAGAACTTTATAAATATTGCAATAAACTTAATTATTAAATTCTAAAACAAAAAATTACAACCACAAGATTGATGAAAATAGAAAAATCTAGCCTTTTATGTAGGAGTTAAAACCTTCCATGTAGGAGGTATGCAAGAAACAAATACAATGCATGAAATTAATTCTAAGATGATGGTGTAAGTGGAGAAGCGAGGAGAGTAATAGATATGAAATATTGTGTAAGTGGAGAAGAGTGGAAAGTAATGGATATGAAAAAATGGTTGTGTAAAATATGAAGCAGAGGGTGGCTATATATAGGGAAGAATGGAGTGGTAGATAAAATGTAGTAGATGAAGTAGTAAATAGAATGTGGTAGATGAAGTAGTAGATGAAAAGTAAGATGAAGTGGTAGATGATTCACATTCTCAACATCCAAGTAAAATTCGAAACCCTTTGAGATAGAATTGGGTTTTAGTCTCAACATAAAAGTTGTAGAGCTCTTTCTTAGCGTTTTATCCATATATAGAACGTCCCAATCCGACATCTAGACCTCCAGATATTACCTAAAAACTGAAAGAGGGTCTAATTTAGTATTTTTCAAGAAGTTCTATTTCATGCCAAAATCATTATTTATTTATTAATTACACCCAAATTTATTAAATTTAGCTCAAATATCATCCACAAAATCATCATATAAGGGAAAATAAATATGCAAATATTTTACTTATCAAATTTTGGCACTTAGCTCTTAGACGTCCTCAGACAAGGAGTGACTAATTAGTGCTAAAAAAATTAGAAGTGTCAAGTCATAAGTAAGAACACAATTGAAAAATAAAGAGATCATAATATTCATGAATCAACAAAAATATACACTGGTAATTTTTTTTTTTAAAATGAATAAACCGAGTTCGTAATTGTAACTCATTCTCCCAATCTCTCAAGTGTTTAAGGGTAATTGTTTCACTCGAATTCAACCAAAAAAATTGTACTATCATAGGCTTGCTAGAAATCTCATGTAATTCACATGCATAATTCAAATCGAAAGGACTTATTAAGGGTTGTAATGGGGTTAAGGTAAAAGGAATGTAAAACGTGATATGAAGGGCTAAATTTAAAAAATTAATCGAATAATTGAAAAAATAGGACAGCTTCTGAATAAATCTATTTCATCACAACAACCCACAATTCAAATACTCAAACTTTTTCTTTCTTTCTTTTTCACTTTTTTATACTTTTGTTTTTTTTTATTTTTGCAACTCTAAATTGATGATATATACACCCCCCACACTTTTTGAAAACTCATTTCACAAAAATTTCAAATGCTCTGCTATTCTTCCAAATTAGGTAAAAGCACTTGATATATCATTACAGCAAATGCTATTGGTTTAGAAGAAAGAAACAATCAATTAGGCTCAAAGGGGCTTATCAATGGTATAATTGCCAGATTGGCTATTTGGCTCTGGCTAAACAAAATGAATGCCTTTATCATTTTTAAATGTGCATGTGAGATGTAATTTCAATCAGATTTAAGCAAGTTCTAGAGTAACAACTTAATAGGTGAATATCACACACAAGAGAAATAATCATTATAGGCTCAAAAACTCATGGTTACGGGCTTTCAAACTCAGCTCATTTAATCTCAAAATTCATCACCAATAGCAACAATCAGTTGTTCATTTATGCTGTAAAATCTCTAAATTCAATTGATCTATACTCAAAACTTATATACTTCTTAAAATCATTACAAACCACTTAAACAGGATTTTTTTTTTTACTTTTACTCTTTTTTAAAAAATAAAAAATAAAAACATGCAACTAATAAAATGCGTCTCATGAGTTAAGAATAACTCCTTACTCTGCCATTTTTTTCACACCACATGCATCTAATGGTTTTACTAACTAACTAAAAAAATTTTACTCCATCCCCAACCTAAATCAGGCATTGTCCTCAATGTCTTCTAGAGTTTAGAGAAAGTTTTTTTAAAACATAAACACACAATAAAGTAAAACCAAAGAGTGAAACCAAGAGATTAAAGAAAGTTACAACCAAAGAGTGGTCTCTGAATCCTGCTTCTGACTGCTATATGAAGATTGCCCACTTATTTACTTGACTAGTATATCTGGTTTAGGTTCACATGTTTGCAATTGATCGGGCAACTGATCAGAAGTTGGGGCAGAAATTATGGAATGGCGAGTCGCTTGGCGTATGAATCCTGTTTCCACAGCATGATCAAAAAAAACAACAGATCATCATAAAAACCATTAACATTTAACAATCCAAATGGCTTTTTGTGAAAGTTTAACTTAGCCCAATATGCGATGCTGGAAAACCCATCCAACATTTCCAAACCACCGAGTAGAGTGATAAAAGCTTCAGCCCTATAAAACATACGTCCCATACATTCCGGCAAGTTGGAAACCTGTAACTCTTGTCCTAAGGAAAAGATGTGACCATCTAACTCCTTTACCTTTAAACTCAAACCCTTGCTTCCATTAATGGTTGCAGCAATGGCCATACTTCCCCTTAGGCCTTGGATGCCTCCCCTATATACAAAATTGATCTTTTGAGCAACTAATGCATTTCCTAGTTCTTGTGCTATAGTTAGAAACTCTCCATTCTTTCCCTCATCAATTTCACCAAAAATCCAGATAGATTTAAACCTACATTTTAGTGTGATGCCCTTTTTCTCTTCTTTTCTCTCAGACCATTTGTGCTTACAGGTGGAAGACTGCATATTTACAAGTGGAAGTATGCATATTTACAACTAAAAGAGTGCATATATATAATACTAAAATAGCGATAACAAGATCATCAAATCAGGCATTTTTAAAAGACGTTTGAAAAATTTCTGACACAATGACCAGCATAATTTGCATGAAGAAATTAACAAAAAGAGGAAAGAAAATAAAAAGTTATTGACAAGATAAAAAAAATTAGATAAAAGCTACTGAAAAGATAAGACAGATTAGATAAAAGCATGATTATGTACATTAGTTGTGATTTTGGCTCACATCTTCCTCTAGTCTTACATCTAATAACAGCTTAAACGATTTCTATGAATCAAGTATTTGCTTCCTATCCAGTTTTCTTTAAATTGGCAAATAGGGTCTTTTAATGTCAGATTCCCAAGACAGTAGGGCCATTTTTCTTGGTTGAATACGTCCACTAAATCAAAAAGAATATGATAAACATCACCACTCGGATGTGTCTCAAGAGTTTGAATGATATCATTCAGGGACTTCTTACTCAGTCCATCCTTTATAAATTTAAATTTATCTTCTCGATCTATAGAAACTATGCCTTTGCTCCTATAGCACTGATCACATGTCCACCTTGCACATTTATAGCAGACATTCATTCTTTTAGCTCTTCTCTTTTTAGAGTAAGAACTTCTTCCCATTCCTGGTAAAGTTTTAACAACTGATTTATTAAACTCACCTGCTAAACATACTTTAGCTTCAATGATCCAGCGTATGTCCTTAGGAAAGCCCAAATGCTTGAATATCTTCATCCTTTCAAGTCGACAGCTATAGAACTTCTTGATCACATCTTTGGGAAGAGTAGGGAACCTGTTCTTAAGTTTTACAAGAGATTCCTCCATGATAACTTAAAATAAAACAGATGAAAACTAAAATTCTCAATGCAATGCAATGTGTTTCGGTGAGTAAGAAAGCAAAATGAGAGAGTAGGAAAAAATTTTTAGGTTGCCTCTTGAATAGCCGCCCTTCTTTAACATCTCTAGCTAGATAAAGACCAAACCATTTAACTCTCTTTTTTTTAATTATTTTTTCATTTTTCTATTTATTTATTTTTTAAAAAAATTTTATGAGAAGGATGACTTACCTATTGGTTCCTTAACGTGATTATAGTTTTCAAAGTGTTGAGTGCACTGCTATTATACTCTTTGAATATTCTTGTTATCAGGGGCTATCAGAAGTCCTATAAAATCACAACAAAACATCTAATCAAACCTTGAGTTGCTTCTCAAGCAGCGCTAAATTTATAGTCTTCAGTCAGACTTCCCAAAACAAACTGCTAATCAAAAGTATCAAACACCATAATTACCTTGTCTTCATTTCTTTTCAGGAAACAGAGGTTCAGACAAAAAATGATCATTCAAAGTAATTAATTGTACTTCTTCAATCATAGACAATTTTAGAGTACAAATATTTACTCAATTCAAATAAAACACAACATGCATGTATTCGCAAATAGATTTAGGAGTTTCTAAAAATTTAGAGCATCCCACAAAATCCACTTGACTCTCATCAGTAAGAGTCAACACTTCAACAGAAGAGACATGAACAATAGCTGTTGGAACATCCACATTAGTTTCAACAACAAAATAATAGGAATTAGGTTCCAGAACCGAAACCTCTTCTAGACTACACCCACTATCCTCTCCAAAAGTGATTTCAAGTTCCTTATCACATTCCACAAGAGCTAAAGTTTCATTCAATTCCACATCCTCAACTTCCTCACAATAATCATTATCAACACAAGAAGTGGTCATCATACTTAAAGAATTATCTTGCCTCATAGTCTCAAGTGACGAAATAATTTGACTCACATATATTCCAATATTTTGGACACTTGACTCGACAATAATGACAAGATCCTTTTGCTCTCTACTAAACTCCTCACATAATATTTCTAAATCAGATTTTTCCTTATACTCAAGAGTGTGTTCTTCAATATATGGATAAGAGTAAAATGGAAGATTAGTACAATACCTGACATATGGATCCAAAGACTCTTGTTGCTCTAAAATTCCACCAAGATAAAAGGAATGATCAAAATAAGTTTGGTACATAGTGAAATCATGTCTCACATAATGATTGGTAGCGCTATATGGATAATGCTCATAGGAATGACACTCTCCATAATAAGCACCAGAAAAATAGTTATAAGGAGAAGAATTTTCAATCCAACCAGCATTTATATTTTCTTTTCTCATTCCATCCACATGCATTCCTAAAAAAGGAACTAAGATATGATAATTTATCACTGATTAAACCAAATGAATGCTATGAATAACCCTTTTTTAAAAAAAATTACTTTTTTTTTAAATTTTTACTTGAAGACTAAATTAGCATTAAAATTACTTGGTATTGATATTAATGACAAAATTCCCCGGCAATGGCACCAAAAACTTGTTATGAGTGTAAATGATCCATTAAATAGTGCAAGTGTACACTTTCATAAACAAGTAATATAGAAGTGAGTAGAGTATCATTCCTACGAAGATTGATCACTAAACAATAAAATGGATAATTTTAATTCTATTTATTCGATCAATTGATGATTGAAAGACCAAAATAAAATGATTAAATAAGAGTGCAAATAATATGAAAACAACTACTAGAAAAAGCCCCATGGTTCATATTTCACTTAACAAATTTTGGATTGAATCACTTTTCTATTCTAGCCCAATTTATTACATATGATTGACAGTCGAGTTTCCCTAATTTAATTACTAGCCTCTTCCAAGATCAAGCAATTCTATAATTAATTGCTAATCCAATATATTCCTATATGAATTTAAGAAATTAATAATGCATTAAGATTTATAGAACTCGGTAAGACTATACAACTCATATGAATATATTCCTATTTCATATGCAATTCATGGTTATAAGATCTATACACACATGCATCTCATTCCAGTCTCAACATGGATATTGAAATCATTCAAAATATGGCCAACCAATTAAAAGCATTAAAAATAAGAATTAAAACTTAATTATGAAGGAGAAATTCAAACTAGATTTAATGAGTTAATATTCAATCCGTCATTAGTAAGCTACATCATCAACATAGGAAAATGGAAGTTTAGCACATGATGAAATTAAAAATAAATAAATAAATTGAGAACTTCATAAATATTGAAATAAACTTAATTATTAAATTCTAAAACATAAAAATTAAAACCACAAGATGCATGAAAATAGAAAAATCTAGCCTTCCATGTAGAAGGTAAAACCTTCCATGTAGGAGGCATGCAAGAAACAAATACAATATATGAAATTAATTCTAAGATGATAGTGTAAGTGGAGAAGAGAGGAGAGTCATAGATATGAAATGGTGTGTAAGTGGAGAAGAGAGGAAAGTAATAGATATGAAAAAATGGTTGTGTAAAATGTCAAGGAAAGGGTGGCTATATATAGGGAAGAATGGAGTAGGGTAGATGAAGTGTAGTAGATGAAGTAGTAGATAGAATGTGGTAGATGAAGTAGTAGATTAAAAGAAAAATGAAGTGATAGATGAAATGTAGTAGATGGAATGATTAGAATAATGGTAGATGATTCTCGTTCTCAACTTCCAAGCAAAATTCTAACCCTTTGAGATAGAACTAGGTTTTGGTCTCAACATAAAAGTTGTAGAGCTCTTTCTTAGCTTTTTATCCATATATAGAACGTCCCAATCCGACATCTAAAGCTCCAAATATTACTTGAAGACTAAACGAGGGTCTAATTTAGTATTTTTCAAGAAATTCTATTTCATGCAAAATCATTTTTTATTTATTAATTACACCCAAATTTCTTAAATTAAGTTTAAATATCATCCACAAAATCATAATATAAGAGAAAATAAATATACAAATATTTGCCATAAGTGCATCTTGAGCTCTTGAGAGTGATTCATCACATTCGTCCATGATGAACTCTTCTTAGGAATCCTCTTCCTCTTTTTCTTTTGTGTTAACTGACTAAAGGAAGTGTTCAATGATTCCTTCTTTAATCTCAACTTTGATTTGTTCACCAATAGTAGATATATAACTTATAATTCCATGTGAACTATCAACACTTTCCACTTCATCAAAGATGTTAGAATCATAAATATAATCGAGAGTATTCCAAATTTTCTTAGCACAAGAGTAAAATCTGATTTTCTCAAAATCATTTTCGGTCAAGGCATTATATAGAATTTTCATTGCTTTAACATTCAATGAAAACATTTTTCTTTTCTTTTTCTATCCAATCCTTTCTTGGTTTGAAATTAAAGGCATTTGTAAAAATATTTCACATATCAAAATCAAATGCTTTAATAAAACTAGTCATTCTAGCTTTCCAAAACCAAAACTCAATATCTTTTAAAAGAGGTGGAATTGTATAGTCAAATCCTTTTGAAAGCTAGTAATACCCTAAATCAGTCATTGATAACTCTTGAGGCAGTTAAGTTCTTTAAACAAGAGCCCTGCTCTAATACCAAATGTTAGAATTGGCTGACACCCAAGAGTGGTGAATTGGGTGCATTATGAAAACTTAAGAACTTCAAAAAACATTTTGCATCTTAGTAAAATTAATAGGTTTAAAGTAATGAAGTATAAAACAATAATCAGTTATTTATATCATATATGCTAGAAATATAAGAGTTTAAGGAAGAGAATATGTAAACTGTGATTTATCCTAGTTTGGTCCAATCCAAGATAACCTACGTCTAGTCCGTAGGCTCTCCCTGAGATTTCAATCCACTATCTCCCTCAAGTTTAACCAGGTACTTGAGAACCATTAAAATCCCACAAGTTTAATCTAGGAACTTGTGAAGCCTTTACAATTCTCGCATCGAGAGAAGGACTCCCTCTTACATATACTGTAAGGATACAATTTGTTTCCCTATTCAACATCCTCCAATCTTGAGTTACACTCACAAAGATAGAATGATTACAATGAAAGCATACTTCTCTCTATATAAAGTAGATGATGATTAACACTAAAGTACATTATGAGAGTATGATTATAGAGCTTCGGTCGGGTAAGATTTAGAGTAACAGCATATCAACATTATAGGCATGGCTCTTTTCATTTTTTTTAAATGATCTTTTATTTATAGTTGATGACCACTGAGCTTTTCTTCTTCCCGTGGAGGCTTTTAAAATATGATTGTTGAACTAGCCGTTACAAGCTTCTAACACAAAAGTGCTTTTTCCAATTTGTGTGTTAATCCTTGTTTGATCACCTAGAAAATATTTAAGCACTAGTATAAAGAAGAGTTGGAGTGATTGGAAGCAAGAAGAACAAGTTATATAATCATTTTAATGATTTTTAAAAGTTTTGAAGTGATGCTCTGTTTTCTAGGATACTTAGTGATGCTCCATTTTCTGGGATACTTAGTTATTCAAATATGATTATCCATATTCAAATATCGATGTTGACTTTGAAATGTATTTGGATAACCTTTGTTTAACATAAAGTTGATAATGATGGGGTTAGGAAGATCAGCGTTGTGCTTCTTTTCTTCTACCATTCTGTCAAATCTCAGGTAGAGGGACCATAGTTGAGGATTAAACTTCATCTTTGGCACCTAGCTATGGTATAAGCTTTAGTTATGAGAAATATTGAGGGGCAGAAAGAAGATTTTGGGAATAAGATCTCCATGAGTCGAGCTCTTGCGTTTAGGTACTTTATATTCGGGTGAATCTGTCACCTCTCACCTATTCTTGGATCACTTGAAATTTCTGTAGATTTTGATTTCTTGACGCTTCCCACTATCATGTTAGTAGGTGACTATCCTATAACCATTACATACCCATGAATAAAATAAAGACCACAGAAAGTGGCTGTGACCACCAAAACAAGGGCAAACAGAGTTCTTTCTTCCTCTGTTTTACTACATAGAGCCTATGGTGGTTAAGCCGTGGTTATGCAGGAATTGTTTGAAGTGATTCATGACTATGTGTTGCCCATAAGGTGCATATGGTTAGAGGGGCTAAAGTGAAAACATGAGCCTTTAAGTAATATTTTTAAATCAAGGGCCTTTAAATAATACTATTTAAACAAGGGCAAAAATGTCTTTTAGTTCATTTTCCTATCTCATTTTCTTCCAAACAAACAAAAATTTTCCTATCAACCTATTTTCTTTTCCTATGTGAACCAAATGCGTCGATGGCAAAATATTTTCCATTCCTTTCCATTCTTTTCATTTCCTTTCCTTTCCTTTCCTATATCTTCTTTGATCCAAACGAGGCTTGGGGGAAAATTAGAATGAATGATAGAGAAGAAAAGATATTTATTGAGAATAACTATAAAAATTGTAATTATTCAGAAAGGCTAAATACAAAAATATAAAATTAAAAATACTAAAATACCCCAAAAGAAATATCATGTATTCCCTCTTATATTCTCTCCCACATTCTTATTTTTAAAACACAAGATTCTCTTTTTATTACAAACTAATACAAAATTCTAAATTTCATTAAATTAAATGAAAACAATTCTCAATTTTCATTTTCACAACTTGCATATATATATATATATATATATTTATGAAAAAAATTACGCATTCTTCAATTTGGTCAAAATTATAATTTGTTAAAATCAACAAAAATTTTAATTAAAAATATAATTATATCATTTTAATAAAAATCATGCCTTTTATAATTTTTTATGTATGTTAAACCAAAATGGTTTATATGATTTTTTTCCAATTTGATAAAGGCCTTCCGCTTAATAAATGTGCTTTCTAGAATTCGAATTTGTGTTCTTCTCTTTATAGGGTGAGATCGCTTACTATTTTTTTTAAAATTTTTATTTTTCCCCAACTAATGTAAAATCAATATAGGTTGAGAAGCGCATTTGTTGTTAGAGGTGAAAACTCTTTACCCTCTAAGTCTCAAGGGGGAAACCTTGATCTAAATCAAATAAAATCAATATAGTAGTTAATTAACTATGGTTCAAACTCATATATATATTTTTTTAATTTGTATTTTTCAACAAGTTTCATATTCATATAATTAATAGATCATTTAATTAACTAATGTCATCAAGTTACCAAATTTATATTACCAAGTATCAACATTGATATCAATTAAGTTCTTTTTATAAAAATAAAAAATTAACTCGTTTCATGTTTTGTGGGGATATAATAGATTATTTTCATTTTTAATTTTATTAACATTAAATGAATTTTTTAATCGACATTAATTTCTTCTAAACTAAAAATAACTCATGTAACTTTATTGGTTGAGATATATTACACATGAATGATTGACTGTTTTACTTTTGATTTTAATTATTTTTAAATTATAAATACAAGAGATAACCATGAAAGTTTGATTAGAGACAATTTAGTAATTTTAAATTTATATTATAATATTTAATCCTTCTAAATAATTACAATTTTTATGGTTCTTTTCAATAAATATATTTTTCTATAAGTTTTCCAATCAAATTTTCCCATTATAAAATCTTAATAAGATTCAATAATAAGGTCAACAAAAAATCAGATTCTATTGATTGATGAAAAGCAAATAAAAGAAAGAGAATTAGGCACATCAAACAACGAATGGCCCTTGGTCCCCACCATATGTTTTACGTGGACATTTTTTAGGGAAAATTCCAACAAATACCTTGGAATATGCAAAAGGACAAATCAGTTTAGTGAAATTCAGAAATCCCAAGTCAGTGTTGTGTTAGTATGGATGAGGAATCTAGGTTTTGATATCTTGGCGAAAAGACAAATGTGCCCTTCAGTTGTCCTCCTCTCTCAGCTCAGAGTAACAACACCTCTCTCTTTATTAACAACATCACATTCTATATTAACAACTCCGCTTTATTCTTTCACATCTTCATATCTCAAAATATGGTGTTGTTAATAAAGGGAAAGGTGTTGTTATTGGCCCTGAAACTTAAATTATGAAGTTGCTAAACAATAAAGTAGAGTTGCTAATATAGAATATGTTGTTGTTAATATAGAAACCGGTGTTGTTATTGTGAACAAAAAAGTTGTGCGGTGTTGTTAATAAAGAGATTGGTGTTGTTACTGTGAAAGCACAAAGAGGAGTTGTTAATGTAGAATGCGGTGTTGTTAATAAAGAGACTGGTGTTGTTATTCCGAGCTGAGAAAGAGGGACACCTGAAGGGCGTATTCGTCTTTTCGCCGATATTTCAAAATCCCATATTCCTCCTCTGTACTAACACAGCACTGACCTAGGATTTCCAAATATCATAGTACTGATTTGTCCTTTCCTACATTCCAAGGTATTTTTTTAGAATTTTCTCCATTATTTATTCAAAATTATTTCTAGGATAATTCGAGTTAATGCCTAATTATATTCCATTTTCCTCAACTATCAAACATTTATAATTATTATTTTTTTAGTTTCAAATATTTATAGTTATATTTGACATAGACTAGAATGTTTTTAGACCCGGATCGGACTAAATGGTTGGATCGAACTGGGCATCTCCTGGAGAGGAGAGTAGGTTGTCTTTGGGTAGTAGACCGCTTTAGTGATTAGGCCGGATTCAGCCGACTAGAGCCGGCCTTTAGACTGGGAATTGGAAAAACCTTCGTGTTAACTAAACAGCCGGAAATATGTCAAAAGTTACCAAAGATATCTTTCAGAAAAGGATCAGTAGGGGAAAAAGAAGAAATTAACCCAAACCCAATATTTAACTACAAGTAGAGTTGATTTATAAGAAATGATGAAAATAATACATGAGAGAAATAAAAATAAAGAGCTTGATGCCTTCTTCCATGGTCATTTTTCGTGGGCCATTTCGTCCAGATCTAAATCATCTTGGACGCTCTGTATTTTGGTTCTTCTTCTCACATATTTTGGAAGGAATAAGGTGAATACACTTCAATTTTCGCAATGCAAGATTGCAAGATTTCATTTTATTCTTTTAACAAAAAAAATTGATCAATGTTAGTTTTTTTTGGAAAAAAATATAGAAAAAAAATTTGAAATTGCAAAATCTCAAATTAGGTTTGTTACCAAAAGTTGATAAGGGAATAATAAAACTTGATAAATAATTCACAACTCATTTTTTGGAAAATACCTTATTTGGAATTTTACAATTTCAAACTCATATTTTTATCTGATATTTGGTGTAGGGTTCATGGTTTCCTCTCCTAACACAAGTGTCTCTTCTGGAATTAAAATTCAAGACCTAGAGGTATCTAGTGGGGCCTTACACCACTAAATCAACTCTATGTTGGATAATGTCAGGTACTATACTTACTAATTGTATGCTAAGTTTTCCCTCTTTTTTTAAGTATAAGTTACACTACTACAAAAAATTCTTTTAACGCCCCCTTTTTTAGGCCTTTTAACGTTTGAAAATAGGAGGGACGTCTAGTAAAAAAATGGCAATAACATTCGTAAAATAAAAAACGTTTAAAGTCTAGACTTTAGACATCCCTATTTTAAAAGGGGACGTCTAAAGTCTGAGTGTCAGACTTTAGATGTCCCCACTTTCAAATGGGGAAGTTCAAAGTCTACACTTTAAACCTCCCCTTTTTAGATTGGGAACGTCTAAGGTGTGCGTGTCAAACTTTAGACATCCCCACTTAGAAATGTGGAAGTCTAAAGTCTGCACTTTAGTCTTCTTCATATTAAAGTGGGGACATCTAAAATGTCAGAGTGTGTGTATAAAGTGTAATATCCCAAAAAGTGATTAAGGGGTAATGACTTCAAAAGTGGATGTAATTATTATTGAATAAACACTTTTAGAGAATGTGTGATGCAAATTTGGTGGTTTTAGTGATTCCAATGGTTTCCTTGTGAAAATTTGTGTGGGAATAGGTTTGATTGTTGATTTTGGAGCCATTGGACACATTGATTGAAAATTTGAAAAACTGTTAAGTGTAATTCTGTGCAGGACAGTCTGTTTGTATGGACATTTTTAATGGGAAAATGGTATCTAAAAATTCTGAAACTTTCTAGTCTTAAATTTCACATCCCAAGCTTCAAAATGGACATATACTTTGTGCCATTTCATTTTGTTAGCTAGGAGATATGACTGTCCAAAGTTTGGGACGGAAACTGAACTCTGTTTTGTGGCAGCGATGAGTTTTATGTAATTCTGGAATTTTTTGGTAATTTTAGGTAATTTCCCATATTTTTCCTATATATAGGACTTAAATACCTTTCATTTAGGTTTGAAATCACCTCATTTCTATATTGCTAGAATTAGTTATGATTTTTCAAAGTTTGGGCAGAAAATCTGCCAAAAAATCCGAAAATGTCAATTTTGGAATTATGACATCATCATAAGGAAATAATGACATAAGAATAATATAACATATCATCTTCTTCCTCCAAGCTTCAAAACCGTCAGTTTATTCAGCTGAACAAGAGAAAAACGTTTGAGATTTCTAGTGAGAGAAAGGAGAAGAATACTCACAAGGTAAGCCGATTTCTCTGATGATCTAGCTCCTAACGTGTATAACTCCGATCCTAAGCTACTCCTTTATGTTCTTTAAGGTTTGGAAGCTCCTCCCTTGGTGTTAAAATAGCTAAGGTTTCAGCCAAGACAAGGAAAAGCTAGTGGGGGCTTGAGGTAACTTCCAAACTCTTGTATATTGACTGTTCTGGCTGTTGTGGACAATTTAATCGATGAAATTTCGCCGGATGGTCATTGGTTTCAAAAATGGAAAATGGGTGTGTGGGGCTATTATGCTGCCCAAATTGGTACTAAATGGTAGTTGTAACCTAATGGAATAGTCAATAAAATGGTTAGGAGTATAAAGGAATGCGTTTACGGAGCCGAAACAGAAAAACCCCAATTTTCCTCAGAATACTTGAGAATTTTGGCCAGCTCTTGAAATGGGTCTTAGATTTGGATTTTCAATAATTTGATGGTTCCATTGAGTTCAGGAACGATATTTAGGTGGGGTTACAGTTGGTCACTTTTTTTGAAAAAGGCTGAAAAAGCATAATTACGAAAACGCCCCTGAAACCCTTGAAGTAGGGCTGCCAAGGGTAAATGTGTAATTTGACATTGAATTTGATAATTCTGAGTTCAGAAATGGATTCCTTGGGTGGAAATATGTTAGGATAGCCCAGATTAGAATTTTGGGAAAAGTGCAACCGGACCGAGTATGGCGGGCTCGAGCCGGGTCCCAGGGGCATTTTTGTAAATTTTCATTATAGACTCATATAACCCCAAGGAATACTATGGAAATGTCTAAATGGTGCATTTAGAATTGAGAGATTTGATATTTGCCCTGTTCGTGATCCACCTGCGCTAGAGCACAATCGGAAAGAACAAGATAGTGACTCTTCTCTTATGCTATGTGTAAAGTATTATATGTATGTTTGTCATGCATTATGATACATTGTGATGCTTTTAGATCACAGAAAACGATGACACATAGTGATTACAGCGTAAGCTGTTGCATTGAGATCGCAACGAAAGCTGACGCATAGTGTTTACAGCCATGAGTGCTGTCGTATGTGGTGTGAGCCATATATCATTGTGATGATGCTTAACATGATCATATATGCTATGCATTTATACATTGTATGAGTAATTTGTTACTACAGAGATTCTTTCAAATCTCATTCTTTCCATTGACTAACATTTCAGACAGGGCAAGTGGCTCCAAGGAGAAACGAACCACCATGAGCAGCTAAAATCTTGTAGAGATGTGTTGTTAGGTTGTTGGCTATCTATTTTGAACTTGGCATTACTGTTTATTTTTGAAATGTAGATATTACTTTGATGTTGGTCATGTAATCCCCTAGTTGGAACTTACAACCCTTAGTTTATACATGTATGAAACCCTGGAGTTGCTGGGAATTTGGCTATGCACTCTGATATGTATGAATGTGATTGAATTGCGCAGAGTAATTAGATTTGGAAGATGAATCTGAGACCATGTTGAACGAATTTTAGAAAAAAGATGTGAGTAAAACATATCCGTCGGTCTCTAATTCCTTTAAATTACATATTTTCGAATCTTAATTATGGTTATCAAGGTAGGGGATTAAATAAGGCGTCCCCTTTTATTTACGAAAGTTAAAAGTTTTTTTTTAAATGAACATTTATATTCTTCACTACCCAATAATATAAAACTGTAGAAATAGGATCGAAGAATTATTTCATAAACCACAATATCACTTACATGGTAAGGAAACATCAGCACTATCTAATAAAAATGTTAACTCCAATAATCTAATACCATACAACAACAACAACTCCTACTACCTAATTCTATGTACAATATAACCACCACAAAGTGTCAGAAATTTGTTTCTTACACAACTACTAATTAACTAATATAAATAAAAACTTTATTAATCTATACATTGAAGAAGATGTCCAGTTAAAAGGTCTCTAATCAAATTAATGTCTTCATATAAGTAGGCTTCTTCATTGTCAAAACTCTGTAAATTAGAAAATAAGTATAGATGAAATGAATCAACTGAATGAATTAATTTGCAATTCAATTACAACATCAAAATTAGTATCATTTGAGAATGAAAAAGTGATTACCTCTTCAAAATCATTTGTAATTCTACTCTGAATGATGTTATACATGTAAAGTAAGACATAGTATCCACATTTAGTGCTGCCAAGTTGTCGAGGGCACTATAAATCAAAAGTAAATGGTTAAAATCAATAAAGGCATATATCTAAAATGACCATTAATAAAAGAACTTGATTTGAAACTATTTACCTTTGGATAAAACCATTTTGGGTCTCTAACAACTTTACCCTCACGTGACCCACCAAGGAGTCTATATGGCTAGGTTGCACTATCATTAAAATGAAAATCAACTAAAATTAGAACAATTCATTTAAGTCAAGAGTCAATGAAATACAAAAAAAAATAACCTAAGTGTTAAAGACATATTTTGTTTCTTTGTCTAGCCTTTTATACAAGAGATCAAACCAATAAATTATGTTGAGCCGAGGATAGAGAATACAGAAACTCCAATGGTAACTATAACAACATATACAAATTAAAATGAAGTTATATGTCAAGGCAATTATTTATTAAACATCTTAAATAGACAAAATTAAAATACATACCCTTGAACAATTGATGCTAGATAACACCAAAATTGGTCTGTCCCATTATGTAGCCCGCATAGTAAGTCATTGCTTCCAATGTATTAGTATCACTTAAAATTGAGATATCTCAAAATCAAAATAACAAACCATTTTAGCTTAATTTAAACAAAACTAAACTAATTAAGGCAATTCAGGACAATGTCAACAATTCAAATCCAACAAAATTTACTAAATACATGCTTTTCATTTGAAATTAAAAAGAAAAAAATGAAAAAATAATAATTAAACAAATAACAACTTCAATTTATCAAGTGATTGAAAAAATTACATTGGCCATGCATAGTTAATAACTATAACTTTAATTTACCAAGATCTTTTGTATATTACATTGTTAAGAAAAAACTATAATTGCTAGAATTGTTACTAGTTCTCTGGCTCATATTCAATGACATATTTTGCTAAATCAATATAATTTCCCATCAAAATATTTTATTTGGATTACTACTTATCCAATACATTATGTAGAAAATAGTCTAGTTATTAATTATGGTCGCCAATCGCTCAATTTTAATTTAGTCACCATTAAATAATTTCCATGGATACTATTAATTGTTGGACATTACATTTCTTAAGCTTACAACAATCAATTTTACCAAAATGAAGAATAGATCAATCAACAATAATACTCAGAAAATTCTCATCTTTCTTTTCTTAATTAATTTTAGTTAAGTTTTTTTATTATACGCTAAGTTCAAATATCCTTTACAATAGATAGACTATTTTAGTTATTTTTTTTACCAAAGACTATTTTAGTTAGTTCAAATATTAAGAATGAAAGAATAATTTTGACCGTTAATTATAAGTACAGAAGGAAAGCTTAAAGTGTTGATGAATCAAGAGAAGGATAAAATGTAAAGGGAAACATGGCAAGGACATGGTGTAAGGCTATAAAGCATATATAAGTAGAGATGAGGGAGACGGTGGTGCAAGCTAACTTGTAGAGGGAGACGACCCATGGTAGGGAGAATGAGGATGACAGTGGTGAGAGTGAGAGAGAGACGACGATGCAACAAACACAGCAGCGTCGACTACATCAACCTCAGAAGGTAGAGCTCTCTTAGTGGGTAGCCATGATGGATGATAGAGATCGATCGAGGAGTAAGAAGAGACACTAATGTGAACGGAAGTAAAATGGTGAACACCTTTTAGAGAAAGAAGAAAAAGAAGACACAAAAGGAGAAAGGAGAGAAAGTGAAGATGGAGAAATGAGAGAAAGTCACGAAATATGTCAGTTGGGAAGAAATTGAACAAAAAAAAATTATTTTAACTACCTTTAGGCGTCCCCATTTGGAATTAGGGACGCCTAATGCTAGATTTAGGCATCCCCAGTAAATGTCTAGTTCCCCTGACACACGGCCACACGCATTGGTCATGTTATGTGGCCATGTGCCAGCCCTTACATGTCCTCGATGTAATACCCTAAATTTTGGAATTAGAGGCTAGAGAATAAGCCTAAATTAAGTGGACTACTAAGCCTTGGTTTAGCAGGTATCCCAAATTTATTCCCTAATGTTTCTTATATCTTTGAGGTATTAAAGTGAATAAAATCATGAATTAAGGAGTAGGGGACTTACCTTATTTTTATGGTATCTGTTTCTCACTGAGATTCTCTTGAATCTCACCCTCCCCTACCAACAATTTAGACAGGTGAAGGAAGAGAAGAGAACTGTTCAAGAGGAATGTTGTAGTGGAACGAAGACAGAAAGATGTATAGGTTTCATTGTAATGGGTTTAGATACCCTAGTAGCCATGTGCGGCTACATTAATTGTAAGCATCATGTACAATCCCTGCGTGAAATTTCTGTAATTGAGCACTTTTTATCAGTATTTGCATGCTATTCTTGTGTTGTCCATCGAACTGCATATTGTTTTCCATAAAGACTCTGAAAAATGTGAAGAATAAGAGAAGGTGGTATCAGAGCCTGGATCGATCCAGGGACCTGTAGGTTATGGGCCCACAGGTGTAATTTTTAAACTTACTAGAGAGGTTGATGTTCGCACCAGTATTGATCATCTCAAAACATAATATGGCCTTGATAGTCAACAGTGTTACAGTATGTGTGATGAACCGTATTACAACTAGTGTGATGTACAGTATTACGTCCAATGTGGTGTACAGTCTAGTATGGTGAATAGTGTGATAACTTGTATAGTCAACAGTCACACAATCTTTATAGTTTGTGGTGACACATGTGAACTGGAATTGGGATGAGCCCTAGTGCAGTAGGGCAGAATGGTGGCGAATACCTGTCAACAACACCAATATTAACAATCCCAAATCCATAGTTGACCTTTATGGTCTACATAAATGCAAGTAGGCATGGATTAAGATATGTTCTGGTGCAACAGGGTTGAGTAGAGGCATGAGCATCTCAAAAGCTGTAGCCTCACAGAATCACTTACCCATTCATGTTACAGTGCACACAATTGATTAGTAAGGGTCAAATAGTAATTTGATCCCAAACAATGAGCACAGTACGGCTAGAAAAGGTCAAATGGCCATTTGGTCCTAAACACTGAACAGGCAAGCATAAATATAGATAGATATATTGCTAGTATGTCCTAGTGTACATATTTGTACGGGACGGTAAGACTGGAATACTCAGTGTTGTGAGAATAGGATGACATAAACCATAAGGATAAATACCTCGAGTAGTGTCCCGACAAGGCAACGAGGCCTAGAATAATGAACTGAGTATCCCGATGGACAATCAGTATAGTAATGGGTTGGGTGGTTCTAGCAACAGGATAGTATACTGATATGCTTGATTATACAGTGATAGGAACAGCAAAGTGAATTACTTCGGCTAGTTCCCAAGCCCTGAAAGGAACAGACATGTCTCAGGGAAATAGTGGAATACTCAGAAGGCGGCAAATGTTACCCTACCTAGAGAGAATGGTATAAGGATGATATGGATGCAAAGGAAACGGGTCCGGGTAATGCTTAAGCATTAGCCTCATCCTGGAACAGAATCACCAATAGGCTGATCAGTGTCCAGCCACAGTTACGGGCAGTCAAGTGTCAATTAGATAAGTCATAAACAGACAAAAGAGAGACAGATTCAGGTTCCGATACCTATCCCAAAGTTGGAGTAGTATATGTGATTCGTGGTTTACAATTGGATTGAGGATTATGGGACGATGTCCGGAGCACATACCTGCAGGATGTCCATGAGTACAACACCCCAGTAGCCTAGTATACAATATACACGGATAAATTGACCCCAGTGGCCAGTGGTCAAGGATAAGTTAATTCATGGATTCTGGGTGACATAAGGATCTACAAAACATTACACTTCTTTACAGATATAGTGTTTTGGCTAGGAAGAAGAATGAGATTGAAGAGCAGAGTCAGACAGACAACTTTGTAGACACCAGGGAACATATTAAGGTACATATTCAGGTATATGTACTGGCGTTGATATTAAGTCCACAAATAGTGTTTAGTTGTCGTGAAACTCGAGGTAAGGGCTGTCTTGGGGTACCAGTGGATGGGAATAGATACAGCTGATATTTGCGTTTTGGCACCGGTATATAAAAGTTAAGCATGCTCAACCCAGAGAAATCTTAGGATGGGTGACCCCCTGAGAAGTTACATGTACATGTTGTGATATGTCATGTAATAGGAGTAAGCACATGCTATACTATAGTTCAGAGGATTGTATGTTGTTACAAGTCTTCCCTAGCTATTGAAAACATCTGTTATACGTGATTTCAGTAGTACCTATGTAACCAACACTTATAAAATGATAGAAATGCCCTTGTGAAAATATGATATTTACCTCTTTATTGTTTCATATAGTGAAACACAAAGATGGTAAGGCTAAGAGGTTCAGATGCTGGGCAGAGTCAGGAAGTTAGACCTAACCTAATCCAGCAAACACAAGACAAGATAATAGAATAGCAAACAATAATCATTGATTATCAGGAAGGTTATCTAGGAAAGGCCAATATAGTAACTCTATCTCTCATATACTATGTGGTAGTATATATGTTGTATGTTTCCTATGTGCTGTGATATGATTAATAAACACACACTATCTAGCTGCGGTGTGAGAAGAGTATATGTACTATCCGGTAGGAAGAGTATATGTACCATTCGGCCTAGTAAGGATCCAACTATGATATATAGTAGTGCTTGGGGCACATTACCTAGCTATGGTCTGGGACTTAGCTAAGGTACACTAGTATTACTTAGCTATAGTCAGGGACTCGGCTGAGGTACGCGTAGGGAAAATTTGTATATAAAAATGAAATTTATTGAAGTTGTAAGTGCTTGTCGTTTCATTGCTCAAGTGAGGAAGTGAGATTTTCTTAGGATTTTGGATTATCAAGTGATGTCCAAATTTATGATATTTTGTTGGGTGAAAGTAGACATCCTAAGCTTTAAATTGATAGGTCATATGACTCATTTGAAGCTATATACAAAGAGTTATGAATTTTTGAGATAGCCTAGAAAAACTGAAAAGTTTCTGGAACAACTTCCAAATACTAAAAATCTGGGAATGATGTGCTTACAATTGGCTAAAGAATATATTTTTCTTGAAACTAGACTCAATGAGGGTTTCATAGACTTTGGAATTGCTCAAATTCAATATATAAAAATTTAGTTATAATTTTTCAAAGTTTGGGCAGAAAATCTGCCAGAATTCTCATTAAATCTGAAAATTGAATGAAAATGTGATGACAATTTCTAAAACTTTGAGATGAATGGAAAAGTCATTTGGGCTAAAGAGAAGGACCTTAGGACATCATTTTGATGGGCCAAGAGAAGGGAAATATTAGTTGCATGTTGTTTGGGCTTTAGGGTAACATTACATGTACATAACTTTATGTACACCAAGTTGGCATTTTTGGAATTTTGGAAATGGAATAATTATGAGATAATAGTAAAATATTATAAAGCAACATTTCATCTTTTTCCCTCCTCCAAAATCATGTGAAACAGCTGAACATAGAGAGAGAAGAGTTTAGAGAGTTTAGAGAGAGAAGGAGAAGATAATTCGCAAGCTAAGCCAATTTCTCCGATGATTTAGTTCCTAACACGTATAACTTCACTTTTAAGCTACTCTTCTATGTATTTCAAGTTTTTTGAAGCTCAAAATCTCTTGTTAATTAGTTAGGGTTTTTGGCCACTTAAAGGAAAAGCCAGAGGGAGCTTGAGGTAACTTCCTAAACTTCAATCTTTGATTTGAAATTTGGATATTGTAATAGTCTAAGGGTTATGCTGTCAAAATTGGTACTAAATAGTAGTTATAACCTAGTTAAATAGTTAATAAAATGGTTAGGAGTATAAAGGAACACATTTACAGAGTTAGAATCGAAAAACCCCAATTTTTTCCAGGGAATTACATATTTTGGCTAGGGCTGGTATAAGGGGTTAGAGTTAGATTTTAAATGATTTGATGATTCTATTTTGTTCAGAAGGAAAAATTAGGTGGGGGTTACAGTTGATCACTTTTTCAGAAAAGTCTGAAAAATCATAATTACGAAAACGCCCCTGAAACCTTGAAATAAGGGTTGTCGAGCGCATTTTTGTCATTTGACAAAGAATTTGGTAATTCTTATTCCAAAAATGGATTCCTTGGGTGAAAATATATCAGAATAGCCCTAGTTAAAATTTCGAGAAAAGTACAGTCAAACCCGGGTATGGCAAGGCCGGGTCGGGGTCCCGAAGTCATTTTGGTAAATTTTAACCATAGGCTAATATAACCACTATAAATACTATGGAAGTGCCAAAATGGTACAATAATGAGTTTTAACCTATTTCTTGTACATTTTGTATTTTAGGACCGAATTGAGAGATGAGTTGTTGTCACGCTTTACAAGGCATACGTTTTGAAGCAAAAAAGGGTTAAGGTAGGGAACTTGCCTCTCCTGCATGTATTTGATATTTTTGCTAGTATAATGATGCATGTTATTGCTTTGCTTGATTATGTGAAATATATATGAATGATTGAAGCTCTGTTTCTGTTTATACTGTGGCCATAGTTTTTTTGCATGAAACAACGAGCACACAAATATGTCATTGTGTTAGCATAAGTTTATGTAATGCAAGCATATCATGCATTAAGCACTTATCCTGCATGCATATTAGTACTGTTTTCTACTAAGATTCTCTTGAATCTCACCCTACCCTACCAACAATTTAGAGAAGTGAATATAAAAGGTACGCAAAGATCAGAGAAGAGAACAACACGAAAGGATTACAGTGGTTGAACGAAGATAGGAGGATGTCTCTATTTCACCGGGACAGGTTTAGACACCCAAGTAGCCCTATGCGGCTACATTGATGATAATTATTATGTACGAACACCTATGGGGAATTTCTATAATCATGCACATATTATCAGTATAATTATGGTATTCTTGTGCTGCCTACCGAACAATGCATTAATATTCCGCTGCAAGTCAAAATAAGTAAAGGTGTGACACCAAAAATGACTAGGGACGCCTAAAGTCACCCACACCGCCTCCTGGAGACATTTTAGCACATTTTGGCGTGAAATTAAATATTTTAAACAAACCTTAGATGTCCCAATTTTTTGTTTAGGATGCCTAAAGTCACTAGTGCAAACTGTTAATTTGGCATCAGGTAAAATTGTATTTTTGCCACAGCATATAGGGTGTAGTGGAATTAGCCGTAGTGAAAAATATATATTAGGGTTTCACTTGCTTATGATATGACATTGTTAATAAATATATTGCCAAGTCAGTTGCTCAAGACATGACACTGTAAATGAATATATTATGACATCGCATTATAACTAAACTGATGTCATAGTAGACTATTATGGCATCTTGCATAAGCTCAACCGACTACGTAATTTGAATAGAGAACAAAACCTGCACATTCAGAAAAGAAATTGCGAAGACAAGTAATTAAATGTGGTAGAATTACACTATATGAAGAGAAGTTCCTTGGGAGTGTAGGTAATGGTAATGTTCTTGAGCCAACAATTCTAGTTGTCTTCACACTCGATCTCCAAGGAAGAAAAGGGAAACCAAGTTGCACAATCCAATCAACTCCAAAGCAAATAACAGATGGGCCGATAGAGCTCTTTGATTAGGACTGATTCTGGCACTGAAGACAATGGCGAGATGAATGGTGTTTTTGGCAAATATCTGGAAGCCTTATCTTGAAGCCGCGACGTTAACAACGATGAAGGGAAGTTACGAACTTCGCAAAGCTGGAGCGAATTCACATAGAGGGAAGCCACGAAATTAGTAGAGTAGTGAAGTTAAAGGCATTAGGGCGTCAGGTGGGGAGGGAACCGACGCAATAATTTCTTTTTTTCGGAAAAACAATAGTTAACATATTTCTATGATTTTCTTAAAGCCATGTGGATTATAATTAAGGCCTTAGGTTCCTATAGGACTCAAACTATAAGTAAGCTTGATAAATACATTATAAATTATGGGTCAAGTTTCACACATAAATTGATTATCCAATTTTTTGTATAATTAACTAGGTTTAGTTCAATAGTTAAAAGATATTAACTAATCTTTGGTCCTGAACTATAAATAACCTACTTAAAAAAGTTATTTATAGTATAACTATAATATAATTATATTTTGAAAAAATTAATTTTTAAAATTTATTTATAGTATTTAATTACAATTATGACATGTTATATTTCAAATTTATTTATTTCACAATTAAATTCCAAAATTTTATATTAGTTATGGCTTATGGTGCTTACTAAACTGATTCCATAATTATTATTGGGTTTAATATGCAAAAATACCCATAAACTTATTCCCAAAGTACACCTAACACCATAAACTTTTTTTTAGTGCAAAAATACCCATGAACTTTTAAAATCAAAGCAAAAATGACACTTGTTAAATCTGCTTAACGGCGGTCAATTTTGGAGGTGGGCCCATATGATTAAAAAAACAAAAAAAAACCAACAGTTTCACTTTCCTTTAATACCCTTATCTCTTTCCACTTTCATCGGTCTTCCTCATGCTCTCTCCCTTCCTCCCTTCATCTTTCCACCATGGCATGATCCAGCCAGCAGCGACGTCGCCGTCCTCCACCATAGACAGCAGTAACATCTCCTCCATCATCAACGAATCAAGCACGGCGATTGCTCAAATTCTTCTTCCTCATCTTTACTTATCCCGCCTCATAGTCGTCACAACGCGTTGAGAGGAGGAAGGTAACGTCGTCTCTGTTGAATGCAGTGGAATCGACAGTATGGTTAAGAGCAGAGGAGATGGTGAGGTCTAAAAATCAAAAAGCTGCTGACCCAGATCAAAAATTACAAAGCTTACAAGATCTGAAAATCAAGTAGTAGATCGAACACCATCTTCTCCTTAACCCCAGACCTTTGAAGCTTCTGGAATCCTCAACTCCAAGGAGAGATTGGCGTACGGACGATTTAGTGTCTGGAGCTTCTATTTTTTTTCTTTTTTTTTCCAGTTTTCCAACGATGAGAGATTTGTTTAGATTAGCTCACTTGACCCCAATAATTGATTGTTTCTGCTTGAGTTTGATTATTAATCTCACTGACTTGGAGAGGTTCATTGCCAACGATGGTTGATTTTTAAGAAGATGATAATCCAGAGGTTAGGAGGGAGAGGTGTTTTTATGTTGGGGTAGTTTCGTACTTTCACTTTGCAGCAGACGGATGTTAGGGAGATTTAACTGCGGTGTCATTTTTGCTTTGAACTCAAAACTTCATGGTATTTTTGCACTCAAAAAAGTTTATGGTGTTGGGTGCACTTTGGGAATAAGTTTATGGGTATTTTTGCACCTGAACCCTTATCATTGTTATAGCATCTTAATTACGGCATCTATGGAATATACAACCGATGTCATATTGTACATTACGGTGTCAGTTACACTTAAAACAGAAGCGAATTGATGTCACATGAATTATCAATTATGTTCGTGAAGTAATTGATGCCGTATTGTACATTATCACTTATGTTTTCAAGTAATAGATGTCATATTGTACATTACAACGTCAGTTATATGTAAAACAGATGCGAAATTATGTCACATAAATTATCGCCTCTGTTCTTCAAGTAACTGATACAAAATCATGTAGTTAAATTAGTGTTTTGCACTAGTGAGTCCACTTTAGGCATCCCAATTTAAATTAGGGACGCCTAAACATATCCAATTCCCACCTATAATTATAAAAACACCATCGTCTTTCTTTTTAACTACTATTTAAAAAAAAAAAAAAGAGACATCTTTTAAGGTAGTAATATTTATATTTTATAGTAGTGTTATTAATACAAATTGTAGCCTGCACGCGTTGTAGTATGCTTAAATAATATAATCAGAAAATTAAAAAATCATAAATTTAAATATTATATATAGTAGTATTAGACAGCATCTGGGAGGAGATTTTTATCCAAATTATTTAACAATTTGGTATTTTTATAAATATATTATTAAATATATGTGTGTGTCTATATCTATATAATATTATTTTTATTTAGTTATTATAACAATGGTATGACCGAATGATCCAACCAATTCGATTGTTTGAACAATGACATGTTGGCCTTTCTGACTCGATGTCCAGTCTGACTTTTAAAATATTGACTACAACAAATAACCGAAAATTTGACCACAAAATATTGATGGATCCATGTGTGGACTTACTCCATCCCATTCATAAGTGACTTATAACTTAAATTAAGAAAAGTTAATAAAATGATTAAAGTTGGCAAAAAATTGTTGGATTTTCATCTTTACTCCTAATAATTACCATAAATTGTTAAAAATCCTTTAATGGTAGTGGTGTTTCGGAAGTTCTTGCTTGCTTGTAAGTTTTGTTTTCATACCATTTTTTTAGCATAATATATTATATTATAGTATATTTGAAAGAAAAATTATTAACTAAAAGGAGATTAGGCGTACCTGGATGAATCCACATTCGGATATGGGTCAAAGCTCTAATACTCCATACTTGTGACCACACAATTATTAGACTACTAGAGCTTAATTGTGATTTGCACAGCAGATCACCAGAACTAGAAAGATGGTAGGAGAGAAGGGAATTGCCAGAAAACTCAATGGCGGGGTAAGTTGCAATTGAGGAGGCACACCCTATTTATAGTGGTTTATGGAGGCCACTAATTAGGAAACGTGTGCACTCCTTCTTGCCCTCCAAGACAGTAATTAATTGTCTCTCAATTAATTCCCTAATTATGGTGATTTGTTCCTCTTTTAACAAATCCATAATTATTGCTGAAATATTCCCAAATCTGCATTTTATGATGATTTTATTCTTATTTGATTAGGCTACTTATTTCCTAATCAAATAGTCCGGCCCATCAAGGGCGGACTTAGACCCAAAGTCCAACATCTCCCACTCGTACTTGATGGGCCTCCCATCGTGCGTGCATTACTCTTTCTTGTTTCATACTTGGCGTCTGCCGTGACAGCGTGGGCAAAAATGTCTTTCAAATTTGGTGCTTGTGATACTAGAAATCCTTTATATTGGACTAGCATCCAAGGACACCCTTTATATATAACCGTAAGCTATATGTTCATTGCTTCATATGCCCCAGATTCTCCCATACATATTACTCATGGCATATCTAATCCCTCTCGAGTTAATATGATGATTAACTCAGATTGCCTTCTACGCACATAGTATCCGCACTTACTAGCTACACATAGAGCTAGTAAGGGGTCAACCACAGATACTAGTACATCTTATGTATCTAGGAGTAAATCTTCCTTTTTAACTAAACATCAGTCCATCTTGACTTGGTCGCTTTCCTAGTTTTCACTCATCTGACCGAATCGAGTGTGATCATGGAGCTTCAGCTAAAGTAGCTATCACCAAACCAAACTTTAATGATGGCGCCTAAGTCTTAAGGGCATCGTGGAAGTATTCTTCCTTCCTGGGACTCACACTGTGGTGAACTAGGGATCTTTCACCCACATCCCGTGTTGCAATTTAACTCTCAAGCACATGCAGTATGAATTGCATGCTACGGTGAATGGTTTGAGGTGTACATCGATTTCTTTATCTTTCACCGTATAGACATCAGTTCCAAAATGTACTCAACATTCAAACCAGAACTTTCTTTTTCACAATATCTCGTTTGTGAAAAAGAGTTCTTTGCCTGGCTACAGGTCTATATTAATACTTCGATCCATTTTCTGTGTATATGCACACATGTGGATCTCATCTCAGTCTAACTGAGGTGACTCAAACGCAAAGATTCTTCTCAACCATCTCATGGTGATCATTTGCTCGTCTTACCTTCCCATGCCCCTGCAAAACATGGGAAGATGGTTGTTCGTGTGAGTGAACCAACCTCTTTTGACCTGTACAACATACAAAACTGTATACCTTTATGTATTTACTCACAACATACATATCATTTCTTTTATCTTTATATAAAAGAAGTTCACAACCTTATATTTTATTTGCGCCCCTAGATTTTCACTAACTCAATGAAAATCAAGCTATGGGCTCAATATGGGGATCTACCAACATTCTGTCAGTAGAAGGTCATTGAACTATCGCTTTCCCTCTTTAAAAGCACATCTCTCATAGAGTTGTATCAAAAAGGTATGTTTCGTCTTACTGTGATACTTAGGATCCTTATCATAAGATGTTATCATTTGGATCCTTTTATCCACCATTCATTCCCAATCTCTCATAGGAATTACTTTAGTCATATGGTACTTTGAATGATGGCAGAACACGCCCTGCGTTCTATTTCTATGGATAACAGGAAAAAATACTATGTATATTTCCTTACTCCATCACCACTTGCCTAGGTCTTGTATTGGAATATCCTTTCAAAAAGGAAATTTGTTGTCTGGACAACTTAATCCATGGTTATTCTCATAACCCATTTCACAGCAGGACCAAAAAGCAACTTCCAAGTCTGACCCAAAAACATTTGGTCTTATGTACACCAATGTGCACATTCATATTACCAACTATAGTCTCACATGGGACTCTATCCACCTTTCTTATGTTGGATTCCTCATAGGACATGTAACCTCTTTAGGTTTATGCCCTTGACTTCAGGGGTATCTATGGGTTTGCAGTTTGACATCCTAAGATGTCTAGGGATTACACTTGTACATGTCTTAGGTGGAAAAGACTGTATCTTTCTTGTACAATCCCCGTTTATCTTGTCGTTCAAGATATTTGTTCAACCTATGACTTTCTTAACTCAGAATTTAAGGATTCTCTGATCCTTTATTCCTTTGACTCCCTTGACACTTGTTTCATTTGTCACTTGACAAAGGATGACTTCACAAAGAATCATCACTAGACCATTTGGAACTTATGTAGTATTCTTCGATTATTTTGAAGTTGGTGAGGCTTTCACCTTGTAAAAACCTCATATACTACTATTTAGGTAATTATTTCTACGAAGCCCTTAAGCTGCTTCAGTGTAGAGTTCATCATCCAATTTCCAAAATTCCAAATTGGAAGGTCATCTTGATGCAATTTCAAGACTAAGCTTGTTGTCATAGCCAAAGTTCAGAGTTAAAACGCACAATGGACAACCTTCCATTGTATTACCCCTTAGCCACTAAGTGTTTTAGGTTCTACATGCCCCCAACAGATTTGAGAATCTACTTGTTCCCAATCGCCTCTTGGCTAGGTAAGAAATTACCCAAACACGTATTTGGCTTAAAAAAAGAATCCAAATCCTCCTGCATGACACTTTGCAATTCATCTTAGCAGGTCCTTCTAGTGTCTTTCAGACACTTATAGGTAGTTATCATCACCTTCTAAATGATGAAGAGAGCATTCAATCCATTAGGGAATCTATCCCTTATAGTCATTCGCTAGATGACAATTTGCTCCGAGGTGGATTTCATAGGATTCTTTTCCTATGTATGAGTGAGGTAATTCTCTTGTAACTTACCTCTTACCTCTTTCATTGTGAAAATGGTCTCAATTCTCCCACTCAGATCAGTGAATTTAGGAACACTTGGTTATTCCTTGTCACTTGTGAACCTCTTAAAGAGATTTATTGTGATTAATGCTCATTTCCTACTAGGAAATCTGGGTTTTATGAACGTTGTGTCCCAAGGTTTTCTCTCAGTCACTGAACCGCCATCATTTTCACTAATGAAGACGTGTCATTGCAAATTCTCATGTCATCTCACAAAGAGATACCTTGTATACCTTAGCCTTAATCTTCCTTACTCATAGGAAGAATTATGAATATAAAGTTGATGACCCTTATAGTCTTAACGAGCTTAGCCCTGGTCTAAGGCCTATCCACGATTCATAGGGTAAGGTCGTGACTGACATAGAAGGCATTTGTTTAAGTGTGAATATAATAGCTATGAGTCCACCTACCAACATATGGCTGGTAGCCTTATTGATGCCATTATATTCATAACCAAAACAAAGGAGAGGTCTATCTCTCTATTTCAACAACTCTATTATGTTGAAGGGTTCTAGGTATTGATAGTTTCCTAACAATGCCTTTCTTGTACACAAAGCAGCTTGAACTAATCACATAGGTGTCTCTAACCCTTGTTAGTTAAAAAAATGTCTTTTCCTTTTAGTTTAACTGATTCCTAACTAATTTAGCCATTATCTAACAACGTCACACTTGCCAAAAATCAAGTAAACATTACTGTATTTTGAGTAAACGTCCATAACGTTAACGAAACACTAAGCTCTTTGTGTTTTGCCCTCACGTTCATTGTTTTACTAACGTCATAATTTGCCAATTGCAGTGGATTTTCTCAAAAAATGTTTCTTTGTCTTTCTTGCCAGGTAGAATAAGTTTTCAACTTGTTCATAAGGGTATTAACCCTTTAACACATGTTATTTAGCAAATACTCTGTTGCTAGTTTGATCATTCCCTTTGATCAAGGTGTATATCTGGCAAGAAATGGAATCTTTTATCCCTAGAAAGAAACATCAAAATCCAACGAAGGATTTGAGAATCATAGTCCCATCGATCCTTAACTAAAGAGATAGCAAAGATGTGATTCTGTCAGTTGCAATTGCATTGAGTGAATCTAGGTGGTTTATCTATGCAGAGTTAACGTGCAAGTTCCAATCCCTTGATTCTATCTCTTTATTGCTTTGCTTTTGACATGAAGCCATATGCTTCTGTGAAACATCCACAACTTATGTGGATTGCTACTTTTACAACCCTTAAAGGTTTATCATGTAGCATTTCATCTTTTGCAGAAACCATTAATCTCTCTTAGATCAAGTTTTCCTTATAGGTTCCTTGCCTTTAGGCATGGAGGATGAATCCTCCCACTCATTAGCTAAGTTCGTCTGACTGATGGATCTTGAATCCTTCAGTCTTTCACATTCAAGTTCAATGTGGTGAATCACATTGCTGAAGGTTACAATATGCATATCCGAGGCAATCTTTACTTTCGTATACACCCACTTAATAGGAGACATAGCTCACTCCCACTCACTGGGAGACATAGCTTCCTCCCACTTATTGGGAGATGTCTTATCACAACATACATTTGTTATTTGTTAGAAAGAACTTGGCATTTAGTTTTGTCTCAACCTCTTAGTTTGACATCTGCCTCAAGTGTTGCCTAAACAACATGTTAGGACTTAGTACACTATGTTAAAACTTAACTTAGTTTTAACTTTATGGAAGAAGATCACTTATTTCACTATCTTCCAACACTATCCACACGGCTTGGATAAGGTTACATTGCTTAAACCAACATAGGTTTAAGCAATGTTGTTCTTTCTATGCTTGATAGCATAAACCTCTTGTATCCTTCAGTTGCTTCAGCCTCTAAATGCTGAAGACTAGTTGGTAGGATGTCCTTGACATCTCATTCTTCTTGAATGAAAGAGAATTGAGAGTTTTTAACTCCACAGATATCTCTATTGAGCTTGTCTTCATAAGCTCAGTCAAATAGACTTGGTCATAATTGGTCACTTAGATAATTATGGTATACAAATCTTATTTGTTCAAATAAGACAAAGGATAATTAGATAATAAGTTTATTAGTTTCATGTTCATGAGACAACTATGTTGACTCCCATCCCAATCATACTAGTTAGCTCATCACCCTTTTAACCACAGTCTTCATTTGAACACTTTCCCCTTTGGATTTCTAGACGTATTCTAGAAAACTCCCACTCAATCAAAGAGCAGTTATATTAACAAGATAATAACACAATATCATCTAACTAACATGAATGTTCAAGAAAACAAGAAGAGAATATACTGAATTCAATTCTAAAAACTAACACAGAATTTAATCTTAAATTCAATGGAAAAACAAGAACATTCAAAAAATTTAAGCCTCATATTGTTGTCTCTTAACTAGGTTCTCCTTCTCATAGGCCCTTCTGACCATATTAACTCATGTAGCATCTAGCTACAATGTCAAGCTCCTCTTTGCCATGTTTACATCCACTCATTTGGATGTATTTGCAGCATACCTCCCACTTGATGAGATGATTCTCACATCTCTATCTCTCTTGTCCTTTGTCACAACATATGTGATAAAAGGTTGACTTTTAGAAGTCATTGCTTCAACATTTGGGAAGACTTATTATTATTCAATAATTATTGAATAATTTTAAGTTGCTGCAAATTTTTTTTTTCAGGTTTTATTCCTAAGAGTTTGAGTCAAGGTTGGATAGGATTTTATATTCAAAAACTCATTTGAATAATCCCTTACTTTTAAAGAATCTTTCAGCATTTAACCTTATGTTGCAACTGAAAAAAATTCCTAAAAAAATAAGCCAACCTATCCCAAAAAAAAATAATAGAACCAACATTGATTCAATTCCAACATTTTTGGGAATCTCTAGGTGCATACAAGCACCTTTTTGACTCAAAACAGATCCAAACGTACTTCAAATATATGCAAATTATATATCAAATTGAAGCTCTCAAATTTAGGGATTTTTAGGAACCAACCACTTCTTAATTGAAGGCCCAATGCGCCCTCACGCGCCCCTAGAAGTTCTCTAGATCCAAAAATCCTGAAAAATTGGAAAATTCTAGAATTGGCTACTCTCGGCGGTGGCGCGTGACGTACACGCGCCGCCTTGCGGCCACCTGCCGGCGACACGTGTAATAACTCAAAAATGGGATTTAGGGCTAATGACTCCAAAAGTGAAGTAATTATTGTAAATGAATACTTTTGAAGTATATGATATGGATTTTGATCCGAATGTGTTGTAATCAGTGCTTAAACCCTATAGTTAAGCTTAATTGTGTGATAAAGCTTAAAATGAAGGATCAAGATTAACCAATGGAAAAACAAATTAATACCCTTCCTCATATTGTTAAAAACGTTCAAAAAGGGTAAAGGAGAAGGAAAGAGGAATTTGGTCAAAATTTCAACTCTTTTACAAGGGAATTTTGGTCATATGGGTCACATATGCCTTAAAGCAAGTGGTCAACATTCTTTTTGTGTTTCAAAGTGCAACATTTCGGTGGAGACTAAGGAAAGGGAAGAGGAATTAAATTAAAACAAATTGAGTCATTGACCAAGATGAAAAGCAAAGAAAAAAAAGAAGAAAAGTCAAATATGATTATTTGCTTTCATCTCTCCTCTTTCTTTCCATATAAGTCGGCCAAGTGACTTAGCTCACCCTAAAATAAGACTTTCTTCATCATTTTCCAGCAGCTCACTTCATCTCTCCTCTCCACCATTGACGTCCAAGTTGAGCAAGAAAGAGGAAGAAGAAAACCTAAGGTTAGTGCCCTAAATGACCATGAATACCTAATTCATCTTTACTAATATTATTCATGAGGTTGAGGGCTATATTCCTATGGTTTCAGAATTTTGATTGGTAAAGTTTGAGAACTTGTGGAAATTTGGAAGTTGGAGAATTGAAGAATTGGTTTAGGAAGAAGAGGTAAGAATTAGAAGCATTTTGGTATAGTTGTTGTAATCATTGATTGAGTATTAGGAATTTATGAATTTGCTCTGATACCAAAATGTAACCCCTTGCCTTTAAACACATAATTATAATTCGATAACACATATTTAAATCGAATTAGAGACCATTGGATGCTTTAACCTTGTTTTAAACTTTCTGTCTCACAGTAAAATTTTCACAAAACTTTCAAAACTCTTTTTCCAATCCTGATCTCAATTTCAATATTCGAATATAATTACCTGTGCAGTTAATATACATTCAATCATATCAGAGTGTATAACCGCATCCCTGGTAACTCCCGGGTTCTATACATAAAAACTTGAAGGTTTGTAAGTATACACTAGGGGATTACACAACTAAAATCGAATATAGTGTTCCTGATTCAAAATATACAGTAATCTCGAGTTCAAAATAAATAACTAACGTTTCCAATTCAACTATGTACCCCCAAGGGCCCTAATTTCTCCGGGTTGACCGCTTCTCCTTTGAGCCACACACCCTGTCTGAAATGTTAGTCATAGAAAAGAATGAGATTCGAGAGAATCTCAGTAGTAACAAACCACTTATACAATGCATAAACACAAAGCATGTACATAAATCACAAACAGCAACAGCAGCAACAATCTCAAAAATACATGGTTTTCAACACAAACGATAGCACTCACGGCTGTATACACAATACGACAGCTCTCGCTGTAATCATAATCACGACAGCTTATGCCGTAATCACCATCACGACAGCTTACGCTGTAATCACAATAACGACAGCTTACGCTGTAAACGACAGCTTGCGCTGTAAACGATAGCTTACGCTATAAACGACAGCTATCACCAGCTGTAACCGCAGCAGCATCAAAGATTCATCACAAAATAGTGATAACACACACATACAGAGCATTACATATAGTATAAGAGAGAGAGTCACTACCTTGTCCTTTCCTGACGTCCTTCGACGCAGTTGGCTCACGAGGGCGGCAAATATCAAAGCCTATAAACAAAATCAAGAATGGTGGATTAATTTCCTACCCCCAATTCCTACTTTCAAACACTTAGAATAGGTTACATATGAGTCCCCTAAATGGTTATAACAAGCTCAAAGAGAACCTAAAAGGATTGGAGAGTACTAGGTTGGAAATTGCTTTGCAAACTCACAAAGTGCTGAAAATTGGGTTCTGGCTGCAGCCAAGAATTCTCTGGCTGCAGCTAGAAATGGCTAAAAACGTCACAGAAATATTTTGGCTATAGCCAAGAATTTTCTAGCTGCGGCTAGGACACACACAGAAAGTTTTGCACTGCAGCCAGAATTTTGGCTGCAGCCAGGGAAACTTCAAAAATTCATAACTCGCTCTAGAAAACTTGAAATAAGGTGATTCCAAAGCCCATTGAAAGATATTCAAGACCCCTTTATGGAAAAAATATGTAAAATTATCAAGAATCACCACAAAAGTCCAGATTTACAAAAACCCTAACATTGTGCCAAAACAGGGTCCAGTTTTGATGCCAAACTTTGGACAGTTCAAACTCCCAGCTCATAAAGCGAAATGACACAAAATTTATGTCCATTTTGAAGCTTGAGATGTGAACTTTAAGACTGAAAAGTTTCATAATTTTTCAACATCATTTGCCCAGTCAAAACGTCCACACCATCTGACTGTTCAGAACAGACTTACATTGGACAGATTTTCAACGCGCCGGCCCAAACGACTCCACGCGCCGTCCTCTCTCCGATGGTGCTTGCCACGTGTCAAACGAAGACCACAGTGGGCCCCACGCACCATGTGTCCCTTTTTTTTGGGTTAACAGTCAACGAATGACTGTTGAACGTTGACCGGTCAACCGTGACCCGTCACCGCTGACATGTCTCGGTCAACGTGGCTAGTCAATAGATGACGTGGCGTTGATTGCCACATCATCGTCTTCAACCTCCAGCCGGGTCAACCCAACCCAGTTGGAGCTCCGACGGGTCATCGCGACCCACCAATTTCGGGAGGCCATATCTCCCTCGTTTTAGCTCCGTTTTTTGCGTTCTTGGTGTCGTTGGAATCGTAGTTCAGCGAACTACAAATCCATGACATTTTTGTGATCTTAAAACCTCTGTTGCATTGATCAAATCATGAGTGAAGTTGCGGCGGCGACTAACGACCTGAGAACTTCTTTCCTTTGTTTCTCCCTCATCCGGACTCTGTTTGACGCGTTCTAAGCATCGTTGGAATCGTCTCTTCGAGATCTACACATTCATGTCCTTACTTTGGGCAAAAACATCAAGTTTCAAACACCCAATTTTTTCTCGACATTGACGGCACTGCGTAAACCGACGTGGATGTGTCTCCTCTGGGTTTCAAAGGCTCTTCTAACCTTTGAGGAGTTAAGGCTTTTCGTTTTTGAATCCACATAGGTTCCAAAAGACTCACCTTTAATAAGATCGAAGAGATGAGGAGAAGAGAAGAGAACGAATATGTATATATATGAGAAAACGAAACAGTTGGCATGCAAAAAAAACATGAGACAGAGAAGAGGAACAAATGCATCTCTTGTTGCATGAATATATCAAGTTCAATTACTTAGATAAATTTCAACACCTCCAGATACATGCGAAAGTCATATGAGAGCAATTATATTAAAAAACACGCAGCAGAAGCCCAGAAGCATTGAAAAGCATCACACGCTTATCAACATGCAATATATATAATGAAATATATATTTACGAAAAAAACATGTTCATATGCGAAAAGGAAGCATATATTAACATCATATAGATGGTTGCACAGCGGAAATAAATGGAGATATAAACAAATTATATCATATAGTTTATTCACATAGAATAATCACAGCCACAGGATCAAGAAGGCTCTGATACCAATGAAAGAAAAATTATTAACTAAAAGGAGATTAGGCGTACCTGGACGAATCCATGTTCGGATCCGGGTCAAAGATCTAATACTCCATACTTGTGCCCACACAATTATTAGACTACTAGAGCCTAATTGTGATTTGCACAGCAGATCACCAGAACCAGAAAGATGGTAGGAGAGAAGGGAATTGCCAGAAAACTCAATGGCGGGGCAAGTTGCAATTGAGGAGGCACACCCTATTTATAGTGATTTATGAAGGCCACTAATTAGGAAACGTGTACACTCCTTCTTGCCCTCCAAGACAGTAATTAATTGTCTCTCAATTAATTCCCTAATTATGGTGATTTGTTCCTCTTTTAACAAATCTATAATTATTGCTGAAATATTCCCAAATTTGCATTTTATGCTGATTTTATTCTTATTTGATTAGGCTACTTATTTCCTAATCAAATAGTCCGACCCATCAAGGGCGGACTTGGACCCAAAGTCCAACAATATTTATTATATCAACTATCATAATAGGCATGACATATAAGTTATTTTAATGGTGTTAGTGCTGCGTAAGACGAATTAACACCGTCAAAGACAGGACCAAGTCCTTTCTAAATTTAAGAGATTAACGATTATAAACGAACTAAATTTAAAGAATTAAAAATAAAATCGAATCAAATTTCAAGAATTAAAAATTATGTCAACCCTCATGAAAAGGTCAAATCTATTTTAAATTGGAGATTGTACATTGTTGGTAATTCCAACGACAACATGCTTACTTGAACACCGAATAAAATCTTAGCATCCATCCGATGCAAGTTGCGACAATCTTATCTGGGTTGTGGTTGTGGGGCCGATTTCAATTTGTCTGCGTCTGTGAGGTTGACGTAATTAATGCATTTTACAGTAGTTGCAACAAATTGTCTGAGTGGTTGACGTTTTTAATTGCATATTTAATGTCAACCAGACTTCTTAAATATATGGTACAATATCTTGATTCGATCAGAAGGATAGTGACCATCACAGATACACAAAAGTAAACTCACGTTCACTCATATATACAGGAAGCTCGGATGCTAGCACATGCATTTGTGCAGTTTTTGGCGGCGGGCACAAATATGCAAGTCCCCCGCTCTGGCCTCGTAACTAGATCCTGTATATAGCGTGGTTATATATATACTCTCTCTCTCCCTCTTGTAATAGCAATTATTTTTAGGAGAATGCTTCATCCATAATATAAATCATTTTAAAAATAATTAATGATGATTTATTAATATTATTGATATAGTTAATGTTTAAATATGATTAATTATAGTTTTCTCTCTCTATCAAAATCGTATTTAATATGGGTAAAGTTAAAAATTTATTAGGAAAATCCTATTAAAATACAATTAAAATTGGGAAAAGACAAAATGGTACTGAGAATTTTTGAAATCTCAAATCAGAATGTTACTGGGAATCTAGGACTGAAAATTGTGATGAAAAGACAAAAATGCCCTGAGTTAAGTGGCCGGCAAAAGAAATAAGAAGGCACACGAGTAGGATACAGGTGTTAATATAGAGACAGGTGTTGTAATTCTCCCTCCAACTTGTTAATTTTACACTTTTCCCTGGGCATGTTTTTGATTGTCAGATAAGAAGTTGTGGACCAAGAATCTGAAGCCATTAATGTAAAATATAATGTTGTTAATATAGCGACATGTATTGTTATTTGCCCCCCATACTTATTAATTTCACACTTTTCCTTGGGCATGTTTTGGATTGTCAGTTAGGAAGTTGTGAACCACGAATCTAAAGTCGTTAATGTAAAATATGAAGTTGTTAATATAGATATATGTGTTCTTATTGGCCCCCAAGTTGCTAATTTCACACTTTTCCCTGGGCATGTTTTGGACTATCATATAGGAAGTTGTAAACTAAGAAAGTGGAGTTGTTAATGTAAAATATGATGTTGTTAATAGAGATACAAGTGTTGTTATTTGCCCCGCAACTTGTTAATTTCACACTTTTCCCAATACATGTTTTTGATTATCAGAAAAGAAGTTATGAACTAAGAATATGAAGTCGTTAAAGTAAAATTAGGTATTGTTAATATAGAGACATATGTTATTATTGGCCCTCCAACTTGTTAATTTCACATTTTTCCCTCGGCATGTTTTTTACTATCAGATAGGAAGTTGTGAACCAAGAAAGTGAAGTCGTTAATGTAAAATATGATATTGTTAATATAGAGACTGCTATTGTTATACGCCCCCAACTTGTTAATTTCGCACTCTTCTCTAGGCATATTTTAGATTATCAGATAGGAAGTTGTGACCTAAGATCAGCATAATCGTTAATGTAAAATATAGTGTCGTTAATATAGAGACAAATGTTATTATTGGCCCCCAACTTGTTAATTTCAGACTTTTCCTTGGGCATATTTTGGACTGACAGATAGGAAGTTGTGAACAAGAAAAGTGAAATCATTAATATAAAATATGGTGTCGTTAATATAAAGACATGTGTTGTTATCCCCCCAACTTGTAAATTTCACCTTTCGAACACAACGTGATTTTGGCCATTCAGTTTTTTGATTTTCACTTATGTCAGTACATTTTCGTCTTTTGGTTACAATGTCAAATCCCAAATTCCCACTGGCGCTCTGATTTGGGATTTAAAAAATTCACAACACTATTTTGTCATTTCCCAATTTTAATTGGATTTTCCCAAATTTATTTGAATTTAAGACAAATTTATTGAGTTAACTACCATTTTTTTATTTTTATAAATTAGTTGAAGTGATTTATATTATAGATTGGAAGAGTATATATTATTCATTATCATTATTTTTAGAATTTTATCATTATAAGATAAATTTTTTACATATTATTGAATCTTTTTAAACTAATATATCTGAAAGTTAGGCTATTCAGATATTTAATCTAAACGATTTCAATTTACCTTTATAGCATACTTTTGTACCGCTGCTTCGTAACCTTTTGCCACAAGGCAGTGGGCTATCCAAATCCATTGTTGATTTTCGTTTATCAATGTCATTTTCTTTGCGAATGAAGAGCCCCTCCATATAATAATGCATTACGAATTTCTTTTTTTTTTTTTGTTTTTTGGATTACAAGGCGGCGGGTTCGAACCCGGATATAGGGGAGAGGAGGGAAGTGCTTAACAGCATTACGAATTTCTTAACTATATAACTTGTATATGTATGGTAAAATATATGATAAAATATTCTAACCATCCCTTTATTTTACCTTAACTACACATACCTCTTCTTTCTTTACAAAAGCCATATAGACCTCTATTGAAATTAAAATTTATGTTACATAAGTGTCCCTTATATTTTGAGATTCCGTTTTCATCCTCCCAAACTTTTTATTGACCGTTAAGTTTTACTTTTGGACTTTTGTTTTATCAAAATTTTCTTCTTTAACATTAGAATTATTTAAACATATATCTATATATATATGGGCCAAAAAAATTTATGCCACCAAATTTTAATTCTAATAGATTTTTTTAACTGTCATAATAGGCATGACATATAAGTTATTTTAATGGTGTTAGCGCTGCGTAAGATGAATTAGCGCCGTCAAAGGCAGGACCAAATCCTTCTTAAATGTAAGAGATTAATAGTTATAGACGGACTAAATTTAAAGAATCAAAAACAAAATCAAACCAAACTTTAGAGATAAAAAATTATGTCAACCCTCGTCAAAAGGTCAAATCTATTTTAAATTGGAGATTGTAAATTGTTGGTTATTCCAATGACAACACGCTTACTTGAACACCGAAAAAAATCTTAGCATTCATCCGATGCAAGTTGCGACAACCTTATCTGTGTTGTGGTTGTGGGGCCGATTCCAACTTGTCTGCGTCTGTGAGGTTGACGTAATTAATGCATTTTCCAGTAGTTGCAACAAATTGTCTGAGTAGTTGACGTTTTTAATTGCATATTTAATGTCAACCAGGCTTCTTAAATATACGGTACAATATCTTGATTCGATCAGAAGGATTCAGATTATATATACTCTCTCTCTTATGTCATATAAGTTATTTCTAGAAGAATGATTTTATCTATAATATAAATCACTTTAAAAATAATTAATGATCATTTATTAATTTTATTGATGTAGTTAATGTTTAAACATGATTCATTATAGTTTCCTCTCTCTATCAAAACTGTATTTAATATGGGCAAAGTTAGAAATTTATTAGGAAAATCCTATTAAAATACAATTAAAATTGGGAAAAGACAAAATAGTACTGAGGATTTTTGAAATCCCAAATCAGTGTTAGTAGGAATCTAGGACTGAAAATTGTGATGAAAAGACAAAAATACCCTGAGTTAAGTGGCCGGCAAAAGAAATAAGAAGGCACACGAGTAGAAAACAGGTGTTAATATAAAGACAAGTGTTGTAATTCTCCCTCCAACTTGTTAATTTTTCACTTTTCCCTGGGTATGCTTTTGATTGTCAGATAGGAAGTTGTGGACCAAGAATCTGAAGCCGTTAATGTAAAATATAATGTTATTAATATAGTGACATGTATTGTTAATTGCCCCCTGTACTTATTAATTTCACACTTTTCCTTGGGCATGTTTTGGATTGTCAGTTAGGAAGTTGTGAACCAAGAATATAAAGTCATTAATGTAAAATATGATATTGTTAATATAGAGATAGGTGTTCTTATTCGCCCCTAAGTTACTAATTACATAGTTTTCCCTGGGCATGTTTTAGACTATCAGATAGGAAGTTGTAAACTAAGAAAGTAGAGTTGTTAATATAAAATATGTTGTTGTTAATAGAGATACAAGTGTTGTTATTTGCCCTGTAACTTGTTAATTTCACACTTTTCCCAAGGCATGTTTTCGATTATTAGAAAAGAAGTTATGAACTAAGAATATGAAGTCATTAAAGTAAAATTAGGTATTGTTAATATAGAGACATATATTGTTATTGGCCCCCCAACTTGTTAATTTCACATTTTTCCTTGGGCATGTTTTTGACTATCAGATAGGAAGTTGAGAGCCAAGAAAGTGAAGTTGTTAATGTAAAATATGATATTTTTAATATAGAGACTGCTGTTGTTATTCGCCCCCAACTTGTTAATTTCGTACTTTTGTCTAGGCATGTTTTAGATTGTCAGATAGGAAGTTGTGACCCAAAAAAGCAAAATCGTTAATGTAAAATATAGTGTCGTTAATATAGAGCGATGGAGGAGAAAGGAGTAAAACCACTAAGGGATCGATGGAGGAGAGAGAAATGATGATGGAGAAGTTTGAATGGAGTCGTCAAAGGTGTTGGGAGTGAGCTCTCCGTAACTTGTAACTTTCAAATGTCAAACAAAAATGGGTCTCTTAAGGGTGTTTTAAAGACTATACTTCACGGTTACTCTAAATGACCGTGAAATATATGATACTTTTCGGTTTTTAACATACAACTGTTAAATATTTATGAACGTTATTTTACGGTTGTTCACATATAAAGTCACATAAATGATACACTTTTTTTCAAAAACCCCAAACTAATATATTATGGTTGTCATATACAACTGTCAAATATTTGCTCATATAGTTGTTCAAAATAACTATCAATTATTCCCGTAACTCCGCCTCTTTATATTTCACAGTTTCATTGTAACTGTGGAGTATAGATCGTAAACTATAAACAACCCTGTAGTAGTGGACAGTCACCAGATTCAATAAAAAATGTAATATACATGACCAAATGGAGTATAACTAACAATTCAAATGCTCCCTTTGATTCTAAAGAGAGGAGCTAATTAACAAATTTACTTTATGCCTAAATATAAGATATTGACACTTTTTGTGGCAAAAAAGACATCAATATCTTTTAGGGAGAATGAAAAAAAAAATACTATTCACTACTAGAAAAATGCTTTTAACGTCCTTTTTTTTGGGCCTTTTAATGTCTGTAAACAGGGGGACGTCTATCTGAGGAACGTAGAAAAAAATGTCAATAACATCTATAAAACAGGGAATGTGTATGGGGATGACTTTAGACGTCCCTACTTCAGAATGGGGACGTCTAAAGTCCGAGGGGCACGTTAGACATCCCTAGTTTGGTTTGGAGACATCTAAAGTGTCACCTTTAGACATCCCCAGTCAAAACTGACTGGGGACATCTAAAGTAATGAATAACTTGTTTCTACGTCCCTTTTTAGTTTAAGGACGTTAAAATTTTTTTAATGGAATTTTTTAATATATATAACTGTTTGAAAAATTTAAACTGCAGAAATAGGATGGAAACAATAGAATGAAACAACAGAAGACATAACTGCCATGACACACTCTTGCCTTTGTTATACTAATGGAAACAATGACCAGGGATTTAGTAGCTAGTTACACAACTACTAGCAGATAGCAAGAGGAGCACAGAAGCTCAGACTGGAGGAGTAATACCTTGAAACACAATGATAAACCCCAAGGCTCTACATGCAATAACTTTAAAGAGTAGCAAACTAATTAACTAACAAACTACACAAACTACATAACAATCTATATCCAACAACAACGACACTAATTATATGCACAATATATAGAACCACCACAAAAGTATGTCCTACAGAAACTACTAAAGACTTTACTCTGGTATACGTTGAAGAAGATGTCCAGCTAAAAAGTCTCTGATCATATTTATGTCTACATATAAGTAGGCATCTTCATTGTCAAAAATCTGCAAATTAGAAAATAAGCTTAGATGAAATAATGAATCAAGTGAATGAATTAATTTGTCATTGAATTACAACACTAAAAATATTATCCTTTGAGAATGAAGAAGCGATTACTTGTTCAAAATCTATTGTAATGCCACTCTTAATTATATTATACATATAAAGTAAGATAGAGTATCCACATTCCCAGCCGCCAGGTTGTTGAGGGCACTATTAATCAAAAGCAAATGCTTAAAATCAATAAAGATATATCTAAAACAATCGTCAATCAAAAAAACTTGATTTGAAACTATGTACCTTTGGAAACAACCATGTCGGCTCTTTGCCAACTTTACAATCACGTGGCCTGCCAAGCACTCGATATGTCTGGCATGCCCTATCATTAAAATGAAAATCAACAAAAATTAGAATAAGTCATTTAAGTCAAGAATCAAGAAGCAATGAAATTCAAAAAAATAATATACGTGTTGAAGACGTTTTTTGTTTTTTTGTCTGGCCTTTTACTCAAGAAATCAAACCAGTAAACTACGTGGAACCGAGGACAGAGAACACACAAACTCTAGTGGTAACTATAACAATATATATATATATATATTAAAATGAAGTTAGATCGCAAGGCAATTATTTATTAAATATCTCAAATAGACAAAATTAAAATATGTATCCTTGAACAATTGGTACTAGACAACAAGGATAGTCATTCTCTCCCATTGTGAAGCCCGCATAGTGAGTCCTTTTTTGTATAGTATTCCTATCCCTTGTTGTATTTGCAGGACACAAGAATCCATATAAATCAACTCTTTGCATGTCAATACATATACGACAGAAGGAGCTATAATAGAATTAAAATGACGAATGTATTAGCCAGTGAATATATGAAACTAAAAAACCATTTCACTAAATGAACAAAAAAATGGGAAATTAAAAACTTACAGGATTGCAAATTTGACCCATCCTGCATCTATCTCCTCCAACTTAATAAACTGTTTAAGGTCATCTTTATCAATTGTGAAGGGACACTCTAATTTCTAGCCAGAATCCCAAGTGGCATATACAAATCGATCTGGCGAACGCCTTTATAGATATGCTATAGTAGTGCTAAGAAAGGTCATTTTCCTGCTTCCTGCTCATTTTTTAAGAACATAAAAAATATATTGTTAGTAGAATGCTAACAGATCTCAAGTAAAAGTGAGGTTGTACCATACCATTGGAGGTGTTGCCGCTGCTGAGCCAATAAGATATACAAGCCAAAGGATGAAAGATCCTCTCGCCTGAGCTATTATGGCAACCTCATCATCAAGAATAGGGATGACTGTACCTTCTTCCCCCTCTCGAACACACGTCACAGTCACCCTACGTAAATGCTGTGGAATTTGCAGATGATGGTGGGTGGTAGCTTGTGTGTGAACGAGAGCATCTGCAACTACACGTAATAGTGGGGCATCCAAAGAGACGATGACAGGTTCTCTCAGCGCTGGAGTGGGAGAAGGGTCACCAAGTGGTTCCTCCACTGGGTTGTAACTTCTTCTGGTGCTGTGGAAGGCCGGGGATGAATGGGTTCTACGCTCAGTAGTTGTCATATGCTATAACAACATCTTTATCATTTCAGCTCGTAGCTCAGGCATCAGCTCAAGACGTAGCTCTGGCAATAGATCTTATCGGAGCTTGTCATTAAGGTTGGCATCGAGCTCTTGTGAAACTTCCTGGTAAATCTTGGCTACAACTCCCTACTGGGTTCAACTTGTGATGAATAAGAATGTGAGGCTCGGCCAAAATACTTCATGACACGAACTCCCCCTGCCTCCCCTTGAACATGACTGGGTGATCTGTCTTCCCAATCGCCATTGACAAGATGTCCATCCGTCCACTTGGAGTGAACGAACCTTGGCTACTATGATCTTCCAGTTCATCCTGTAGCATAAAAGTTATCGTAAATGAAAATTAAGCACTCCCAATATGAAAAAAAACTTTGTACTTATGCTCTAACTACTTACAATCCTCATAGAAACCTCAATAATAGTCAGATTTATGTACTCCCACTCTTAATTCTCCCTGCTTTCCATTTTTTGTGATGTGGAGGAGGTGGCGGGGCCTGGACCACAACGGTAGGATTTGATGTGGCTTCTTCCTTCAATTTCTCCAACTCTTCTGCCATCATCTTTCACACAAGCTTCCGATAACCATAATGAGACATGCAATGTTGATACTTATTAGCTGCTTGCCTCTCTGCATTTGTTGCACTTAATGCTTGTGAAAGGAAAACAATGAACACCGAATCAATAATGTCAACTATATTCAAATAAAATACTGATGACAGAAATCTTACCAAAAAGTTTGGATCTTTTCGTGATGCCACAAACAACCTCCAGTCCTCTGGAGATAAATATATAAACTGTTGACATGGATCATTACCCCTCAGGTCCCCTCGAATATAATCTCGTGTAAGCCTGTTCTTGAAATCTTTCCATTGTAGACGAACCTCCCTCATCCACTCCTTGTACATCATCGTAGTGTCAGGGACATCATAGGTTTGCTGCAAGGTAAAAACATAAGTTAATTATATTTAAAGCAATAGGAATAAAGATATATATGCAGATGTATTGAAACTTATATACCAAAAGTTGTTGCTAAATCAAGTCTTTGGTTATTGGTAGAACCAACTTCCAATTATCATAGATAATGTGAACTTCGCTCCGACCCAAATAACCTAAGTAGCTAATGAAATGGTCTTCCTCCAGACCAATTAGTTTCAAATTGTCATCAAAGTCAATATGCAACCTCTCCTGTTGATGGTGATGACATGCTACTAAAGCAGGCAATTTTGTATTGCCTCTAACCCTTCTTCTCGCAACGGGTTCAGGCCTATTTATTTCATTGTCCCTATCACTTTGTGAGTCACTAGAATTGTCTATATTCCTATAAGCACAAAAATCATTGTCAGATAGGTGAATAAATTGTAAGTAAATGAATAAACTAACTAGTTATAAAACAAATAGCACACATTACTATTTTCTAAGTTAAGCTCTTACTCTATATTGTTTCCCATATTCCTTCACCATAATCATTTCTGATAGCATATTCTTCATCATCTACCAATTCTACTTCACTTGTTGTAGGTGAATTAATTGTAAAAGGTGGTGTGTCATCAAGGTTGAAGGTTGGATCACCATGCTTCTATTTTTTACTTTGAAGTACAATGGAAATATTTTTATTTGCAGGATTTGTGACATAAAACACTTGTTTTACCTGCTTTGCAAGAATGAATGGCTCATCCCTATAACCTACTCTTCAAGATCAACTGAGACAAATCCAAATTATTGATCTATTACTACAACATTATTGCTAACCCACTCACATTTGAATAAAGCAACTTTGAACTTGTTGTAAGTAATTTCCCATATTTCTTCTATCACTCCATAATAGGCCATGGATGCTAATATGGGGTTTTTGTCTTTCGAACTGGAAAAGTGCATGACTTCAGCTTCTACCATCACCCCACTATTTTGCATGGTACTTTTGTCATCTTGGTCTTTTGTGTAGAAAGAATACCCATTTATATCATAACCGCTCCAAGTAATGATCTGAAATGAAGGCCTCCAGGCTAGCCACTCTATTGTCTCAAACACACCGGTCTCATGTAAAACCTTTTCCTGAAACCACTCTATGAATGTCTTGTTTGCTCAATAGCAATCTGCATGTCACTCTTCCTTGGATTCATGTTCTTCAATATCTTTCTGTGTTCATCTATGTACGGTTGAACTTCTGCCATGTTATTCAAGATATAAAGGTGTGCTTTCAACACCTCTTCATGAGGCATAGTCTTCACTTTCAGTCCTCGTGTTCCCTTGCTTCTCCCCTTTTCATGCCGAGATTGTTCCTTCTTCCCTGATAGATAATCACTGCAGAAGTCTATAGCCTCTTCAACTACATATCTTTCAACTATTGAGGCTTCTGGTCGATAGGGATTTTTAGAATACCATTTTACAATTTTCATGTATCACTCGAAAGAGTACATCTACCTTAGGTAAACTAGACCGCAGAGCCTTACTTCCCTTACCAAATGAACTATCAAATGCACCATTATATCAAAAAATGAAGGAGGAAAGTGCATCTCTAATTTGGACAATATAATATAACCCTCAGCTTCTAGTTCATCCAGCGTTTTAGTGTCAATGACTTTGTTACAGATAGCATTAAAGAAAATACACAATCTTGTTACAGTGGTTCAAACTTCATCTTTCATAATGCCTCTAATAGCTATTGGTAATAGTTGTTGCATCAACACATGATAATCATGGGACTTCATTCCCACTAACTTCAAATCGTCCATTGCTACACACCTTCTCATATTCGAAGAATACCCTTGTGGTACCTTAATTTTGTGCAAACACCCACACAAACTTCTTTTCTCCACTTTTGATAGTGTATGCGCTACTGGCTCCATGTATGCTCTCCTACCATCGTCTCTTAGTTGTGGATGCAATCATTCTCTTATACCCATATCAACAAGGTCTAATCTCACACTAATCCCATCCTTAGTCTTCCCTGGTATGTGCAAAAGCGTACTAACAAGGCTATCACAAACGTTTTTCTCCACGTCTATTACATCAATACTGTGTCTCATGTCAAGAGTACACCAATATGGAAGATCAAAGAAAATTGATCTCTTCTTCCATATGTTCTTCTCACCTGCAGTCTTCTGATTCTTACCGAATAAGACATTGATATGTTCGACCTGACTATATACCGCCTCTCCGGTTAATGCCTTCAGAGCCGTTCCATGCTTCGGCAAGCTTTTAAAACGCTTTCTTAACCTATGATACGGGTGAAACCTATTAAGGAACCTTCTGTGACCAAGGTAGACCGTTTTTCTTCCATGCTTAAGTTGGTGGACGTAAGTGTCTACTTCATATATCAGACATGCTTTATGCCCCTTCACACTATACCCTGACAAGTTTCTGTACGCAGGGAAGTCGTTTATCGTGGTGAAAATCATTGCACATAGCTTGAAGGACTCCTTCGCATATGCATCAAACACATCTATGCCTTCCTCCCACAACTTCTTCAAGTCCTTAATCAAAGGTGCCAAGTAGACATCGATATCGTTCCTCAGCTGTTTTGGTCTAGAAATCATTATAGAAAGCATCACATACTTACATTTCATACAAAGCCAGGGAGGCAAGTTGTATATTACAAGGAGTACTGGCCATACACTATGTGTGCTATTAAGAGTTCCATACGGATTAATGCCATTTGTACAAAGCCCAAGCCGAAGGTTTCTTTGCTCATTGCCAAATTTAGGGAACATTTCATCTATTTTCTTCCATTGTGGAGAGTCAGCCAGGTGCCGAAGATATTTTTCGTCCGATATTCTATCATCTGAATGCCATCGCAACTTCTTCGCTTTTTTTTGCAGTCCCAAACAAACGCTTAAAGTGCGGTATTATTGGAAGATTCTACAAAACCTTTAGAGGTTGCCTTTTAGTTGTCCCATCACCACAACCACCATCTTTTTTCACTTTGTATCGTGCAGTTTGACACTTAGGGCACTCACTCAGACCTTATACTCCTTTTTGTACAGTACGCAGTCATTAGGGCAAGCGTGTATCTTTTTATACTCCATACCCATTATAGATAGGATTTTCTTGGCCTCATACATACGACTTAGAAGTACATTATTGTCTGGAAACATATCACACAACAGTTCAAGCAGCAATGTGAAACTACTATCAGTCCACCCACAAGTTACTTTTAAGTTAACCAAATGTAATGTTCCTGTCAGCCATGTGTACTTACTCCCAGGGAACAACGGTGTCTCTGCATCACTCCGCAAGCTATCATATTCATGCGACTGCGTAAAGGATTCTACCTCAACGTCGTGAATAATTTTCTCCATTCTATCTTCATCTATGACATCCACAGCTTCCTTCTTATGCGACAAACAATATGTTACTTCGTCACCATACCATATTCACTTTGTGTATCGAAGATTTATTCCATCACAAAGTAAGTGATCCCTTATAACTTTAACATTACGTCTTCTCTCATTTAAACAATTGACACAAGGACAAAAATACATCCAATTTTTTGCTGGAGCGTTCCTTCTAACAAATGCAATAAACTCTTCAACCCTATTCTCATATTCTTCACTTGTTCTCAAAGTGTTCATCTAACTATGATCCATTTTATTACCACCTATGCCATTCCCATTAATACTCAAGTTTAGAATAATTATCAACACTGGGAATTGCCTTTTAGTATTTTTTTCAAAATTTTGGCAGTATTTCCTCTTAAAAGTGAGACATCCTAAAATCAAAATAACAAACCATCTCAGTTTAAATTAAATGAAACTAAACTAAACTCAAGTTTAGAATAATTGGAATTGGGTTTGTAACACCTTACTTCTCTTTTCATGTTTCTACACAGTAGTTTAAGCCTTTATACACATAACTTCCAACGTCTTGCAAGATAAAGCAAATCCAATTACCAATCACAACAATAATAATAACAATACATGCTTGATAAATAAATAATGATAGTTTTGCGGAACTACCTATTACTTCCCGTATATAATCAGCTAGTAGTACACTATAATATATATGAGTATTCACAAATTTAACAACACAATTCACAATTAATGGCATTTATTGCATGTTAGATTCCAGCAAGAAACATTGAAGTTGAAAACTTCAATCTAACCAATTGCAGTAATATCATGTGTCACAAACAAATTAAAAATCAATATATACCATACGAGTATATATGCAAACACGAGTTGAGAGATACAGAATCATAGGAAGCAAACCTATAGAGGACGCTTTAGAGGGAGACAACCCACGGTGGTGAGAGGGAGGACGACGGTGGCTACAATGAGAGCAAACCGACTGCCTTTTGGAGCAATAAGAAAATGAAGTAGAGTGAGGCAGAGACGGAGAAAGGAAATGAAGTTATGGGGAGTGTAATGATATGTCCCCAGTAGACGCCTTATGTTGGTTTTATATGTCCCCTGTTGGACTGGGGAGGCGTAAACTTGCTTTAGGCGTCCTCAGTCAAAATGGGGACACCTAAAGGTCTGTTCCCGCGCCCAAAACAATTGTTTTCGAGTGAAATTTGAAGTTTTAGACCACCGCTTATGTTTTAGGTTTCCCTTTTTAAAAAAGGGATGTCCTTTAGGGTAGTAATAGGTCTTTTCTGTAGTAGTGATTTGAACTTCAAAATCCCACTGACAAGAAGAGTAATGAGATTGACAAAAATAGTAATGGGATTGACAACACAAATCTTTATCAAATGATTAATTTGGGATTTTAAAGTTCAAGTGGTATTTTTCTGTCATTCTCCCAGTCTTTTATCCCTCACGACAAGTGAATGGAACATTAATAATCAACTTCATTTACTAAAGTCAAATGTTCTTTCCTTTTAAATATGAACATAATTTGTACCGAGGTAAGAAAAAAGAAAAAAGAAAACTCCTTATAGTTTATGGGCGGATTTCTCTGGGAATACTCTTTCAAATGGTAGCGGACTCCCCGATAAGGTGTTATAAGCCCTCTTGTTAACATAAATCCAGCATCCACAAGGTAATATTTACCTATAATACATGAAAATAATTACTATAGAGGGTTTTGAATACCTAATGAATGTAAACTTCATCAAAATTGGTTAAATATTTACCTTCGGGAATGTTAAGCCTATCTTCCCTTGTTAATGCATTTTTAATGATCCTTGAGTCAGATGCAGTGCCTTCCCAACCAAGGAGCACATAAGTGAACTTCAGGTCAAATGTACATGCCACTAACACATTCTGTGTAGGGAATTCCTTCCTACCACGATAACAGGGAGCATCTAAAGAAGACACCTTCACACGTATATGTGTTCCATCTATAGCACCAATACAATTCTTAAAATATGGAAATAACTTATGTTCATTTTGAATTTCTGGAGGAATTTTAGACCCATCAGGTTGGATAACAAATTTTTCTTCTAACTCAATGATGGCTGCCAAAACTGTATGAAAATGACGACTAACTGTCTCACCAGAACGCCTAAACCAAAAATTGACTTCATGATTTTTCGCACTGTGTTAATATATAAAGAATTTTTGCAATTTGTTCTTCCACACTTGACCAACGTGTGGGTTGCAGACCACAATCTCTTTCTAACATACCACATAATTCTAAAAATGCTCTAGGTGTCATTCTAATTATATTTCGACTAGACGGACAACTACTTATTCTATTCATTATTTCATCACGCACCCTCTCTCTTTTACTACTCAAACTATAATTTATTCTTCTAACACACATTTCATTGGCACATACTTGAGCCAAAACACACATAAGCAAAGCTATCGTTCTTTGACGCAACTCAAGCCACCAACGCACCAGTAGAAAGTATTGAGTTTCCAAATCTATCTAACAATGTAATGAAAATGCATATCAATAATCAGAATCTCAAAATTAAAAAAATAATACCAAACAAAGCAGGAGTTCCATTAAGCAATATTCTTAAAAGTCACATAAGGATGAAGTAATTTAATAATAAAAGCAGTTTCATATAAGAAAATGAATGAATATGTTTCGTCATTTTTACATAAATTAGTTAAAGAGAGTCGGTTCCCAAGGATGCATTAAAAATGACCAGATAATGACTTTAAAAAATATTTATAGACGCACTCATGTATTATTAACTAACAAAGTCTTCATATATTGACAATAAGAGCAAATCAGAATCAGCAAATCAGTATATAAGGTCATAGCAGAAAGGAATGACAAGCAGAACCCATAGGAACTAGCACAGTCAAATTATCAAACTAGTTCAGCTAAGATCATAAGCCAACATCAGTACTTCAATATTATGTTTTCTTCATTCTTTCTTAGAAGGGTAACTTCTTAGCCAAACTTTTCAAACAATGAAATAAGTAAACATCTTATATTACAAGTTCCACAACCAGGCTTGTAAGAAAGGTTGGAAAGCACAAACTCATCAGGATTCAAAAATTAAACACAAAGACAGAGAGAGAGAATCAGATATCAGTTTAAATGGTTGAAAAGCAAGTTTGGAAAGCAAGTAATTGATTTTATTCAACAAATAGAGGAACACCGCAGAAGCAGTTTAAACCACACCTGAATCAGAATCAGCAAATCAGCAATAAGAGCAAATCAGAATCAGCAAATCAGCAATATGCCCTTGTGCAGACAAAATAAAAAATGGATGAAAAATTTTAAGAGCAAATCAGAATTAGCAAACACCCACGTTACCGAAGAAACTGACAGCAAAAATCAGAAAAAAAACACCCACGTTCCTGAAGAAACTAATAGCAAAAATCATTTCCTGAAGAAACTGACAGCAAAAATCAGAAATAAAACACCCACGTTCCTGAAAAATCACAGCAAAAATCAGAAAAAAAATTAGAAGAAGAAAAAAACCTGAGCCGTGAGAGAGCCAAAGAAGACGACGGAGGAAGACGGCCGAGCTAGACGGCGCCGCACAGTCGAGTGAGATGACTGAGGAGGATGATCCCACCGGAGCTGAGCTGAGACGTGAGAAAGCTGAGACGCGAGACTCAGAATTTGTTGAGGTAGTAGACGTGAGAAAGCTGAGGTAAATAATCAGAAAAGAACGAAGTGATATATTGGACTCAGGATATAATTGGAATTATGAAAAGGTCATGGGGGTAAAATAGTCTCAAATTTTTGGCTCCCTCCAAAACCCCCAATTTGGAGGGAATCAATTTGAGGGAGTGAGAGGGATTTGGGACCTTTTCTTTTGGGCCCCTCCACTCCTACTTTTTATACCAAACAAGGGGAGGGGGTCATTTTTCATCCCCTCCCCTCCAACCAAACAAGGCCTTAGAAGCAACTACTGTTATTTTTATTTAATAAAAAATTCTTTGTTTATATTTTTAAATTTTAAAACAATTATTTCTTGGTTTTAATTTTCTACCTATCACCTATTTGATTGTACCAAACGACTCTCTTCGATGTTCCAGATACAATGGATTAGAACTTTTAAACAAAGCTTTTAAAGTTTTCTCTATAATTGCACAATTCATCACCAATTTCACTTTTTATTTCCATCGCTGATCAGTTCAAAATTGAAATGCCCTCTTTGACCCAATAATGGGATCATCAAAACCCATTGTTACAAGCCCTGGATTTCTGATCATCTTCTTCGTCGTTGTTCTGATCAGTTTCATAAGACCAAGTACTGCTCAAGCACCAAACTACGTTGGAGATGACTGCCATAACAAAACCCCACAAGCACTTACAGACTCCTACAAAGCTAACCTTAATCAGCTCCTCTCATGGCTCTCGACCGACGCAGCCACAAGCAAAGGCTACAACCATACATCCGTTGGCACCGCCACCAACGCTGTCTATGGCCTCTATGACTGCCGTGGTGACGATGCCGGATACTTCTGCCAGTTCTGTGTCTCCACTGCCACTAGAGAGGTTCTCCAACGTTGTCCCAATCAACTTTCTGCTGTGATATGGTACCAATCTGTCTATCTTTCATGGACGCCTTTGTTGATTTAAAAGTATATACTTTTATATATTCTTTGAACTTTAAAGATTTGAATTTTTTTATAAGTAATTCAACAATAATAAAAGAAAAATTATACAAAAGTTCATATGCATTTTGGATGGTTTTAGTGTTTTCAGAGACAAATTGAAATATTCTGTCAAGATGAAACTTTTTTCTCTTCTTGTTAGTTAGAAAGTTTTCTGTAACGAGTCCTATCATTGGGTGAGTTATCTTGGAAGAGGGGCTTTATAAGGCCTTTGATTCCTCAACTCTAACAACTATCTTTTTTGAGTTGTGGTTACATTATTGGTGGCAATACATGTGAGCATCGAGTTATTTAGAGAAAATTCATTACTGTAATACTGGCAAGTAGAGGAAATTATTTTCCCGTTGTTCTCTTCTGTGTTCAGTTAAAATAAGATGAATTCAAATTTAATTTTTAATTGAAGTTTTGATCTTTAATCATTTTTTTATGTATGCACTCAAAACTTTATTTTTATTATATGATTAAATTAAATATATTGAAATTAAGAAAAAGGAATGAAGTATTAAAAGAAAAACAATGAAAGTTAATAATGGGAAGAGAGTAGACTATAATGAAACCCAGTTGACAAAAAAAAGAAGACCATAATGAAACCCGCTTTTTTGGCAAAAATTGATCTTTCGTTGCTAGTGGCAGAATATTCGGTTTCACTAGTGAAAGCTAAACTTCCTATGAACTAATGAACTCTTTTTTGTACTTATTTCAGTAAAAGGCTCAACTTTTTGAAAACTCAAGCTTTACATTCCCCTCATAAAATATAGGGAGGTAACCTATCGAAAATTAAATATAAACTGCATTTTTTTTTCCTACAAATATAAGCAGCATTAAATGCATACATCAATTTTTCTAATTAATGCAAATGTCTACATATGGTGGTAACATAGGTATGACTTCTGCATCTTCCGGTACTCTAATGAGAACTTCTTTGGGAAGGTGACGACAAGCCCATGGTGGTCTGCCGGCAGGGCGCAGGCATCTGATCCGGCGGAGGGGAAGAAGGCGGAGAGTTTCATGAGGAGCCTAATTGGAAAAGCAATGGAGAACACAACGGAGCTCGGCGCTAGGGGAGAGTTTGATTTGGGTGGTGGAAGAAAAAGGTATGCATTGGTACAATGCAGTAGAGACCTTAATAGTGAAGGATGCAAACAATGTTTGGAAGCTATGGTGGATAGGATTTCTCAGTGCTGTGAGCAGAAGCAAGGATGGCAAGTTTTGGCGCCAAGCTGTATCATCAAATATGATAATTACATGTTTTATCAATCAACCTCTTCACTTAATAATGCTCCTAATCATACAACTACAGGTATAATATTAACAAACTTATCCCTTTCTTTTGCTAATTATAGTTTTAAATTAAGGTTTCTTTGCACTTTGAACTTCGCACAAGGTATGTCTGCATATTATTCATTATTAGGTGCGAAATTAATTATAAAATTTTTTGAAAAGAGAAAAATGCATCATATTTCATTATCAAAATGACAATGTGAGAAATAATATATTTTTCCTCTTTGTATTACTCTATATGTGAGCTCAATCACCAAGATCATGTGATATCAAATAAACCTATAAAAGCATAATTATTTATGAAAAATAAATAATACATCTTATTTTTTGTATAACTCTATGTATAGGGCATCCTTTTACATTAAGAAATAAGATTACTCAAAAACTAGACATTTACCCACATATATTTAATTTCTTCTATTTTTAACTCTTTTTTAATAATATCTTCTATTTTTAACCCTTTTTGTACTCTCTAATAAGCTTATACTATAAACAAATTCTACACCCTTGCCCATATATACTTCTTTGCGAACAAACTATATATTAAAGAAAGGATAAGAAACAGAAGACAAGAACATTCAACCACTCCCCTAAATTGTGTTGATATTGTGCGATATGGTGAGATCACCTAAAATGCTACATCCTTACCCACAAGTTATTTTTTAAGAACTGATTTCACCTAAAATGCTACATCCTTGTCCACATATAGTGAAGAAACTATTATAAAAACAGATGACAAGTACATTCAACGAGTCCCTTAATTGTGTGTGAGAGAGGGAAAGAGTAAACAGAAACTTCATTGCTCTTGATGTTTTTCACTTGGTCATCAAGCCTTTGCTGAGAGCATCAGGTGCAGATAAGTCAAAGGAGTTGTTGAGATTGTGTGGTGTGAGTTCAATAAGATAGAACTTTTTTAAAAAATTCGGTGTTAAAAGATTATTGACTACTATATAAAAATTATTATTTCTTGAAATTGATCTCACCTGAAATTCTCTTAAACTAAAATGAGTATATTGCATTGACATTCTTGAAACACACACACACACACTATATTTAAATATCATATTGGGTTCTTTGAATTTTTCATGATATAAAAATTTATCATTTATTAACTTTTTACATACATTAAGGTTAAAATCCCATTCTTTATATATTTTTTCTTTTTAAAGTAACTTTTGCTGGATTATTTCAGAATTTTATGCTTTATGGTGTGTGTAAGTGGGTAGGTGGGGCCAATTAACATGCAGCTTCAATGTGTGAGCAAGTACCGTTGTAATCGATGTTATAAGTCCAATTTGTCAAAATTTTCTTGTACTAAATATAAGTTCACTCTGATAATCATCAGTGATTGTTTTTTTAATTTATTAAAGTCAATCAATTTAAGACATTAAATGCCTTAACTTTCATTTTTAGGTATGTGAGATTGGGTCAAAATTTCGAGGATAAAAAACAAAGATTAGGTCAAATTGGACATATAATACCTGTTTATTTTCATTCCGAATGCACCCTGAAAAAAGGTATAAAATTGCTCTATTTCAATTTTTTACCAGTCACTCACTTTATTTAACTGATCTACTGCTAATTCCCCATGCCCTAGTCCTTGTTATACCAACTTTATCTGTATAATATCTCATTTTATATAATTGATTATATTATTTTATAAAAAAACGCAAATGCTTATGCTAATTAATTTGTCAATAATGCAGCCAAAAAAGGAGTTAACAAGTCAAAAGCCTTGATCATAAGTTCAAGTGTACTAGTGGCTGTGGTTATAATAAGTTTCTCTGTCTACCTTTGGCGAAAGAAGAATAGAAAAGGTAATTATCATAATCTATGTGGTGAACTTTCAATCCAATATTTCAGGCAAAAAAATAAGAAAAAGAAAAGGAAATTTCAATGTTAGATATATATATATGTATATATATCCATTGCTTAATCTGATTTTTCACTTTTCATTTGACCAGGTTTAAAAATAGTGCCATTTCACAATTTGTACAGTGAACCATGCTGTCATAATGACAGACGATAAATCAAAGATATAACATAGTTGAGATCTTTTAGATAAGATTTGAATAAAAAATCTACTGCTTTCCCCCTATTCTCTCCTATTTTAAATATAAGAAAATTTTTCCAGGATCACTGGTTCCTATTTATCGAAGGCCCTAATAGTTTGTCTGAAATTAGTACATTTTTCATTTTTACTCAATTAATTATTGGTTAGTCTCATTAAATTAATTAACTAATTTCACATTTCTCTCTCTCTCTCTCTATCCATAAATAAGGGAGTTTTTGAAAAATAAGTTGCATTTTTTACATGTTTATTATCTTTAACTAATGTTAACTAAATTTTTAATCTACATAATTTTGTTATCTGTATCTTATAAAAAGTATAAAAAAAGTGACACTATATCCATATTTCCCTACTCTAATTTATCAAGTTTCTTTTAGCTCACTATTTAACATAAGCGTATGTCTTGTAGATGACATGCCATTGGAGAGGACTCATGTGTTTGACGACATCTCTCAAAAGGAGAGTTCGCTGAACACAGACCTTCCCACAATTCCTCTATTTGTGATTCAACAAAGTACACATAATTTCTCAGAAAAAGCTAAATTGGGAGAGGGAGGATTTGGTCCCGTTTACAAGGTACCAATATACCGGATTTTGAGGTTATGAACTTATGATTATCAAATGGATTGATTGTTTTCTTTGCTTAATGTTTAATTTAATTCTTACTGTGACCCCTTTTTATTTTTCTTTTGCTTTGATTGGTAATTGACTAATAATAATTATTTTTAAATAAGTAGTTTGGCCCTTCTTATTAAACTTATATTAGTATGCTGTACTGCTAAAATGGTCGGTTAAGTGTTGTTTTAACATCTTGTGGCTACATGATATATTCGTGTGAATTTACTACGAATCAATCAAGGTATATACGCCATAAATTGGTATCATTCTATTCCCTTCGGTCCTAAGTATAAGACAAAGTTGACTTTTTTGGATAAATTAAGGAAGCTAATTAAATTATTTTAGAATATTTTTATTTTTATTTGTTTTCTCAAAACTAATTAGTTTGACTAATAAAATAATATATAGTCTAATGATATACAATATATGATATAATCAAGTAACTTATTTAGCTTTCTTAATTTCTTCAAAAAAAAAAAAGTCAACTTTATCTTATATTTAGGACCGGAGGGAGTATTATAGATGCTTTTTTTTCCCTTTCATTTGTCATTTATATTTACCATGGCATATATAATTGGTCAAGTAATTACTGACCAAATAAAAAAATTAAAACTAAAAGAATTAAAATAAAATAAAAATATAAGAATTAATTGATCAACTAAACATTCATCTCAATTTGGTGAAAGCTTTTTGTTTGTTTGAATGTAAGGGTGAAAATAGGATGGGCTTTAGTCCAATATGCTTGAGCCTGAGTAAAAATTTAAAGCTTGGACATGGATATATATATATATATATATATATATATATATATATAGGTTTCTTTAGGCTCAAAGCTTAAGCTTTCAAGAGGCCTAACGGGGCTTAAAACGAAAGCCTTTAAATAGGTTTCAAATTCTATGCCTCAAAAGTAGAGTTGGGAATCAGGGCCGGCTCTTTTAGGTTTGGGGTCAGAAAAATTGCAATTTTTCAAGGCCCGGTCTGAGAGCATGAGGGTCAGGGCCTGCCCGCAGGCCTGGAAGTCCTTTTCACAATATTTAACTATTTTTCCTGTGTTTTTTCCCTAGGGAAATATAATTAGTAAATAACAACGATTAAAGTTCTAATTTAACACATAAATATTGTCAACATTAAGATTTAAACAACACGTCTCATGCAACAAACAAATATAGTTACTAATGTATAATCAAAGGTAAAATCATGTCCATAAATAAATCACACAAAGGCCAAAACATAAGAAGGCAAGAAGCTAAACACTCTAACTTGTAAGCAACATGAGTATGATGACTATCATTTTCATCTTCTTTGTCACTATCATCAATTTCAAGATATTTGATTGTGCTTCACTTTGAGTAGTAAGCTCAAGTAGTGAAATAATCACAACCTCCATTAAAAATTGTACTCTATTAGGCAGAATAGTATACAATATAATTTTAGTCTAGATAAGTAAAACAATATACTAAAAAATCATAATAAAAAATCACAATCTGATTCAATTAGGTAAAACAGTATATTAAAAAATCATACTCTATACAATATGAGGATAGAGTGACATATAGATTCAATAAGGTAATTCAAAAAGGTAACACGGTTTTCCTTTTCAAGCAAAAAAATAAATAAATAAACGGGCTTAAAGGGCCGGCCCTTTTAAGACCTCGGCCCTGTAGGACCGGCCCTTTTAGGCCTGACTTATTTTAGAGGCTACAATTTGCAAGCTCAGCCCTTGAAGGGTCGGGGCCTAAACGGGCCGGCCTGATGGGCTTGGACCGTTTTCCCAGTTCTAGTCAAAAGTCATGCATAACCATTCAAGCCATATATAAAAGTCTACATTATATCTTAAATATGGCTTTTAGGCTATAAAAAGATTAGATAAGATTTACTTATTTAAATAAATATAATTTAATGTTTCAGTAGAGTAATAAAATTCCTCTCATTATAATATCTCATAAAGACTCAATACAATAACAAGTGTATCATAATATTTTGTAAAGTTGATTTAGATTATATTATAATATATATAAAATCATAAATAATAATGTAAATTTAAAATAATAAATATGTCAGGCTTATAGGCTAGGCAAGGCTCAAAGTAGATTATGTTGTAGGCCCCTAATAAGGGCATAGTCTATTTTGGCCTTATTTGAATGCATGTCTCATAAATTTAAGAAAAACAATTTCAGCATTTGCATCCTAATATTTTAAATTAATCGTTGATATATTGAACTTGATTAAAAATAATATATAATTAAAATTTTTTATTACATTCATTTCAACAACCCCAACTCTGCTTGTAGTTGATAGTTCTGAGTTCTGACCCAATGAAAGGCCTATAGGCACAAGTTAGGATAAGTACATTACTTAAAAGAAAATATTTTTCTTTTTGTTGTTTTGTGTGTGTGTGTGTGTGGGGGGGGGGGGCTGCAATGATATTCTATCTAACTCAATCAGTGTTGCACTTTCACGAGTATATATAATGATCATCTAGTATATTTTTGGCTTTTGTGTGTGTGTGTGTGTGGTACCTTTTTAAACATTTGTGTGTGTGTGTGTGTGTGTGTGATACCTTTTTAAAAATTTCTCTTCAACCTTTTTCTGTTAGGGAACAATGCCCGATGGGAAGGAGATTGCTGTGAAAAGACTCTCACGAACTTCTGGTCAAGGTTTAGAGGAGTTCAAGAATGAAGTTATATTCATAGTGAAATTGCAACACAGAAACCTTGTTAGACTTTTGGGTTGCTGCATCGAGGAAAATGAAAAACTTCTCGTCTATGAGTATATGGATAATTCAAGTCTTGACTTCCACCTTTTCAGTAAGTATTCTGACCTATGACTTGTTTTTTTTACTTCATATGCTCTTGTTAGCAAATCTTTTACTTTGTAAAATTCTTGTTAGATGAAGAAAATAGAAGGAAACTAGATTGGAAGCAAAGGCTGCAAATTATTAATGGGATTGCAAAAGGACTTTTGTATCTTCATGAAGACTCTCGACTCAGAGTCATTCATAGAGATTTGAAAGCTAGTAATGTCCTTTTAGACTGTGAAATGAACCCCAAAATATCAGATTTTGGATTGGCAAGAACCTTTGAGGGAGCCCAAAATCAAGAAAAAACAAGACGAGTGATGGGAACTTAGTAAGTTTTGTGTACAACTCATTTTATAGGATTTAATGTGCTTGAAAAATGTTATCTTATGTGGATAATGCAAGTGTTAAATTGACTTGATTCACAACAGTGGTTATATGGCTCCGGAATATGCAATGGAAGGGTTGTTTTCAGTAAAATCAGATGTGTTTAGCTTTGGAGTGCTTCTTCTAGAAATCATTTGTGGGAAGAGAATTAGTGGTTTCTATCTCTCTGATCATGGCCAAAGTCTTCTTATTTATGTGAGTATTCTTTCTTCGCAAATTCTCATACCATTAGGAATTTTAATTTTACAAATTATGACCAAATTTTACCTCAATCATCATTTCAATTAAAAAATTATGCTCTTATGTAGAAGTCCAAAAGTAGTTTTAAGTTTTAAAAGTTCTTCCATGGACCCTCAGAAGAATCTTGTATGTTTAAAGTTGGACTTAAAAAAATAGGTGTACCAATTAGTTATTTCAATCTCAAAGAATTTAAATTTGAATGAATAGTTGTATCATCTCAAAGAATCTACAATTTCTTGGTAGACGTGGAATCTGTGGCATGAAGGCAAATGTTTGGAATTGATGGACCCAATGCTGGAAGATTCTAACGTTGATGAAGGTGAAATTTTGAAATGCATACACATTGGATTACTTTGTGTTCAAGAAGATGCATCAGATAGACCAACCATGTCCACTGTTGTAGTCATGCTTGCAAGTGACACAATGACCTTTCCCAAGCCAAATCATCCTGCATTTTCAGTTGGAAAAATGTTCCTAGGAGATTCATCGTCTACATCAAAAAAGTCCAAAGATCCTTCTGTTAATGAAGTAACAATGTCAAATATCACACCTAGGTGAATAATCTAATCTTATCAACATAGATCGATGCTTTGCAATGGCTACACAATTCAATAAAAGAGAAATAGAAAATATATATGGTGAGATGTTCATGTATTATATTGTTTCCAGAGAGTCTGATAAAAACCTACAAATATTGTTTTGAAGTCTTAACCATTTAAATTTAAGACATACTACTGTAAAAAGAAGGCCCTTTATATCATTTCAAATAATTAATTGTGTATAATTGATGTTAATTGTAACACTTTATGTCTCACTAATTAGATGAGTTATGACATAACGAATTTGAACCACTAAGCCAGGTTTGGTCTTGGTAAAACACTTTCAAAAATAGTTGGAAACCTAGCTCAAATATAAGGTTTGAACCTGTAAATGAATGGGTTTTTTATGAAAAATTTAAAACTTTTTAAATCATTTCTTTAGTAGTTCAAACTCTTCAGTATAGCTCATCAATCCTTCAACTTAATTTGATATTATTAGAGTTTTACTCTGCTCTTACCTAAGTTTATCGCCAGTTAAGTTATGGGCTTGTATCGTGCAAATGCCCATCCTCATTTTGATTATTGAGCATAGTATTATTACCGCGATCCTTACCATACATGCTCATACTACTATTATGTGTACTACTTTCACTACTACTACTATATGTGACATTTTCACTATGTACATATTTTATGTTTGTGTGTTTATATATATACAAAATTTGTAGCCACATGAGGCTACTTTAAAACTCCTATATCTAACAAAATGATTATACAGATAACCAACAAAACAAACTAATTCTGCAGCCACCTTCTCATTTATTGGCGATAATTACTCCTTTCCCTTCGAGTTGTTTGCCTTAGCTGTATGTCATTTAATAGAAAGCGGTGAGATTCTTGAGACTCTTAGTAGTAACAACAAACCATCATAATATATGCAACTTCACACTACTATAAAATATAAATATTACTACCCTAAAGGACATGCCTTTTTTAAAAAGGGAAGTTAAAAATAAAGGATGTAACCCCCTTCTTGCTTAGGCCGAGATTAAGTTCATAAATACTTAATTATATGGAATTTGAGACCATAAAATGATTTGGGACTTAATAAAAGTAAATTTCCCAAAAATAGAGTTTTCAAAAATTTTTCTAAACCTGTTCAACTATGGTCTTAAATTCACACTTCAATTACACAACTGGCCTCTACAATTCGATTCCATTTATAAATATCAGAGTACAATGTAAATTCCCGACACACTTGGGTTCCATTAAACGAATAAGGGTTTATACAAGGCATAATGCCTATAATCTACTTCCCTTAACTTAGGGATTACACAAAACTATACCATACATCCATTATACACAATTGTTTCCCAATACATCCAAATAATCTTACATGATAACCAATATCCAAAATAGTTTCCTATACTGGAGCTCTATCCGCTCTTCGTCGCCCGCTTTCCCTTAGATCCTTTAGCCCTGTCTAAAAATTGTTTTTGGGAGAGTGAGATTCTAAGGAATCCCCGTAGTAACAAATCACTCATAGTATGCACAACAACAAAGCATGAAAGCAAATCATCACACACACATTGCAATTACAATGGCAGATACAATTGCAGGGGTAGGTGTGATAACCATCACCCCCTACGACTGCTCAAGCTATAATGCCCTACGGTCGATAACACACAATGGCCTCATGCCAAAAATTTTCACAACTAAACAATGATAAGTCATGCATACCAAGCAACATACATAACATGAGAGAAAAGTCACTACCTTGGTCCTTCCGTGCATGCTCTACCGCAGGTCTCTCTCGAGTAGGGCAAATATCGTATCTTATAATTCATAGTTAGGGATGAAGAGTCAATTCTCTATTCCAATACTTAAATGATTTCATCACTTAGATTGTTTATCATTTATGTTCTTTAGGAAGCTACAAATGCTTCTAACAAAAGCCCTAAAGGGTTAGAAAACTATCCTTAAGATCCCCTTTTGGAAGCACAAGAACAGAATTTTCATTGTTGCACTCGAGTGAAGATGGCCTCACTCGAGTGATGATGCACTTTGCACTCGAGCACAAAGGTTAACACTCGAGTGATAGCCAAATGCCCACTCGAGTTCTAGGAAGTGAGGTGCAAAAGTGTTAACCCGAGAGCAGAAAGGAATTGACAGAGGCCAGAATTGCTCGATGCACTCGAGCATAAACCAATTCACTCGAGTGGAAGCCAAATGCTCACCCGAGTCCCCAAAAATACTGTTTAGGAAGTGCTCACTCGAGAGCACAAAGAACTTTCAGAAGAAGAGATCACTCGAGCAAAGATGATTCCACTCGAGTGACAGCTTAGCACCCGTGAGTGCTAAGGCTCACTCTTGAAAATGGATGTGAGTGACCACCTGAGACGCGAGCTCACAGTGTCTCATATACCTTCACTCGAGTGGGAGGATGCTCACTAGAGTGGGAACCCACAAACCTCACAAGTGAGATAACACTCTTGCCTTTACACACGGAAGTGCATCAGAAAACTGAAGGAATACAGAGGAAATACAGCACTTCACTCGAGTGAGACCCTCATGCACTCGAGTGATGCTTATCAGAAACCAGAAAATGCAGAAAAACTGACAGCTCTTTCCAAAGTTTGCCCAAGTGATTCCAATGAACCCAAAACCTCAACCAAAGCTACTCCCACATAAAATTGCTCAAATAATCCAATGGAAATGTCAAACTATCAAATTCTTACTCCATTATCATGCTTTGGTTTTGGGCGACTCTAAACACCAAAATTCCAAAATCATCAAACTTAATCATTCAATCCCGAATCCCTTTCTATCTATCCACATACATTCCAAACATACCAATTCCATACCCACAACATGCCAAACTACCAATGACCCTTATCCAACAAAATATGCCAAAAATTGCAGAAATTCCAAGTTTCATCAAATGGCATAAAACATAGATAGAATGGTTTGTTTAACCTACCTCGTCAACTTCTCCAAAGAGGTTTCTTGATTCTCCAAACTCCAAAGTTCCGTGAGAGCTCAAATTAACACCAATGGGCAATCTACCACCATAGAATTAAAGCTCTCAACCCAAGGAATAAGATTAATGAAGTGATTTTTCCCATTAGAGGTCAATAACTTACCTCAATCACAAGCTTCTCTTCTTTCCTTTTCCTTTAACAATGGCGCCGGATGAATAAGAGAGAAGAGAGTGATGTGATGAGTGTGAGAGGAAGAAGAAATAATCATTTTTCCCTTACCCATGTTGCATCAGCCAAAAAGGAGGAGGGAAGAGAGAGACAAAATATTAAACAATAGGATTTGACTTTTCTCTAGCCTCTCTCTTCTTCTTAACTTGACACATGTCACAATCTCATTGGCTCTCCTCAAATAAGTAACTAATTAGTTACTCTAACCACTCCATTAGCCATTTAGTCACACTTCTCATTTTTCTCCTAGTTAGTAATTAATTTTTCCCATTAATCACCAACTAACTACCCAATAATTCCATTCTTTCAATTTTTTACTAATTATGGCATATTAATTAAAATTGCCACAAAACACATAATAATTCCAATTTAATTTCACAAATATCCATAATAATCCTCATTAGCCCTTAATCAAAAATTTGGGCCATTACAGAGGAGGTGACATTTTTATAATTAAAGAGGGGGACTGTGTATCTTCAGGTGTCCCAAACATAAATTGGGACACCTGAAGTTTTGAAGTTTGCCTCTCTTGCGCCAAAATATGAAACTTTAGGGGACATTGATGTCCCTAGAAAGACTGGGGACGTCTAAAGTGAACTTTAGACGTCCCCAGTCTAACTGAGGACGCCTATAGTCGTCACTTTAGTCTTCCCTAGTCAGCCTGGGGTAGTCTTAAGTAGACTTTAGACTATGCCAGGCTGATTGGGGAAGCCTAAAGTGACAACTTTAGATGTCTAAAGTGCCTAAAGGCCTACCCCAATGTCCCATCAGTCAGCTCCACCCTACTCTAACTTCATTCTTTCTCTTGTTCAATGTGCTTTTTCTTCTTTATCCGTGTTTCCCTCTCTCTTCTTTCTCTTTGTTTCCCTTTGTTCCAATGACACTCTTCTTGTTTGTCTGGTGGAGCTTTATACTACCAAGGAAGGGACAAGTGCGCTATTGTTTCTTTCTCCCTCTCACAACCATTGTCTAGCCGGTGTCACCATAGGTCGTCTCCTTCTTCGTCGTTCACAGATTTGTCTCTCACTCTCACAACTTTGCTTTCTTTAACAAAAAAATGCTTGGAATTACTATCTCCCTGTACACCGTGATAGCTAGTTTCCTTGACACCATTGGCCATTGGCCCTGTTGTTTCTGTTATTAAGAATTTAAAAATAAAAAATGCCTTTTAGTTATTAAAAAAACAAAATTGAAGATACAACCACATTGTTTGCACACTACGTAGAGGTCCTGACATGGAAAATTTATAGGAGGCGTTTGTAATAATCCAATGGAGATAACTATGGTGAATTTATAATTGTTTTAATTTAATAGTAACTTTGATTTATTAGAGACCTCTGATAAATAAGATTTAATTGGAGTATTATGAAACACCAACAAAATCGTTATTATGAATTCCATTGGACTTGCTTTATAAATGTAGAAGGATACTTATAAAAGTGCTGGATGTTTCTTTACTATGTAAGGGACGTTGTGGTTTATTATGAATTATTCATCGATCCTGTTTCTGTAGTTTTAATTTGTTGGGCAGTGAAGAATATAAATGGTCATTTAAAAAAAAATAAAACTTTAGACGTCCCCATTTTGGAATGGGGATGTCTAAAGTTTTTTTATGGTCGTTATGGCCATTTATTTTCTACGTCGCTCACATAGACGTCCCCCTGTTTTTAGACGTTAAAAGGCCTAAAAAAGGGATTTTAAAAGCGTTTTTTGGAGTAGTGTCATGAAGCATATGCAAATCAAACCATCAAACAATAAGCATTCAGTAACCAAAATTTAGCACAATTAGCAACCATAGGACACATAGTCCAATACAACACAGATTGTATGTATGGTCTTACAACCCAAGGATACACACTACTACAAAATATGGATTTAGCAGCGCCATTCTTATGGCACTTCTTCAAACAAGCGTAGGAGGAGACTTCTTATTTTTCTTAAAAAAATACATGTGACAGCTACGGTGCTTGAGCAGGAAGGCGCCGTAGTTACTTAATACATTATATGGCGCTTGCCTGAGAAAGCGCCACACAAAGGGTTATTTTTTTTAAAAAAAATCAATCCCTTTACTACTATTAAAAAAATGTATGGCAACTATAAAATAATTAAAATTCTGTAAGTGTCAAAGCTCCATTATTATGATAAGATATTTTATTGAGAAAGTTTGTCTATACTAAAAAAACAAAAATTAAATTTAAGAATCGGTTTAGAGGTCAAATGACATCCCTATTAAAAAAGATGTTAACTTTTTTTAATAAAAGCCTTTGGACAGCGCTTCATAAAGAAGTGCCGTCCAAGATGTGACCTTGGACGGCACTTGGAAAACAAGCATTGTCTAAGGGTTAACCTTGGACAGTGCTTGTTTTCCAAGCACCGTACAAGGGCCTTGAATTAATTCAAGGCATTGAGTGCCTTAGATGGCACTTGAAAAACAAGTACTGTCCAAGGCAAATTCCTTAAATATTCAAGGCACCGTGCCTTGATATTTTAAGGCACCTTAACAGGCGCTTGGAAATCTAGTTCCGTCTAAGGCTCAATTTTGGATAGCACTTGCTAATCAAGCGCTGTCTAAGTCTTATTTTTTTTTAAAAAAATTGGCTATCACTTTTTTTAAATTGAGAAGGTTTGGCGCTTTGAAAAAAAAATGCCATAGCTTCTTGTTTTTTTTAAAAAATTGGCCATCATTTTTTTTCAAATTGAGAAGCTTCGGCATTTTAACAAAAAGCGTTGTAGCTTCTCCCACCTTGTAATTTAATTTCCATAACCCGCCATTTTCATTTTCATTTTCATTTTCATTTTCATCTTCCCTCTTTCTCTCTAGCTCCCCCATTTCCAAGAACTCAGTTGTTGTAGGAAGCTTCGTCTCCCATGTGTTTTTTCCTTGTCTCGGCCTTCTTCAGAAACTCCCTAGCCTGTATGTGTTTTTCTTTTTTAACAGTTGGTTCACGTTTTCTTTTAATTAAAATCTATCATGAATCTTATATATGTGCTCCTAGTTTTTTTCCCCAGGTATTTATTTGAAGTATCAACTCTATCTTCTTTAACTTCTTATACATTGTAAGTTTTTTAATTTTTGAGCTTACAAATATAATAATACTTAGTTTAATCATCCATTGAAGTAACGTGTATGGCTTAAGTTTAAGCAACTTAAATACTGGAGTTCTTTTATGCTTGATACAAGAAGGTGCAATATTACAAAATATACGTGCTATGTTATTTCATTTTGCTGTAGATTGTATTGTAAATTGCTATGGATTGTGGACTGTAAATTGAAGTTTTCATTAGGAAAATAAAATAATTATGAAAAATTATTTTTTTAAAAATAAAAGACTTCCTACAACGCTTCTCCAGGGAAGCGCCACAGGAAGTCATAAAATTATTTTTTAAAAAAATAAAAAACTTCCTACAGCGCTTCTCCAGGGAAGCGCCGTAGGAAGTCATCTACCTTCCTATGACACTTCTCTGGAGAAGTGCCCTAGGAAGTTATACTTTTTTGAAAAAATAATCAAGCTATGGCGCTCCATATATTCAAGAAGTGTTGTAGCTTGTTTTAATAGCACTGAAAGCTACGGTGTTTCCCAAACACCATAGTATTCTTTAAGTTAAGCGTCATAGCTTGTGTATTTTATAGTAGTGACACCATATGCAAAAATTCACATCAGGACTCACAACCTCAGGACACACAGTCCAATATAACACATATTGCATATAAGGTCTTACAGCCCAGGGATACAACCTATGCAACAATGAACATCGGGACTTACAGCCTCACACTAAATACATATTAGGTCTTATAGCCCAAGAATACACGCCATGCAAAAATGCACATCGAGACTCGTAGCCTCAAGACACATAGTCTAATACAACTCAGATTGCATATTAGGTCTTATAGCCTAGGGATACACCCCATGATACAATGCACATCGAGACTTACAGCCTTGGGACACACAATCTAATAATCAAACTATATATGCATGAAACAAATATAATCGATAGAACAAACGAACATGCAGAACAATTACATAGTATATGAGAGAGAGTTACTACCTATCGACCTTTCTGTTAGATCTCATTTGTTTTGATGATAATAAAGATTGGATTAATCATACAAAAGATTTTTTATTATAAACAAAAGGATTTGAACAAAGTAACTAAGTTCTTGGTGATAGGGAAAAGCATTACTCGATTCGCTACTCAAGTAATGAAGATATAGGAAAAGACAGAGCATAGAAAAAAAAACACTGTGATATTTTTGAAGATATTACTTGAGTGAACCCTCAGGTAATGACTTCATTACTCGAGGGACCACTTGAGTAATGGATGAGAAATTGTTCCAGAAAACTCTCTGTCAAGAATTAAGTGGGATTACTTGAAGGGATCACTTGAGTAATCTGCAAAGTTATTTAAAGCATTACTCGAGTGACCACTCTAGTAATCAAGTAAGTCTAATAGAAAATTGCTCTTGGCCAAGATTTTAATGCCATTACTCGAGGGATCACTCGAGTAATCTCCAAAGTTATTTGAACCATTACTCAAGGGATTACTCGAGTAATCAGCAGAAAAGGAACACTTACTCGAGGGATTACTCGAGTAAGCAAGGTATAATCTGGTCAGACAACGTTGACTTACACTCTGGCTTATTTTTCATGAAGTTACTTGAGGGACTACTCGAGTAATGAAGCATAATCACTCGAGTAGGCACTTGAGTAATGTAGTACATAAAGCATGATTGTTTTCTATATGATTAGCCTTTCATTGTATTAGTTTCCTAAGTATATTTACAGAGAAACAATGAAGAGATCATGCATTAAGAGAGAAGTAAAATATATCGTCTGCAACATTTGAAACGCCTACCTACCGCAAAAGGCTAGTTTTCAAATTTGAAGAACAGTCAAACGAAGCTGTGCAACTCTAATGGACATGTTTGAAATGCTTCTAATAGACATCACAATTCATCTATATATATGAAGCAAAGAACAAAACAGAACAACTGAGAACATGCAAACTTACATCGATCATTATATTCTTAGTGTTCTGTTTTATTATACTCATTCTTTGTACTTTAGTGATTATATATATTGGCTCTGTGAGAGAGATTTTCATTACAAACTCAACAATTGTTATTGAGACAACTTAAGGTTGTGGAACCTTGAGTTGGGGATTTGATTACAACATGTAAGGGGGAGCGAGTGTCCAGTGAAAGGAACTTGCTATGTACTGAGGTGCCAAGAACCCACTGAATCTTGGAAGAAATAGTGAAACTCTCAGAGAAGCTTTAACGACTAGACATAGGTCAAAGTGGTTGTGGCCGAACCAGTATAACTCTTGGTGTACACTTCGGTGATATTTCTCTTAGCTCTTAATTGCTTTAAATTTCCAGTCAATTTTTATATACGCAACAAAATTTCTGGTATCACCCAATTCACCCCCTCTTGGATGAAACACTTGCACTAACATTTGGTATCAGAGCGTAGGTCTTCTTATTCATGTATAACAGCCTAAGAAGGATCCAATGGCAAGCATGGGTGAAGGAATTTTTACAGACAAAGCTTACATCACTAGACCACCAGGTTTCAATAGTAAACACTTTTCTTTCTAGAAAGCCAAGTTTTGAGTATTTGTAATGGCTACAGAATATAGACTATGGGACGTGATTGACAGTGGAAACTACAAACCTAAAAAAATTATAGATTCACAGAGGGTTCTTAAGGCACCAGCAGAATATGATGAGAATGACAAGAAACTTATCACACTCAACAGCAAGACAATTCTAATGATTCTAGTGCCTTGAGTCAAAATGAGTACTTTAGGATCTGCACACTTCCAACGGCTAAAGAAATGTGGGAAGCCCTGTAAATAGCACAGAGAGAACTTTGGGAATAAAAGAAAACCGGATCAATACTCTGGTTACTATGTTTGATTTACTTCAAATGAAATCAGGTGAGTCAATAGTTGAATTCGAACTTAGATATACTTTTCTTGTTATCAATTTGTAGCACTTAGGAAAGTCTATGATCAACAGACCCAAGTACGAAAGACTCTGAATATTGTTTCTAAAGACTGGGAGACCAAAGTCACCACGATTGAGGAAGCAAAAGGTGAATCAATGTGATCAGTTACTTCTCTATTCGGAAGTCTTTCTGAATATGAAAGTAAATTAAAGTTCAAATAAGAGCTAGATGATATTGCTGACAAGAAGAAGAGAGGTCTAGCACTGAAAGCAAAAGAAGAAGATTAAGATGAAGATGAAGAGTTTGACGATGATGAAATGGGCCTAATGATAAAATGATTGAGAAAGTTTTACAAGAAAGCCCAAGGATTCAAAAACTTTCAGAAAGGAGGAACAAGCAGTAAAGAACACATCATCTGCTATGAATGTGGAAAACTATGACAAATCAAATCAGAATGTCAAGAACTAGCTCAGAAGAATAAAGAAAAGAGAAAAGGCAAGTTTTATAATAAGAAGAAAGCCTTTATATCTGCCATATGGGGAGGCAATTCTTCTGACGAAGATAGCGATGATGAGGAAGTAGCCAATATCTGTTTAGTTACTCAAGAAGAGTCAGAAGAAGAAGAGATAACTTATTTTGATCCTACATATGATGAATTCCTTTATGAATATAATGCTTTACATTCTGAATTCATCAAAGTAGTTAAGGAATTAGTTGTTTTCAAAAAGAAAAACAAAAATCTTGAAGAAAAACTCAAAGATGGTTTAGAAAAGGATTGTGAAAATTATTTTTCTTTGAAAAAGAAGAACACTGATCTCATAAAAAATCTTGAAAAATTCACTAAAGGGAGTGAGATGCTAAATATAATTTTAAGAGCTCAAAGATTTGTAAATAACTGATCTGGTATTAGATATGATCCAAAATCAGATAAAAGGAAAGGAAGAAAGAAAGCAGGAGGTAAGACATACTTAAGTTACTTTCAACATTCTGTTCATACATCAAATCTTTTTGCATATTGCAATTATTGTAATAGAAAGGTCATTATACTTCATCATGCATTCATAAAAAGAAAGGAAAAATAGGAACCTACAAATGGGTACCTAAAGGTTCATATGTTTAGAAAATATTCTGTACTAACCCAAAGGACCCAAAAAGATGTGGGTACCTAAGACTTGATTGTATTTGATTGCAGATATGTCTTAAAGCTTCCAAAAATAACAAGTGGTACATAGACAGTGGATGCTCGAGACATATGACCAGTGATTTCAAAAATTTTACCATGATACAACCTAAAGAAGGTGGAAAGTTAAAATTTAGAGGAAATCAATCAGGAAAGATAGTATGAATTGGTTTAATAAAAAATGACAAGGCATGCAAGTCAAAGACATTTATTACGTTGAAGGCTTGTGTTATAACTTGCTGAGCGTGAGTCAAAGTGCAGATAAAGACAACTGGGTAATATTTGACTCAGAGAAATGTCTAATTGTAAACAAGAAAGACTTATAATTAGATAAGAAAAATCTCAAGGCAAAGCCCAGAGCTAAAAGGGAAGGTAACTGCTATACTCTTGATATCAGTAGAAATAATTCTAAAAATTGTTTTCTAAGTAATGCTGATGAAAGTTGGTTATGGCATAAGAGGCTAGCTCATGTCAACATGCGCCAAAAAGCAAGTTACTGAAAAAGGATTTAGTGATTGGATTACCCAAAGTAAATTTCAAAAATGATTTGATTTGTGACGCATGTCAAAAGGGTAAACAAACTAAATCTTCTTTTAAATTGAAAAATGAGATCTCAACCAATAGACCACTTCAATTATTACCTTTGGAGAATTTATTGGTTTTGCCAAGAAAGTGCAAAATGAGAAAGGTATGACTATTACATGTATTAGGACAGATCATGGGGGAGAATTTGAAAACCAAGCCTTTGGAGACTACTGTGATGTTAATGGCATTGATTACAATTTCTCCACTCCAAGGACACCTCAACAAAATAGAGTCGTGGAACAAAAGAACATAGTACTTACTGAAATGGCTAGAACAATGCTAAATGAAAAGAATGTGTCTCAAGTTTTCTGGGCCGATGCAATGAGCACAACATGCTACATTTCAAACAGAGCCTATAACAGAATAAAACTTGGAAAGACACCATACGAACTATACAAAGCAAGGAAGCCAAACCTTGCTCATCTGCACATTTTCGGTTGTAAGTATTTCATTCATAATAATGGTAAAGATAACTTAGGAAAGTTTGATCTAAAACAGATGAAGGATTTTTCCTAGGCTATTCTAATCGAAGCAAAGCATACAGAGTTTTCAATAAACAAATATGTGTTGTTGAAGAATCAATTCATGTTGTATTCAATGTATTTAAATCCTCTGACAAAACTATTGATGATGAACGGGAAGTTGTTTTAAATCAAGAAAATAGTCAACCTAATCCTAAATCTCTCATCCCAGAAGTTGATCAAGCCAAGGAAGAAGATCAGTCACTAGGACAACCTAGAGCCTAGAAATACAAAAAAAAGTCATCTCTTAGAGCAAGTCATAGGAGATGTAAATAAAGGAGTCAAAACTAGAAATAGAATTTTCAATGAAGTTAGTTTCTCTACTTTTATTTCTGAGATTGAACCTTCTAACATTAACGAAGCCCTATCAGACAATGATTGGGTAATAGCAATGTAAGAAGAGTTAAACTAATTTGAAAGAAATCAAGTTTGGGATTTGGTACCCCGACTTAAGGATCATTCGATCATTGGCACTAAATGCGTATTCAAGAACAAACTTGATGTATCCACAATCATTATCAGAAATAAGGTAAGATTGGTGGCCAAAGGCTATAATCAGGAAGAAGAAATTGATTATGAGAAAACGTATGCTCTAGTGGCTAGATTAGAAGCTATACGAGTACTTTTAACTTTGACATGCATCAAAGGATTGAAACTATATCAAATGGATGTAAAGAGTGCATTCTTAAATGGCTACATCATGGAAGAAGTGTATGTAGATTAACCTCCATGTTTTGAAGATGTAACCAAACCTGATCATGTTTTTAAATTGAGAAAAGCTTTATACGGTTTAAAACAAGCTCCTAGAGTATGGTACGAAAGGCTCAATAAATTTCTCATCGGTCAAGGTTTTGTATGAGGAAAAGTTGATACAACGTTTTTTACAAAACAAAAATGAGATGATATTTTAATTGTACAAATATATGTTGATGATATAGTTTTCGGTGCTACTAACGAAACCTTGTGTAAGGAATTTTCTGAGATAACAGGGGGAGTTTGAGATGTCAATGATGGGAAAATTAAATTTCTTTCTCAGTTTGCAAATCAAATAAAGAAAGAATGGAATTTTCGTATCTGAAACGAAGTATTTGAAAGAGCTATTGAAGAAGTATGGAATGAATGAAGCAAATGGAATGGACATGCCTATGAGCTCAACTACGTTGCTTGATGCTGATGTCAAGGGAAAAGGCTACAATATCACAAGATATAGAGGAATGATTGGATCATTACTCTATCTCACTACAAGCAGACCTAAGATCCAACTCAGTATTGGTATGTGTGCAAGTTATCGATCAGTACCAAAGGAGTCACATGCTGAAACCGTCAAACATATCTTTTGATATCTTGCTGACACGGCAGAATTAGGTTTCTGGTATCCTAAAGAAAGAAGTGAATATCTAGTTTCATACTCAGACTCTGATCATGGAGGATACAAGACAGACAGAAAAAGTACCAGTGGACAAAGCCAATTTCTTGGAGGCTCACTTATGTCATAGTTTAGAAAGAAACAAAATACAGTGTCTCTTTCATCAACGGAAGCTGAGTATACTGCAGCATCAAGTTGTTATACAAAAGTGTTATGGCTTAAGCAACAACTCCAAGATCTTGGTATTTATCTAAAGGAGATACTAATATACTGTGACAACACTAGCACGGTAATCTTGGCAAAGAATCGAGTTCAATATTCCAGAACCAAGCATATTGATGTTAGACATCACTTCATCAGAGATCAAGTCCAAAAGATAGATGTCAAAGTGATTTTCATTCCAACTCATCTTCAACTAGCTGTTATCTTAACAAAACCTCTTACAAAAGATCAATTCTTATATATTAAAAGAGAATTGGGAATAGTAAATTCCAATGAATTGTAAGTTATTTAGTGTTTACAAAATATTAGATGATGTTATTCATTGATGTTTTAATGATTACTAACTTAAGCATTGGAGTTTCCAGCAATATGTTTTGTAGGCTCTTGATATTCTATTTTAGAATATGGAAAGCAGAGGCTAATAGAGTACTATATCACTTAAGGGACAACTTCAAGTAACTTATATTACCCGAGTGATAACTGGAAGTGATGGTAAACATCACTCGAGTAACCACTCAAGTAATAACCTTGAAAAAGAGGCAGAGAAGCATTAATTCAAAGGAAAATGGCAAAACCGTTGAAAGTGAATAAGTTAACAACTCAAAAGATTGATCACTCGAGTAGCTACTTTAGTGATGCCATATAGTCACTTGAGTAAGCCATAGAGTGATCATGAAGCCAGATCTCAAATCAACTTGTTTTCAACTCAATTCTACCTTAAAGTGCCATTAATGATCAAGGGAATATATATAATTAATTACAATATTACTTATGATAGGTACACATTTAAATTTGCTTTATTTTTAAATTTTTGATATGATCACTCGAGTAGCTACTTGAGTGATGCTTAAGATCACTCGAGTAGGGCCTTGAGTGATGTCGGGCGCTAGGGCTTTAACCGTCGCAACTCAGACATTTTTCACAAATTCTCCTCAAGTGAATCTCCTAGTGCTCTCCTTAAAACTTTTCACAAATACTTTTTTAGCTCATTTCCATCAAAACCTAATGTTTTTCACTTTGAAAAGCTTCTCAAATCTCTAAAAATCGCCTGCCTTAAACCTTTGATATACGTGAGCCAAACTTCCTGAAAGTCTTGATCAAAATGGTTAGAACTAAAAATACCACTCCTAATAGTCTTTCTGAGTCTTCTAATCCTTAGAATCTTTTGAATCTACTCTATCTCCTCCAGCCAAAAGACAAAAGCTCACTCCACGATCGAAAACTAAAATAAAGCCACAAGCCAAACCCAAGGTAAAGGGGGTAGTGATCAAGGAACCCGCTACCTTAAGAGCTCAATCTAAGAACGATATTCCTCCTGGTAGAGGAAAAGAGGCTATGGCACCATCTCCACCTCCTTTTGGTTCCCCTGACACACCATCTTGCTCTGAGAAGCCACCAAAAAAGGCTAAGTTTGATAGGAAACTTGCTCAGGCCATGGCAAATGTACTGAGTGTGGTTCACAAGTCAAGTCTAGAGGAGTAAAGCATAGCCAATCTTCAAAGGAACCAGAGGAAGAAGAAATCACATTCCCACCAAAGGGTTTTAATGTGAAGAAGATAGAGGAGTCTCAGAAATTCAACGATAACTTTTCAAGAAGAAGAGTGTGCAAGATGCACTATATTGACTTCAAGCTTCTTCAAGAGTTATTGAAGTTTAATCTCATGCCCTACCTTGAATCTTACATGCCTTGGCTCTCAATTAAACTTCCTTTTTGTACCAAGATAGTGAGGCCTTTTTATTGTAATCTTTAGCTTGTAAATGATCTTCTTCGAGATGCCTTAAAAGAAGAAATGGTTTCTAAGGTTAGAGGTCAAGAAGTCCTTATTTCACCATCCAAAATAAAAACATGGCTAGGAATAAAGGATCCCCCTGAAGATATTTTTCCTACTCTAGACTCGAGCCAGTTGTCTTTAGTTTTAAGACCTAGAGAGATTGTAGGACCTCTCAATTTTAACCCAAGTGACATATGTGATTTTCATCGAGTTCTATGGTATATCTATTCGAGAGCCATAGTCAATAAATCCAATACTTTACTTATTTCATTGAGAGGGACTTCAGAAAATTTGCCTCTGTTCTCCTTAAAGAGAAAAAGGACTTGGGAGGATATATCTTTACTGAAATCAAAAGATATAGATTTGAGGGAAAATCTACCACTCCAATGTCTTATCCTTAGCTTATATCCCTGTTTCTCAAAAAGAACAAGATTTGGTATTTGGAGAAGGGTAAACTAATTGAGAGGCTTACTCCAGTGGGACGAAATTAGATTGAAAAGTTATACATTGCCATTCCCCTGAAAACTCCTCTTGAATTTGGTCCCCAGAAGAAAAAGACTGAGGTTGAATCCAGTAGGTTGGATGATACTCAGTCATCTGCTCCTGCTTCTACTTCTGCTCCATCTTTCATTGGTTTAGCATTACATACATTTATGGAGAGCATTCTCAAGGGTTTTCATATGGACATTGAAAATACCAATACTGAATTGATAGCCTACATGAATTTCAAGATGGGAGAACTTGTAGAGAAAATAGATAAGAGGCATGAGGAAATGTTGGCAGAGCAACTGGTACAGAGTGAGCTTCTGAGATTACTTCATGCTAGACTTAATGCTTTGGCACCTGGTTCATCCACTCCTGATCCATTTATGCCTACATCATTTCCTGAGCCAGTATCATCTTCTGAGCCTCGACCTTCTAATCCTAGAACTTATGAGCCTAGACCCTCTAAGCCCGGACCATCTTCTTTTCCTCTCCTATATTGCCTATCACCATTTATAGAAACCTTCTATTCTTAATGCCTAACCCAGAAACATTAGAGCCTATTCACATCACCATTGATGACTCAGTTCCTCCAGTCCAACTAGCTCAGCCAGAGCCAGTGCCCACATTTATTGCATCCCCAACAGGCACTGAGGAAGTAGTTATTTCTTCTAGTGATCATCAATCACCTGAAAGAGTAATGGAAGTAGAGATCTCTTCTTAAGTACCAGTCTCACAAAGTCCTTCAAAGGAACTTGTTGTGGTTCCACCTCTGGTACTTCCTGACCCTGAACCTTCTAGCTCTTCTTCAGATTCTTCTAGGTCAGATGAATCACATAGCTCTGGCTTCACACCTCTTCTTGTCAAACCCATCTTTGTAGTCAAGCCGTCCTCCTATCTTGATTGATCTTATCCTTGAGATGAAGACAAAAAAGGGGAGAAGAACTTGGGGTGATTTTGTGATTAATGATGTGTTGTATTTTGTGATGTGATGATATGAATATGGGTGTATAGGGTTTAAGGGAGCCTTATTAATTTTTAAGTTTTTGATTATGTAATGAACTTTGATTATGTTGAACTCTTTCTACAATTTCAATTGAAGTTATATTACATTGTGGACTAATGAGTTTTTCGGTTGTATGCAAGGTGAACAAATTAGATCATACACAAAAATCATGAGCTTTTGATTTAACATCATCAAAATAGGATTCAAAAGGCTTTCAAATAATAGATTTCTTAAAATCATTAAATTTGGATTCAAAATGATCTTCCCAAAGTTATTTTGAAAGAGTTTTCAAACTTGAATTGAACAAGATATTCCATATGAAAAGTTATGAAGAAGCATATGATTAAAAACTCAATTTCAAAAGCTTTGTTCAAAATCACCAAGTTTTATCATCATCAAAAAGGGGGAGAGTGTTAGATCTCATATGTTTTGATGATAACAAAGATCGGATTAATCATACAAAATATTTTTTATTATAACAAACGGATTTGAACAAAGTAACTAAGTTCTTGGTGATAGGGAAAAGCATTACTCGAGTAGCCACTCAAGTAATGAAGATATAGGAAAAGATAGAGCACAGAAAAAGAAACACTATGATATTTTTGAAGATATTACTTAAGTGAGACCTCGGGTAATGACTTCATTACTCAAGGGACCACTTGAGTAACGTATGAGAAATTGTTCCAGAAAACTCTCTGTCAAGAATTAAGTGGCATTATTCGAAGGGATCACTCGAGTAATCTGTAAAGTTATTTGAAGCATTACTTGAGTGACTACTCGAGTAATCAAGTAAGTCTAATAGAAAATTTCTCTTGGCCAGGATTTTAATGCCATTACTCGAGGGATCACTCGAGTAATTTCCAAAGTTATTTGAACGATTACTCGAGGGACCACTCTTGTAACCAGCAGAAACTTACTCAAGGGATTACTCGAGTAAGCAAGTTATAATTTGGTCAGAGAACGTTGACTTACTCTCTAGCTTATTTTTCATGAAGTTACTCGAGGGACTACTCAGTAATGAAATATGATCACTCAAGTAATCTAGTACAGAAAGCATGATTTTAATCCAATGCTCATTGATTTGTTATCTATATGATTAACCTTTCATTGTATTAGTTTCCTAAGTATATTTGTAGAGAAACAATGAAGAGATCATGCATTAAGAAAGAAGTCAAATATATCATCTGCAACATTTGAAATGCCTACCTACCGTAAACAGCTAGTTTTTAAATTTGAAGAACGGTCAAATGAAGCTGCGCGACTCTAAAGGACATGTTTGAAATGCTTCCAATAGACATCACAATTCATTTATATATATGGAGCATTCAAAGAATAGAACAGAACAACTGAAAACATGCAAACTTACATCAATCATTATATTCTTAGTGCTCTGTTTTCTTATACTCATTCTTTGTACTTCAGTGATTATATGTATTTGCTCTCTGGGAGAGATTTTCATTACAAACTCAATATTTATTATTGAGACAACTTAAGGTTGTGGAACTTGCTGTGTACTGAGGTGCCAAGAACCCACTGAATCTTGGAAGAAATAGTGAAACTCTCAAAGAAGCTCTGAGGATTGGACGTAGGTCAAAGTGGTTATGGCCGAACCAGTATAACTCCTGGTGTACACTTCGGTGATATTTCTCCTAGCTCTTTATTGCTTTAAATTTCCAGTCAATTTTAATATACGCAACGAAATTTCTGGTATCACCCAACTCACCCCCTCTTGGGTGAAACGCTTGCACTAACACTTTCCTGCAATTTACTTTCACCAATTAGCTTTCTCTTCGAGCTCGGGCATATATCAAATCATATAATTTTGAAATCTATATAGTGCTGGGTCATTACTCATTCCAATCTTATTAACGTAATTAAAACTTTGTTATTCTTGAACTTCTCATAGCTCTTATCCTTTTATTTGAAATAGTTGGTTATCTTTGATAATCTTTTGTACTTAGGTTATTGTGTATCTAATTAAGACATATTGAATGTCCTTTCTCTTGTAATTTAGACACTCAATTTAATTAGGTTAACCCCTTAAACTTGTCCCCAAACTCTCAAACGATCACTAACTTTAATTTCAAAAAAATGTGGTCAATTTTCATACTTAATCCAATTCTGCTTCTACTTTTTAAGGGACTTTGAAAACAATCATAACTTAAGCTAGGGAACTCCAAATAAGATGGTTCAAGTTCCTATGTAAAGCTCTTTCAATTTTATGCAAAGGAAAAAATAATATCCAATATTAAATCATGGACCTAATTTACCAGTTCCCACATGCATACTGACTGTCCCTTTGGTGAGTTAGAATATTCTAGATTTCCTACTCAAATTTTGAAAATTCATAACTTACAATATATACATCCAATTTTTGAGTTATAGTACCTATAAGAATATTTTAAAGAAAATTAACCAGAATGACAAATTACAAAATTAACTTCATGTAATTTGCATATTTACTTACTATCTAAATTTTGGAAAACAAAATTTTTCCAGTTTTCTGTCCAAACTTGCAAAAATCGTAACTTTCATTCTAGACATCCAATTGAAATGTTCTGGGATACATTTTAAATCTTAGGATGTGTATTATCTCCTTATCAAATTTCATAGACAAAAGACACAATTTGCTCTGTTAAAACCACGCCTGATTCCAACTACCTCACTGACTCAACAGAACCAACACCCTGTCATAAAACCTCAAAAACACCACATATCTCTTCCTAATGTGAGTTCTTCTTAGTTCTTTCTTCCAAAACACATGTTTAACTCTTCGAACCTCAAAGAAACCAAACCAAAACCACTCAAAAATTCAAGTTTTAGCTTAAGAAATCACATGCATGTGTACTATGGTTTTCAGTAATAAAAGATAAAAAGAAAAAGTGAACATGCAAGCCCAAATTTGTGGTGAAAACTCTAGGATTTTGATGAACCCATGTCGTGTGAGTTCACAAAATAAAACTAGGTTTAAAAATTTAGCGTAGTAGCTCAACCTAGGTCGTTCTTGTGAGGAGATTAATTTCCAAGTTTCTAAGTAGTAAAGTGATAAAAAACCTTAAAATTGTGAGAAATCATTTTGAGAATTTGATTTTTAAATTGATGAAGTAATATAAGCTAAAGCAATATTTTTATATTTTTCAATTTTTAAAACAAAGTAGCAAAAGGAATTGAAATTAACACTAATAACAAGATAAATTCAATTAACTAATATAATGATGGAATGGAATTCCCTTGAGTTGAGGTTTTAGTCTTCCTTGCTTGCTAATAATATGAATTCCTTAATGAGTCAAGAGGATGGAACTAAGTTACCACTAGCTCCATATTTGCAATAATCATTTAATTCATTCTACCGAAGCAATTAAATGAATATTACCAAATAATTTAGACTCAAGGAGATGAATAATCAACTTCCAATTCTAGCTTGTAATTACCATTACAAAAGTTCAAAGCATTTAGTTTAATCATTTAAATCCACTTAACCAAGTTGGAATAAACAATTCAACCTACTCCTAATATGAATCATACAGAGCTTAATTAATCAACTCCTAGCTCAACCACCAAGTTTATTCACTTGGCATAACAGTCTAGATCACAATTACATACTTAACCAAGCTACATAATCATGAACTAAAAAGAGAGCTTAAAGGAATTCCATTGAAGTTTAGAAGCTCAAACCATTACCCAACTCAAGGAAATCACCAACACTTTAGCTACTTATGGAAGAAGAGGAAGATGAATCTTGATGAAGGAATGAATAATTGGCCATGGAGAACAAATGAACAGCACCGAACAGCCCTCTAAATAAAGCACCGAACAACCCTTCCATACTTCAACTCCATCGGTCAACCAATTATGTTCCAATACTCCTCCTCCTTTTCACACTCTCCATCGCAATAGTCCTCTTCCTTTTCACACTCTCCAGCGCAATACTCCTCTTCCTTCAATTCCATCGTGTCCTCTTCTCTTTTGCAGCCGCCAAGACTGACTTTTTCTTTATTCCATTCGATGCCTCCCCTCTTGTCCAGCCGCCAAACCCTTCCTATTTTTCCTTCGGTGCTGCACACCTTTTACGTGGTCCCCTCTTTTCTTTCTCCCATTCTTCCTTCATAGTCCAGCCTCTTAATTTGACCCACTCTGCTTTTCCTTTCAATTCCCATATTTGGTCCACAATTTCGGTTACCCTCTCCCCTTTCTTTATTTCATTTAGTCAACAGCCCATTCACTCTTCCAATTCAGCTGCCCTTCTCGGTCCAATCTATCTTCAATTTGGTCAACAATTTGGACTCATCTCTTCTCTCCTTCTTCAATTCAGTCCAGCATCTTTTCACACCTTATTCATTCTCTTCAATTATCTCTTTGTCCAGCCCATTCTCATGCCTTTTCCTTCTTGATTTCCATTCTTCCCATTCGGTGTTACTTATTCAGCCCATTTGCCTTCTCATTTCATGTGGTCCCCCCTTCTTCCAATTTCTTCAATTGTCTTTAAGTTAAAATAAGTTATGCCTTGTCATCACCTACAAAATTATACTCACAAAGGTAATATCTTTTGCTCATAATTAAATAATAATGGGAATAACAAATATTAATTAAAAATATAACAATTTAACTAATATAATTCCCAAATTATGCTTTCATTAAAATCTCACTTTAACACTTGATTATGCATAAAATATTCAATTAAGTCCCACAAAAGCCTAAGATTAATTAATAAAAATATATAAATATTGAGCTCTATCAGATTTCAACACATATAAAACCCAAAATGCATGCTCTATTTTAGTGGGTAATTACACAACCAAAGGACCTCAAAAAATCACCTCAAATTCAACATGCATGAGCTTTTCTCAAGCTTTCTGGGTGACAGAATTTCTTTCCCAACATTCCCAACTTTTAACAACCAATTTTTACCCAAGAAAATCACCAAATTGACTGAAAGAAAGTTAGAAGAGGTGTATTAGGCTCACCTAAGTCAAAATCTTAGGTTGCATGTGGCTTTTCCAGCCACCTTCTTCCTTTTCCGTGTAGCTCTCTTCTCTCTCGTTCTCTCCCTTTCCTTCTCAACTCTCAGACTCTCTTTCTTTTCTTGTGTCAAAATTGCTAATGAGGTAAGAGGGAGCTGATTGAATGATTAAGAGTGTGTTTGGATTAGCTTTTGGAGAATAGCTTCTGAAGAAAAAGTGATAAAAGTAATTTTAGAGAATAGATTATGAGTAGAATAGGTTATGTGAAAAAAGTGATTTTGATAAAATGATAGTGTTTGGATATTGTTACCAGAATCACTTTTTTCATATTCAAATTACTAAAAAGGCATTAAATTTTGTGATAATTACATATAAAGGATAAGATTTTATTTTAAATATTTTTAACAATAAATTTCATAATAAACCCAAAAAATTAAATAAATTTGTCTACAAAATTAAAATTGTAACATTAGTCAATTATATAACATCATAAAAAATAGCTCAAACATATATGTATTAATAAATTGTATAGACTAAAATCATTTATACCTTTGGCCAAAAAAAAAAAATCATTTATACCTAGTAATTATCCAAAATAATGTACTATATTTTAAATTGAAATATGCATTAAATTTTGACATATTTTTTTCTAATTCAAGTCTGCATTCATATGACCATATCATATTTGGTTGTCTCGCTTTTACAAGCTTCCTTTTCTTAGAAATTTTTTTTCTATTAGTAAAATAGTCAAGAGTTGAATAAAAAAGAAATGGGAACAGAGATTGTAACCCCTTGACTTTAAACACGTAATTATAATTCGATAACACACATTTAAATCGAATTAGAGACCATTAGATGCTTTAACCTCATTTTAAACTTTCTATCTCACAATAAAATTTTTGCAAAACTTTCAAAACTCTTTTTCCCATCCAGGTCTCAATTTCAATATTCGAATATAATTACCTGTGCAGTTAATATACATTCAATCATATCAGAGTGTATAACCGCATCCCCGGCAACTCCCGTGTTCTATGCATAAAAACCTGAAGGTTTATAAGTATACACTAGGGGATTACACAACCAAAATCGAATGTAGTATTCCTGATTCAGAATATATAGTAATCCCGAGTTCAAAATACATAACCAACGTTTCCAATTCCACTATATACCCCCAAGGGTCCTAATTGCCCCGGGTTGGCCGCTTCTCCTTTGAGCCACACACCCTGTCTGAAATGTTAGTCATAGGAAAGAATGAGATTCGAGAGAATCTCAGTAGTAACAAACCACTCACACAATGCATAAACACAAAGCATGTACATAAATCACAAACAGCAGCAGCAATTCACAGATACATGGTTTTCACCACAAACGACAGCACTCACGGCTGTATACACAATACGACAGCTCTTGCTGTAATCAACATCACGACAGCTTACGCTGTAATCAGTAATCAACATCACGACAGCTTACGCTGTAATCACAATAACGACAGCTTACGCTGTAAACGACAGCTTGCGCTGTAAACGACAGCTATCACCAGCTGTAACCACAGCAGCATCAGAAATCATCATAAAACAGTGATACAACACACATACAGTGCATTACATAAAGTATAAGAGAGAGAGTCACTACCTTGTCCTTTCCTGATGTCCTTCAGCGTAGTTGGCTCCTGAGGGCGGCAAATATCGAATCCTACAATTCCAAATGCACCATTTAGACACTTCCATAGTGTTACTTGGGGTTATATGAGTCTATAATGAAAATTTACAAAAATGCCCCCGGGGACCCGGCCCGGGCTCGCCGTACCCGGTCTGGTTGCACTTTTTCCGAAATTCTAATCTGGGCTATCCTAACATATTTCCGCCCAAGGAATCCATTTTCGGACTCGGAATTATCAAATTCAATGTTAAATTACAAATTTACCCTTGGCAGCCCCACTTTAAGGGTTTTATGGGCGTTTTCGTAATTATGCTTTTTCGGCCTTTTCCGAAAAAGTGACCAACTGTAACCCCACCTAATTTTCGCCCCTGAACTCAATAGAACCATCAAATCATTGAAAATCCAACTCTAAGACCCATTTCTAGAGCTGTCCGAAATTTATGAGTTCTCCGGGGAAAATTGGGGTTTTACGATTTTGGCTCCGTAAACGCGTTCCTTTCTACTCCTAACCACTTTATTAACCATTACATTAGGTTACAACTAATATTAAGACCCAATTTGGGCAGCATAACCCCTAGGCCATAACATTTCCAAACTTTAAAACCAATGGCAATCCGGCGAAATTTCACCGATTAAATTGCCCACAACAGCCAGAATAAGCAATATACGAAAGTTTGGAAGTTACCTCAAGCTCCTAATAGCTTCTCCTTGACTTGGCTGAAAACCCTAGCCTCTTGAACACCAAATTTGCTTCTCAACACCTTAAATAACATAGAAGAGAAGCTTAGGAACAAGGTTATACGCGTTAGGAGCTAGATCGTCGGAGAAATCGGCTTACCTTGTGAGATTTCTCCTCTTTCTCTCTCTAAGAGCTCTCAAATGTCTCTCTCTCTTTTTAGCTGAAACCCACGACAGAAAATGAGAGCTGAAGAAGATGAGAACATATTTAATTCCATGCTGATGTCATCTTTTATTGAGATGATGTCATAATTCCCATTTTCGGATTTTCTGGCAGATTTTCTGCCCAAACTTTGAAAATTCATAACTAATTCTAGAAAACTCAAAATGAGGTGATTCCAAAGCCAAATGAAATATATTTAAGTCCTCTTCATAGGAAAAATATTGGAAATTACTAAAAATCACCACACAATTCCAGAATTACATAAAACTCATCACTGCCCCAAAACAGAGTTCAGTTTCCATCCCAAACTTTGGACAGTTATATCTCCTAGTTCACAAAACGAAATGGAATAAATTATATGTCCATTTTGAAGCTTGAGATGTGAAATATAAGACTGAAAAGTTTCAGAATTTTTAGACACCATTTGGTCATTCAAAACGTTCACACAAACGGACTGCCCAGAATAGAATTTCACTGGACATAATTTTAGATTTTGCATCTTTGCTTCCATTGGTTCCATTTTCATACCAAACATCATTCCCACATAAATTTTCACAAGGAAGCCATTGGAATCATTAAAATATCCAAATTCCCATCACACATTCTTCAAAAGTGTTTATTCAACAATAATTATATCCACTTTTGCCAACTATGATCTCAGGTACCCTACCCGACTTCATACAAGCCTAACGTTTCGTACAAGTAAGATCCTTTTTAATTCAAAACAAAACCACAAATTCTGACTTCAGATTTAATCCAGAATTGAAATTGTGTAACTAGCAGCTCATGTAATCGAAACAATTTTTGGCAGATCATATATATGCAATTAAATCTGAAAATGAAAATCACATATATGTTCAGACGTTTCTTATAAGCATCGTGCACATCCCATATATCATATGTATAAGAATCATGAACTCAATTTAAACATAAAATTGATCTGGCTCTGATGCCACTGTTAGGATCGGTAGGCACAGCAGAAGAATTTTAAAATTTTCACCGATCCTAATCGAGGATCTATCTACGACGTTTAAACAGAGTTAGAAAGATCCATACCTTTCCGAATTTAGGATTTTCGATCTTTAGGAGCCAACACGTCAGGTCCGCTCCCTCTACCAGTATCCACACGAATGCTCTCCAACAGAGACTACGTGCTAGCGCCTCCAATGTCTCCTAGGGTTTCTCTTACGGCTCTGAATTCTCATGTGCATATCAGTATATATGCTTTATCAAGTTTATAACCTATGAGGGCTATTTTAAAATTTCAAAATTAATCATCATTAATTTCAAAATTAATTAAAAATTAATTATCTTGATGAACTAATTAAATAAATTCAGTTTAAATTAAATCTGTCCAACAGTTTTAATGTAACCTATTTATTTAATCCAAATAAAGAGCCATTAGATTTAAGTTATCTTCATAAATTAAATCTGAGATACCATATCTCTATCATATTACTTATTAAATTTAATATATCTTAATAAATTAAATTTAAAACTAACATAATATAATAATATCATATAATATATATACATATATATATAATATGTGTTTCGAAAATACATATCTATATAATATTATCAAATGAATTTTTATATTACATATATATATAAATATAAATATAAATATAAAATTATTCCACCATAAATTAAACATTATTTCGTGTTGGCCATTCCTGTGTGCGACCCTGTAGGTCCATATGAAATTGGCAATGGGCCAATAACTGTACTAACCCACAAGTCGTAAGCAGCCTCTAGCAAGACATTACGACTACCCAATTCATATGAGGATCGTTAACTCGATGCAACCTATCGTACAACCATGTCCGTCCCTTTTGTCACACGATATATCGGTCAAGGATGAGGCATGGATAATGTCATCCTCTTCTTCCTGATCATTACTTTCTCGATTCCTGAGTAGTCTAACAATAGAAATGGAAACTCCTTTCTATCGTAGTATGGCCATACATTTCTCAGACTCACTCATCGAGGGGCCCACTAATATCTCTCTACTAATGTGAGGGACAAATTCCATCTTGATCATTCATATTCCTCTGCATGAAAAACCACCAAGCCCAATCGTAGCCTTTATCATCAACCAGTCAAAAGTGACTTTTGACTAGTTCAAAGCTTAGCAACTCTCATGTAGGAATTCATGATGACCTCAGGTCTAAGGGTATTGTGACGTGGTTATACATGAGAAAAGCTTAGGACTTGATCCATGTAGCTTTCTCATAGTGGGTCGGTCCGGCACCTTGTACTCTTACAAGTGCCTAAGACTTTGATTCATATCTCTATAACTTATCAAAGTCATACTGGTCTTGTTTCATCTCTGCTCCCGCATAGATGACCGACCAGGGACATTTTTGGACAATCTTTATGAATTATCCAATGATACAATTATCACAGTTAACATGCAAATAATATGATAACATAATGGAGAAATTTCATTAAAATAATAATATTCAGAGTCAATGATTGGCCGTTAGGGCACAATTTCCAATAGTAGGATGCGCTGTTAGATAGACATATAGATGAGGATACCTTTCCTGATCAAGAGCTGCAAAATACTGGCAGACCATTAAAGTCCCTTCTGGTAATACTCTCACAAGACGTCTAGCTCTTTATCCAATTTCTTAAATATCCTTATCTTACATTCACTGTGCTTAAGTTTGCATAATTGACTACCGCATTTATGACCTCTTGGGAGCAGGTTGTGACCTCTTGGGCTTGCCTAGTGATTACTGAGGCTGTAAAGTTCCTCCAATGGTCCTCATTTCTATCATCCTGGAAGGGCGTTGCATTTTTAGCTCTGGGTTTGGCAGTTGTTACTATCCTGAAGCATATTTTGATTCTATTTTCTCAATCAAAACGTTCAACATATGTCAGGGTAACCCCACCAAAGCCTACGAACAGGGGAGACAAAGAAGAGTCTGCAAGTGACAAACAACATTAAATTTTATGTGCTTCTTCTCTAAGCCTTCCTTACGAAAGGGCTTCATCTACGACCATAATTTGGTGAATTTAATTTAGTGTTAGTGTGTTTACTTTTAGGGACTTCTTTCGAAAGCATTGAAATTTCACTCTGTTGGAATGTATGTGGTAATTCTTTTTTAGAGGAGAAATAGGGGCCAAGCCCAAACTAATCCACGACCAAATGGGTCACTGGGACCCTTCAAAGAAATTCTTCCCTTTAATTTGCATGCTTATCAATTCATTAGTTTTCTAATTAATCAATAGGTGATTAAATTTGTATTGATGATCTGGAATGGTTGCAGAATGTTTAAAAAAAGAGTAAAAGCAATGAAAGACACAATCTTCTTTGACGTCCAATTCTTAATTCCACAAACCATATTGTACTATCAATTATCAATAATCTGGCCAATTTCTTCAGCTCATTTTTGTATTTGGTAGGATATTTCACATTGTATTGATGTTCAGTTCTTTTAAGAAAAGGCTAAACAAATCTAGTACGACGGTACAAAGTCAACTCTAGTTGGATTTATATATCATAGATTCCCTTTAATCGCTGCTTATTATGCTTTGTAAAACCAAAATTACAACTAAGTTGAATTTGCCTATAAAAAGAGAATTATAATAAAATAAAATATAGTCACGAAATTGAATGGTTTATCAGGAAAACAAAGTTGAAACTAAAGAACAAAAATAAAATTGATCTACAACTACAAGTGAGATCAAATGATTTGATACCAATAATTCAAATATTCTATCAATTTCCAATTATTTGTTTTATGTCACAGCATCCTCTGCGTGATAATTTTTTTAGACAGAGTAATCAAATTTTTGGGCATAAAAAATAGTATTATATTATAAATATAAATATATAATACACATAACCCCTTAACTTTAGGTCATGTGCATATAACCCCCCTCATATTTGAAAGTTTAAACTTTACACCCTCATCTATCAAATATTGACAATGGACCCCTATTGTTAAGATGGCAGTTAGGTTTAAGGGTATTTATCTCACATAAACCTGATCAAGACTTCTTGACAATAGAGGGGGAATATTTACTATTATAGGAAAATTGTCCAAAAATACCTCATTGGGAAACTTGTTTGCCAAATGGGACCTTCAGATGCAAACAATATTCCCCGTATGCAAAAGATCTTTCCTTATGTTCAAACAATCTTCCCCTGTGTGCAATATATCTTCCATATGTGATATTACTTTGTGTTCGAACAATCTTCCCTTATGTGTAAAAGATCTTCCCTCAGGTCCCATTTAATAAATAAGTTTCCAATGAGCTCTTTATGAGTAATCCTCCCTTATATTAATTTCGCCCAACTTAAAAAACCCCACACTTATCTGCAAGGCTAATTAATTTTTCCATCAACTACAATTTCAATTCCCTATTTTTACATCATTTTCATGTTGCCGTCATAGACATCTACATATCATCTTTCTTTTATGTTGTTTCTACTATAGCATCTAAAATGCCACAAAGTCATCTTCCTTCGAAATTTCATGGCTATTTATCCCATCTCTATAATTTTTTCCTTGAATTATGTTTGAGTATATTTTTATTTTATGCTTACTTTCAATCCAAGCTCCTTTTGTCTTTCTCTTCTAAACACAATGCTCCCCTGATTATCAACTCATGCCCTATATGTGATCTTTTAATTGGATAATCAAATTCATGTAGTTAAGCAATCGACTTTAGTTTTTTGAAAGAAAAAAAATTGATAGATCGATAGTACTATTTCATTATTATAGTACACAGATTGCGTATAATTTTTGTTTGCACAACAAAAATTGAATAAAATATTAGCACAATACTAAACTTAGAAAGCCAAATTTAAAAGGTCAAATCAAATTGCAATGAAGATGAATCACATACAGATAAGATTCTGAAGGAAGAAGATGATCTATTGCCGATTCTAGAAGGCGTCAAAACATCCGCAGAAGAGAAGAGGCGACGCAGAGGAAGGAATACATCACGGAAGTTAAAATGGTTCATCGAATTAGAGCTATTGGCAAACTAGCCCTTAATTAAAGCTGTGTGTGTTTTGAACAAACATAAGCAAGTTAAGGCCCTGTTGGATTTTTTTGAAGTCTCGAGTTTGAGTTCTAGAATAAATACTTGTGTTTGGAGCGGAAGCTATGAACCCCAAAGCTGAATACCGGTTCAAAGTATAAAAAAACTATGTGTTTTGAGTTTAAATAAATTAATAAAATACCAAAATTCCATCTCATTTGTCAAGCAGAGCAGTCTTAATTAAGCTTATGTGGCATAAATTCCATTAGACTTAAGTACTTAACTATCATCTTAACAATAAGGGGTCCATAGAAAGGTGAGGATGAGAAGTTTAAACTTTCAAAAATAAGGGGGTTATGTACAAATAACTTAAAGTTGAGGAGCGTTATGTGTATTTTGGCTTAATATAAAATATAAAACTTATATCAAATCAAGCTGTTGTTATATATTTTTAGAGAGCGTGGGCTCATATTCTTTAAGACATGGATTAAAAGTTTACTTTAAGTATGAGCTAATATAGTTTAATTTTAAGAGATGTGCCCATATTTAATACTTGACAGTCCCTTAAATAGGTATGTTTAGCAAAAAAAAAATATTAATTAAATCAATCTATGTTTCTTTCTTTTTTTGGGCTCATTAAGACTAAATTCGGGCCAGAAGGCTGGTATGGGCCGGACGACAGATCACTAACAAGGGTTCTTCAATCGGAGGGACACACGCAATGCAAAATTGAAAAAAACTTGGGGGACAAGAGAATAAACGGCCATGCGCTCGTCGCCAACGTCGCCTCCTTTGCTGTCGCTCCTACTCTCCTTCTTCCTTACTTTCTTACGTAGCGAGTTGGAAGACGAGTACCAAGAAAAACCCTAAACCTCCGCACTAATAGTAGCTCTGCCTCTTTCAATCCTTCATCCTCTTTAGTGTTTTTACTATTCACCTTCTACTCTTGCTACAACTGCCCCACCCTTTTTACTGTGAAGCCCAACATGGCTCTGATACCCGAGGTATGATTTTATTGAATTTGGTTGCGACAAGCTAAAATGATTTAATAGAAGAAACATAATTTAAGTTTGTATCAAAAAAAGAAAGAAAGAAATATAACTTAAGTGTGTTTGTAGTTTGTTTTGTGAATGGTAGTAAGTCGATATAATGTGAGCTCGTGGCTTCTTAAGCAAAGTTGAGCAACGAGCAGAACTCCCTTTGGTTATGCTATGCAGTTATTTGTACTCTTTGCTACAAAAATGTTCACTTAATATTCTATATATTGCTATGATCATACATAGGTGTTGTTTATGACTGGAAAATTACCCTGACCAGTTTTGTTATCGTTCTCCATGTCGATGTTGACATGGGTAAATCCTATACTGTTTTTAATGCTGAGATATATATATATATATTTATAAGGAATCCCCGTTGGTTTTTTTTCTTTTCAATTGAGAGAGAAGTGTAATATGTCAACTATGAAATATGGGTAATTTTGATGCACATGATCATAAACTTATTTGTAGATGTAATTCTAAGACTCCGTCCAAGGGAGTTAAAAGAATGATAGTGCTGGTATGTGAATGCCACCCCTGTTTATGCAAACTATAAAGGATTAAAGCTATTAAAGGGGGGTGTGCGTGCGTGTAGATGTATATGTATATGCATGTAATTATCTATGTACAAAATTGTAGCGGTATTACTGATACTACTATTATTACTTCTAATACTACTATAGGCTGTAATTTGAATTCTATGTGTCTTCTTGAATGAATGCATATGAGATCTGTAACATCCATTTTTTTCTTCCATCATAGACCTAACTTTAGATTTAGTAATTGTCTTTGGACCAAGTTATTAAATAAATTATTACAATAAAAAAAATCCAATTTACTCTGGGCTCCACTATTTTGGTTACACACCACTAAAAACATTTTTTTAGCTGGCGCATTAAGAGAACTTTAATCATACAAGGCAGCCACTTACTTTTGTATTTTTTTATTTCCTTTATGGGACACCTATGTTTCCACATGGAGCGAACCCTAATACTACCCTTAACCTTTCCCTCCTATAAATATTTTTTCTGTTCCATACTTCTTACACTTCGGCGTTGTACGTGTTTCAGATATCCAGGTTCATTCTTCTCTTTTTTTTCATCTCGTCCTAATTCTAGTCCTTATCTTCGTTTCACTGTAACAATGTCTTCTCAACCATGTTATTATATCTTCCATTTTTTTATTTTTTATCTTGTCAATTTACTGTGCCTAGGTGTGTGTATATTCATCATTTCTCAAAACCATTTTTTTTTGAGAATCTGTTGGCCTGGGTATGTGTGTGAGTGCATGTAAATATATATAATATATGTTACTTCTTTCACTTTTTTTTTCATTTTGGTTGGTATATGGGTGTAATATACATATTCTTATATTTATTTAACCTCCTCCTCCTCCTTCCATAATTGATTTGGTGTGAGTGTATGCTCCGGTGTGAGCATGCTTTTTTTTTTCTTTGCAAAACCCCTCCAATTCCTACCAATTTCTCCTACTAAAGTTTTGTAGGTAGGTCTCAGTTTTATTTTATTTATTTATTTTCTTTTTTTTTCAACCTCAAAATAAAATCATCTTTTTGGACAGTGCATTCCTTATTCATACTTTTAATATTCACACTTCACATTGGACCCCAAAACTTCAAATAAGTTTACTATAATAAATGGATATATGTTAAAAGAATGTGTGTCCTCATTGTCACTTTTGTTTGGCCCGACACCTTTAAATTGTTCTTTTTTTTAATATATATATATATATATATTATAATCTATGAGCCCATACTTATATATATCTTTTTTTATTATCCTCTTACTAAAACCCATACGCCTATGCATCTATACATGTATTATGTCTATCTTCCCTTTCATTTGGAAAAGTCCCCACATGTTTTCCCCTTTTCTCCATCTTGTGTGCGTAGGAAAGTGAGAACCACTTAGCATCATCATATCTATTAAAACACTCCCATGTTAACTTGTCCACCCTTTTAATTCCAAGATGATACATTTTTCTATTATTATTATTTTATTATTTTTACTTTATTTCATTTCTCTTGACAGACATTACCTATATTTACAAGACAGGTTTTATGATGTTTAAAAATTCTGTCCTACATAAATAAATAAGATAAATTATATTATTGGTTAATGTGGGTGTATATAATATTAGTCTTCTAGAGGGTAGCATTAATGTTTTACTATAGTTTTAGAATAATTCTATAGAAACTATAGAATAGTTTTGGGTAAAATGTTAATAGATATTTATGTTCATGTTTTGTAGACTCTCATTGAGAGCTTTTGAGTCACTCTATGTGATTACTGTGAGCTAGGGAGTAGAGGTAACTCTGAATATTCTTCCATATACTTGTGAATTGTGTATGATTGTGAATGACTATATTTTTTATAAAAGAAAAATGGACTGAATTATATGTATATGTGTTTGTATTATAAATTCTCAAATAAGTAGTGTTACAAGTAAATTTCTCTATAACTCATTTTATTCATATAATTAATAATCTAATAATAATTAATATATTATTGGATTATTATTTCCTTTTTAGCATGTTTAAATACGTGATGATATTTGATATGAATGGAAGCACGAATTATTGTACCTTGCATTTTAATGATATTATATTTATTACTGTCATGGCGGTTGCATCTGTGATGGGTTAGATTGAGGAGGAATTTGTATGTTGAGATCTTTTACCACGTGGTATGCCATCACTCGGTGCACAGTGGATGGCACTTGTCAGGGCCCCTTCTTCCATGTTTTCCTTTGGCCTGGATTGCATTGGAGCTGTAGGACATGTGACAACTCCTTAGTTGTATTCTTTTAAGGAAGGGAGCCATAGTCCAGACTTAAGCTCTACACCTTTGGCAAGGTGTATCTTAAGAACTGGTGAGCTTGGGACAATCCAGTCAAATGGATGAGTCTGTTGAACTATGTGTAGTCTATGGCTCCAGTCAGCGGAATAAGGATGGACGGTGATATAAGGGAGGTTGCATCTTACATATTGCATATTGCGTAATTGTATATTACATGTTGTGATGGATACAAATTGACATAATGATGGTTAAACTTGTTTTTATCTTGTATGAGGATTATGATATATACAAATATATGTATAATTAGTTCCTTCTTTTTATCATATGTGATTTGTTTGTGTACGGTAGAAACTTTCAGTAGTTATTGAGACGTGGAATCTCATCCCTATATATTAACATTTTCAGGTGATTGTTCTAGTAGGGAGCAAGGGAAGGCACCTATGAAGTGAGCCTTGAAGGCTCTTTTGTTCTTCTAGAGCTCATGTTATGTCATTTTTATTGCCATGACCCTAACACTTCCATATTTTATTTTGTTTTATTGAAATATTTTGAGGATTTAATTTAACACTGTGACTTGGGATTTATTTGAACTGGTTTGTATTTTAGTGGTTTGGATGTTAGACATCCTTCTTGGCAATATTTGAAATACTTTGATTAAGTAGTTAGTTGTTAGTTTGAGGTGTTACAAGATCCATCTTAGAGGATTTGATAATTTTGACCACCATCCCTCATTGTTGTTGCTCCCTTTCTGTCACTTTCAAGCCCTCTCTAGTTTGGGTTTGTTCATGTTTGTGAACTTGTAATCTGTGGAGCTGAGAGCAATTGGGTTGGCTTCTAATGTTAATTATCCAAAGGTTTTAGCCTATTATTGGTCCCAAGGATGTGTTTTGTAATTTAGTTATTATAATATTTGTTGTTTTGTTATGTTACTATTTTAATTATTTATTATTATATTTTAATTTAATTTAGACCTGTTTTGATCAAATAAATGGTGACCTTTTTCAGATGGAATAGTGAATATTATCTTAACTGTCTAGCTTATTAAATACATCTTGCATATGAGAATTCATCATCATGGAATAAAGCCTCTGTTTTGAGCATGACATCAAAGATTGGTTTGAGAGGTTCACTTCAGCTGTAAAAAGGATGGGGTGTTCTCAGGTAAACAGATCAGAAGCTATTTGTAAAACATACCAATAAGAATAATTAGTCCTAATTATCTGTGTTCATGATATAATCCTAATTGCATATGATCTAAAGGAAATACTTAGATTAAAGAATGCCTTAGCAATTAAATTAAGGTGAAAGATCTGGGCAATTCGGGATAGTTTATGGCAATAGAGGTAGTTAGGTCTAGAATAAGGGGTCACTGATTCTTAAAGGAAGCACAATCTTTCTTTTTTAAGGAAATTGAAATTATAGGAGCCATGCCAGTTAAAACTTATATGGAGGCGATGTGTAAACTTGAGGATTAGCGAAAGGATACACTTGTGGATAAGGTAAATACTAGAGATTGTTAGGAAAGTTCATATACCTATCTCACACTTGGGGAGATAATGGCTTTCCAAAGAGTGAGCTAGTTAGTTTATGAGTAAACCACATAGGAGTGGCTATAAGTAGTGTATAGAATTTTGAGGTATTTGAAAGTGACACCTGGCAGTAGGGGTGAGCAATACCAAACCGTAACCGAACCGAATGTAATTTCTATTTTTTGGTTCAGTTATTATAAAAATATTTCAGTTAAAACTGAAAAACCAAATTATATATTAATGTATTTATATTTAATAAATAACATTAATATATATTATAATATATATATATATGTATATGTTTAATAGGTAATATTATGATTATAACTATAATGATAATAAAAATAAGGGACAATTACATTCGAGTTCCACACAAGAGAAAAAATGAAGAAAAAGTCTATGAAGTTGTTAATGATAAGTCGAAGAGCGTCTATTAACAAGTTGAGGGGTGTTCATTGACAACTTTAAGGACCATTTCTTCATTTTTCCTCTTAAATGGGACTTGAATGTAATTGTCTGTAAAAATAACCGGTAACTCACCAACCTTAATCCCCCTCAATCCTCACAATCTTTCAGTCGCTCATCTTACATACACTCGATGTTGACTGGCTGCTTTCTCTTTTTCTTTCCTTACCAATCATTGTTTCTGTCTATCTCTCCTTCCTCCCTCCTCTTCCTCTTCCCAAGACTGACCTTCTGGTTTCCCTATCTTTTGCATGGTCTGAATCAGTGTAGATCTCAATATTTCTGATAGTGCCTTTCTTAAAGAAGATCCCTCTTCCAGGATTAAACTTCAAATAGCTTAGGATTATGTACACAGCCGCCATGTGTTCTTCTTGTGGCTGGTGCATGAATTGACTTGCTATTCTAACTGCATAGCTAATGTCTGGACGTGTGTGGGTCAAGTATATAAGTTTCCCGACAAGTCTTCTGTACCGTTCTGGGTTGACTGGGACACCATTTGGTTTGATTTCTAAGTGACAACCTTCTTCTATTAGTGTTCCTTCAGGTTGCACCCCTAACATTCATGTTTCATGCAACAGATCTAGTGTATACTTCCGCTGAGATACGTTGATGCCCTTCTTAGTTCTTGCCACTTCCATGCCCAGGAAATACCTCATTTGTCCAAGATGTTTCACTTGGAATTCAGTTGACAAGTCCTATTTTAGTTGAGTAATGGATTGTTCATCATTTCCTGTAATGACTATGTCATCAACATAGACGATCAAGATGGTAACTTTGTCATTAACATGTTTGATGAACAATGTATCATCTGCTTGTCCCTGAGTATACCCAAGTCCTTTCACCATTTTGGTGAATCTACCGAACCACGCTCTAGGAGATTGCTTAAGTCTGTACAATGACTTGTTAGTTTACATACAAAGTTGTTAGGAGCTAGAATTCTATCTGGAATCTCCATGTAAACTTCTTCTTCCAAGTTTCCATTCAAAAAAGAATTCTTCACGTCCTGTTGGTGCAACGACCAATCCAAGTTGGCTAAGATTGATAGTAGCACGTGGATGGTATTTAGCTTGGCTACTGGAGCAAATGTCTCCTGATAATCAACTCCGTATGTCTAGGTATATCCCTTTGCAACAAGTCTTGCCTTGTATTTGTTGATACTACCAGCAGGATTGAATTTTGGGTTAAAGATCCACTTGTATCCTACTATTTTCTTTCCTTTGAGAAGAGTTGTAATCTCCTACATTTTATTATCCTTGAGTGCCCTCAACTCATCTTCTGCAGCTTGCTTCCAATTCATATCAACTATAGCTTGTTGAAAGGTGTTTGTGATTTTAATATATGCACTGTTTACAACAAAGCTTTGCATTTTTGCAGATAGATTACTATATGAGGCAAAACGTTGAATTGGATGCTGAGTACAAGATCTTACCCCTTTTCTTAATGCTATAGGCCAACCTAGTTCTTCAGGATTTAATCCCGAATTGGAGTCATGGTCATTCCTTTAAATGGGAGAGATAGTTCTACCAGTGTTTGATTCATCTTGAATTTGTAGTCTGGACTCGTCATCTCATTGCTGTTTGATATCCATCCCTGAATTGATCTCAATATTTGTTTCCAGTTCATTCTGTGTCAGTTCAGGTTGAGGTGGAAGATATTCGAATTCATGATCAAGTTGGGTAAGACTAGGTTGGCTTGTGGAAAGTAGTGAGTCAATGATGGGTATAGGTTCTCTTGTGGAAGGCAATGGTTCAGGTGGTTCAGGTTTATTCAGGATTAGCCATTCAATATCAGTGTGCTCCCCCTGAATGGATAATTTGGGATAATATGCTTCGTCTTCTGAGAAGACTGTATCCCGGGAGACAATAAGTTTCCTGGAAGTAGGACAATAGCATTTATACCCATTTTGAGTCGAGGAGTAGCCAAGAAAGAGACATTTGTCAACTCGAGCAACAAATTTGTTGCCATCATTTTTGTGAACAAAGATAACACAACCAAACACCTTTAGTGGTAATTAATTGATTAGTGGGCAATGTAGAAAGTGTTCAAGGAGTTTTTGGATAGGAGTATTATAATTGAGAACTTTGGATGGCATACGGTTAATGAGATATGCTGCGGTTAGTATAGCATCACCCCAAAAAATGGTAGGAACATTTCGTTCCATTAGTATGGTTCGGGTTACTTCTAACAGATGAAAGTTCTTTCGTTCAGCTACTCTATTTTGTTGAGGGGTGTAAGGGCAGGAAGTTTGGTGATAAATTCCTTGCTGATCAAGAAATTCTTTAAAGGTGTTGCTAATGTATTCTTTGGCATTATTACTTACCTTAATGTGAGCATTGAATTGGATTCGCACAAAGATATAGAAGTTTTGAAATACTTTGGCTACTTCAGATTTATCTTTCATTAAATAAACCCATGTGGTTCTGCTGTGATCATCTATAAAAGTAACAAACCATCTAGCATTAGTGAGGGTTTTTGTTCGTGCAGGACCCCAAATGTCACTATGAATTAGTGTGAATGGTGAGGAAGGTGTATAAGGCTGTTTGGGATATGAAGATCTAGTTTGTTTGGCGAGTTGGCAATCTTACAATGAAAAGGAATTGAATTTTTATTGAATAAATTTGGAAACACATGTTTCATATAATCAAAACTAGGGTGGCATGAGCGACAGTGCCACAAGTATACTTTATGATTTTGAGAGTTGGAGCTAACCAGTGCCCTTCTTGCCTTCCATGCGTGTTTCAAGTTTGATCCTTCAAGGTGGAACAGTCCATCCCATTCTCTAGAAGTTCCAATCATCCTCCTCACTTTTAAATCCTGAAAAATGCAAAGATTATCATCAAAGATAACTCGGCATATTTGACCTCTAGTTAATTTGCTTACAGATATGAGATTACAAGTGAGTACAAGCACATATAAAATATTTTGTATTTTCAAGTGATCAGATAATGTGACCTTGCCAATGCCCTAAACCTTGGTGAATACACCATTAGCTACTTTTACTTTGAGGTGTTCATTACAGAATTTAAGGTTTTGGACTAAAGTCTTGTTACCGGTCATGTGATCTGTAGCTCTGAAGTCAATAATCCAAGTATCTTCACTAATCACTACAACATTAAGGGGTACAACGGAATTACTTGATTGTACTAGATTCATACCAGGAACAGAGTTTGACTTATTTTGATTGTTAAGCATCTGTAATTCCTCCTGGCTTAGGTAGTCAACATCTTTCACTTTCTGTTCAATAGTAATGAGGTGACTTTGTTAGGCATGTTGATTTCCAGTTAAAGGCTTGCCATGGAGTTTCTAGCATTCTTCCTTTATGTGGCCCTTCTTCTTGCAGTAATTGCACCATTTAGTGTTTTTCCTTTTATCTTGTGGCCCTTTCATCACTAAAGCTGAGCCTTCAATGTACTTCTGGTTGCTTTGACTGAGGAGTTTTCTACTTTCTTCAAAATGCACATGATTAACTACATCAAATAGATGTGGTAGGGGTTTTAAACCCATAATTCTTCCTCTTATTTCTTCAAAGGAATCATTGAGTCCAAGAAGAAAATCATGAATTCTTCCTTCTTCCAGTATTTTCCGATACAATTGAGCATCCTTGACAACTTCCTATGGATGTACCTCAAATAGATCCTGTTGTTGCCAAAGTTTAAGCAAAGCATTATAGTACTCGATCATCGACATATTTCCTTGTCTCAAGTCTCAGAGTTGACGTTTCAAATGAATCAAGGCTGCGGTGTTGTCTAATGATGAGTATGTCCTTTTTGCTACATCCCATATCTCCTTTGCCATGTTGGCTAAGAGATATCCTTTGCTAATATCCACGGTCATAGAGTTGAATAACCAAGTCATAACTTGATTATTTTTTGCAAACCATGTGTCGAAACTTGGATCATTAGGAGCTGGTTGAGGGGCATCTCCATTAATATATTTTTCTTTTCTCCTTCCACGAATGTATCTCAACACACTTTGAGACCATTGAAGGAAGTTTTTCCCATTGAGTTTATGGTTAATAACCATAATCTGATTTTCTGGGAATTCTGGTACAGTGGTGTTTATGGAAGGTACAGGAGAAGACATAGGGGAAGTAGTAGTACTAGAAGTGGAGGTTGTGGTTTGATTGTGACCATTGGTTCCTGACATAAAGGCTGTTGGAATGGACCCAAACAAGGGAGGAAATTGCAAAGGATCCATCAATTTTGGTGAAAAATTGATCTGGAGTCGTCGGAGGGTTCTGGAGTCACCAGCGCATAGGGTTCACGGCTTACCAGAATCTGTAATGTCACCAGCGTGTGGGTTCACGCACCAAGACTATGGAGGCTCGTATGCTTCACTCGCCAATCGGATAGTAGCCGGACTTCTGGGAAACGCCGATCTGAGTATTCCTGTCACCCTGGAGTGGGCGGTGTAGTCCCACGCTCCCACTGTCAGTAGCCAAGACCCTGCTGTACTCTCTCTCAGCCTCACCATCGCTACTGGTTCTGCCTCATTTTTTGGCAGAGGACCGAAGCTTAAACGAGTAGCTCTAATACCATATTAGCTCATAGAGCTCAATGTTTATTGATATCTGAAATGGAGATTACACACAAACTTATATAGCAAAACAGAGTAGGTAACATAGAGTGATTAACAAAGAGACAGAAGGGAAATGAGAGAAGAAGTCAATAATGTTATACTGAACAAAGACTTCCACCAAAAGATATATCTGACTTTTAACAGAAAGCATTATCTCAAGTTGTATGGTTGATACATCTCTTTTGTTTGGTGTAGTTGTAAATCATGCGATCAGGCTTCAAAACATTGCCCAGGTCATTTTGGTCATATTGAGCTTGTTTCCCCAGTCTATAACCCGTTGCTCTTCAATACACTTAGCAGTATTCTGCAAAGAACTTGTTTCTCTTGCCATTGCTTTAAAGCTGGTAGAAAAGAGGTAAACTTGCATTAATGTGGGTTTATTAGAAAATTACCATAAATGGATCTGCTTGAGTAGTTTCCACATTCTTTTCTTTAATAATTTAAGACGTCTATGCATTTCTTGGCCATTATTCACAGTCTTATATTGATTCAAGGTGGAGAAAGTTACATCCCAATTGGAGCTCATTGTGAAAGGGGATATCATTGGGGCCAAAAATATGGATTCATGATACGAGTGCAGATGATCAATTAAATAGTGTAAGTGTACACTGTTGTAATCAAGTAATATAGAAGTAAGTAGAGTATCGTTCCCACGAGGATTGATCACTAAGTACCAAAATGGGTAATTTTAATTCTATTTAGTCAATCGATTAATTGGTGATTGAGAGTACAGAATAAAAGATGATTAAAAATGAGTGCAAATGATATGAAAGCAACTATGAGAAAAAGCCCTAGGGATTAGATTTCACTTAACATATTCTGGATTGAATCACTTATCTATTCTAGCCCAATTTATTCCACATTATTGATATCCGAGTTTCCCTAATTTAATTACTAGCCTCTTCCAAGGTCAAACATTTCTATAATTAATTGCTAATCCAATATATTCCTATATGAATTTAAGCAATTAATTATGCATTAAGATTTATGGAACTCGGTAAGACTATACAACTCATATGAATATATTCCTATTTTATATACAAGTCATGGTTTTAATTATAGGATCTACACACATGCATCTCCTTCCAGTCTCAACATGCATATTGAAATCATTCAAAAGGTGGCCAATCAATCAAAAGCATTAAGAATAATAATTAAAACTCAATCATGAAGGAGAAATTCAAACTAGATTTAATAAGTTAAGATTCAATCCGTCATTAGTAAGCTACGTCAACACCCTAGGAAAATGAAAGTTTAGCACATGATGCAATTAAAAACAAAACTAAAAAAATTTAAATTATATAAAGCTAGAATGAAATCCTCATAAATATTGCATAAAACTTGAATATTAAGTTCTCAAACATAAACATACAACCAAAAGATGCATGAACAATGAAGCCGTCCATTTAGGAGGTAAAACCTTCCATATAGGCGGCATGCAAAATGTAATACAATCCTAAGCCTTCCAAGATGGAGGCATACAAAATATAACACAATCCTAAGCCTTCCAAGATGGAGGCATGCATAAAGTAATACAATGCATGAAATTAAATCTCAAAAATAACAGAATTTATTCAGAACTGTTAGAGGATAGATCTCTCCTTGTCAAAGAAGGACTTCTAATTTTCAGAGAATGAAAATTCTACTTCTCTCCCTTCTCTCCTTCTAGCTTAGCCTTGATCTCTATTTATAAAGGACAGATCTCTCCTTGTCAATTTGGGATCTTGCTAAACCGGGGCTTAGCAATCCACTAATCTCAGGCTTATTCTCTAAGCTCAAGTCTCAAAAGTCGGGGTATTACAGAAGCAATGTCTGTTCTAAACAATTTTCTGAAACGAGAATATAAGAAGTGTAGAAATTGTGAGTGTCAAAATCCTAAAAAACCAACCTTTGGGTGGTTTTATGTGGTAAGTCTCTTGACTTCTTACTACTCTATCTTATATTCAAAGGTTATTTACCATGAAGCTCTAATGTATATTTTTCTCACCTATCCTTGTTAGGGTCAGTATGCACACACTAAGTTTCCATTCTTCTCTTTTCTGTTTTGGTTGTTTCTTTTACGAGTGTTGATATTTGATAGAAGGTTGTAATATGAATGTCTTTAGGAATTGGGAATTAGGGTAGAGAAGAAGAAATTAGAAGATTGGAGAAGAAGAAGAGAGGGAATAAGAGAGAAGAACAGAGAGAGATAGAGAGAAGAGTTTCTGAAATAATTCTCTAAGAATCCATTACATGTCAAAAACTATCAAATACAATGGGATTATGCCTCATTTATAGGCTAGAGTGACTTAATGACTAAAGCCAAGCTAAAACTAACTAACTAACTAATTAACTAATTCTAACGGCTAGCTCTAACTGACTGACATTAACTAACTTTTAAGTTCATATTACATTTATATATCAATACCTCCCTCTCAAAAACATCCTTGCCCTTAAGGATGATTGACAACAAAAGACAAATCTGCGCCTAAAAAAATAATCTAATAAAGTGAACCCAAACTAAAAACATAAGCTTCTAATTTTTTGGAAAATCTTCGGCCAAACGGACTTGCATTCTGTGACATGGAATATAAGAAGCAAAAGCCTTTTCCTTCATATTGTGTTTAATCCTGCTGCACACTTCACCCTTTAGACATATTCTTGTCTTTCCCTCTTAGAGAGCAAAACCTTCCTTAGAGCATTACAATCAACTTTCCCCTAAACCAAACTAGCAGCAGTTTCTGTGTAGGAGAAAAGAAAAGAATTGAGACCCATATTTACAGCCCATGAGGAAAGATATACTCAGACTGTACAAGACCCAATTGTAAAGTTATTGGGCTCATGTATGCACTGTCAACTTGAAAGCCCAAGTGCTCATCTGAAATTAAAAAACCCAGGGAATCTGCAAAATATTTCTGACAGGGGAAGAGAACGTTTTCCAGCTGTGACCCACCAAGAGAAACAGTGCTAGGAACAAAATAATTGCAAACCAGCTGTTCCTTTGACTTTTCAAATAGAACCTCTTGCACCCATGGATGCTCTAAGTTGATTCTTTGTAAGCTATTTCTGCCACTATCCATAACAGTTTGTAGAGATTGCTCCCCAAGAGTGCCCCAAACACGCATAGATTCAGAATGGGCACTGCCTTCAGTTGCATGAAGAGAGATGCAGGGACTTTCTATTTCTATATCATCCTCTGCTTCTTGTTCTTAAATTATCAGTTCCAGGTCTTCATCATCACCGTCAAGAAGAACCAGGTGCAATTGCATCTTTTGTCACTGCGCACACTCGTGATCATGAGAGAACTATTCGTGACAGAAGAAGCACAAGTTTTTCTCACGATACTCTACTTCTTCCTCTGTCGTGAACGCTTTTACTGGCCGAACAATGATTCTTTGCTGAAAAGTCAATTCTTTTGTCGTCTCGGCCACATCTCGCATGGTTCAGAGTTTGAATTTTTCATCCTCATTTGTTTCTTGAACAACTAAAGGTTCTTGTTCCTCTAGTTTTTGTTTGACAGAAGCTTCTTGGGTCTCGAATTTGATGAATAGAGGTGTCTGGTTCTGTTTTTGATCTTCTAAAGCCTTCCTTGCTTTCTCGGCCTTCCTATTGACCCCAATCTTCTGGGTACGTGCTAATAGGCATGCTTCTTGCAAGTTTCTTGGATTAAACAACCTCACCGAGATAGCGATTTCATCCTTTAAAGCACCCACGTAAGCGTCGACCATATATGCCTCAGTCAGGTTCAACTTCGCCATGAACTAATCGAACTTGGTGTTGAATTCACCCACCGTCTCAGTTCGCCTTAAATGCGTGAAATCGATTTTCATATTCTGTTGCATTCCCCGCTGAACCAGTTGTAATTCTTCCCTGTAACCAGCATATGAGTCTTGAATTTTCTTGGGATCTTGTTTCTACCATTCAGCAGTGACTGATGAGTCGATAATCCCAAGACAAGAACCGAGATGCTCTGAAACCACTGATAGAAGGTTGTAATATGAATGTCTTTAGGAATTGGGAATTAGGGTAAAGAAGAAGAAATTAGAAGATTGAAGAAGAAGAAGAGAGGGAATAAGAGAGAAGAACAGAGCGAGATAGAGAGAAGAGTTTCTGAAATAATTCTCTAAGAATCCATTACATGTCAAAAACTATCAAATACAATGGGATTATGCCTTATTTATAGGCTAGAGTGACTGAATGACCAAGCCAAGCTAAAACTAACTAACTAACTAATTAACTAATTCTAATGGCTAGTTCTAACTAACTGACATTAACTAACTTTTAAGTTTATATTACATTTATATATCAATATTTAGTTTCTACTAGTAGTTATCTTGTTAATTTCAGAGTTTTAAGTGCCTCAAATTGTTACAGCATGTTGTATTTTGGATTAGATTTCAACTTATTTTGGGGATCATTATGATATTTCATGAGTTTTGTGTGTGCTGATGTAAATGTTAGCTGCCACAAAAATTATTTAAATTCACCATACTACTGTTTAAGATTTTGATGATCTATCGAGCTTGCTGTGCTGTAAAATTTTGGGCATAAACATCTTTTGGTTTGGCAGACATGTTGGTGTTATGCAAGGCCCTGTTATTGCCCTTCCGAATTTATTTTTTCATTTAATGCTTATATAAGTTTTGAAATATGAAAAGAAACTATATATGTGTTTCGCTGTGTTTTTATTTTTTTCCCTTTTAAATTATGGGTGATTTGTTGGCAAAGCTTGGAATTGGATCCCATAAACTCCACTGTTGATGTTGTATTTCTCAATGTGAATTATTTATGCATCCTTTCACCATGAACAATGTCATGTTGGCCTGTACATAATTACTAACCATTATTACTACTTTTTTTCCTTCATTTCCCCTCTTCCTCCTGGGTTATGCTATTTGGCTCTAAAAGGATTTCTCAAGTGAAAAAGCTAGAGGAAATGTCATTAGACATTACGCTGATGAAATTATCAGTGATGTTATGCATTCAGAAAATAGGGATAATTTAGATGAAGATACGCCATCTGCTACTTCTGCTGGGACTATAAATAGTGCTTCAAAAGGGCATAAGAAAAAACATGGGAAATTGGCTCGTGAGTTTGTCAAGCAAAAGAAATTTTCTGGGCCTCTGTTACCATCAGAGGTTGGTTTCTTGCATGCGTTGTTTAATTTTGCTCTTGGATTAACATTCATAACTATTAACTTTATTTGTGATAAAAAGTCTGTTACTAGTGACGTGGTCAATGTACACAGCTGGTATAGAATCTGTCTGAGTCTCCTTGCCTAACTACAGGTTAAAGGTATACTGGAACTTTTGTGGAAAAATGAGGCTCAATTCTGTTCTCGTATTAGTGACATTCAAGATCTGGGATTTGGAAAGAAAGCAGGTTATTCGATGTTCTTTCTAGAAACTATTCTTGTTCCACCAACCAAATTCCGACCCCCAACCAGACGAGGTGATTCTGTAAGTATGACAATGGGTGAAATTGTTGATTTGCTCTATATCAGGCCACTATAAACCAATTTGGAGGGAATAAAATTGGTATTTTGGTATCCAAATTAAATTGTGTTTATGAGCAAATGTAGCATGTCTTGATAATATCCTATGATTAAGATGTTTGCATGTAATTTGTCATCTGATTTTTTTTCCTTCTGAGTTTCTTCTTTTACGGAATATTATTGCTGATATCTATAAAAACTGTCCTGTGTTATTGGTATTTATATTCATTGTTGCATTTTGTTTTATCTGACAATAATTATTTTGTATTGGAATTAGTTCTAAGTTGAATGTTGGACTTGTCCTCTTTTTGCTCAATCAATTTTGCTTCTGCATTCCTTAAAATAATGAAGGTTGCTTTTGGTGGAACTTGAAATAAAAAGAGAGCTATGGTGCTAGGGTATGTGTTATACTTAAATGTATTATGCCTGGTCCATGGCCAGTAGCCCGTATGCGCGCGCGTGCACACACAGAATCAGTGCTGAACATATGTACCATAGTTGACTATAATTAGATTGAAAAGGAAGTTTACTTTACACTGCAGTCTCTCCATACCTTTCTGTTCTCTCTGAGTTTCTGTCATACGGGGCTTAGTTCTTTGTAGTGATATTGTCAGAGCAATTTTATCTTAACTTTTCGTTTTGTTGGTATTGAAGGAAGCTAGTACAGTTATAAACAATTGTAAAATTCTTTGACAGTGTATTATAGTTTCTGTAACCAAGTGATGTGGAGTTCTAATTCTTGCTACCCTCCATTGCGTTTATTGAAATTATGTGGTAGCAGAGAGTATGGTGGGTTTGTGCTTTGTTCACACTTAATGTGAGCTGTGGTAGATTTTAATGAAACTCTTAATGAATCTTTGTGTAACTACCCAAGCTTTGAAGTTGAGGGATGCTTGAAAACCTTCAATCGCTTTATGGAAGGGGATAAAAGTAATTTGACATACAGAGTTAAGATTGTCTAAATTCCTCTTGCAATAGAAGTTTCTATTTCAAAAGTGGCATTTATGAAATTACATAAGTTGTATTCTTTCAGAAATTGAGAGGAATTAGACTAAGGATTTTTATTTCATTCATTACTCTTTACTTAATAGTATCTTTAGTTACTTGTTAAATGTCTATTTTAGGTGATGGAGCATCCTCAAACTGTCATGTTGGCTAAGGTCCTACAGTCCAACATTTCCTTAGGAAATGCCTATCTCAACAACTTAAATCACCCAATAATTATCAGGCGGTGGATGGATCTTCAGCAATCTGTAAATATGCTATTCGACAACAGAACCATGTCTGGTGAGATTTTTGTTCTAGTTTGGGTTTGTTCATGTTTATGAACTTGTAAACTATGGAGCTGAGCGCAGTTGTGTTGGCTTCTAATGTTAATTTAGCGGCTAAAATAGCCTATTATTGGGCTCATATTAGAGCCGGTAATACGGGCTCAACCCGCGGGCTCAACCCGCGAGCCCGCGGGTTTTGACGGGTTAGGGTTGGGAAAATCCCAACCCGCAAAAATGCGGGCCGCACAGGCCCGCACCGCATAACCCGCGGGTTAATGCGGGCTAGCCCGCGGGTTGGCGGGTTGGCCCGCAAAATATTTTATTTTTTTTTACATATAAAAATTTTATAAAACTTATAAGTTTTTCACTCTTATTTTAGTACCTCCCAATCCAAAGAGAAAAAATCTTAGCTTCTTTCCTTCTTCTTTACACAAAATTATTATATATTGGTTGTTTGAGGATGAGTTTATGTTTTATTTATAAACTTTAACAAATTTGATAACTTTATCTCTTAAATTTTAGATTATGTTTTTAAATTTTTATAAAAGCAATTATTGATACTAGGAAGGTAAATTTAATTATTCGTATATATGTGTCTCATATTTTCAATCCTCTTTAAAAAATATAAATTTTTTTTTTTCAAAAAAAAATGCCGGCCCGCGGGTTGGCCCGCAACCCGCACACTGCGGGTTAGGGTTGGCATTTTGCCAACCCGCAGAAGTGCGGGCTGCACAGGCCCGCACCGCGCGGGCCGCGGGTTGGTGCGGGCCAGCCCGCAACCCGCGGGCTGGCCCGTATTACCAGCTCTAGCTCATATATGTGTTTAGTAATTTAGTTATTATAATATTTGCTACTTTGTTCTGTTACTATTTTAATTATTTAGTATTATATTTTAATTTAATGTAGACCTGTTTTGATCAAATAAATGGTGACCTTTTTTAGATAGAATAGTGAATATTATCTTAGCTGTCTAGCTTATTAAATACATCTTGCATCTGAGAATTCATCATCGTGGAATAAAGCCTCTGTTTTGAGCATGACATCACAGCTTGGTTTGAGAGGTTCACTTCAGCTGTAAAAAGGATGGGGTGTTCTCTGGTGGACAGATCAGAAGCCGTTTGTAAAAACATGCCAGTGAGAACAATTAGTCCTAGTTATCTGTGTTCATGATATAATCATGATTGCGGATGATCTAGAGGAAATACATAGATTAAAGAATGCCTTAGCAATTAAATTTAAGGTAAAAGATCTAGGCAATTCGGGATATTTTATGGCAATGGAAGTACTTAGGTCTAGAATAAGGGGTCACTAATTCTTAGAGGAAGCAAAGTCTTTATTTTTTTAAGGGAATTGAAATTATCAAGGTTATTAAACCGGAACCGGTCAGTGAACCGGTCGGGATACTGGGTCAAGGGTCAGTGGGTCAGACCGGAGTCAAACCGGAAGTAACCCGGGACCAAACCGGTGAGAGAGTGAAAATTTTATGTTTATTAATATGAAATTATAAAGAAATTTAAAAAAAAAAGTTTTTAAAAAAAAAAAAAAAAAAAAAAACAGAACCGGACCGGTTTTCTCACCGGGTCACCGGTTCCCGGGCCGGACCGGCCGGTCCGGTCCGGGTTTAATAATCATGGAAATTATAGAAGCCATGCCAGCTAAAACTTATATAGAGGCGCTATGTAAACTTGAGGATTGGCAAGAGGGTACACTTATGAATAAGCTAAATACCAAATATTGTTAGGAAAGCTCATATACCTATCTTACACTTGGGAGATATGGCTTTCCAAATAGTGAGCTAGTTAGTTTATGAGCAAACCACACAGGAGCGCCTGGACGCAATATATAGAATTTTGAGGTATTTGAAAGTGACACCTGGTAGTAGGGGTGAGCAAAACCGAACTGTAACCGAACATCGAACCGAACCGAATGCAATTTTTGTTTTTCGGTTCGGTTATTTTAAAAATATTTTGGTTAAAACTGAAAAACCAAATTATATATTAATGTATTTATATTTATATTTAATAAATAGCATTAATATATATTATAATATATATATGTTTAATAGGTAATATTATAATTATAATAAAAATAACCATTACCCTAAATCCCCTTTAATCCTTGCGATCTTTCAATCGCTCATCTTACATACACTCGTGGTTCACTGGTCGCCTTCTCTTTTTATTTCATTACCAATCATTGTTTCTATCTATCTCTCCTTCCTCCCTCCTCTTCCTCCTCCCAAGTTCTTTGAATCTAGCGACGAAGGTGAGATCGATCTCAAGTCATCCTTGGGGTTCATCGTTGCAAGTGCCTGTGCCGTCAATCACACCATGGTATCTAATGTTTGATCTCTGCCAATAGCTTTTGTCTTCAATTGAAATTGACTATTTGTTTGCAAACTGCCATTTGTCAAGATTGATCTGAATCCTTGTAATGGTAGGCATGGGCGAAAAGTGTGATTTTTGTCTCATTTTTTATTGCATCTTCCTTGATAGTCAATACGTGGGATGTTGTTTATCTTTTTGGCTCAGCTATTTGATTGTCAAAAAATATTGATTTTAACTTAACCGAACCAAAATATTTTGTTTTGGTTTTATTTCGGTTCGAGATATGATTTTGGTTTTGTTCGGGCTTGCTAAATTCCCCTATTTTGGTTTTTGGTAACCGGATACTCACCCTTACCTGGTAGAGAATTGTTCTTTGGAAAAAGAGAAGATACAGAGTGTAGAAGCTTGTGCTGATGTCAGCTTTGTTGGATCAATGGTTTGATGAAATCATAAAATAAAAGATTCATTATGGACTACTGCAAATTTACATGGCAACTTGATGACCTGAACGAGTAAGAAGCGACTTGTAATACCAAGAAGTAGTGCATTTAGAGTGCCTTGGGGATTTGTGAGGGAATATGGATGCTTCGGTTGTTAAACCCATAAAGATATGGTGTGACAACATGGCAACAATAGGTAATTCATTGCAATGGCATGAAGCATGTTTAAATTGACTTACATTTCACAAAAGAAAGGGTTGAGTCAAGGACCATTGACTTAGCCCACCTTCAGTTAAGTGCTCAAGTTGCAGATATACTTTCAAAGGTTTTTTCAAGAATATGATTTGAAAAACTTATGCTTCGTTTGGTACTTTGGAAGAGTTTTTATGGAAGTGGAAGTAAAATTGGAATTGGAGATTAAGAGCACGTTTCGTTCAATCGCATTACATGTGTGCAATGGTAATCCTCATTGCATTACCATAAATGACATGTTTGGTTGACCTTATTAATGGTAATAAGGATTGCAATGGTTGTAACGTCCCAAATTTTGATTAAGGGCTAAGGATGATTATAGTGAATATTCATGGAAATTAGATCTTGTGAATTTTGAAATATTCATATTCATAAGGAAATGGACAAATAAATTCAAGAATTGAATTAAATTACAAAGGTGATAGCAAAATTATAATTTTGTCAATTTAGTCCAAGATTAATTATTTTTCAATTAATTGGAGTTAATTTCAATTAATTAAGGAAAATAAAGGAAAATGTATAAATTGAATTTTCTTGGTAGAATAAATTAAGATTTGTGGAATAAAGTAAAAGCCCATATTTTTATTTGTGGATATTTAGGAGAAGGGAAATATTTACATGGAAGAGAAATATGCCAAGTGGCATCATCTAAAGCCAAGAGATTAAAATTATAATTGCTAAAGTTGGAAGAGGATAAGATCAAAGTACAAGGTGAGGTCATAAAACTTAATTTTGGAAGTAAAGTAAATTGAGTAAAAATATGAAGATATTTATGAAGCTAATGCTTCATCTTTCTTATTCTCATTACATGACCAAACATAAGGAAAGAGAGAGAGAGAGAGGCTTCAAGAAGAAGTTTAGAAAAGCTAGAGAGAAGAAGGAGCAAAATCCAAAGGTAAGTCTTGTAGATCTTGTGATTAAGCTTCCCTTTTTGTCAAATAGCTCCTCTAACCTTTTGATCTTCATGGAAAACATGGGGTAGCAAGCAAAATCTCAAGGTTTAGGGGAGAAAGGGAGGACGATTTTTTAGAGAAAGAAAGTGAAGCAAACCAAGGTAATCTCAAAAACATCAACTCTTGTGGTTTATTGTTGTTGTTATTGTTGTTCTTGGCTTTGTTTGGTATTGGTTGGTTGATTTTGTAAATTTGGAGAGTCCTAATCCTAAGGGGTTATGCTGCCCAAATTTCTTTGAATCATAGTTAAGAAGTATTTAAGTGAGTTAATCAAGGATTAGAAGTGGAAAAGTACAAGTTTTGGAAGCTAAAACACAAAGCTCCATTTTTCTATTTTTCCTTCATTATTTCGGCCTGGACCAGATCTGGTAGTAGGAGTTGGATTTTCATGAAATAAATGGTTCCATTGGACTCAGCGGGCAAAAATATGTGGGGTTACAGTTGAGCACTTTTTCAGTAGAGGCTGAAAAAGCATAATTACGAAAACGTCATTGAAATCCCTAAATAGGGACTGTCAAGGGTATTTTCGTAATTTGACTGTGAATTTGGTGATTTTGGGCCCGGAAATGGATTCCTTAGGCTAAAATACTTTAGAATAGCCTTGGTCAAAACGTGCCATCAGGCCGGGTACGGCGGGGCCGGGCCGGGGTCCCGGGGGCATTTTTGTAAATTTTCACTATAGGCTAATATAACCATAAGAAACACTATGGAAGAGTCTAAAATGATATTTGGATAGGTTATAACCTATTTATTGTACATTTAATATTTTTGGACTGAGTCGGAAGCCGGAAGCGGCACGTTTTATGAGGCACACTAAAAAGGTGGTCTTTGAGATAGTACTTCCCAATCCTTTTAGGTGATTGTTAGAGACTTTCATAGCTACTTAAGGGACTTTAATGATAACCAAAACTAAGTGTTTTGAAGTCATTTGAGTATTAGAATAAGTGATAACACGTCGTCCTTAATTATGACTATAGGATTCGATATTTGCCCGGATCGTAGAAGGCCTACGCCTGATCAAGGACGGAAAGAACAAGGTAGTGACACTTTATCCTATATCATGTATATTGCATTGCTTGTTTGCATTAGTCATTGAATACAGTTACAGTGAAAGGACGTAGTGAAAGCCCGGCCTTGATTACAAATACAGTGAGAGGACGTGGCGAAAGCCCGGATTCGAATACAGATAAAGTGAAGGGGCGTGGCGTAAGCCCGACCTCGTATAGAGTGAAGGGAACTTGGCGAAAGCCCGGTCTTGAATATTGATTGCTGCATTGTGATATATGTTTACTTGCTTTGTATATATGCATCATATACGTAAACTGTTGCTACTGGGATTCTCTAGAATCTCATTCTTTCCAAATAACATTTTTAGACAGAGCAAGTGGATCGAAGAGCAAGCAAGTGGCAATGGACGATTAGGACTGCCGGCGGTAGTCTTAGTTAAATATTTTGATTTTATACTGAACTGGTTATCATTTTGGATAAATGTATATATTGAATAGATTTATAGTATTATAGTTTTGCGTAATCCCCAGTATGGATATTGAGATGGGTAATGATACCTTGTATAAACTGTTGGATTAATGTTATTATTTCGGGTGAACGTCGGGAATTGTGCTGATACTTTGATATTATATATGTGACAAACCGAATAGGCCTATTGATTTTATAATTGAATGAACGGAGATCTAATTGTAAAGATATTTTATAAAAATTTTAATTATCCTGGATCTCTTATTCAATTATTAAACGCGTTCAAACGCTAATCTCAGCCTAATTATTGAAGCGGGGGTTACAATGGTAATATATATTGCACATTTTTTGGTAATGTCCATTCACAGGGGAGGGGCTATGAATGATCAGTGCAGGTCTGCAATCCCTTATAAAATGTCTATTTTGCCCTCAATAACTCATATAAAAAGACAATAATTGGCCTCAACATTTCTTGTTTGTCCCATCGTTTTCCCTTTATCTATCTCTATCTCCAAAACATCTCCATCTCTTTCCCTTCATTACCATAATCTCTCTCTTCTACTTCTTGGTTGTCTCCTGTCCTCCATTATTATCGTTGCTCCCTCTCCTCCTATTCCATTGCCTCCCTCCCTCCATTACCGTCATCTCCTCCTTCTCCTTTGCCTCCAAATCAGCTAATCATTTTCTCCTTTCTCTAGATCTGTTTTGTTTTGGGTGCATCAAGCGTAGACCACGACTAAGCCAGTTGATGGAGAAAGGGAATCATTGTCGGCGGTGAGAGAAAATAAGAGGCTGCGATCAATATTTGGGAAGCTGGGTCAAGACGCATGTGCCAGAGAGTTGATCGTAGAAGGTCGCTAAAGGAAATCAAAGGGCAATTGAACTAGAATGATCACATACAACTGGTTTACTTTTTCCCTTTGAGATGCGACTAGGCTGGAAAGGCGGCTTGACTGGGGTAAATGAGAAGTGAGACCTGAAGATGGTGAACGCGTATCTCTGGAAGAGGTATGTTACTTTAGTTACTTCTTTCTTGTTCACGATAGTTGAATTATGAAGAAGAGACTATTAAAAGTGTTTCAATTAAGGTGTGTTTGTTTTGAAGTGAGGGGAAGGGAGGGGTAAATTACCTTTTTGGGTTGAAGGCATTTAAATTTTGGGTGAGAACCCAAAATCTAAAAGGAATGAGAGGGTAAATTTTGGGTTTCTTCTGTCCAAAATTATAATTTACCCTCCCCCAAAACCTAACACACCCTTAGTGTGAGTTGTTGAAGAGGTGTTGTAAGAACTCACGGGGGAATTGGCAAGGAGGTGCAAGACCACAATATGTGTGCTTGTGGTTGAGGGGCATTCTGGACTTTTATTCTTATTATTTAATTGATTAAATATAAAAAAAATATTTTTTTGCCAACATTCTCAATAATATACCAAACATATTGATGGTAATAAATATTACATTACACCCCATTGCACTACATTGTCACCACATCTAACGATTTGGTAATTGAACCAAACAGGCGTATATCATTTTTAATTAATATGTACGTTTATCATGTGAAAGGACGTATACGCCCTTAACTGAAAAAACCCAATCCCCATCTCTTACTGCTACAACAATACCTGCAGCCACTGTAATCAGCCACTACAAATTGGCCACAATAGAAGCAACCATAACCCTTCATTTTTCCACAAATATCAGCCATCAACATTCAATAATTACCTAAATAAATGAAAAAGAAACTGATCAAGGAGCAAAAACAGAGGTAATAGATTGAAGAAGAATAAAAATAGAGAGGTATCATTTAGATGTAGAAGAACGATGAGAACGGAGGAAGAGTCACGAACAAAGGTGGCGAACGTGGAGAGAGAAGGAGCATATCCTGACAACGGCATAGATCTGAAATGAATCAACTAGATCTTGAGTCTAAAGGCAACAAGGTTGACGGAGGTTGATGGCAGAGGGGACTAACAGAAGTCGGAGTCGACAGTGCTGATGGAAGTCGACGATGAAAGAGGCTGATAGTATTTGATGGAAGAAAAGGCTGAAATTGAAACCACTCTCTCAAATGTGAAGCCGATGGCAGAAGATGCTGACAGAAGATATCGTCAACCTCACCGGTGCTTCTTCGTCATCCTCGGTGCTCCTCTGTTGTCCACGTTGCTTCTCTAGCTCATCACCATTGTTGGATCTCTCACCATCTCAAAGGGTAAAAAGGGTAAAAGGGTCCACAAATTTGAGTTCCAATGGAATTGAACCAGTTCCATGGGTATGGGTAGGGGTGGGAATAGGCCAGACCAAGCTTTTGGCTTAACAGGCTAGGCCTGTTTTATATCAGGATGGCCTGATTCTGGCCTGTGGCTTGTAAGAGGCCATTTTTTAAGCCTAAGCCTGGTATAAAGACCTAGCCTGGCCTGTAGCCTGTTAAGGAGCTTAAAATTTTAAAATATTTTAAATAGGCTTACAGGCCATACAATAGATCTCTTGAAAAAATGGTCGAAAAAAAAATAGGCCAAACTACACTAATAATCCAATATACATCATAAAATATGAAACTAAATACAAAACCTATGAAACCTTCTCATCTTCACATCAAATCTTCAATATAATTTCTTCTTCTTCTTCTTCAAAGACCTTAAAAAAAAATCAACCAACGTTGGCGTCGGAGCAAATACATATGACGATGACGGAGGAGCATCGGAGCATCAACCGATGTTGGCATCGAAGGATCGTCAGAGCATCAACCGAATACAGATGATGATGACGGAGAAGGCTACGACGAAGGAGAATGGATGATGGAGGGAGAAGGCTGACGGAGTAGCAGAAACACGACGCCTGACAGAGAAGGGACGACAGATGACGATGACGATGAGACAGGGGAGTAGCATAAAAAGGGTCACGAAGAAGGGAGGAGTCGAGCCGTGGAGCCATGGAGTCAAGAAGGAGGGAAAACAGAAAGATCTAGAATCTAGTTGAACAATTCTAATCGGCAAGCACAGAGAGCACAGAAGAACTTGCGCTTGATAGTGAAGCCGAGAGGAAAGAAGCAGAACGTGTGCTTGAAGATGAGATGTGAGTGCTTGTGCAGTTGTGCTGTTGATGAGTGTTTGAGTGATGTGCTTGTGAGCTGTGAGTGCTTGTGGGGTCAGGGGAGTAGCACAAAGTAACAAAGGTCAAAGTGATGAGTGCTTGTGCTTTTCTTTGCTTTTTTGATTAAAGAGCACTTGTACTTTCGGTGAGTGATGAGACAAATTATTCGGTGTGTGGGGTAAATTATTTCCCTCTCAATTTTTTTTAATGGTTAACAGGCCGGCCTTATAGGCTTAAAAGGCCAATTAACAGGCCTAAGCCTGGCCTATTAAATGAAACAGGCTCCGAAGCAGGCCTTGGCCTGGCCTATTAGCCTGACAGGCCAGGCCTGGTCAGGCCCAGAACAGGCCAGGCGGCAGGCCCCTGACAAGCCGCCTGGCCTGTTCCCACCCCTAGGTATGGGTTGGAACTCACTTCCATCGATTTTGGCTGGAGTGAGCTCTCATGGGATCATGGGAACTAGGGTCTCAAATTTTCCATTTCCATTTCCCCAGTCGCATTAGTGGGAAGTTGGGAATGATCAATATTTATTCTCTAACACGAGGGTGAGTGTGAGCAACTAATAGGCTCTCTTTCGAGTAAAAAGAGACTAATATCAAATTGGTGTTCAGTTTGATTATAATAATTGCTTAATTAGATATGATGATGATGATGTTGTGAGCTTGAACATCTTGTTGAGGAGGAAAATAATGAAATCTACTCAAGAGAATAAAGGAAAATAGTGCAGGGTGATTTATCATTTTCCTAAAACTAAAATTACAGTCGCACAAATATAATCAAAGAAAATTTTCAGTCATTTTCCATAAAAGTATGCGATTAATAAGCACCCTTTTGGAAAGTACATGAGCTAAAGGGATCTCTACAACATGTCACACAATTATTAGGAAGAAGGCCTTATGTGGCACAAAGTCAGTTGTGTACTCTACATGAATGGATGGAGAAACCGGTTGATACTGTCTTACCTGATAGGGGGAGAAGTGCAGCCTGAGTAGTGCAACGGGTATTGTCAATCAGCAGAAAATTGCCCTAGCGGATTTAGCAAGGTTTGTAAATGCATATAGCTGAAAGTGAATGTTGAAGGCCAGAGAGTGTGTAGGTCTCAACTAAAGGGTTCTATTTATATTAATTTATGGCTTCAAGGCATAAAATACAAACAAAAATGAAAACAATATGATAAAGTATCCTGACCTCCCTTGGGGTTTGAAGCACTAGATACTCCTTTTATTTGAAAAATGTTACCTTCCCACCTTCTTTACTGTTTTATGCAGCTTATGTAAACTACCCTAAAGCTACATTCCCATTCAGAAAATAAACTAACATTCCCGTTCAGAAAATAAACATATTAGTGGACTTACCATTTCTTTTTTACCAAAGACCTACGATATTTTGCAGTATAGTTTTTTCCCTTAACAGTAAAAATATGTCTTATTTGCCCTTAATTCCTTATTCTTCAGTTGGGGAGCTCTCCCCAACGTTAAAAGGGGTAAAGACTTGTTGTTTGCTTATCCTTATCACATGGAAAAGTAGACCAAGCAGATAGAGAGATATGGAGACAATGAAGTCAAAAGTGTACAGTGACCTCATGTTGGCCTCTCCAATGTTAGATGCTTTCAAAGGAGGCCAATTTCTCCTCTCAAGTTCATTTATGGACTTTTTAACTCAGCCCCTTTTTTGAACCTATTGTGGCTATTGTCGACTGGAATGATAATTTTTTGTTTGTTGTTACTATTAATGAACAAAGTTTTCCGTTCTTTGGATTTATATGTATGCATCATGTGTTTTAATAGGCGGTTATTTTATAATTCTGATAGTTTGCCTATGCTTACATCAAAATTTCCTTGGTTGGTCTAGGTAAAAAAGATGTAGCTTCTGGAATTTGTCAGTTGTTAGAGAAGAAGGAAGGCATCTTCTGCCAGAAAATGATGGGAAAAAGGGTTAATTTTGCATGCCGCTCTGTGATATCTCCAGATCCTTATTTAGTTGTCAACGAAATTGGAATTCCCCCTTATTTTGCCTTAAGATTAACTTATCCTGAGGTGAGAGTTGTAACTAATCATTATTTGATGGACACGTTTATATTTTTTTCTCCATTTCCATCAACTTCTAACATTTAATCAGTTTAGCAATCTGCATATTTACAGCATTTCTATGCATAGAAGGGAGAAGGGTGTCTCCACTAACTTCTCTTTCCATTTAATGTCACAACCATTGGATCATGTCTTAATGGGTGAGATTTAGTGCTATGTAACAATGTTATAATTATAGATTTTTAATATATGTAATATAATAATAAAATTTTTTACATAGCATTAAATCTCACCCATTAAGACATGATCCAATGGTTGAGACATTAAGTAGAGAGAGAAGTTAGTGGAGACACTACTTTCCATGTATATATAGAATTGATAGAAGGATGTATTCTGTAGTTGTGCATTGTGCTTCATTTCCTTGAGCAACTTGAATACTTCTACTGACAACACTGTGCAAATGAATCCAAAGGTTTAAAATCGCCAAGACTTGTTTTGGGTGATTCTGGTAGAAATAGGATGTTTTGGATGATTAATTGTCGGTGCTTCATGATATAATTTGAAAGGTCTTGGGAACAATTTCAGTCGGCTTTGCTCTGTTTAAGATTTTTTCCATCTTTATTCTTAGGAGGATTTATCATCCTTCTTCGTATATGTATTCTCTCTCTGAAAAGATTATTGAAATTGAAAAGTCTAAAAGAAAAGTGGCTAAAATCAAAAGTATTGTGCTATAAATCTAGTTGGATGTTTGACCTAAGGGATTAGTCTGCCAATTTACCCTCTAAATATGGGTCCTTTAGATATTTAACCAATTTATTTTGCATTTGACAGAGACGATTTTGTTTGGGAGAAGTACTAGTATGATTATAATTTCGTGCCTTATACAATATAAAGGTAAATTTGTACGTTTTGAAAGTAGATAAAAGTTTTCGAAACTTATCTACCGTATCAAGGAAGTTATGAAATAAAGACACATGTTTTTGTTTCTTATTCGACTCTGCTTGGAGGTTTCCCTAATTATCTCAGCTTTTGTTGTGCATGCCTCTTATTTTGTTTACCGCCCCACCCTTTCCACCCTAAATTCTATGTTAATACCCTGCAGAGAGTTACACCTTGGAATGTAGTGAAGTTAAGAGATGCTATAAGTAATGACCCAGAATCTCTCCCAGGTGCCACACACTATGCTGATAAAGCATCCACAATCAAGCTTAGCCAAAGTGGGAAAGTTCTTTCTATGGCATCGAGGAAGCTGTCATCATCAAGAGGGGTTATCATGCAACATGGCAAGATACAAGATCATGAATTTGAAGGCAAAATTGTGTATCGGCATTTGAAAGATGGAGATGTTGTGCTTGTCAACCGACAGGTACTGCATTATCTAATTGGATATTTATATATAGAGTAAAATACTCTAACTTTTACCTTCCTTGCGTTTTGCCTTAATTACACAGACCTCCCCTCTATTTTGAAAACGAACACTGAAGTCCAAACCGTTAACTCCGTTGAGAATTTTTATTTTTAATTAAAAGGTATATTAAAATAAATTGTATTAGCTAATTTACCCTTCATCATTACTAATTCCCTTATTTTGGTTAAAATTGTTCAAGTAATTTAAGAGTTTTTTTTTTCTTTTTCTTAATTATTTTTCACTTTTGCAATTAGTTATTTGTTAAATTTGTTTTTCATATTGAGATAAAGACTTCATTAATTTTATTAATGCAGACATAGAAAACCTAATTAAAAATATGATTAATTCTTTTAATAGAGGCATACTTAAATGAACGTGTTTATAAATATTTGTGCAAAAAATGTATTTAAAAATTAAAATTTAAAATTAATGTAAGTTATACAATATCACAAATTTACATTGCTAATAACATATGGTAAATAAAAAAATACTGAATAAATGAGTTTCAATAATCATGATAAAAATTGTAAAAATTTAAAATTTTATAATATAATAAAAATTAATAAATTTTATAATATATTGGAAATTTTGATCATATATGTGTTAGGATTATTTTTTGTTTGTGTAAAAAATTTAATTTTGGGCGAATATAAATGTTTATTCATTTGTTGAAAGATGAATATTTTGGTCAAAGCAAATGTTTAATAGTCAAACTTAATGGTCAACTAATAGTTTGGTGGATGGAAATGAAATCTCAAATATGTAAGGAAGGATTCTGTAACATGCATTTTAATTTTTAGTAAGGTCTATATACGTTTCCAAAATTAGAAGGGGGGCTTGTATAATTTAAGTAAGATAGAAGGGTAGTCGTATTTTACTCTTATATATATTCGTGAATGGATATATTTGAACAACATGGTAGTTGCCGTTTATTCCTTTAATAAATTATTGTTTTTATGCATATGAATGCTGTTCAAATGCTTGTTGTTCGCAAAATGGCAACTTGTGGAAATTAGTCTGGTTTTTAAAAGTCTCTCTCTCTCTCTCTCTCTCTCTCTCATGTATTTTTTTGGATGAATATCTGTCTGAATATGTGGAATTTATACTTTTTAGTTTCACATTATATTCTATTGCAGCCTACACTTCATAAACCCAGTATAATGGCACATGCAGTCCGTGTCTTAAAGGGGGAGAAAACAGTGCGTATGCATTATGCAAACTGCAGGTACTATGAAATTGTATTATTTAAGCTTGGTATGATTTTGGATTGAATCAATAAGTATTGATTTGAATCTTACAGTCCTTGTGAAGTCATTGTGAATTTGTGATAATTTCATATTGATCAGTTGATGTACACTTGTATAATTTGTTAAATATTAATATAGTTGCTAACTTAGATTTGATTTTGTTTTTCCTACCCTCTTAATTTCAGTACTTACAATGCTGATTTTGATGGTGATGAGATTAATGTTCATTTTCCACAAGATGAAATTTCCCGTGCTGAAGCCTATAATATTGTAAATGCCAATAATCAATATGTCAAACCTACCAGTGGTGATCCAATAAGAGCCTTGATTCAGGTATTTACACAATAATACTATTAATACAAACAATAACAATGATGACAACCACAATCTTCATGTCCGAAGTGAGAAGTTCTTTTCTGATTTTGAGAGCCCCTTATTTTGAATAATTTTGCCAGGATCATATTGTAAGTGCTGCACTTCTTACAAAGAAGGATACTTTTTTAAGTTATGAAGAGTTCAATCAACTTCGATACAGTGCCGGTTACTACCAATTTTTTCTTGTGTTGTAAAGTAGTGACGTTTCTACATATTTGGCTCTTAAGACCCTTTCACACTTCAATTAAATATTGAAAAAAAAAAAAAACGTGAAAATGGAGAAGCAGCCTTAACATACTTGGATAGGAAGATATAAGCAGTCTTAACTCCAAGACAAGCTCTGGGATGTTGAAGGTGCTGCTTTCTGAAGGAATATTGAAACCTTCTGGGAAGAATTGTATTTCTCTTATGACTACATCTGGAGCAAAAGGTAGTATGGTAAGTTTACTGCTCTAACTCATGCTGATTTGATGGCCCCATGTATTACAAGAGAGTATCATGCATGCTGCATGTGCTGTTCTACAAGGGGAAAATGTTAGTTTTTCGTGTCCTCGAATAACATTTCCTGTAACATATGTATGTGACCAGTTATGATTCAGTTTGTACATTGTATGTTAGCGTTACACTTTGATGATCAGATCCAGGAGCATTAATTTTATGTTGTTTAATTTTTTAATACTAAATAATTTTTTATTTATATATTTTTGGTGATGTCCCTTGTTAGCGACTAAGGTAGTACGGGCTGTCAAAGTCCCATATCGAGTAGTATGAGCTGCTTGATGGGGTACTTAAGTGCCTTGACTCTCCCACTTCAACAGCTAACTTTTGGAGTGTGGTTCTCCAAGGTGCTTGAGTTCTGACTGGAGGGGCTGATCAGCAAGTGGCTGAGTGAAACACCGAGTGAAGTGCTGTAGAGTGGATCCCCAGAAAACTGACGTCTCGGCGGCTCCACTTCACTCGGCTCTTCATGGTCCCTATCATCCCTTCTTTCCCATCCCTTCTTTCCATGACCAAGATATTGTAGACCATCAAATTTTATTAATATGAAGTATTTCTCCATCTTTCAACTCATTTATCCCCTTGTAAAACATTTTGGGAGCCCTTCAATTTTATTCCAACAAGTGTTGGACTAGAATGAAATCCATTACATCATGCGTGATCGGATGAAAGAAGCTATTGAAGACAAAGTAGATGATGCACCTAATCAATTTGATTTTATATATTTTATTGGTAATGTTCCTACTTTCTACAAGCACGGTATTGGGGACTATCAAATTTTATTTATACTACGAATCTCCTTATCTTCCAAATTCATGTTCTCAAACACAGATTAAATTTTCTTCTCTTACATTTTGTAAACCCAAGTTTTATGTGTAGTAGTCTAGACCATAATGAAAATCATTACATCATGCTTGATGGGATGAGAGATCCTGTTGTAAACCCAAATTCTTTTGGAATGAAGCTTAAAAGTAGAAAAGCGTTGCTGCCATAGAGATTTCAGGCCAGCAGCATATTTTTAAGCCTTTATTATCGGTCCTTAATGATATCTATACAAGGTCAGGCTTTTTCTCTACAGTGTTTGACCGCTTTTTGCCCAAAGAACTGATTAAAGTCTGGTTTCTAGCTTGTACATTCAACTGCATTTTCATGTCTGTTTCTATGAACTTTTTCTTATGTTAGATTCTCGTCTTTCCCACAGGTACAAATTATGAGTGTGTCCTATTCATTGTTTTTAACAATTCCAAGTCAATTGCTGTGTCTTTTACAGGTCAATTTTCAGCAAATATCTTCTCATTTAGGTCAACAAGAGTTGGAAGGAAGACGAGTCCCTCGCATGGTTTCTGGAAAGACCTTACCATGCTTTCCTCCGTGGGATTGTTCCTCTAGAGCAGGAGGGTTCATTATTGATCGGTTTCTTACAAGTCTACGTCCACAAGAATATTACTTCCATTGCATGGCTGGTCATGAAGGGTAAGCAAACTTCTTCATTCTTGTCATAGATAAGGTTGTGATGCTAACCACAATAATCATAGAAAATAAAGTATTTACTTGTAGAAGTATATCTTGCTGGAGTCAAACATAAAAACAGCAATAGAGTTTTTGTATCTTTTTTTATGCTTGGCAATAAAGCTTTGAATGCATTATAGGAAGAAATGCTTTAGCAAAACAAAATGAAATAGAAGAGAAACAAATAAGAGTCTGTGTCTGAATCTCACTTGTCACTGTTTTGTTTTTGCATGGAAGGTATAATATCTATTGTTGGCTGTCATATGATTACTTCGTCTCACCTATTAATGTCTTTGCCTCACAGATTAGTTGATACGGCAGTCAAAACATCACGAAGTGGATACCTGCAAAGATGCCTAATAAAAAACCTTGAATGTCTAAAAGTTTGTTATGATCATTCTGTCCGTGATGCTGATGGATCAATTATTCAGTTCCGTTATGGAGAAGATGGGTGGATGTACATCAAACTAGCTTTCTCACCAAATTTGAAGCATGGTTATCTGTAAGAATTTTTTTATTAGTCTCAGAATCATAATTTACAAATAGAATCTGTGTCTGGTTATTTATTCAGTTGTTTATTAATTTCAGAATAAGGAAATGATTTACAGCACATGTCACAATGAGATAGACAGATCCACTCCTTATATTAACAAGTTGCCCGATGCTCTTAAAGAAAAAGCAGAAAACTTCATTTGTGATATCTCTTCTAAGCAGAGTATTTTCAATTCAATTAATCGAGCAGAGTTCTTGAAGTTGATGGGGCACAAATATGTCTCAAGTCTTGCCCAACCAGGAGAGCCAGTTGGCGTGTTGGCTTCTCAATCTGTGGGAGAACCGTCGACACAGATGACGTAAGTTCTTTATATCTCCATTGAAGTTTCTTCTCTTGTGGAAATTACTTGTACTCGCCATTACATTAGTGAAGCATGCATGAAGTTATTTTACTGTTGATAATACCAGTTGTGATCAGTGGAAATAGCTGCTGCAGTCAGGTAAGAATGATACTTAGAGCTGATATATTGACCTTCGCATGGACTAGAAATAGCTTATTTCTAGGCGAAGCAGAATCAATCATGCATGACTGTTGAGATCTGGAAATAAAAATTTGGAGGGACTTTATGGCCATGGTTTGGATTTAGAGGAGCTTTTTCAGTTTCCTGACAGAGTATGCAAGAAGGAAATTCTCCCTATTTGGAGGGAAGAATTGATGAATAGAAAAAATAATCATCAATTATAAGAACGAGGTGGGATAGACGATAATATAAACATGTAAATATAGAACAGTCAAAGGATGCTGATTATGGCTGTATAAAATGCTGGCTAAAATTACACCAGCTCTCTCATGTTCAACTACTTGAAGGCACCATGATGGAAACTGATTAAAAGCATAGAAACTGTCTACCATATCATGAGAGAATCTAGCCAATAATTTTCACATTCATTGGTTTCCTATGAACAAAGCTCACTGTGATCAAGCCCATCTCTACCATCTTCATCCTCCACACTTTTCCTCAACTTTCCATCATGATCCAGCCAATAATTTGGTTTTTGACCGAGCTCAATGACGTCGTTTGATCCATGTAGCCAACCCCATCTAGTAGGATAAGGCTTTGTTGTTGAATGGAGGTGAGCTTCACCAAGATAAAACAACAACAAGCAGCCTTATCCTGCTAGGTGATAAGCTTAAAATGACAAACTGGTGATTTTAGAATGACATGATAATAATTCATGTTCTGTAAATACTCCATCTTTGAGGATGAGAATAAATGAAGAGGATGAGTAGTGATCCAGACTCTAGCCCTGTTAGTGTGCCAGAGCATCATGTGAAATAGTACAACTAATTCAGCCATGATTAGGCCATGGTCTTACCATCGGTGAAATGGTACTTCAGTCAATTCAGTGACTGATCTGTGATTCTAATAATGCTGCAAGATTCAAACATGTAGTGTAATTTGTATTTTACCTTGTTCTCTCTGCCCATAATTCCTCATATTGGGTCATGCACATTATAAAGGCGAAGTAGAAATAGCATGGTATTTTACTATTTATATTGCTGATTACATGATAAAGGCATGATCCATCCTTTCTTGACGGATTAATTCCCCTTTTCCAGTTTAAATACATTCCACCTTGCTGGTCGAGGTGAAATGAATGTGACTCTTGGAATTCCGAGACTGCAAGAGATCTTGATGACTGCCTCTTCTGATATCAAGACCCCAGTCATGACATGCCCTTTGAGACAGGATAAATCCATGTGAGATATCAACATGCTGTGTTTGCTCTGCTTCTAAAACTCATTGATTGCTTTACATTTTGGACACATTTCTTTTCATTGATATCTTGCCTATTTGATGTTCATAGGGACCATGCCATTCGGCTTGCTCATAACCTAAAGAAAATAACAGTAGCAGATATAATAGAGAGTATGAAAGTGTCTGTTGTACCGCTTGCTGTTGATGGTGGTGGGATTTGCAGTATATATAAATTGGAGATGAAGCTTTACAAGCCTAAACACTACCCAAAATATGCTGATATACTGCTTGAGGACTGGGAGGAAACTCTGGAAGCTGTCTTTTTAAGAGAGTTGGAGGATTCTATTGAAAATCACGTACAACTGCTCTCTAGAATAATAGGCATAAAAGACTTCACGTCAGATACTTCAACTGCTTCACAAAGTTTAGAGGAAGATGATTCTAGCAATGGTTCTAAACACGAAAAAGCTCAAGATGATGGTGGTGGTGGTGGTGGGGAGGATGCTGAAGAGGGTGAGGATCTTGGTACTGATGCACAGAAGAGAAAACGACAAGGTAGAGATGAAATTGATTATGAAGATGGTGCTGGAGAAGAAACATATGAAGGAGAGCAGTTGGAGGAAACCATTGGAGAGGATGGTGACCATGATGAGAGTGATATTGAAGTCAATGAGAATCATGTCACTCGAGTACTTGGATCCACGCACAGCAAGTCTTGGGATGAAAAGCCTAAAATGAAATCTAGAGTGACAGAAAAAAAGGAGACTGACAGGGCAGTCTTTGTCAAAGCAAAAGGGATGCATTTTGAGGTCCATTTTAAATTTACCAGAAAAGAACCCCATATTTTGTTGGCTCAGGTAATTTTGAATGCACCTCATTTTCTGTTAATGTTGGTGTTCATTTCCTTGATGTAGGGCGTGGATAGTTGACTATTTACTTATTGTTACTGCTCTTGTTAAAATGGGGATGCTCTAAAAGAGTGCATGCCATCCTTTCCTCTGGCGAATAACAGTCATAGAAACAATTTAAGTGAAGTGCAATTTGGAAGCATATATATTGGCCAATAAGAAATTTGTTTCGTGTTTAGCCGTTCTATTTATAAAACCTGAGCTTTTCAGGTCAATGTACCATCCTTTTTTCTTAGGCCTCCAGTGTAGCTTGATTGAATTCAGTGTTTTATCTAATTATATGCAGATTGCTAGCAGAACAGGAAAGAAGGTTTGCATCCAAAACTTTGGAAAGGTTGACCAATGTAGAGCTATTACGTGCAAGGAGAGTCAAGTAATCTACTATGGTAAAAACCACAGGAAAAGGGAAGATATTCCATCCTCAGTAAAGGAGAAAATACCAGCACTTCAGACGACTGGTGTAGATTTCAATACATTCTGGGAATTGCGAGACCAACTTGATGTTAGGTACATATATTCAAACAACGTCCATGCTATGCTAGAAACGTATGGGGTGGAAGATGCCAGAGAGACCATCATCAGGGAAATAACAAATGTTTTCAAATCTTATGGTATATCCGTTAATATTCGGCACTTAACCCTTATTGCTGATTATATGACGCATACCGGTGCGTATCGTCCAATGAGCAGAGTTGGGAGCATAGCTGAGTCCACTTCTCCTTTAAGCAAAATGTCTTTCGAGACAGCAGCCAAATTCATAGTTGAAGCAGCCTATCATGGGGAGCTTGACTGCTTGGAGACGCCCTCTTCTAGAGTCTGTCTTGGTATGCCAATGAAGATGGGTACTGGCAGTTTTGATTTGATACAGAACCTCTAACTCGCTGAGGGGTACGATCTTCTACACTAAAACATCATTCCTGGAGTTCCTGCAAAATTTTGACCTGTGTAATATATTGTTTAGTTTAGAGTCATTTTTTTGCCGAGAAAGGCAATTAATGTATTGATAGAAGTTTCAGGCCTAAAAATATATTGATATGGGGTTTTGTCCTGGGGGATGCAACTCCCCTTACACAGTTTATTCGCATGGAATGAGTGGTGATAATCTATCCTGTTATTTTCCCGTTACCAAATGAAGAGAATGGTGCATTGTAGTCTTTTGGTGAAAGTCTCAGTGTAATATGACATTGTCATAGTTTTGACAGCATGAGGTAATATTACTTGATTTGCATGCATTACTTAAGTCTGCTTACTGCAGCGGAAGGTGAATACTGTACGAAAAGAATATTATCCCCCAAAAAGTAACAAGACAAAACCCTAAGAAGTAAGAACTAATAAGTAGTTGACAGTTGTGGTAACAAGCAAAAAAGAAAATAAAGGTAAAACACGGTCTAGATGAAGACTTAAGAGAACCATACGAAAAAGGGCGCTTTACAGGTTCTATGGGCTGACGGTAATGAATAAAATTTCGTGCCCCATTAATTATTTGTGTTAAAATTTTGCATGTCTTAGACCGTGAACTTATGAACTAACCCTCGCAGTGATTCTGATAGATCAGAAAAAGAAAACAGTAACCCACTAAAAGGTCAGTGAAAAGTAGGCCTAAGAAAATGGCCATGGGCTAGCAGCGTTCTTTGTTTTTTAAGGGTCAACGCCTAATAGCTTTTATTTTTCTTGATGAAATTTATGTCTGGCAGCTTTTCTTTGCCGAAAAAGAAAACCCTACTGTTTTATTCATCTTCGTGTGCGGCTTTATACGACAGTAGCTGTCAAAGGTATTCGAACCAAGGGTTAAAAAAAAAAAAACTAGAACATGTTCGTTATAATGAATAAATGAGTTTGTAGTTATGATATGATCTGTCATAGGCAGTGGAAGAAAATGCATTATTCTTTGGATTTCTTGGAACAGTAATGACTGAATTGAAACTGTTGTCTCTTTCATTTTCTTATGAAGGAAGCTGAGTTAGGGAGGAGCAGAAACAGCTCTCTCTCTCTCTGTATTTATTGGCTGATCAGCAGATAGTGCCCTTTAACTTCATCATTCTCAATCCTTCTCTTGATGGTGATTGTTTATCTAACTCGCCTCACACAGTCCACCTCACATGATAGCCTTCTTAGAACTCATTTCATCACCTTGTATAATGAACAAGTGGACATCTCAGCTCAAAATTTACGGTTCAAGCAAACTCCATTTTCTTGGTCTAAACTTGATGGTGTCTCTGTCCAAACAAACTCTTGATGATGGTGTCAAGAAATATATAAATAGGTCAAATAGCCGTACTCATGTAAAGGCTTTTGATTAGAGTAGAGAGCCAAGCAGTTGGATGAAGATGTTCACAACTCATCACTTATCATAATAACCTCAGAATTCAGGCCCCTCTATTCCTCTTCTTTACTCTCTCTCTCTCTCTCTCTCTCTCTCTCTGAGTGAACCCAGTTAACCCTCGAAAGAGCTCTCTCTCTCTCTCTGAGTGAACCCAGTTAACCCTCGAAAGAGAGAGACGTGTGTGCATGTGGGTGAGAAGGTATTGATGACGTCATAACTTTCTTTAAACAGTGCGTCTCAATCACCAAACTAATTTGGACCGTCCATGTACACCAGACAGAATTTTATTATTTGTTCCCTTCCTCCTCCGTCGGCTACATCTCTTTTCTTCTTCATCAATCTTTAATTTCTTTCACGCCTTATATTCTCTCCTTTGCACGCACAAATTTTTAACAGACAAAAGTTGTCATCATTATTCGTAAAAGGTTTAGTTGTATTAAGTAGTCGTTTAATTATGTGAATTCTTATTATGTTAATTAAACTTCATTCCTTCTAAAAGGTTGACGATACATTATTTTAACTAAGTTATTTCCAGGCCTGACCCAAAAAATTGTTTCCTTCACCATTATTCCAATTTTCTATCAACCACATGCTTGATATATTTTACCAAATGGAACAGTGTTTAATTAATGGCATCATCAGCTCCAATGAGATGGACCACAATATAGCAATTTACAAGCAATCCTCAGAAAGGAACTGTAGGAAAAATATATAAGGGAGATAGAGAACTAGCGTATCAGGGCGAATCCATGTTCGGATTCGAGACAAAGCTTCATAATTGTGCCCACACAATTATTAGACTACTAGAGCCTAATTGTGATTTACACAGCAGATCACCAGAACCAGAAAGATGGTAGGAAAGAAGAGATTGCCAGAAAGCTCAATGGCGGGGTGAATTGCAATTGAGGAGGCACACCCTATTTATAGTGGTTTATGGAGGCCACTAATTAGGAAACGTGTGCACTCCTTCTTGCCCTTCAAGACAGCAATTAAATTAATTGATTCTCAATTAATTTCCTAATTATGGTTATTTGTTCCTCAATTAACAATCCCATAATTAATACTGACTTATTCCCAATCTGCAATTAATGCTGATTTATTCTTATTTGATTAGGCTACTTATATCCTAATCAAATAGTCCGGCCCATCAAGGGCGGACTTGGACCCAAAGTCCAATATCTCCCACTCGTACTTGATGGGTCTCCCATCGTGCATGCGTTACTCTTTCTTGTTTCATACTTGGTGTCTGCCGTGACCGCGTGGGCAAAAACGTCTTTAAGATTTGGTGCTTGTGATACTAGAAATCCCTTATACTGGATCAGCATCCAAGGACCCCATTTATATATAATCGTAAGCTATATATTCATTGCCTCATATGCCCTAGATTCTCCCATACATATTACTCATGGCATATCTAATCCCTCTCGAGTTAATATGTTGATTAACTCAGATTGCCTTCCACACACATAGTATTTATATTCCCTGAGGAGGTTCTACCACATGGAAACGCTCTTTAATGGAACTTTAGCTTTAACTAGTCGTGACCAAGAAACTACCGGTTTCGCTTGGTGGGCCGGGAATGCCCGACTTATCAATTTATCCGGTAAACTACTGGGGGCTCATGTAGCCCATGCCGGATTAATCGTATTCTGGGCCGCACTTACAAGCTACACATAGAGCTAGTAAGGGGTCGACCACAGACACTAGCACATCTTATGCATTTAAGAGTAAATCTTCCTTTTTGACTAAACATCAATCCATCTCAACTTGGTCGCTTTCCTAGTTTTTACTCATATGACCGAATCGAGTGTGATCATAGAGCTTCAGCTAAAGTAGCTGTCACCAAACCAAGCTTTCATGATGCCGCCTAAGTCTTAAGGGCATCGTGGAAGGATTCTTCTTCCTGGGACTCACACTGTAGTGAACTAGGGATCTTTCACCCATATCCTATGTTGTAGTCTAACTCTCAAGCACATGCAGAATGAATTGCATGCTACGGTGAACGGTATAACCCCCTTCCGTAATTATATCCGAAATACTCAATTAAAATGAAATAGAGACCAATAGGAAACAAAACTTATTTAAAATCCCATCTTCACGACAGGGTTTTCATAAAACACTTTCGAAATATAATTAACCTGGTCTCATATTCAATTTCGAATACAATTACATTACGCGGAATATCACATTAATACAAATATCAGAGTGTACAACAATATCATCCCGGTAACTTCCGGGTTCATATATGTACATAAAATTTATAGGCACATTCGCCCTTTACCACTCCTCAAACGGGGATTACACAAGTCTCAACTCTATACATAATCAAATATACATTCCACAATATATACATCCAAATCCAAATACGAATATCCAAATATACATCCCAACTATGATAACCAACTACCAAAATCTATAACCCGAAGTAGTCCTCGTCGCCTTTGCCTGTTTGCTCCAACCTCGATCCACCTACCCTGTCTAAAATGTTGGTAGGGGAGGGTGAGATTAGAGAGAATCTCAGTAGGAAACAAATACCTAAATGCATGTATGATATGTATTTAATGCATGACATGCTTGCAATACATATCTCATGTTTATATAATGACATATCTGCGTGCTCAATGTTTCAACAACATACTTATGGCCATAGCATAACTAGAAACAGAGCTACAATCATTCATACATGTTTCACATAATCAAGCAAAGCAATACATGCATCAAAACACAAACACAAATATCAAAGCATGCAAAAGAGGTAAGTTCCCTACCCTCTTTCCACGTAAGCTCCAGCTCCGCTTACTCGCGATCAGAACGAATACCAAACCACGTTCAGGGCGAACATCAACCCTATAATCAAATCAAGGACATAGGGTTATTCTCTATTCCAAATCCTTAATTTCATATCACTTAAGGTTGGTTACCATTCACACCCTTTAGGTGGCTAAAATAAGCTCAACGAAAGCCTAAAGGATTGGGACGTACTAGGTTGGAAATCACCTTTCAAAATCTCAAAATGCTGAAAATTGGGTTCTGGCTGCAGCCAAAAATGGCTAAAAACGTCACAGAAACATTTTGGCTGCAGCCAAGAATTTCTGGCTGCGGCCAGGACACACACAGAAAGTTTTGCGCTGGAGCCAGAATTTTGGCTGCAGCCAAGGAAACTTCAAAAATTCATAACTTGCTCTAGCAAACTTGAAACAAGGTGATTCCAAAGCCCATTGAAAGATATTCAAGTCCCTTTTATGGGAAAAATATGTCTCATTACCAGAAATCACCACACAAATCCAGATTTACACAAAATCCAACATTGCTCCAAAACAGAATCCAGTTTCGTCCTCAAACTTTGGGCAAACATAAATCCCAGTTCACAAAACGAAAGGGCACAATTTATATGTCCATTTTGGAGCTTAAGATGTGAAATTCAAGACTGGAAAGTTTCATAATTTGTAGAGACCATTTGCCCATTCAAAACGCTCACACAAACTGACTGCCCAGAACAGAACCTCAAAAGACAGAATTCCAGTTTTTGCAATTTGGCTTCCAATGGTTCCATTTTCATATCAAACATCATTCTCACACAAAATTTCACAAGGAATCCATTGGAAATACCAAATCAACCAAATTCATATCACTTTGACATGTTTTACCAACAATCACAACATGTCAACACAAATCACAACACAAACACCACATTGTTATCCTTTTCATTCCAAGTTCTCAAACCAATTCCAATGACCAAATTACACAACAAAACACCATTTTCAACACAAAACACATGACAATTCACGCATTTCACAATTCCACCAAAATCAGGGAAAAAACAAAAATTCACAATACTCATCCACAAATCACAAAACTTAGATCAAAAGGCTTCAAATACTCACCTCTTCCTCTTTCCCAAACCAATTCTTTGATTCTTCATCTTTCCAAATTTCCTCAAGCCATCAAACACCTCCAATCAAGAATCTAAAACCATAGAGATGAAGCTCTCATCACTATGAACAACTTTATAGAAGGTGATTAGAGCTAAAGAGGACACCAAGATAACAAAATCTCACCTTTTTCCTTTCTCTTTCCACCTTGCTCTTGGCGAAAATGGAGAACAAGAGAGAGATGAAGATGATGATCAGATTTTAGCCCCAAAAAGACACACATGGACGACCAAATAAGTCTTTATATCATCTTGATGTAATTTCAAGATTAAGCTTGCTGTCATTGCCAAAGTTCAGAGTTAAAACGCATAATGGACAACCTTCCATTGTAGTACTCCTTAGCCACTAAGTGTTTTAGGTTTTATATGCCCCCAATAGATTTGAGAACCTACTTGTTCCTAATCACCTCCTAGATAGGTGACAAATTGCCTAAAACATATACTTGGCTAGTTCCAAAAGAGGAATCCTTATAACACTTTGCAATTCTTCTTAGCAGGTCCTTCTTGTGTCTTTCAGACACTTATAGGTAGTTATCATCACCTTCTAAATGATGAAGAGAGCATTTAGTCCATTAGGGAATCTATCCCCTTATAGTCATTTGCTAGATGACAATTTGCTCTGAGGTGGATTTCATAGGATTCTTTTCCTATGCATGGGTGAGGTAATCCTCTTACCTCTTTCATTGTGAAAATGGTCTTAACCCTCCTACTCAGATCAGTGAACTTAGGAATACTTGATTATTCCTTGTTTCTGTGAACCTCTTAAAGAGATTTATTGTGATTAATGCTCATTTCCTGCTAGGAAATCTGAGTTTTATGAACGTTGCGTCCCTCAGCTCTTTCGCAGTCATTGAGCCGTTATCATTTTTACTAATGAAGATGTGTCTTGTCAAAATGTCAGGTCATCTCACAACGAGACACCTTGTATACCTTGACCCCAATCTTCCTTACTCATAGGAAGAATTATGGATATAAAGTTACTGACCCTTATGGTCTTAACGAGCTTGTGCCTGATCTAAGGCCTATCCATGATTCACAGGGTAAGGTCGTGACCGACATAGAGGGCATTTGGTTAAGTGTGAAAATAATAGCTGTGAGTTTACATACCAACATATGGCTAATAGTTTAACTTATGCCATTATTTACTTAACCATGTCAAAGGAGAGGTCTATCTTTCCATTTATGTTGAAGGGTTCTAGGTATTGATAGTTGCCTAACAATGTCTTTCTTGTACAAAAAGTAGCTTGAACTAATCACGTGGGTGTCTTTAACCCTTGTTAGTTCGAAAGATCTTATCCTTTTAGTTTAACTTATTCCTGACTAGTTCAGCCATTATCTAACAGCTTCACACTTGCCAAAAATCAAGTAAACATTACTGTATTTCGAGTAAATGTCCTCAACGTTAACGAAACACCAAGCTCTATGTTTTGCCCTCACGTTCATTGGTTCACTAACGTCATAATTTGCCAATTGCAGTGGATTTTCTCAAAAATATTTCTTTGTCTTTCTTGCCAGGTAGAATAAGTTCTTAACTTATTCATAAGGGTATTAACCTTTAGCACATGTTGTTTAGCCAATACTCTTTTGCTAGTTTGATTATTTCTTTTGATCAATGTGTATATATGTAAAGAAATGAAATCTTTTATGCTTAAAAAGAAACATCAAAATCCAACGAAGGATTTGAGAATCATAGTCCCATCGATCCTTAACTAAAGAGATAGCAAAGATGTGATTCTGTCAGTTGTAATTGCATGGAGTGAATCAGGGTGGTTTATCTATGCAGAGTTAATGTGCAAGTTCCAATCCCTTGATTCTATCTCTTTATTGCTTTGCATTTGACATGAAGCCATATGCTTCTGTGAAACATCCACAACTCATGTGGATTGCTACTTTTACAACCCTTAAGGACTATCAATATAGCTTTTCATCTTTGTAAAAACCATTTGACCTCCTCTAGATCAAGTTTACCTCATAAGTTTCTTGCCCTTAAGCTTAGAAGATGAATCCTCCCACTCTTTAGCTAATTTCGTCTGACTGGTGGATCTTGGATCCTTCAATCTTTCACACTCAAGTTCAATGTGGCAAATCACATTGCTGAAGGTCACAATATGCATATCAGGGACAATAATTACTTTTGTATATGCACGCTCACTGGAAGACGTGGCTCACTCCTATTCACTAGTAGACATAGCTTCCTCCCACTCACTAGGAGACGTCTTATCACAACATACACTTGTCGTTTGTTAGAAAGAACTTGGCATTTAGTTTGTCTCAACTTCTTAGTTTGACATTTGCCTCAAGTGTTGCCTAAACTACATGTTAGGACTTAGTACACTATGTTAAAACTTAACTTAGTTTTAACTTTATGGAAGAAGATCACCTATTCCACTATCTTCCAACACTATCCACACGGCTTGGATAAGGTTACATTGCTCGTACCATCATAAGTTTAAGCAATGTTGTTCTTTCTATGCTTGATAGCATAAACTTTTTGTATCCTTTGGCTGCTTCAGCCTCTAAATGCTGAAGACTAGTTGGTAGGATATCCCGACATCTCATTCTTCCTAAATAAAAATGAGATTTGAGAATTTCTAACTCCATAGTCATCCCTATTGAGCTTGTCTTCATAAGCTCAGTCAAATAGACTTGATCATAATTGGTCACTTAGACGATTATGGTATACAAATCATATTTGTTTAAATAAGATAAAGGATAATTAGATAATAAGTTCACTAGTTTCATGTTTAGGAGACAACTAGGTTGACTCATATCCCAATCATGCTAGTTAGCTCATCACCCTTTTAACCATAGTCTTCATTGAACACTTTCCCCTTTTGGATTTCTAGACGTATTCCAGAAACCCCCACTCAATCAAAGATAGTTATATCTAGAAGATAATACCACAATATCATCTAATCAACATGAATGTTTGTGGAAACAAGAAGAGAATATTCTTAATTCAATTCCAAAAATAAAGAATTTAATCATGAAATTCAATGGAAAAAGAACATTCAAAAACTTTATCTCATATTGTTGTCTCTTAACTAGGTTCTCCGTCTCATAGGCCCTTCTGACCATATAAACTCATGTAGCATCTAGCTATAATGTTCAGCTCCTCTTTGCCATGTTTACATCCACTTACTTGGATGTAATTGCAGTATACCTCCCACTTGATGAAATGATTCTCACATCTCTATCTATCTTGTCCTTTGTTACAACATTTGTGATAAAGGGTTGACTTTTAGAAGTCATTGCTTCAATCCAAGTGAATCAATGTGGTTAGAAGCATGGGAAGACTTATTATTATTCAATAATTTCAAGTTGCTACAATTTTCAGGTTTTTATCTCTAAGAGTTTAAGTCAAGGTTGGATAGGATTTTATATTTAAAAAACTCATTTGAATAATCCCTTACTTTTAAAGAATCTTTCAGCATTAACCTTATGTTACAGCTAAAATACTCTTAATAAGTAAGCCAACCTATCCCAAAAACAATAGAATCATTATTGACTCAATTTCAATGTTTTTGGGAATCTCTAAGTGCATATAAGCATTTTTTTGACTCAAAACAGATCCAAACGTGATTCAAATATATGCAAATTATATATCAAATTGAAGCTATAGAATTTAGGGATTTTTATGAAGCAACCACGTCTCAATCGGAGGTCCCACACGCCTACACGTGCCCATAGAAGGTGTCTAGATCAAAAAATCTTAAAAAATTGGAAAATTCTAACGTTGGCTACTCTCGGCGCTTGCGGCCGTCCTCCGGTGACACGCGCTGGCTTTAGTGACTCCACGTGCCGTCCTCTCTCCGACGGTGCTTGCCACGTGTCAATCAGAGGCCTCAGTGTGCCCCACGTACCATCTATCAGTTTCTCTTTTCGGTCAACTTGACCGTTGACCGTTGACCTGTCAACGCCTTGACTAGGCTGATGTGTCTCGGTCAACATGGCTGGTCAACGGATGACGTGGCCGACGTTGATCGTTGCTGACATGGCTTTAAACGCTGACGTGGCCCTTCCTCATTGGTGCCACGTGTATCTGTTGGCCAATGACGTGGCAGTTGACTGCCACATCATCATCTTCAACCTCCCACCGAGTCAACCCGACTCGGTTGGAGTTCTGGCGGTGCATCGCGACCAGCCAACTTTGGAAGACCATATCTCCCTCGTTTTAGCTTTGTTTTTTGCGTTCTTGGTGTTGTTGAAATTGTAGTTCAGCAAACTATAAATCCATGGCTTTTATTTGATCTTAAAACCTCTGTTTCATTCATCAAATCACAAGTAAAGTGGCGGTGACGACAAATGACCCGACAACTTCTTTCCTTCATTTCTCCCTCATTCGGACTCCGTTTGACGCATTCTAAGCATCGTTGGAATCGTCTCTTCGAGATCTACACATCCATGGCTTCGTTTGGGGCAAAAATACTTAGTTTTGAACACCCTATTTTTTCTCGACGTTGACGGCACTGTGTAATCCCACCTGGATGTGTGTCCTCTGTGCCTCAAAAACTTTCCTAGCCTTTTGAGTGTCAATGTCTCTTGTTTTTTGTTCCACATAGGTTCCAAAAACTCAACCTTTAAGAAATCAAAAAAGTGAGGAGAAGAAGAAGAATGAAGTTTGAGGAGCAGAAGTATTTTATGTACAAAACTTTTTAAACTTCTGAACTCATTGTCATGTATCCATATGTGAACCAGAGAGCATACATGGAGTAGTTTCAAGCAATTGAATTAGAGAGGGCACACACGCATTACACATTATATGTATATAATATATGGGGTAGAGACATTCATATACATACACGCGCATGATCGAAAAAAAAGAGGCAAAAACTTTGTTAATTGCAATATGCTACAACAACACATCCAAGAGCAGCATCTCTTATGAAAAACAAATGTTCATAACATATGCATATATAGGAAAACTTTTACTTTGGATAAAAAAAATTTTATTTCTTTACACATTCGGGAAGAAGAAAAAAAATTGAAGCGGCATATTACTATCATAATATAATCTCATATATATGATTTCACAGTGGAAATAAAAAATTATGATGAGGATATAAACAAATTATATCATATTATTATTCACATAGAATAATCACAAACACAAAGATCAATAGGCTCTGATGCCAATGTAGGAAAAATATATAAAGGAGATAGAGAACTGGCTTACCGGGGCGAATCCATATTCGGATCCGGGTCAAAGCTCCAATGCTCAATAATTGTGCCCACACAATTATTAGACTACTAGAGCCTAATTGTGATTTGCACAGCAGATCACCAGAACTAGAAAGATGGTAGGAGAGAAGAGATTGCCAAAAAGCTCAATGGCGAGGTGAATTGCAATTGAGGACGCACACCCTATTTATAGTGGTTTATAGAGGCCACTAATTAGGAAACATGTGCACTCCTTCTTGCCCTTTGATAGAGATCAATATTTATATATTTTTATTAATTAATCTTAGGCTTTTGTGGGACTTAATTGAATATTTTGGACATAATCAAGTGATAATGTGAGATTGTAGTGAAAGAATAATTTGGGGAATTATATTAGTTAAATTGTTATATTTTTATTTAATATTTGTTATTCCTATTATTCTTTAATTGTGAGCAAAAGATATTACCTTTGTGAATATAATTTTATAGGTGATGATGTGGCACAACTTGAGTGGTCAAGGTCAAATATGTTATTTTGGAGCTTAATGAAGAACAAAAGTGGAACATCACAAGTACAGAATTTATTTTCACATTTTTTCTAAGAGGAAGTTAAATGAGTAAGGGCCTTGTTTGGTGGTTGCAATTTTGTGTCTAATGCCAAAACATATTTTTATCTCTTATCCAAACAAGGCACAACTCACTTTTTAACCTAAAAAGAAAAGGAAGGATGAGAAAAGAATTGAGAGTGGCGGCTGTTATGGAGAAGAGAGGATAGAGCCGAAATAATGAATAAAAGCTGCTTAACCGATGGGAATTGAGAGGAACAAGAAGTGAACCAAAAAGATTATAAAAGGAAAGGAGGCTGAACCGAGAACAATGTGAAAGGGGAAAAGAAAAGGAAGCAGCCGAATTTATTGACTCATGGAGAATAGCTGAACCAAATGTGAAGAGGAATAATTGAAGAAATGAATTGAGAGCTGCTGAACCAAGTTGATTGGGATAAATGAAGAAAGAGGAGAAGAAGCCAAAATTGTTGAATGAGGAAAAGGAGGGTTGACCGATGGATTAAGCTTGCTGGATCGAAATGGTTTTGAGAAAAAGGGGTGAGTTAACCGAATAGGAAGAAGGAAGGAAGTAGGAGCCGACACTTGAAGAAGGAGGGGGACCACGTGAGAAAAAAAAGAAAAATTAAGGGTTGCGGCTGGTGTGAAAAGGGGGTGGCTGTGCGTGAAAGAAGAAGACCGAATGAAAAACCAAAAAGGCGAATAGATTACGGCTGTGAAGAAAGGAAGGAGGAGAGCATCGACTTGAGAGGTGTGTGGTGGTTGTGTGTAGAATTGAATGGAGTTGAAGGAGGAGGACCAAATGGATTATGAAAGTTGAGGAGCTGTTCGGTGTGCTTTCCTTTATTCTCCATGGCTGATTGTTCATCCTTCCATCAAGCTTCATCTTCCTCTTCATTTATGAGTAGCTAAAGTGTTGGTGATTTTCTTGAGTTGGGTAATGGTTTGAGCTTCTAAACTTCAACGGAATTCCTTAAGCTCTCTTTCTATTTCATAATTGTATGGCTTGGTAAAGTATGTGATTATGATCTAGATTGTTCTATGCCAAGTGAATAAACTTGGTAGTTGAGCTAGGAGTTGATTAATTAAGCTTTGTATGATTCAAATTAGGAGTAGGTTGAGTTGTTTATTCCAACTTGGTTGAGTGGATTGTAAATGACTAAACTAAATGCTTTGAACTTTTGTAATGCTAATTACAAGCTAGAATTGGAAGTTGATTATTCATCTCCTTGAAGTCTGAATTATTTGGTGATATTCATTTAATTGCTTCGGTAGAATGAATTAAATGATTATTGCAAGTATGGAGCTAGTGGTAGCTTAGTTCCATCCTCTTGACTCATATCATGGAATTCATATCATTAGCAAGCAAGGAAGACTAAAACCTCAACTCAAGGGAATCCCATTTTATCATTATATTAGTTAATCGAATTTATCTTGTTGTTAGTGTTAATTTCAATTCCTTTTGCTTCTTTGTTTTAAAAACTGAAAAATACAAAAATATTGTTTTAGCTTAGATTACTTCATAGTTTTAAAATCAATTTCTCAAAATGATTTCTCACAACTTTAAGGTTTTTATCACTTTACTATTTTGGAACTTGGAAATTAATCTCCTCACAAGAACGACCTAGGTTGAGTTACTATGCTATATTTTCAAATCTAGTTTTATTTTGTGAACTCACATGACATGGGTTCATCAAATTGGCGCCATTGCCGAGGAGGATGATTGCCAAGGTTTTAAGTAGTTAAGTGTTCTTTCTGTTGTCATAGTGTGTCTTGGTTTAGTAGGAAGTGTGTAGCACTCATTTGAATTTTGGCGAAATTCTGATTTTCGATTAGCACTGTCTTGCTGGGACTGAAATATTCTTGCCCAGAAAATTCTGCAATTTGAAACTTGAAAGTTTTTCAGCATTCTAAGCAAGACTAATAGCTAAAGCTATTAGGTATCGATTTTAGCCAAATTCAAAGGTTTGCTATACTTTTCTGAATTTTCTTTCTTTTTTTGGTATTTTTCTAAGTTTTTGATTTAGTTTTTTCTTAGGGTTTTCTTTGATTTTTCTTAGTTGCTAGTGTGTTTTTGAGTTTGTCTTAGTTAGTTGTTAGTTGTTGAAGTGTTTGGTAGTGGTTTAGGTTAATTTTCATTATCATAGTTGTTTTGCATTCCATTTGTAATTGAAAAAAAATTAATTGATTCTCAATTAATTTCCTAATTATGGTGATTTGTTCCTCAATTAACAATCCCATAATTAATATTGACTTATTCCCCAATCTGCAATTAATGCTGATTCATTGTTTCTCTGTAAACATACTTAGAATACTAGTGCAATGAAGAGTTAATCATATAGATAACAAATCAATATACATACGATTAAAAACATGATTTTTGGACTACCTTACTGGAATGGCTACTCAAGTGATCAAGCATATTACTCGAGTAGTCCCTCGAGTCAACATTTCTTTTCTTCAAAGGTTACTCGAGTGATCCCTCGAGTAAGCTTAACAAAAACATGATAGAGACTAATTCAACATTTACATAACATATTACTCGGGTAAGACATGGAGTAAGATATATCACAAAACTTGGAAATACCTGATTACTCGAGTGACATGTCTTCTCAGCACAGGTTACTCGAGTGGTCCCTCAAGTAAGGTTTCAAATAAGTGTGCAGATTACTAGAGTGGTTACTCGAGTACTGCCAATCAAAATTTTGGCTGAGAGCTCTTGATTATTTCTTCTCTCATTACTCGAGTGGTCCCTCGAGTAATGCATCAAATAAGTCGGCAGATTACTCGAGTAGTCCCTCGAGTAAAGTCTCTTTTTCTCAACTGGTTACTCGAGTGGCTACTCGAGTAATGTCATGGCCGAGAGGTTCTGGAAGATAGTTGATCTGGTTACTCGAGTGGCTACTCGGGTAATTGGTCACATACCTTTTCATGTTACTCAGGTGGCTACTCGAGTAAAACCTTTTTCTCATGTCGTTACTCGAGTGGTTACTCGAGTAATTTTTCTCAAAACTCTTTAGATTACTCGAGTGGCCCCTCGAGTAACTTCCTTCAAATTTTAGCATAGCCTCGCTGGTTCATTCCTGTAACATTACTCGAGTGGCGCCTCGAGTAATAGGTTCCATTACTCGAGTACTCCCTCGAGTAACCCTTGACCAGAACTGCTACACCTATTTTTCTTGTGCATTATGTACCAATACTTCTTCATTACTCCAGTGCTTACTTCAAGTAAAGCTCTTGTCTTTCTTTTAGTGACTTTGTTCAAATTCATTTGATTATCATCAAATCCTCTTTTATGATTACTCCAATCTTTGTTATCATTAAAACATATGGGATCTAACAATAATCCCTTTTTAATTGTACCAAAGTCAACATAAACATTAGGGCAGAATTTGTGTTGAGAGAAGTGTGAGGAGTAGTATGGCTTATCTATACTCTTGAGGGGGTAGTCTTGAACCCGGGAGGTGGTGTAAGAAAAGAAGGAGACACATTGGATATATTTGATTAAGATGCTCCACCATGTGATGTTCCCTATCATTGACACCTGGTTTGTCTAGTTATTCTCTAAACTAGTTGTTCAAGGGAATCAGAGCAGTCAGAGTGTTCACCTTCACGAATTGTTCTTTTCCCGTTTACTTGAATTGGGGAATTATTTGTGACTTGGCGTGGTTTTTGGATGACGACGCCCTTTGCCTGAGGGCCCTTTATTGTCTTCACTGGAGAAAGGGATGGCAAAGGAGATGAAGTCGAGGGAGTTTGAGATTCTTTGGAGGATGAGGACTCGGCAATTCTTGTGACTCCGGCACTTTTGTTCTCACTATTGTTGAGTGTGAAAGTAATGAGAGGAATGACGATGAACTAGAGTGGAGGTGAGGAAAGTGTAGTGATGCCAACGGTTGATTAAGTGGAGAGAGCTTCGGTTTTAAGGTCATCGGACAATAGGAAGAGAAGAGGAAGTTATAGGTTTTAATGGGGAAGGAGAAGGTTTAGGAGGAGAGAAAATGTTGTAGGAGTTGTAATGGTTGATTGTTTTGAAAAGGTGTTTTCAGAGAAATAGTAGGCGGGAATTGAAAAAGGTACCTGTTCTGCTTTCGATAAAAATGAGGTGTAAATCAATTTTGATGACCCAAATCGATTTGAGCTCTCATTTTCAAATTAACTAAATCGATTTAGTCACCTAGTACATCGATTTGAGATTTTAAATCGATTTAAGTGAGAGTTTGTAGTTGTTGAGAGCTTAGAGAGAATTCTGACCCAAATCAATAAATCGATTTGTGTCACCTTTTCTAGAAACTAGAGATGTCTTAAGTCTGTAGTTGTTACTTTCTATGTAAATCGATTTATGTTACCTTTTCATGAAAACCAGATTTGACTTAAATAGATTTGATGCCTTCATAAATTGATTTTGTCCTACTTCTTTATCATTACCTATCCTGTATAAAATTTGTTAAAACACTCCGAAGCTTAAGTTAGACATATGATCTGAGAAAAAAAATTTAACAAGATGAGAGGCAACTTACAGTTTATTAGGATTTACCATTCCTAATTCTCTTCTAATATATAGGAATTGATATTTTTCCAATGGTTTTGTAAATATATCAGCAATTTGGAGATACATTGGAATAAAGATAATTTTAATATCCTTTTTTTGGGTATGATCTCAAATAAAGTGAAATCTATGTGCTTAGTCTTGGAGTGATGAACAGGATTCTTTGCCAGGCTTATGGTGCTGGTATTACCACAGTGAATTGGGATCTCTTTTAGGTGAATTCCCAAATCTTTCAGTTGTTGCTTTAGCCATATTACTTGAGCATAGCAACTGGATGCAGCTATATATTTAGCTTCAGTAGAGGATAGTGACAGTAATTTGTTTCTTACTGAACCATTAAACCAGTAATCCTCTAAGGAATTGACATTGTCCACTTTTTCTTTTTTTGTCTGTTTTATAACCTCCATGATCTGAACTTGAGTAGTCCATTAGATATTCATTTCCTCCTTTTGGGTACCAGATTCCTAGCTCACTTGTGTCACCAAGATATTTAAGGATCCTTTTTACCGTCTCAGTATGTGATTCTTTTAGTGCTGATTGGTATCTTGCGAACATCCCTACACTGAATTGTATATCTAGATGACTTGCTGTAAGATAGAGTAAGGATTCGATAATGCCTCTATACTTTGTAATGTTGAAATTAGCTCCTTTGACATCAGCATCTAGTAAGGTAGTTGAACTCATTGGAGTGTCTGCTTCTTAGCTTGATCAATTGCATACTTTTCAGTATTTCCTTGAGATATTTTGGTTTGCGATATAAAGATTCCATTTCTTCTTTGCTTGATTTGTAGGCCAAGGAAAAATGTTAGTTAACCCATCATGGACATTCCAATTCTCATTGCATGGTTTCTGAAAACTCCTTACATAGAAGATCATTAGTAACACCGAAAATAATGTCATCAACATAAATTTGTACTATTATCATGTCATTTTTCTTATGTTTGATAAATAGAGTTATATCTACCTGCCCTCTAACAAAGCCTTGATCTATAAGAAATTTACTTAGTCTTTCATGCCAAGCTCTAGGAGCTTGTTTTAAACCATAGAGAGGTTTCTTTAGTTTAAAAACATGATTTGGTTTGGAAAAATCCTCAAAGCCTTGAGGTTGCTCAACATAGACTTCTTCTATTATGTGGCCATTTAGCAAAGCACTCTTGACCTCCATTTGATAAAGCTTGATACCATTTATACATGCGTAAGAAAGAAGTACTTTTATGGCTTCTAATCAAGCTACTGGGGCATATGTTTCTTCATAATATATCCCTTCTTCCTGACTATACCCTTTGGCAACTAATCTGGCTTTTCTTCAAATTATGATGCTTGATTCATCACTGAAAACCCATTTAGTACCTATAACAAAATGATCTTTAGGATGAGATACCAGATCCAAAACTTGATTTCTTTCAAATTGATTGAGTTCCTCCTGCATTGCTATTACCCAATCATTGTCTGATAGAGCTTCATCAATACCTCAAGGTTCTATTTCAGAGACAATAGTAGAAAAGCTCACTTCATGAAAAGTACTATTTCTAGTTCTTACACCTTCATTAATATCCCCAATTACTTGATCAATAGGATGGTCTTTATTGTATTTCCTAGCTCTAGGTTGTTTTGAGGTAGAAGATTTAGTGGTTGGGACAGAAGAATCAATGGAGATAGGAGAATTTAAGAAGACTTGTTTTTTTTCTAGTTTTATTGGGTCTCTTTCTATAGAAGAATTGATCAAGGGTTCATTTTCAACAAAAACTATGTGAATAGATTTTTCAACTACACAAGTTCTTTTTATTAAAGATTCTAAAAGCCTTGCTTCTGTTAGAATATCTAACGAATATTCCTTCATCAGCTCTTGAGTCAAATTTTCTGAAGTTATCTTTACCATTATTATGGATAAAACACTTAAAGACAAAAACATGTAGATGAGAAAGATTTGGTTTCCTTCCTTTGTAGAGCTTGTAAGGTGTCTTCTCAAGCTTAGGTCTGATGTAGGCTTTATTTGAGATATAACATGCAATGCTTATAGCACCGGCCCAAAATACTTGTGATACGTTCTTTTTATTCAGCATAGCTCTCGCCATTTCAGTCAATACACAATTCTTTCTTTCCACAACTCCATTTTTTTAAGGTGTCCTTATAGCTAAGAAATTGTGTTCAATTCCATGGATGTCATAGTAGGTTTCAAAGGATTGATTTTTGAATTCTCCTCCATGATCAATCCTGATAGATGCAATAACCATACCTTTCTCATTTTATACTTTCTTGACAAAAGTAATGAATTCATTAATAGTATGATCTTTAGATCTAAGGAATATTGACCATGTGAATCTAGAGAAATCACCAACTATGACCAAGATGTATTAGTTTCTACCAAGACTCCTTACCCTTGTAGGCCTAACCAAATCCATGTGGAGTAGTTGAAGAGGTCTTTGAGTAGAAATCTCCATTTTGGATTTAAATGATGTCTTTAGTTGTTTTCCTTTTTGACATGCATCACATATTATAGTACCTTTGCAATGGAGTTTAGGAAGACCGATTACTAGATCATTCTTAACTAGTTTATCTAGTTATTTCATGTTTACATGTGCTAGTTTCTTATGCCATAGCCAAGATTTATCATTATTACTTACAAAGCAAGTTTCTAGCATACTATTGATTAACTCAAGAATATAGCAATTACCTTCCCTTGTTGCAATAATCTTGGCTTTGATCTTATCCTTCTTCAACTGAAGATCTTTCTTGCTTACAACCAGGCACCCGTCAAAATCAAATATTACCCAATTGTTCTTGTCAATGCTTTGGCTTATGCTTAGTAGGTTGTGACAGAGACCTTTTACATAGTAGATATCCTCCACTATAATTCCTTCATTGTTGCATACTTCTCCTATTCCAGCTATCTTTTCGATTTGGTCTCCTCCAAACTTTAATTTTTCACCTTCTTTGGGTTCTATTTTGGAGAATTTCTTCTTGTCTCTTGTCATGTGTCTTGAGCATCCACTGTTAATGAACCATTTGTTTGTTTGGAATGCTTTAAGGCCACATATAAAAGAAGATTATCAAGACTTAGGTACCCATACCTTTTTGGATCCTTTTGGGTTAGTGTGAAACAAATTTCTAACATAAGTTCATTTGGTAACCCATTTTTAGGTTCCTAATCTCTTTTCTTTCTTATGAAAGAAGAAGAGGTATAGTGACCTTTTTTATTACAATAGCTATAGTATGCAAATGGATTAGAGATATGCACAAAATGTTGAAGGGCATTAAGTATGCTTTACCTCCTACTTTCTTCTTGTCATGATTATCATTTTTTGGATCATAACCTAGTCCTGACTTGCCATTGTGAATTTTTGGTTTTTCAAAATGACTTTAAGCATCTCACTGCTTTAGTAAATTTTTCAAGAGTATTTGCAAGATTTTCATTTTTCTTATTAAGTAGAGTACAATTGTCACATGATATTGGTTTCTTGAGTAGTTCCTTAAGCACCTTAACTTGTTGCTTAGACTCTCTTAATTCCTTAACTACTCGAGCAAATTTAGAATGAAAGGCATTATATTCATCTTGCAATTCCTTATAAGTAGGGTTAGATTCATTTACCTCATCATCTGTTTCATCATCTTGTGCCATTAGCAGACATTAGCTATTTCCTCTTCTTCATTTTCTTCATCTGAAGAACTGTCTCCCTAGATTGTTGACACAAAGGCTCTTCTTTTGATGTATTTGTTCTTTTTCTCCTTATCCTTATTCTTGATATATTCAGGGTACTCAGATTTGATGTGACCTGGCTTTCCACATTCATAGCAACTTATCTACTCCTTAGTTTCCTTTTTGAAGTTGTTACTGGAACCTCCTTTGAAGTTTCTATGTTGGCCTTTCTTGTAGAACTTCTTGAACCATCTTACTATTAGAAATTATGCCCTAAAGGCCAATCATTGTATTTTGAACATTGTTATTCAATGAATGTCTTCATTTTTTTATCATATTATTTGCATTTCACTGTGATAACTATCAAGGGATAAATCATAATGATTGTCCTAAATGTCCGTGGTCAGTCATCTATGTAGAAGCAAAGATGAAATATGACCAGTAAGTCTTTGAAGAGCTATGGAGATATGAATCAAAGCCTAGGTACTTGTAAGAGTACAAGGTTCTAGATCGACCTACTATGAAAAAGTTGCATGCATCAAGTCATAAGCATGTATAACCATGTCACTATGCCCTTTTAACTTGATATCATCATGGATTCCTACATGAGAGTTGATCAACTTTGACCTAGTCAAAAGTTACTTTTGATCAGGTGATGAGAAGGCTATATTCGGGTTTTCTGGTTTTCATATCGAGGAATGTGAATAGTCAGATAGAATTTTTACATCACATTAATAGAGAAATAGTACTGGTCAAAAGTTACCTTTGACCTGGTGATGATACAGGTTATGCTCGGGCTTGGTGGTTTTAATATAGAGGAATGTGAATAATCAAGATGGAATTTATCTCTTATATTAGTAGAGAGATATTACTGGGCCACTCAATAAGTGAGTCTGAGAAATGTATGGTCATACTATGATGGAAAGGAGTTTCCATTTCTATAGCTAGACCACTTAAGGATCGAGAAAGTAATGGTTAGGAATAGGAGAATGGCATTCTCCATCCCTCATCCTTGACCAAAATATCATGTAGAAAAAGGGGCATGATATTGTTGTATGACAGGTTTCATCAGTTTATCGATCCTGATATGAATTAGGTAGTCGTAATGTCTTACTAGAGGCCACTTACGACTTGTAGGTTAGTATAGTCATTGGTCCACTACCAACTTCATATGGACCTACAAGGTCGCACACAAAAATAGCCCAACACGAGCTATAATGTTCAGATTTATTGAATCTAAGATATGTTTAGATTTAATAAATGTAACGGTTAATCTAGGGTGGACGAATACATACATACATATATATATATATATATTCAACAAGAAAATTAATAATATTATATATACATATATGTGTTTTTGAAATACATACATAAATATATATATATTATATGATAATATTATTATATTGTGTTAGTTTTATGTTTAGTTTTGTCTAATAAATTAAATTTAATAACTAATACAACAAAGATATAATATCTTAGATTTAATTTATAAAGATAAATTAAATCTGTTTCTATTGGCTCTTTATTCAGATTAAATAAATAGATTAAATTAAAACTATTGGACATATTTAATTAAACCATATTTATTTAATTTTCTTATCAAAAGACAATTAAGTGTTAATTGATAACACATGGATTTTGAAATTAATTAAGATTTATTTTAAAAATCCAATATCCATAATAAAATAGAAAGCCTTGACTAGTTATTTAAAAGGGTGACCTAGGGTTTTCTACTTGGGATAAAAAAGATAGATAGAGAGCTGTGAGAAAAAAAACTCTAGAGAGGGAGGTTGGTGGAGCTAGCAAGCTATTCGTATTGGATCTGATTTGTATGGATACCTGTAGAGGGAGCTGATTCGAGTTGTTAGCTCCTTGAGATCGAAAAGAAAGATTGAACACATAAGAAAGGTGCATTTCTCATCTACTCGATTTAAACACCATTAGCAGATCCACAGTCAGGATTGGAAAATTTTTTTAATTTTAATTTTCTGATGTGCCTACCAATCCCAACAGTAGTAGAAGAGCTAGGTCAATTGTTCATTTAATTTGAGTTTGAGTACTTATTGTGTGCGTATATATGTGATATATAAGTTGTATATGATTTTCAAAGGGTTCGAGAACCATATATTTTTGTTTTGATTACTAGTCTGTTGTATAATTTGTTTTCGTTTTCGTTATTGCTTTGGATTCAATTGTGAAAAAGCCTGTTGTGAGAGATTGTGTTTGTTTATAAAAGGGTTTGCGAATGATGGTGATTAAGCTCCTGAACAAAGGTTGCTATCATTCTCTGGTTTTGTCGCTGTCAATGGAGATATTTTTTATTTCAATCGAATCTTGCATTATGTGTTAGATTATGCAAAATTATCAATTAGATCCTACTTAGGATCATTTTCCCATGATAATTGCTATTAAAAATTGTTGTTTTTAACTTTCCGATTGCCTGAAACCTTGCCTGAGATCACGAGTCACAGCAAGGGAGTTGGGTCTTCATGAGTTGGGAGTCGGGTAGGGTTTCTCAATGTATTTTCTTTTCTTATTAGAGAGGTCTTCTCATTGGCTTGAGAGGATTTAGGTTAGGTGAGCCATATTATGTCACGTTTAAATTATATTTCTTTTGATTAGATCATTACATGTATATTTTACATATATATATATATATATATTTGTATGAGATACAACCTCAAAATATGTATTCATATAAACAAAATAATTAATTTAGCCTACCAAATGAAATCTTAAGTCATAATGCTGTCAATTAATGAATACTTGTCAAAACCTAGATCGCTGAATTGTAGGTTCCACCAAAGTGGATGCATTTGAGTTATCTTGGTGAGACAAGCGTGAGTAATGGTGCTACTCACAAAGATTCATTATTGTTTTGAATTAATTGAGATTAACAAAACAGTTTTAGATCTTAAGGGATTAGATAGGATTAAACATACTGCGTCATATGATGATCAAATCTTATAAAGATCTAAGAGTTATATGTGATATAATTAGTAAAGAGGTTACCTACATAAATAACTTGATTTAAGTATCCTACCAAAACAGACTTAAATTTGAGGAGATATGGATCTTAGCCCACTAATTATTACATTGAGGGTTGTTAATTTAGTGGGAGATTGCTAACCAACTTTGCATATTTTATTGTAGAATCATGTCGACTAGTAATACTGCTACACTATCATTGCGATCAGTCCCTAAGAAGGACAAACTCAATGGGACAAAATTTCTTGACTGGTTCAAGAACTTGAGAATTTTTCTCAAATAGGAAAGAAAAGAATATGTCCTGGATCAACCCATTCCTAAGGAGCCTGCAGCCAATGCTCCAAGAGCTCAGAAAGATGCTTACACGATGCACAAGGAAGACTCTGTAGATGTGGGTTGCTTGATGCTTGCCGCCATGGTTTTAGAGCCCTAAAGAGATCTGGAACTTATGGAGGCTTATGAGATAATTGTACATCTTAAGGAAATGTTCCAGCAACATGCAAGGTAAGAAAGGTATGAGACCATAAAGGCCTTACATTCCTGCAAGATGGCTGAAGGTGAATCAGTTAGTACTCACATGTTAAAGATGAAAGGCTACATTGATCACCTTGAGAGGCTTGGATTTCTCATGAGCCAAGAGTTAGCTACAGATTTGATCTTGAATTTACTCCCGTAAAGTTATAACCAATTTGTCATGAACTACAATATGAACAACATGAAGAAATCAATTTCTGAAATGTATGGGATGATTAAAATTGCTAAGCAGAACATTAAGAAAAAGCTTGGCATTATTTTGACTGTTCACAAAGGAAAGGGTATGAAAAGGAAAGGCAAGGGCAATAGGAAGGGTAAAGATTCATGTGGTAAGACCAAAGAGTCAAACAAGCCTGAAACCAAGCCTGCACCCAAGAAGGCATAGCCTTCAAAGGAAAGAGTATGTTTCTTCTGCAATGAACCCAGCCATTTGAAGAGGAATTGCAAACTCTACCTCAAAGATCTAAAAAAGAAAAGAGGGATAGTAGGGCTATCTCTTTAGGTATTTATGTTATAGACATTTATCTTTCTATTTCCTCTACATGGGTATTAGATACTGCATGTAGTTCTCACATTTGTATAAGTGTGCAGGGTCTTAAGAATAGTAGAAGCTGAAGAAGGGCAAAGTAGGCCTATGAGTTGGAAACAGAGCAAGAGTTGTTGCTTTAGCTGTAGGCACTTATGAATTAGTTCTGCCCAGTGGGTTTTTGTTAGTTTTGAACAATTGCTATTATGTTTCTGCTTTAAGTTGCAACGTTATTACTCTTTCTTATTTGGATAAGGAAGGTTTTACTTCCATTACTGGGAATGGTAAATGTTCTATTTATTGTAATGACGTTTTCTATGCTCATGGTGATTTTCATGTTGGTTATTATATATTAAATTGGGAACATCCTAATAGTGGAAAGATCTATAACATAACTATCGAAAGGATCAAGTCAAACAATTTGAATCCAACCTACCAATGGCATTGTCATCTAGGCAATATAAATGAGAAATGCATTTCTAAACTCCATCAAGATGGATTTCTTAACTCATTTGATATTGAATCATATGATACATGTTAATCTTGCTTATTAGGAAAGATGAAAAAGGCAACTTTTATTGGGCATAATGAGAGGGCTACTGGTTTATTGGGCCTCACACATACATATGTATGTGGACCACTGAATACAACTGCCAGAAGATGTTATATGTATTCGTTACATTTATAGATGATTTTAGTAGATATGGAAACATCTATAAAATGAAATATAAAGCTGAATCTTTTAAAATGTCCAAAATATTCCAAAATGAAGTACAAAGCTAACTTGGAAAAATGATTAAAACACTTCGATATGATTGAGGTGGTAAATATTTGAGCCAAGAGTTCACTGACTATCTTAGGAGTTATGGGATAATCTCACAATTCACTCATCCAGGAACACCATAAAGGAATGGCATTTCTAAACGAAGGAATTGAACACTATTAGATATAGTTCGATCTATGATAAGTCAAATAGACCTCTACCATCCTTTTAGGGCCATGTCCTAGAGACAGCCGTGTTCACACTAAATTATGTTCTATCTAAGGCAATTGAAAAGACACCATATGAGATATGGACTGAAAAGAAACCTAGTTTATCTTTTCTCAAAATTTAGGGATGTTAGATATATGTTAAGCAACAAGCCTCAGATAAATTAGTGCCCAAATCCTCAAAGTTCCTTTTCGTGGGGTGTCTTACAGAAACAAAGGGATACTATGTCAACAATCTCACTAATAACAAAGTGTTTGTTATTCGACATGAATGTTTCTAGAAAGAGAGTTTATCTCTAAAAGAACCAATGGGAGAAGGTACATCTCGAAGAAGTTCAAGAGTCACAAGATAGAATAGAACCATAGATGGAAAATAGAGAAGACTCACAACAAGTTGTTGAGCCTCCTTAAGAAACACAAGGTCTAAGCAGATTTGATAGGAGACAATATCAACATCAACCTAAGAGATATAGATTTCTGATTACTGAAAGTTATGATGTGTTGCTCATTGAGAAAAATGAGCAAACCAATATCGAGAAGCCATAGTGGGACCAAACTCTGAGAAATGGATAAGTGCCATGAAGTCTAAAATAAAATCGATGTATGACAATTAGGTATGGACCTTAGTTGATCTACTTGAAGGTGTAAAAACCATCAGGTGCAAATGGGTTTTTAAGGAGAAAACTAACATGGATGGGAATGTAAATATCTTCAAGGCATGACTAGTTGCAAAAGGATTCACTCAACCTCATAGTGTAGACTATGATGAAACCTTTTCCCTGGTAGCAATAGCCAAATCAATCAGAATCTTTTTTGCCATTGCAGCATATTATGACTATGAAATATGGCAGATGGATGTCAAAATAGCCTTCCTTAATGGAAAGCTTCTTGAGGATGTGTACATGAAACAACCTAAAGGCTTTATGCATTTAGAGGACACTGGTAAAGTATGCAACCTTCAAAGATCCATTTATGGATTGAAGCAAACATCCCAGAGCTGTAATCATCATTTTGATGAAGTAGTCAAAGTGTTTGGATTCATTAAAAACAACAATGTACCTTGAGCTTACAAGAAGGTTAGTGGGAGCACAGTTGTATTTGTAGTACTTTATGTACATGACATCCTACTCATTGGGAATGACATTCCTATCTTACAGAGTGTCAAGTCTTGGTTAGGAAAGTCTTTCTCGATGAAAGACTTAGGTGAAGCCACCTACATCCTAGGGATTAGAATCTATAGAGATAGATCTAAAAGACTAATAGGCCTAAGTTAGAGCACATATATGAACAAGACACTGCATTGGTTCAATATGCCGGATTCAAAAAGGGGTTACATGCCCATGTCTTATGGCATCCATCTTAGTAAGGATATGTGTCTTAGTACACCTGATCAGTAAGATTGTTATTAAATGAATTTCTCCATTTTGTTATCATGTTATTTGCATGTTCACTATGATAACTATCCTTAGATAAATCATAATGATTATCCTCAATGTCCGTGGTCGATCATCTATGTGGGAGCAAAGATAAAATAAGACCAATATGACTTTGAAGAGGTATGGAGATATGAATCAAAGTCCTAGGCACTTATAAGAGTATAAAGTGCTGGACCGACTCGCTATGAGAGGCTACATGGATCAAGTCATAAGCTTGTCTCATGTATAACCATGTCACTATACCCTTTTAACCTGAGATCATTATCGATTCCCATATGAAGTCACTCAGCTTTGACCTAGTCAAAAGACACCTTTAACCGGGTAATGATAAAGGCTATGTTCAAGCTTGGTGGCTTTCATGTAGAGGAATGTGAATGGTCAAAATGGAATTTATCCCTCACATTAGTAGAGAGATATTACTAGGCCCTCAATGAGTGAGTCTGAGAAATGTATGGCTATCCTACAATGGAAAGGAGTTTCCATTTCTATGGTCAGACTACTCAGAAATCGAGAAAGTAATGGTCAAGAGTAGGAGGATGACATTCTCCATGCTTCATCCTTGACCAAAATATCATGTGACAAAAGGGACGTGATATGGTTGTATGCCAAGGTGTACTGATTTATCGATCCTCATATGAATTGGGTAGTCGTAATGTCTTGCTAGAGGCCGCTTATAACTTGTGGGTTAGTATAGTCATTGGCCCACTGCTAACTTCATATAGGCCTACAGGGTAGCACACAAAAATAGCCCAACACGAGTTATAATGTTCAAATTCATTGAATCTAAGATATGTCTATGTTTAATGAATGTAATGGTTAATCTTGGGTGGACGAATACATATACATATATATATTCAAAAAGAAAATTAATAATATTATATATACATGTATGTATTTTTGAAATACATATATATATAAATATATATATGTATATATTGTTAGAATCGGTAGGCACAGCGGAAGAATTTTAAAAATTTTCACTGATCCTAATTTAGGATCTATCAACGGCATTTAAACCAAGTTGGAAGGATTCATACCATTTGATGATTCAGAGTTTTCACGATCTCTAGGAGCCAACACGTCAAGTCTGCTCCCTTTACCGGCATCCATACGAATGCTCTCCAACCGAGACTGAGTGCTAGCGCCTCTAATGTCTCCTAGGGTTTCACTTGCGGCTCTCAATTCTCATGTGCATATGAATATATCTGCTCTATCAAGTTTATAACCTATGAAGGCTATTTTCAAATTTCAAAATTAATCATCATTAATTTTGAAATTAATTAACAATTAATTATCTTGATGAGCTAATTAAATAAATTCAGTTTAAATCAAATCTATCCAACAGTTTTAATTTAACCTATTTATTTAATCCAAATAAAGAGCCATTAGATTTAATTTATCTTCATAAATTAAATATGAGATACTATATCTCTATCATGTTAGTTATTAAATTTAATATATCTTAATAAATTAAATTTAAAACTAACACAATATAATAATATCATATAATATATACATATACATATACATATATATATATATATATATAAGATATATATTTTGAAAATATGTATATCTATATAATATTATTAATGAATTTTATATTATATATATATATATAAATATAAAATTCGTCCACCCTAAATTAAACATTATCTCGTGTTGGGCCATTCTTATGTGCGACCCTGTAGGCCCATATGAAGTTGGCAGTGGGCCAATAACTATACTAACCCAAAAGTTGTAAGCAGCCTCTAGCAAGACATTACGACTACCCAATTCATATAAGGATCGTTATCACGATGCAACCTGTCATACAACCATGTCACGTCCCTTTTGTCACACGATATATCGATCAAGGATAAGGCATGGATAATGTCATCCTCTTGTTCCTGACCATTACTTTCTCGATTCCTGAGTAGCCTGATAACAGAGATAAAAACTCCTTTCATCATAGTATGGCCATACATTTCTCAGACTCACTCATGAGGGGCCCAGTAATATCTCTCTACTAACGTGAGGGACAAATTCCATCTTGATCATTCATATTTCTCTGCATGAAAAACCACCAAGCCCGATTGTAGCCTTTATCATCACTCGGTCAAAAGTGACTTTTGACTAGTTCAAAGCTTAGCAACTCTCATGTAGGAATCCATGATGACCTCAGGTCTAAGGGCATTGTGACGTGGTTATACATGAGAAAAGCTTATGACTTGATTCATGTAGCTTTCTCATAGTGGGTTGGTCCAGCACCTTGTACTCTTACAAGTGCCTGAGACTTTGATTCGTATCTCCATATCTTACCAAAGTCATACTGATCTTGTTTCATCTCTGCTCCCGTATAGATGACCGACCAGGGACATTTTTAGGACAATATTTATGAATTATCCAACCATACAATTATCACAGTTAACATGCAAATAATATGATAATAGAATAGAGAAATTTCATTAAAATAATAATGTTCTAAGTACAATGATTGGCCCTTAGGGCACAATTTCCAATAACATCACCATAGTAATCTGTTCTAGTAATCAAGTAACTAAAAATATTTTAAAGATAAGACCACTCGAGTGATGTGAAAAAGAGCATCACTAGCATAACACCACAGTGATATTGGTAGTGTACTGATTACTTGAAGATTTTCTAAGTGTAAGATTACTCGAGTGACCATGCAAGTGATATGTAAAAAGTGCTTCAGTACCAAAACACTATGGTGATAGTATCTGGTGATCTATTTCTTTTAAATTCAGAGGAAACAAAATCACTCGAGTGACCACTCGAGTGATCCTGTAATTCTCATCACCATGAGATCACTATAGTCACGGTTCAGTTATCTGTTTTCAAAAGAAACAAGATCACTCGAGTAATCATATTTTGTGCATCACTACCACATCACTACAGTGACCCATTTAGTACTCTATTTGTTTTCAAAATGAATAAGTAAAGATCACTTAAGTGATTACTCGAGTGATGTCCTTCCAGAAAATAGAGCATTATTTCAAAATCATTGAAACTAATTCAAGATCACTCATAACTTATTCTTTTTGCTTTCAATCTCTCTAACACTTCATTACATTAGTATTTAAGCATTTTATAGGTGATCAATCATAAATTAATAGACAAAATGCAAAAAGAACTTTATGTGTCAAAAGTATTAAATGCTCTAAGGTTTGAAACGCTGAAATATTCTCTTTGCTCCAACAGCTAATTCCTTAGACACAAGGAATGTTCACATATTCTAATGGCAAGAATTAGAGACCAAGCACTCTAACTAAAACTTTCAAGAAGCAATAGTCATTAATCAACATATACAATAAATATCAAAGAATTGAAAACAAAGTAATGACTCTCTGCGCAAAATTTACTGTTTCATTCATTACTAAGTCTTGAGATCTTAAGTGTCATTATATACTTCAGTGTTTAATTCTATACTCTTGTGAGTCATTTATTGAATCATTTATTATGTGAGTTACTCAAGGTAGTGGGATGTTGAGGTGGCATTAACTGCAAAGTGTAAGGTGAAGTGACTGTTGTTTGACGAAGAACTAGTTTGTATTAAGGCACTAAGAGCCCTATGATTCTTGGGAGATAGTGGAAATCTCAAAAAGGCTTCTAAGAACTAGACTAAGTCAAGTGGCTGACTGAACTAGTATAAATCCCTTATGTCAACTATTATATTCCATGTTTTGATGATAACAAAGCTTAGAAAGGTTTTGCGAAGGATATGAAAGATGAACAAAGTATTTTGCACAAGCAAAATATTACTGTTTTGCAAAAATTGGTGGATCACTCGAGTGATATGGTTTCATCATTCCAAGTGATTACTGGAAGTAGAAAAGCATATTACTTAAATGTCCACTTGAATGATATGATAAATCCTAGCTAAATTATCATGGTGGTCTTTCTGGTGAAATATTTTTACAAAAGAAGATCACTCAAACACTTAAGTGATGAGTTCAAAAACTTATCACTACCAAATCACCATAGTGAATTATCCTGTTATTAGTGTTGTGAATTATCACTCAAATCACTCGAGGAACCACTCAAGTGATGTTCCAAGCTCACTCGAGTGACCTCTCAAGTGATGTGTTAAATCTCATCACTAGCACACTATTCAAGTGATCTATTCCAATATGCTACTTTGAATTGTTTTGAAGAAGATGCCACTCGAGTGACCACTTGACAACACTTGAGTGGCCACTCAAGTGATGAGACAAAAAGCATCACTAGTATAATATGCAGTGATTCTGGAAGTGTTCTAAAATCTAAAAAATTTTCTAAGTGTAAAATCACTAGAGTGACCACTCAAGTGATGTGTTAAAACAATATCACTAGAAGAACACTTTAGTGATGTGATCAAGTGATATATTTTTCCCAAAATCATAGGAAACAAGATCACTCGAGTGACTCTGTAATTCTTCATCACTAGTTGATTACTTAAGTGATGTATCAAGTGATCTGAAACAAGATCACTCGAGTGACTACTCGAGTAATCCCATTTTGTGCATCACTAGCACATCACTCCAGTGACCTATCCAGTGCTCTATAAAATTTTCAATTTGCCAAGAAAAGATCACACAAGTGATGCTTTCCCAGAAAATAGAGCATTGCTTTGAAACTTTTTAAATCATTGGAATGATAGTGTATTTTGTTCTTCTTGCTTCTAATTACTCTAAGTCTTCATTATACTAGTACTTAATTGTTTTCCAGGTGATCAAATAAGGATTAACACACAAATTGGAAAAAGCACTTTTGTGTCAGAAGCATTAAATACGAAGGACATTCAAATGACGAATATTCTCTCTGTTCTAGCCACTAATTCCTTAGACACAAAGAATGTTCAGAGACTTCAACGGCTATAACAAGGACCAACACCCCTCTAACGGATACATTCAATAAGAAAACGGTCAATAATTCGCTCTACCTATAAATACCCAGAGCATTAAAGATGAAGTAATGAACTTCTGTGAAAATCTCACTCTTACATTCATTGCAAAGTCTTAAGCTTTTAAATTCATGTATGTACTTCAGTGATCATATTTCTACTCTTATGAGAGACATTTATTGATTCATTTATTATCTGAGAGACTCAAGATTGTGGAATCTTGAGTGGGCATTAAAATGCAAAGTATAAAGTGGAGCGATTGTTTTTTGAAAAAGAATTATCTTATATTGAGGCACCAAGAGCCTGACGAATCTTGGAGAATAGTAGAAATCTCAAAAGGCTTCTGGGAACTAGATATAGGTCAAGTAGTTTGGACCAAACCACCATAAATATTGTATGTTTATCTTTGGTGACATCTCTTTAATTCTATTTTATTCTTTTAGGGTCTGTTTGCTATGAGGGGAGGGGAGGGGTGGGGAGGGGATGGAAATGGGGGGATTTTGCTCCCCTCCCCTTGTTTGGATAGCTAAAATTTTTAGGAGAGGAGGAAAAATTTTCTAAAATTTTCCCTCCTCTCCCCTCCTAAGCTGAAAATTTTCCCTCCTCTCCCCTCCTAATCCTACCCTCTAAAATTGGGGTAATTTGAAGGGAAAGGTTAATGTTTGGGCTTATATTGACTAATATGTCCATGCTATTTTAAAATATTCCCACAATACCCTTCTTATTATTTACACAAAACTAGGTCATAGATTCGTATACCTCAATCATTGATACAGCTCCCCTCTTATACCAAACATGGTAATATTAAAATCCCTCCCTTCCCTTCTCTTTCTATCAATCCAAACAATGTAAAAGAAAATCCCTTTTAAACCCTCCTTTTCCATCCCCTCCATTAAAATCCCTCCCTTCCCCTCCCCTCTATTGAGCCAAACACAGCCTTAAAGTTTGCATTAAACTTTTAGCTTTTAATTATCACCTAATTTACCCTCCTCTTGGGTTAAAGTCTTAATCTAACATTTGGTATCAGAGCTAAGTCTTCTTATTTTAAACTTAACAGCCTAAGAAGGATCCAATGAAGAACATGGGTGAAGGAACTACTTCTCTTTTTGGAAGGAAAAATTCAAAGTGTTCATGATTGCCAATGAATATGGCCTCTAGCAAGTTATTCAAGATAGAGATTATGTTCCTATAAAGAGAGTAGAAGAAAGAATGGTTCCAAAGGCACTTGCAGAATTTGATGATAATGACAAGAAGTTAGAAAACCTCAATAGCAAAGTTATCTGGATGATTCAAAGTGCTTTGAGTCAAAAGGAGTATTTTAGAATATGCACTCTTCCTTCAGCCAAAGATATGTGGGAAGCCTTAAAGATTGTGTAACACCATTATTTTCAAAGTATATATATGAGTTTAACTAGTTAATGTCTTCAAACCAGAGACTAGAAATAGTTTATAAAGAGCTGGGAACCCTACCTCAATACAGGGTTCAAACTTGCACTTGAGTAGGTTTCCAAAATATTTTTAATATGGTCTCATATTAGTTTACAATTTTATTATAACCCATCCATTTCAGGTTCATTTATCAATATCAGAGTGTTTACTGGAATGTTCTCGACTAAAACCCATGTTACGTTTGTTGACTAATAGGCCCTAAGTGTAACCCCCTTCCGTAATTATATCCGAAATACATGATTAAAGTGAAATAAAGACCAATAACAATCAAATAACATTTACAAATCCATCTACCAAACGGGGTTTTCATAAATATCTTTCGAAATCATTTATAACCCGGTCTCACATTTACATTCCGAATACAATTACTACACGAAGATAAATCACATTTAAATATATTAGAGTACGCAATGTAATAATCCCGGTAATCCCGGGTTCCTTACATTAATTCAAGCCTTACAAGGCATATTCGCCCTTTACAATTTTCCAAATAAGGGATTACACAAATTCTCATACCAAATACATACTCGAATATTCATTCCAACCTATACAATTATATATCCAAATATACTTAATCCCAACCATGCATTGATGACCAACTATCACAAGATTACAACCCGAACGAGTCCCGTCGCCTTTGATTGCTTGCTCCATCCTCGATCCACCTACCTTGTCTAAAATGGTTGATAGGGGAGGGTGAGATTTGAGAGAATCTCAGTAGATAAACATTACCAATATGCATGCAAGATAGATTTTTAATGCATGACATGCTTGCATAACTCATGCTCACACACAATGACAAATCTGTAAGCTTCGAACAACATATATATGGCATAGCATAAATTGAAACATAGATTCAAATCATTCATACATGTTTCACATAATCAAGCAAAGCAATAACATGCATCAACACACTAACACAAATATCAGAGCATGCAGAAGAGGTAAGTTCCCTATACTTGTTCTTTCCACGTATGCTCCAGCATCTGCTACTCGCGATCCGAGAGAATATCCAACCCTATAACCAAATCAAGGACATAGGGTTATTCTCTATTCCAAATCTTTACTTTCATATCACTTCAGGTTGGTTATCATTCACACCTTTTAGGTGGCTATAATAAGCTTATTGAAAGCCTAAAGGATTGGGAAGTACTAAGTTGGAAATCACCTTTCAAAATCATAAAATGCTGAAAATGGGAGTTGGCTATAGCCAAGAATCCTCTGGCTGCAGCCAAAACACACACAGAAGGGTTTTGGCTGCAGCCAAGGATTTCTGGCTGCGGCCAAAACGCACATAGAAACTTTTGCATTGCAGCCAAGACAACTTTGAAAATTCATAATTAATTCCATAAAAATCAAAACGGCGTGATCCCAAAGCCAAATGAAAGATTTTCAAGTCCTCTTAATAGCAAAAATATGGTTCATTACCAGAAATCACCACAAAAATCTAGGTTTACACAAAATCTAACATTGCTCCAAAACAGAATCCAGTTTCGTCCTCAAACTTTAGACAACCAGAACTCCCAGCTCACAAAACGAAATGACACAATTTATATGTCCATTTTGAAGCTTGGGATGTGAACTTCAAGACTGGAAAGTTTCAGAATTGTTAGACATCATTTCTCTATTCGAAACGCCAGTAAAAATAGACTGCCCAGAATAGAGTTTCAATGGGAACATTTCAGTTTTTGCACTTTAGCTTCCAATGATCCCATTTTCACATCAAAGATCATTCTCACAAAAAATTTCACAAGGAATCTATTGGAAAAACCAAATCAACCAAATTCACATTATATTGACATGTTTTACGGCAATCTCAACATGTCACACAATTTCACATTTTAAACTCTAACATTGCAACTTTTCCATTTCCAATGCCAAACCAACTCTAATGACCAAATTACACAACAAAACACCATTTTCAACATAAAACACATGACAATTCATGAATTTCACAATTCCACCAAAATCAGGGCAAAATTCTCAATTCACAAAACTTAGATCAAAAGGCTTCAAATACTCACCTTTTCCTCTTTCTCAAACCAATTCTTTGATTCCTCATCTTTCCACTTTTGCTCAAGCAACAAAACACCTCCTCTCAAAAATCTAAAACCATAGAGATGAAGCTCTCATTACTATGAACAACTTTATAGAAGGTGATTAGAGCATTAGAGGACATTAAGCCAACCAAAAACTCACCCTTTGATTTCTCTTTCTTCCCTCCTCTTGGACGTCCATGGGAGCTTAAGGAGAGAGAAGAGAAATGTTGAAGATGAAGAGAGGTTAGATTTTGGAAGCCCAAAACTGACCTTAATGAAGAGAGGAGAGAGGAATGAGTGTTTTGACCATTTGACCCAAGATCAAGGGTCCATATTGAGCCACATGTCACTCTCTTGTTCCATCTTCCATTAATTCACATAAACACACACATAAACTTAATTCCACTCTTTGCTCTCTTACACAAATCAATCTCAACCATTGATCTTGAAGTTACCAATGAGTTTTCTGTTTGGTAACTGACCAATTAGTCGGTAACTTCACCGTTTTACCCTTGATTATAGTAATTCAACTTGGATCGCCACCAAATTCATTTTATTATTCACGTACACCATACATATGCCCTCCCCCTTATTTTAAGTCAATTTAGATGTTAATCAATAATTGAACTCAAATACGGGGTTTCAGCGCTGCTTATAACACAAACGACTACAATCCACTCCATATTCTCCAAAAGGGTTTATTTATTACTAACCACATCCACTTTTGGAGTCATTATCATTTAATCCATATTTGGAATCTTGCTAAACTAGGGCTTAGCAATTCACTAATCTCAGGCTTATTCTCTAGCTTCAAGTCTCAGAATTTGGGGTATTACACTAAGCATACTGTTGTCTAACTTTATTTCAGTTATCGCATTTCAGTTCTATTATTCAAGGATATGGCTGTCAAGTCTAACACTATTGCTAGTACTAGCCTTACTATGTGTTTATATACATCATTTATAATCCACAATAATAAAATAACCAATAGAACATAATTCTTGTTGTCTTGCACTTCATCTATTCCGTGATTACCTTTTTTCCTTTGAAGCTGCTTACCTGTGCTGTAAATTAGTTATTTAGAAAGGGGTGAGATTCAAAATAATCTTTGTTGGACTTTAGGTCCAAGTCCTCCCTTGATGGGCTAGACTATTTGATTAGTAAATAAGTAGCCTAATCAAATAAGAATAAAATCAACATAAAATGCAAATTGGGGAATAATTCAGTAATAATTATGGATTTGTTAATTAAGGAATAAATCATCATAATTATGGAATTAATTGAAAATCATCAATTAATTGCTGTCTTAGAGGGCAAGAAGGTGTGCACACATTTCCTAATTAGTGGTCTGCATAAACCACTATAAATAGGGTGTGCCTCCTCAATTGCAATTCACACCGCCATTGAGTTTTCTAGAAATTCTCTTCTCTCCTACCATCTTTCTGGTTCTGGTGATCTGCTATACAAATCACAATTAGGCTCTAGTAGTCTAATAATTGTGTGGGCACAAGTATAGAGCATTGGAGCTTTGACCCAGATCCGAACATGGATTCACCCCGGTACCCCAAATCTCCTTTTAGTTATATTTTTCATACATTGGTATCAGAGCCTGTTGATCTTGTGGCTGTGATTATTCTATGTGAATAATTTTATGTTTCATCATGCTTATTTTTTCCGCTGCACAAAATCATAATTCTGGGTCTGATTTTTCTTTTATGCCATATGAATATGCAATTTTATATGCGTGTGTGTATATAGTTCCAAACATGCTTATTCACGTAATAAAATTTCATATGCATATGTCTCTGCCTCCATATGTATATATATGCGTGTCTGTATGGAACCGAAAACGTGAATATATATATATATATTGCTTCTGCATATTTTAAAGCTTCAGACATGATATATATTTCGCTGGGTGTTATGAATATATGTTGAATGCATGCTAGTCGAAGATTCTTTGCTCCTCTGACTATTATATATATATATATGCACATGTGTATATATATTTTTATGGCACAAATTTTCTTCTTCTTTTCCTCTTCATATCTTCGATTTGATTAGAGTTGAGTTTTTGGAACCTATGTGGGACCAAATACAAAAGAATTTATCTCTCAAAAGGTAGAAAAGCTTTTGAGACACAGAGGACACACATCCAGGTCGGATTACGCAGTGCCGTTAACATCGAGAAAAATTAGGGTGTTCGAAACTGAGTGTTTTTGCCCCAAACAAAGCCATGGATATGTAGATCTCAAAGAGATGATTCCAACGATGCTTAAAACACATCAAACAGAGTTTAGATGAGGGAGAAATAAAGGAAAGAAGTTCGCGGGTTGTTAGTCACCGCCGCCACTTCACTCAGGATTTGATCAATAAAACAAAGGTTTTAAGATCAAATAAATGCCATGAATTTATAGTTCGCTGAACTACAATTCTAACACCACGAAGAACGCGAAAAACGGAACTACAATTAATCAGGGGAACAGAGGACTGATTAATTGCCCTGAATCCTAGGTTCGATGTTTGAGAAAGTCAAATACCTGACCGGACTGGGGCCAATGGATTTCTCAGACTCAGGGGCTAGGTGTCATCTTCCTAGAGTGCCACCTCAAAAGGCAAAAAGTAACCCTGATCGGGAAGGACAAGTATCACCTTCTTAGCAAGCCAACACAAAAGGCACTTTATACTTTGTCATGATGAGAAGACACTTGTCACTCTCTTATTCATCCAACACAAAAGTTATGTCATGATTGTTTACTTTATTAAAGCTATTTAATAAAGTTACTATATTAGTTTCTACTTGTGATTCTACTCGGGTTTTACTAGGGATGACGGTACTTATATCAAGGCTTGCCACGCGACATCCCGATCCCTTTAATCCTAAAAAATGGCGCCATATGTCTCATGACCACTGACAGATTTTCTTCCGACTACTTATCCTTGAAATTCGTGACCCTAATTTCTTAATTTCCTTGGATAACACCATGCGTATTTGGAAATCCCAAAAATAGCTCTATATACATAGATAAACACTGGTAATCATTTTATTCTACTAGTTAAATATTTATAAATTCCAACGGTTATAAAATTGGGTATATTACAGCTCTCCCTCTGTACAATAAATTTCATCTCCAAAATTTGTTACACATCTTTAGGCATAAATTTCAGGTAGCACTTTTTCATATCTCCTTCTTCTTCCCAGGTTACCTCCCTTGGAGATAGTCCTTTCTAGACCACCTTCACAAATGGTATACTTTAGTGTCTAGCCATCTTTCATGTCAATTGATAATTTGTTCTGGCTCAACCTCATAAGTGAAGTTATCTTGAATGTTGATATCTTCATATTCAATGACATGCTCAGGGTCTGGTTGGTACTTCTTTAGCTGTGAGACATGGAAAACATTGTGAAGTCTGCTCAAATTCGGGGGTAGGGCTATCTGTATGCCACTAGCCCAATCCTTGTAAGTATCTCGAAAGGACCAATATATCGAGGGCTTAGCTTCTTCCTCTTTATTGCTCTACCAATTCCAGTAACTGGAGATGTAATATCCCAAAAAGCGATTAAGGGCTAAGGACTTCAAAAGTGAATATAATTATTGTTGAATAAACCTTTTGGAGAATGTGTGATGGGAATTTAGTTGTTTTAATGATTCCAATGGCTTCCCTATGAAAATTTGTGTGGGGAGAGTGTTTATTGTGAAATTGGAACCATTGGGAACAATTGTGCAAAAGTTGGAAATTCTGTCCATTGAAATTCTGTACAGGGCAGTCAATTTGTACGGACGTTTTAAATAGGCAAATGGTGTCTAAAAATTCTGAAACTTTCCATTCTTAAATTTCACATGCCAAGCTTCAAAATGGACATATAATTTATGTTATTTCAATTTGTGAGCTAAGAGTTATGATTTTCCAAAGTTTGGGATGGAAACTGGAATCTGTTTTGGTGCAGTATGGCCTTTTGTGTAATTCTGTATTTGTGTGGTGATTTATAGTAATGGTCCATATTTTTCCTATACATAGGACTTAAATAGCTTTCATTTGGCTTTGGGATCACCTCATTTTGATTTTTCTATAATTAGTTATGATTTTTCAAAGTTTGAGAAGAAATTTGCCAGAATTTTGTAAGAATCCGAAATTGATGGAAATTTAGTAAATAATTAGAAAATAATATTATATCATATTAAATCATCATCCACCTCCTCCATCAGCCCAAAACCGTGACATTCAGCTGCAACAAGAGAGAGAAGGTGTGAGAAATTCTAGAGAGAGAAGGAGAAGAGAACTTTTATGGTAAGTCGATTTCTTCGGTAAATCCTTACCTAACACGTATAACTCCGCTCCTAAGCCATTCTTCTATGTTCTTCAAGGTTTGTGGAGCACAAATTTGGGTGTTCTAAGGCTAAGGTTTTCATCCACCTTGAGGAAAAGCTAGTGGGAGCTTGAGGTAACTTCCAAACTTTCGTATATTGCTTATTCTAGCTGCTGTGGGCAATTTAATCGGTGAAATTTCGCTGGATTGCCATTGATTTTAAAGTTTGGAAATGATATGGCCTAGGGGTTATGCTACCTAAATTGGGTCTTAATGTTAGTTGTAACCTAATGTAATGGTTAACAAAGTGATTAGGAGTAGAAAGAAACACGTCTGCGGAGCTGAAATTGAAAAACCCCAATTTTTCCCGGGAAACTAAGAATTTCGGCCAAGGCTAGTTTGGAGGGGTTAGATTTGGATTTTCAATGATTTGATGGTTCCATTGAGTTCAGGAGCGAAAATTAGGTGGGGTTACAGTTGGTCACTTTTTCGAAAAAGCATAATTATGAAAACGCCCCTGAAACCCTTAAAGTAGGGCTGCTAAGGGTAAATTTGTAATTTGACATTGAATTTGATAATTCTGAGTCCAGAAATGGATTCCTTGGGCGGAAATATGTTAGGATAGCCCATATTAGAATTTTGGGAAAAGTGCAACCGGACCGGGTACAGCAGGCCCGGGCCGGGTTCCTGGGGGCATTTTTGTAAATTTTCATTATAGACTCATATAACCCCAAGAAACACTATGGAAGTGTCTAAATGGTGCATTTCGAATTATAGGATTCGATATTTGCCTTGTTCGTCATCCACCTGCGCTAGAGCACAATCGGAAAGAACAAGGTAGTGACTCTTTTCCCTTATACTATTTGTTTGGTATGTTTGTTTGAACATTGTTTGTGAGTCTATCACCTGCAGCCCATCGGTGTTGACGGTGGGAGGATCATACCTTCGGGGCGGTGGAATCTGGGGGATGAGATTATGTGAAAGCGTAAGGCTATATGTGAAAGCCGAAAGGCTATTTGTTAAACCTTCACCCGCGGCCCATCAGTGTTGACGGTGGGAGGACCATGCCTTCTGGGTTGTGGAATACGGGAGATGAGATTATGTGATTATGTGCATATGTGGCAGCTTGCGTGCTGAGCTTTATGCTGTGATGCTGCTTGATGATTTTCTTGCATGCTTTTGTGATTACATGTGGTATGAGTGATTTGTTACTACTGGGATTCTTTTGAATCTCATTCTTTCCATTGACTAACCTTCAGACAGGGCAAGTGTCTCTAAGGGAAAGGAGACGACCAAGGGCGGATGGGCTCCTTAGGGAGATTTATATTTTGGTGTTGGTTATCATGTTTTGTTGGGAGACAAAACATGATAACAGGGTAATTATAAATGTTGTTTTGGAGACAGTGGTGTAATCCCCTAATGGGAATTTATAAACCTTTAGTTTATGTATGAAACCCGGGGTTTGCCAGGATTTTGTTGTATACTCTAATATGTAAATGTGATGTAACTGCACAGGGTAATTATATTCGAGTTGTGGAATTTGAGACCAGGTAAGGCAGAAATTTTGAAAATATTTGTGAAAACCCTTCCGTAAGAAAGGGATTGTAAATAAGTTTGATTATTATTGATCTCTATTTCATTTTAAAATACATATTTTGAATTATAATTACAAAGGGGGTTACAGGAGACACCTTCAAAAATACATGATCTCCCACTTCAAACTCTAGAAGTCTTATCCTTTTGTCAGTGTAGCTTTTTTGTCTACTTTGCGCTACCAGTAACCTTTTCTTGATAATTTTGATTTGCTCTGTGGTTTGATCTACCAGATTTGGCCCATATAATCTTCTTTCAAACAATTTTGTCTAACAGAGAGGTGATCAACACTTCCTTCTGTACAGCGGTTCATACGGGGCCATTTAGATGCTAGCATGATAGCTATTGTTGTAAACAAATTAAGCAAAATGGAAGGAAATGATCCGAGCTTCCCTTAACACCAATACACATGCCCTCGGTATATCTTCAAGTTCTGTATGGTTCTCTCTGATTGTCCATCTGTCTATGGATAGTAGACTGTACTAAATTTAAATTTTGTGCCAAGAGCTTCAAGCAGAGCTTTCTAGAATCTTGATGTGAAACAAGGATCTTAGTTAGAGATAATAATCTTTGGTGTACCATGGAGTCTAATTATATCTTGTATGTATATTTCTGAAAATTTCTTAGGAGAATAATTAGCATTGATGGGATGAAGTGTGCCAATTTGGTGAAACAGTCGACAAGTACCCAAATTGCATCATAGTTTTTGATTTTGGGTAAACCCACCACTAGATTTATGGTGACACTTTCCCTCTTCCAGTCCGAAATATTTAGACTTTGTAGAAGTCCTGGTGGTTACTGATGTTTAATCTTCACCTTTAGACAAGTAAGACATCAGTCCATATATTTAGTAATGTCACTCTTCAGTCTTGGTCATCAATACATGGACTTTAGATTGTGGTACATCTTAGTCATTCCCAGGTGAGGGGTGTAATGACTCTTGTGCATCTCATCCAAGATTTTTACCTCAAATCAACCTTTAATGAAACATATATTCACTTTTTGTATCTAACTAATCAGCTCGGTGAAAGATCTTAATCTTAATTTTCACCTCATACGATCATCTCTCGGATAGAACTTGATCATCCATCCTACATCTGGATTCTTTAATTTTAGCTATCAGACCATTCTCTTCTTGGCTAAAACTTAAGTCAGCAAGCAATATCTGATTTGATACATTCTGATTAACAAACGCTTGAGTGGACAAATTAAAATCTCAGAAGTCTTCTATCAACTTTTTTTCTTGTATTATCATGGCTACCACTTTCACCGCCTTTCTACACAAGGCATCGATGATAACATTTGCTTTCCCTGGATTATATCTAATCTCTAGATTATAATCCTTTAGCAACTTCATCCAGCGACGTTGTCTCATATTCAACTCTTTTTTATCATGCAAGTACTTAAGGCTCTTATGGTCGCAGTACAACTCTACAGTAGTACTATACAGATAGTATCGCTATATTTTCAAAGCAAACATGACTGCTGCAAGCTCAAAATCATGAGTGGGATAGTTCATCTCGTGAGGCTTCATTTTTTGAGAAGCATACGCCACCACTCTACCTTGCTGCATAAGGACACATCCGAATCCTTGCTTACTAGCAACACTGTAAACCATATAGGTCTGACTGGGATTTGAGATAATCAGTACTGGTACGGTTGTCCACCTCTCTTTTAGGTATAGGCAGCTCCTCTCATATTTGTCATCCTACACATGAGAATGATTATTTCTCATGAGCTTTGTCAACCACATGGTGATTCAGGAGAAATTCTAAATGAATCTCTTATAGTAACTAGTAAGACCTAAAACACTGCATATTTTAGTTATAGTTTCGGCCTCTTCCAGTTCAGTATTACTTTTACTTTACTGGGATCCACAAAGACCCCTTCCTATGAGATAACATGACCTAAGAATTTGACTTCTGTAAGCCAAAACTAATACTTGCTCAGCTTGGCATAGAGTTGCTTCTCTTTTAGAATGCTCATTATAATTCTCATATGTTTCTCATATTCTTCTTTACTCTTAGAGTATATCAGAATGTCGTTAATGAAGAATACCATAAACTGATCCAAATATTGGCAGAAAATTTGGTTAATGTAGTCCATAAATATTGTAACTGCATTGGCTAGTCTGAAAGGCATCACCAAGAATTTATAATGCTTATACTTAGTTTTGAAAGCGGTCTTCGATACATTCTCAGCTCTGACTAGCAGCTGATGATAGCCCGATCTTAGATCGATCTTTGAAAACACACTAGAACTAGATAATTGGTCAAGAAGGTCATCAATTTGGGGAAGTGGATATTTGTTCTTGATGGACACCTTGTTCAGTTCTCTGTAATTAATACATAACCAAAGGCTCCCATCCTTCTTCTTAACAAACAATGCTGGCACTCCCCCCAGTGAAACACTAGGCCTTATAAACCTTTTCTCAAGAAGTTCTTCAAGTTGCTTCTTCAATTCTGTCATTTCATTTGGAGCCATTCTGTAAGGGGCTTTAGATATAGATCTGGCTCCTAGTATAATCTCAATCAAGAACTCAACTTCCCTTTCCAGAGGCAATCTACTAATATCTTCTGGAAATACCTAAGGGAATTCTTTTATCATAGATATATTCTCAATTGTCGCGTCTGATTATACCTGAACCAAGAAGAATACCAGATACCCCTGACATCCCTTTCTCAGATATTTATTAACTTTAGTTATAGAGAGGAAGTTCAGGTTAACACTATCGTCATTGCCCTTCTATGGTTCAAGGTATTCAATTCTCTTGTTACCATAGTCTAGCAAAACATTGTTTGTGTTAGAGCAAGCGTTTCACCTAAGAGGGGGTGAATTGGGTGATATTAAAAATTTCGTTGCAAATATAAACCTTGACAGTGAATATAAATTAGTAAGGAGTAAGGAGAAATATCACCAAAGTGTACACTGGGAGTTATACTGGTTCGGCCACAACCACTTTGACCTACGTCTAGTCCTCAGAGCTTCTCTGAGAGTTTTACTATAACTTCCAAGATTCAGTGGGTTCTTGGCACCTCAGTACAAGCAAGTTCCTTAGTCCACACTCACTCCCCCTTACAAGTTGTAATCCAATCCCCACTCAAGGTTCCACAACCTTAAGTTACCTCAATAACAAATATTGAGTTTGAATGAAATATCTCTCTTACAGAGTAAATAAGAATCACTGAAGCAAAGAATTACAAGTATAATGTAAAACAGAGTAATGAGCTTGATAATGCGTTCGTGTGTGTGTTCTTGTTTTGTACTCTCTGTTTGGATGTTCCCGTATATATAGATGTGTTGGTAATGATTGTTGGAACGTTTTTCTTCATGCCCGTTAGAGTGTGCACAGCCACTGTTGACTTTTCCAATATTTGAAAAATATCCATTTGTGGTAAGTGGCGGTAGGTAGCATTTGAACTTTGCATTTGACTTTCTTTATTTGGTAAGATCTCTTCATTGTTTATCTGTGGATATGCTAAGAATACTACTAAAATGAAAGGTTAATCACATAGGAAACAAATCAAAGACCGTTGGAATGAATTCTCAAAATCTGAACTTGCAAACTCTAGTAGTTACTCGAGTATTCATTAAGTTTACTCGAGTACTTACTCCAGTATCATCGTGAAAGTATTGACAAACTGCAAGTTAACAAATGAACATTACATTACTCGGGTAGTGCATGGAGTAAACACAATTTCAAACCTTTGGAAATACCTGTTTACTTGGGTACTTACTCGAGTATGGCACACTTTTCTTTATAGGTCACTCGAGTAGTGACTCGAGTAAACTGTCAAATAAACTTTATGTTACTCGATGCTTTACTCCAGTAATGTTGGCAGGATTTCAAGGCCGAGAGCACTTCAAGTGTTCTTACCTTGTTACTCGAGTACTTACTCGAGTAAACATAAATTTTCTGCATAGCTTACTCGGGTAGCAACTTGAAGTTCTGTGTAAATAACTCTGCATATTACTCGGTTACTCACTTGAGTAATCTAGTTTAAAATAAGTGATTGAATACCTGCATACTTGAGTAGTGCCTCGAGTAAAGTGTGATAAAAAAACATATCATGTTACTCGAGTATTACCTTCAGGTTTTGCTTACCACAGTGAGTTACTCGAGTACCTCCTCGAGTAACATTGGCAGGATTGATAATGCCGAGAGCAACATATTTCTTGAAGCAGAGTAACTTGAGTACAGACTCAAGTAACGTTGGCAGGCCGAGAGTAACTGGAAGTTTTTACATGGTTACTCGAGTAACATTGGTAGGCCGAGAGCAACTCCAAGTGATTTACCTGGTTACTCAAGTAGCTACAAGAGTAACCTTGGCAGGCCGAGAGCAACTAGGAATCATTTACCTTATTACTCGAGGACTTACTCGAGTAAAGTTGGCAGGTTACTTGAAGGTTGAGCTGGTTACTTCAAGTTTCTGTCTCATTACTCGAGTACTTACTCGAGTAACCCTTTAGAAAACTTTCCTGTGATAAAGTTTCTCAGCTTTTTCTCTTGGCCTTTCTTCATTACTCTAATGCTTACTTCAAGTAATGATTTGCCCTATTATTACTTTGTTCAAACTTATTTGTTTATCAAATCTTTTTCATACCATCATTTGTTATCATCAAAACATGAGAGATCTAACATTCTCCCCCTTTTTGATGATAACAAAACTTGGTGATTTTGAACAAGATTTTTTAAATTAAGTTCTCAAATAAACACTACTTGAATTCAATGATAATTTTGAAAACCTTGTTAAGTTTAAATTCAAAGTGTTTTGGAAAAGGTTGAAATCATAACATATTCTCCTTGCATACATAATAAACTCATTAGTCCCATAATGTATTATAATTTAAAAGCTTAAATGGACTTGAAATGAAATCATAACTTAAGGAAGCTTGCATTGAACTTAAAAATTGCATTACAAGATGAAAAGTTAAATAAATAAAAAGCTCCCTAAATCCCATGTACACCCATATACCCAAGACAAACTTAGAAACTCCACAAAATCACACTCAAGCTCTTCTCCCCCTTTTTGTCTTCATTAATTAAGTGGAGGATCGGAAGGCTTAACTACAGAGATAGGCTTCACAGATAGAACCATAGGGCCATATGGGAGGAACAGGAGGAGGTTGGTAGACAATCATAGTGGTGGTCTCAACCTTTTCTGTGGCCTCTCCCGAATGATGATCAGAAGATGAGGAGATATCTCCTTTGTATGAGTAGGAGAAGGAATGGGTGTAGGAGTAGGTTGGGGCTGAGCTTTAGGTGGTGAATCCTCAATGATAATATGAATAGTCTCATTAGTTTCAAGATTGTCCACTGAGCAAAGGATATCTCTGGGTCTTGGTTCAAGTGGACTAGAGACTGGAGGGATATGTGGCTCAACCTCAGTATGATGAAGGTCAGTTGGGATGTTCTCTGGAGGTGGTGGTATATTCTCTGGAGATGGTATATGCTCTGGAGATGAGAATAGCTCAAGTGCAGATGATGATGGACTAGCAGAAGTTCCAGGACCCAAAGAGTCCAATCTTGCCAGAATCAACTTCAAGGTCTCACCTTGAGCACGTTGCTCAGCTAACAACTCTTCGTGCCTTTTATCCATTTTCTCAACCAGCTCAGCCAACTTGTGATTTATGTGAGTTATCAACTCAACATTTGTGTTGGCAATGTCTACATGGAATCCTTACAGCATATTTTCCATGAAGTGTTGGAGAGTGGCATTGAGGAAAGAGGGTGAAGAAGTAGTGGCAGCTGGAGCTGAAGACTGAGTGTCATCCATTTTACTCGTCTCAGTCTCGGTCTTCTTCTTCTTCTTAGACCCAGACTCCAGAGGACCCTTGAGAGGAATTTCAATGTTGAGCTTGCCAATTTGATTTCTCCTAACCAGAGTAACTCTCTCAATGTGCTCTTTACTCTCCAAGTACTATATCTTATTTTCCTTCATAATGAGTGAAACAATATGAGGATATGGCATAGGCGTAGTAGCTTTCCCATCTAATCTGTACCTCTTTATCTCAGAAAATATGTACTCCCCCAAATCCTTTTGTTCCTTCAGGAGTAAGGAAGCAAACCATCTATAGTCCCGATCAGAAAAGTGAGTATAGTTGTTGGCCTTGTTCATAAGGGATCTAGAGTAGATATACCATAGAACCCTATGATGATCACACATGTCACTAGGTTTGAAGTTCAAAGGGCCTACAAGCTCACTAGGTTTAAGAACAGAGAAAATTTGGTTTGAATCAAGTTTGGAGTAAATGTCATCTGGAGGGTTCTCTATTCCTAACCACAGATTGATCCTAGAAAAAGAGATAAGTATCTTCTGTCCTCTAACAATAGTAGTCATTTCTTCCTTAGCTGAAGTTCTATTTGGTTCATCTAGAATCTCAAGATTGCAGTAAAAGTGGGTGACTACTTTTGTGCAAAAATGAAGCTTAACAGATAATCAAGGCATAAAAGGTTCCAGATAGGGACTAAGATTATACTTCAATACCTCCTGAAGTACTTTGAGGTCCACATAGTGAGTCTTGCAGACTTTTCTTCTTGAAAATTGAGTGACGTACTTCTGAGACTCCTCTAGCTTATTGACATTGAACCCCTTTGGAGGTTTAGTAATCTCCTCTTCTGGCAATTCTGACTTCTTTAAAGACTGCCCCTTCTTAAGTTGATCAATAATTCCAGCTATTGCCTTAGCCACATTTATATCATACTTGGGCTTTTTGGGAGGTTTTGGAGTGAAAGAGGGAGTGGAGGAATCAAAAATTGGAGGAGAAGGAGATTTGGCACTTTTGCCTCTCCCAGTAGAGGTGCTCTTGTTGGATTGAGCCCTTGTAACTACTAGCTCTTTGATAACAACTCCTTTATGTTTCTGTTGAGGTTTCGGTTGGACTTTAGCTTTGGATCTAGGAGTAAGTTTTCGTCTCTTTCTGGGAGGAGAAGAAAGAAGGTTAGAGAGTTGTGGGGATCCAGAAGAATATGTGGGAGTAAGGTTTTTGGTTCTAACCATTTTGATTTAGTGAAACCTTGAAAAACCAAAAAAAAAGAGAGTGAAAGACGCGATATAGGGCAAGAAGAATCTGAGCAGAATAGGAGGTTTCTGAGGCTAAAAATTGATGGGTTTTGATGGAAATAGTATAGGGAAGAAATTGTGAAAAGTTTTTGTGAGAGGACAGAGTGATTTACTCGAGGAGATTTTATGGAAATGACCGAGTTTGTGACAGATAAAGACCTAGAACCCGATGTTACTCGAGGCCTTACTCAAGTAAAATCATGTTTACTCGAGTGATCATACAGAAAATTTCTAAAATAATTCATTTAAATTGCGTACCTGGCATGAATAACATTGTAATTATCCATGTATGTTCCCTCGATCATTTTATAACCATTTTAGAGCAGATTTGAGTCGATTCTCATCAAATTTGTGATCTAGACCTGCAGTTACTCGAGGCCTTACTCGAGTAACCTTAAAATTTACTCGAGGCGTTCCTCGGGTAACCTACCTTTTCTTCTTTTGACTGTTCATCTCTCACCAAATGAACCGTTTGATTTAAATTTCAGGTAACTTGATACGTTACTTCCGGTTTTGGAAGACCATTACTCGAGTACATACTTGAGTAAAGTGCTCTTTTACTTCAAGTTGTTCCTCGGGTAATGCTTCACTGTCAGTCATTACTTGCAGTTGGTACTCCAGTAATGATGTCCTCTGATAACTTCTGTTTTTATTTCTTAGAATAGAGTTTCAATCTTCCTACAAAACAAGTTTCTACATACTCCGATGCTTAAATTAGTAATCATCAAAACATTATCAAATATCGTAATCTAACATTATGAGAAACTGAAATAACTTACAATTCATTGGGGTTTACCATTCCCAATTCTCTTCTAATGTATAGAAATTGATCTTTTGCAAGAGGTTTGGTGAAGATATCAGCTAGTTGAAGATGAGTAGGGATGAATATCACTTTCACATCTTTCTTCTGGACATGATCTCTGATGAAGTGATATCTGACATCGATATGCTTGGTTCTAGAATGTTGAATTGGATTCTTTGCCAAGCTTATCGTACTGGTATTGTCACAATAGATTGGTATTTCTTTAAGATAAATACCAAGATCTTGTAGTTGTTGTTTTAACCATATCACTTGTGCACAACAACTTGAGACTGCAACATATTCGGCTTCTGTTGACAAAAGAGACACTGTATTTTGTTTCTTGCTGAACCATGATACAAGAGATCCTCCAAGAAATTGTCCTTGTCTGCTAGTGCTCTTTCTGTCTGTTTTGTATCCTCCATGATCTGAATCTGAATATGCAACTAGATATTCATTCCTTCCTTTGGGATACCACAGACCCAATTCTGGTGTGTCAGCAAAATATCTAAAGATTCGTTTGACAGTTTCGGCATGTGATTCCTTTGGTGCTGATTGATATCTTGCACATATGCCAACTGTAACCCCTTGACTTTAAACATGTAATTATAATTCGATAACACATATTTAAATCGGATTAGAGACCATTAGATGCTTTAACCTCGTTTTAAACTTTCTGTCTCACAGTAAAATTTTCACAAAACTTTCAAAACTCTTTCCCCATCCTGGTCTCAATTTCAATGTTCGAATATAATTGCCTGTGCAGTTAATATACATTCATTCATATCAGAGTGTATAACCAAATCCCCGGCAACTCCTGGGTTCTATAAATATATAACCTAAGGTCTATAAGTATCCACTAGGGGATTACACAACCAAAATCGAATATAATGCTCATATCTCAAAATATACAGTAATCCCAAGTTCAAAATAGATAACCAATATCTCCAAGATCAAATGTACCCCTAAAGGTTCTAATTGCTCCGGGTTGGCCGCTTCTCCTTTGAGCCACACGCCCTGTCTGAAATGTTAGTCATAGAAAAGAATGAGATTCGAGAGAATCTCCGTAGTAACAAACCACTCATACAATGCATAAAGACAAAGTATGTATATAAATCACAAACAGCAATAGCAGCAGCAATCTCAAAGATACATGGTTTTCACCACAAACGACAGCACTCACGGCTGTATACACAATACGACAGCTCTCGTTGTAATCATAATCATGACAGCTTACGCTGTAACCACCATCACGACAGCTTACGCTGTAACCACAATAACGACAGCTTACGCTGAAAATGACAGCTTGAGCTGTAAACGACAGCTATCACCAGCTGTAACAGCAGCAGCTTCAAAGATTCATCACAGAATAGTGATAACACACACATACAGAGCATTACACATAGTATAAGAGAGAGAGTCACTACCTTGTCCTTTCCTGACATCCTTCGGCGCAGTTGGCTCACGAGGGCGGCAAATATCAAAGCCTATAAACAAAATCAAGAATGGTGGATTAATTTCCTACCCCCAATTCCTACTTTCAAACACTTAGAATAGGTTCCATATAAGTCCCCTAAATGGTTATAACAAAGCTCAAAGAGAACCTAAAAGGATTGGAGAGTACTAGGTTGGAAATTGTTTTACAAACTCATAAAGTGCTGAAAATTGGGTTATAGCTGCAGTCAAAAATGGCTAAAAACGTCACAGAAACATTTTGGCTGTAGCCAAGAATTTTCTGGCTGCGGCCAGGTCACACATAGAAAGATTTGCACTGCAACCCAGATTTTCTGCTGCAGCCAAGGAAACTTTGAAAAATCATAATTAATTCTAGAAAAATAGAAATGAGGTGATCCTAAAGCCAAATGAAAGCTCTTTAAGTCCTCTTCCCAGGAAAAATATTGGCCATTACTGGGAATCACCATAGAAGTACAGAATTACACGAAATTCACCACCACTCCAAAACAGATTCCAGTTTTAAGCCCAAATTTTGGACAGTCATTGCTCTTAGCTCAAAAAACTAAATGACACAAAATGTATGTTCATTTTGAAGCTTGGAATGTGAAATTTAAATCTGGAAAGTTTCAGAATTTTTAGACACCATTTGCCTATTCAAAACGTCCACACAATCTGACTGTCCAGAACAGACTTACATTGGACAGATTTTCCAGATTTTCACATTTGATCCCAAATAATTCCCATTTCAACCCAAACACCATTCTCGCACAATTTTGCTCAAGAAAGCCATTGGAATCATCAAAATGACCAAATTCTACACAACACATAAGCCAATTCATACCATTCGAAAATTGCACCAAAATCAGAGCAAATTCATAAATTCCCAATACTCAATAAATGATTACAACAACTATACCAAAATGCTTCTAATTCTTACCTCTTCTTCTTCCTAAAGCCAATTCTTCAATTCTCCAACTTCCAAATTTTCACAAGTTCTCAAACTTTACCAATCAAAATTTTGAAACCATAGGAATATAGCCCTCAACCTCATGAATAATATTAGTGAAGATGAATTAGGCATTTATGGTCATTTAGGGCACTAACCTTAGGTTTTCTTCTCCCCCTTTCTTGCTCAACTTGGACGTCAATGGTGGAGAGGAGAGATGAAGTGAGCTGCTAGAAAATGATGATGAAAGTCTTATTTTAGGGTGAGCTAAGTCACTTGGCCGACTTACATGGAAAGAGAGAGGAGAGATGAAAGCAAAATAATCATTTTTGACTTTTCTTCTTTTTTTTTCTTTGCTTTTCATCTTGGTCAATGACTCAACTTGTTTTAATTTAATTCCTCTTCCCTTTTCTTTGTCTCCACTGAAATGTTACACTTTGAAACACAAAAAGAATGTTGACCACTTGCTTTAAGGCATATGTGACCCATATGACCAAAGTTCCCTTGTAAAAGAGTTGAAATTTTGACCAAATTCCTCTTTCCTTCTCCTTTACCCTTTTTGGACGTTTTTAACAATATGAGGAAGGGCATTAATTTGTTTTCCCATTAGTCAATCTTGATCCTTCATTTTAAGCTTTATCCCATAATTAAGCTTAACTATAGGGTTTAGGCATTGATTACAACACATTCGGATCAAAATCCACATCATATACTTCAAAAGTGTTCATTTACAACAATTACATCACTTTTGGAGTCATTAGCCCTTAATCCCATTTTTGGGTTATTACAACTCTCCCCCCGTAAAATAAATTTCGTCCTCAAAATTTTTCAAACTACTTGAGCCATAAACTCCGGATATCTTCTTCACATATCCTCTTCTGCTTCCCAAGTCGCTTCTCTCTGGGTCATGCCCCTCCAAATCACTTTAACATAAGGAATGCTTCGGTGTCTGAGCCGTCGTTCTTCTCAATCAATGATCTGCTCTGGCTCCACCGCATATGTAAAATTGTCTTGCAACTCGACTTCTTCATATTCGACAATATGAGATGGATCCGATTGGTATTTCTTTAGTTGGGAAACATGGAACACATCATGGAGTCTGCTCAAGTTCGGGGGTAGGGCTACTCGATAGGCAACAGGCCCAATCCTTGCAAGAATCTCAAAAGGACCTATATATCTTGGGCTCAACTTCTTTCATTTGATTGCTCGCCCAATGCCGGTGATAGGAGATACTCTCAGAAACATATGGTCACCAACTTCAAACTCTAGAGGCCGTCTTCTCTTGTCAGCATAGCTTTTCTGTCGACTCTGTGCTGCAAGCAACCTCTTACGAATAATCTGAATCTGTGCTGAGGTTTGATCAACCAAATCTGGCCCATAAAGCTTCCTTTCGGATAACTCGTTCCAGCACAAAGGTGATTGATACCGTCTTCCATACAACACTTCATACGGAGCCATTTGGATGCTCGCATGATAGCTATTGTTGTAGGCGAACTCAGCTAGTGGAAGGAAACGATCCCAACTTCCTTTAAAGTCGAGAACACAAGCTCGCAACATATCTTCCAGCATCTGAATTGTTCTCTCAGATTGTCCATCCGTTTGAGGATAATAAGCCATGTTGAATCTCAGTTGAGTACCCAAGGCTTCATGCAATGCTCTCCAGAATCTTGAAGTGAATCAGGGATCTCGGTCGGAAATGATGTTTTTCAGAACGCCATGGAGTTTCACAATCTCACTAACATAAATCTCTGCTAGTTTATCAGGAGAATAACCAGCATTGATTGTATGAAGTGTGCCAACTTCGTTAACCGATCCACAATTACCCAGATCGCATCATAGTTCCTGATCCTGGGCAATCCCACAACGAAATCCATGGTCACGCTTTCCCATTTCCATTCCGGAATCTTAGGACTCTGAAGTAAACCAGGCGGTCTCTGGTGATCGATCTTTACCTTCTGGCAAGTGAGACACCTTGCTACATATTTGGTCACATCACTCTTCATACCCGGCCACCAATACACCGATTTCAGATTATGATACATCTTGGTCATACCAGGATGGAGAGTATATCGGCTCTTATGCGCCTCATCCAGAATTTTCTGCCTCAACTCCACCCTAAGTAGAACGCATACTCTCTTCTGATAGCGAACTAATCCACGAGGCGATAGGTCGTAGCCTGGAACTTCTCCCTGTTTAATTCGAGCTAGGTTGCGCTGTATCCAGCTATCTTGCCTCTGAGCTTCCTCAATTTCCGCCCTTAGATCACTCTCCTCTTGAGAGACAGTGTAATTGGCACAGATGATCTAGTTTGTTAAATTCAAATCACAAAAATCTTCAATCAATTTCCATTCTTGTATCATCATAGCTGCAACAAGCACGGTCTTTCGACTAAGAGCATCAGCGACTACATTTGCCTTACCCGGATGATATTTTATTTCCAGGTCGTAGTCCTTAAGCAATTCCATCCAGCGGCGCTGTCTCATATTCAGTTCTTTTTTATCATATAGATATTTGAGACTCTTGTGGTCGCGGTACAATTCCACAGTCACACCATACAGGTAATAACACCAAATCTTTAAGCAAATACAATGGCCGCAAACTCCAGATCATGAGTGGGATAGTTCAATTCATGAGGTATGAGTTGTCGAGAGGCGTAGGCCACCACACGTCCCTGCTGCATAAGGACACACCCTAATCTATGCCCACTGGCATCAGAATACACAACGTACGTCAAACTGGGATCGGGTAAAATCAACACAGGTGCCGTCGTCAACCTCTCCTTTAGCTCCACAAAACAGTTTTCACATTTCTCATCCCACACAAACGCTGATCCTTTCTTGTGAGCTTGGTCATCGGCAACGTAATACAGGAGAAATTTTGGATAAATCTCCGATAATAACCAGCAAGACCCAGAAAAATGCGTATTTCTGCCACAGATTCTGGCCTCTTCCAGTCCAGTATTGGTTCTACTTTACTAGGATCCACAGAGACCCCTTCTTGTGAGATAACATGGCCTAAGAATTTCACTTCTGATAGCCAGAACTCGCACTTGCTCAATTTAGCATATAGTTGCTTCTCACGCAATGTATTCAATACAACTCTCAAATGATGCTCATGCTCCTCCATACTCTTGGAATATATCAGAATGTCATCGATAAACACAACAACAAACTGATCCAGATATTGTCGAAAGATACGGTTCATGTAATCCATGAAAACCACAGGCGCATTGGTTAGCCCAAATGGCATCACCAAGAACTCATAATGACCGTACCTGGTTCGAAAAGCAGTCTTCGGAACATCTTCTGCTTTCACTCATAGCAATGATACCCTGACCTTAGATCAATCTTCGAAAATATACATGAACCGGATAGTTGATCTAAAAGGTCATCGATTCGGGGAAGAGGGTACTTGTTCTTAATAGTAACCTTGTTCAATTCTCTATAATCGATACACAACCGAAGGCTTCCATCTTTCTTCTTTACAAACAACACTGGAGCTCCCCAAGGTGACACACTGGGTCTAATGAACCCTTTTTCAAGCAAGTCTTCTATTTGTTTCTTTAACTTCGCCATTTCATTTGGGGTCATTCGATATGGGGCCTTAGATATAGAGCCAGCTCCAGGCACAATGTCGATTGGAAATTGAACTTCCCTTTCTGGAGGTAATCCGCTCAAATCATCCGGAAGCACCTCAGGAAGTTCATTTACCACGGGTATATTATTCAAGGTTTCGCCAGTTTCCCCTTGCACAGAGAAAAACACCACATACCCCTGGCAACCCTTTTCAAGATACTTTTCAGCCTTGGCTGCAGCAAGGAAATTCATACTAGAATCCACAACTTCAGCCCTCTGAGAAATAGGATATACTATCCTCTTGTTCCCACAATCAAGTAATACATTATTTGCTGTTAACCAATCAAAACCCAAAATAACTTCCAATTGGTAAAGCGGCAAACATATCAGATCTACAACAGATTGGTGCCCTTCCACAGTTATGACACAACTCAAACAAGCTTCTGTGGTTAAGGCCTTAACACCCATTAGAGTTGACACTACTAATTCAAATGGTAACTTATGTACATGCATTCCCAGGCGCTTCACGCAATCATAGGCGATGAAGGAGTGACTTGCACCCGAATCATACAAAACTTACAACAGATGGCTATTAAGAAGAATATTACCTTGTATCAGCTCAGGAGATTTACGGGTTTCTTCGTGGGTCATAGCAAATACTCGGTCCTGTGTCTTCGGTCTCTGGTCTAGTCGTGGCTCTTTGTAGTCAGCAGCAGTATGGCCCACACGCTTACAATTGTAACATATTATTTTGCCATCACATGTTTTACCCTGGTATGGTTGATTACAGCGACGACAAATCCACGGTGCAAAATATGTTCTTTGCTGGTCACGGCTCCCAGACTGGTAGGGCTTCTTACCACTTCCAGATGATGATCCTTGCCCCTTTCGCTTCTGTGAGGTAGCACCCTTACTATGTTCATTGCGGTAGCTAATAGCTCTGGTAGGATACAATTCTCTCAAGTTGTTCTCTGTAATTCTGCACTATTCAACCACCTTGTTGAACTTAGTAAATTGGTGAGTAACTAGGCATTTCCTCAACTCTCGCCTCAGACCACGAATGAGCATATCCGAACTCCATTCTTCGTCATCCTTGTACCGGAGGTAGGAGGAGTACCGAGCCAATCGAACAAAACAGGACAAGTAATAATCGAAGCTCTCTGTATCCCCTTGACTGATATTTAGAAACTCCGTCTCCTTCTCGAGTCTTACTGATTTGGGAAAATACTTCTCGTTGAACTCTTGTTGAAACAGTTCCCAAGTCAATGGCATTTCTTTGCTCTTCAATGTTAGGGCGATATTCCGCCACCAATGATCTGCATCCCCTTCGAGCTTATAAACGGCCAGTAGTGGCTTCACCTCATTCGGGCAACCAAGAACCTCAAATATTTTCTCCAGCCTGTTCATCCAATCTTCGGCTGCTTGAGGGTCAAACCTTCCTCTGAACGCCGGAGGCAGATGCTTGCAGAATCTGGTGATCCAAAACTGATGGTCTCTTTCCTCTCTAAGCGGCATCCCCTGTGATTCTTGATTCGGAATAGCACGAGGTGGGGATTCTAGTGGTCGTGCTGATCCTTCTGTAGTGTCCTCATATCGAGTTTCTTCTTGAGTTTCCTCCGGAGTGGACTGAACTGGACCTTCCTTGTTCTTCGCTTTCTCTGCTCTGAGCTCTTCTCTCAGCTCAGTTATCATATCCCGCTTATCTTTGATTAGACCCATTAATTCCTGCATTGCATCGGTGGGTTATCCTTGACGACCTCCACCTCTGGGTCTACACGTGGAATATTGGGGCGTCCTTTAGTTTTCTTCATTCTACAAACAACTTGCCCCATTAATTTAGTAGAGATAGTATGCACATATAGTCACAAAACTCATATATATCCATGTCAATAAAACATACATGTGCATACACAACAATCATTCACAGATAATCTTCTATCCCTACTACTATCTAAGGGATCTATCCTAGCAACCTTTACCCTTGCCAGGAACTACAGCTCTGATACTAAAATGTAACCCCCTAACTTTAAACACGTAATTATAATTCGATAACACATATTTAAATCGGATTAGAGACTATTGGATGCTTTAACCTCATTTTAAACTTTCTGTCTCACAGTAAAATTTTCACAAAACTTTCAAAACTCTTTTCCCATCCTGGTCTCAATTTTAATGCTCGAATATAATTACCTGTGCAGTTAATATACATTCATTCATATCAGAGTGTATAACCAAATCCCCGGTAACTCCCGGGTTCTATAAATATATAACCTGAGGTCTATAACTATCCACTAGGGGATTACACAACCAAAATCGAATATAATGCTCATATCTCAAAATATACAGTAATCCCAAATTCAAAATAGATAACCAACATCTCCAAGATCAAATCTACCCCTAAAGGTCCTAATTGCTCTGGGTTGGCCGCTTCTCCTTTGAGCCACACGCCCTGTCTAAAATGTTAGTCATAGAAAAGAATGAGATTCGAGAGAATCTTAGTAGTAACAAATCACTTATAAATGTATAAAGACAAAGTATGTACATAAATCACAAACAGCAACAGCAGAAACAATCTCAAAGATACATGGTTTTCACCACAAACGACAGCACTCACAGCTGTATACATAATATGACAGCTCTCGCTGTAATCATAATCACGTTAGCTTACGCTGTAATAACCATCACGATAACTTACACTGTAATCACAATAACGATAGCTTACGCTGTAAACGACAGCTATCACCAGCTGTAACCGTAGCAGCTTCAAAGATTCATCACAAAACAGTGATAACACACACATATAGAGCATTACACAAAGTATAAGAGAGAGAGAGAGTCACTACCTTGTCCTTTCGTGACGTTCTTCAGCGTAGTTGGCTCACGAGGGTGGTATATATCAAAGCCAATAAACAAAATCAAGAATGGTGGATTAATTTCCTACCCCCAATTCCTACTTTCAAACACTTAGAATAGGTTCCATATGAGTCCCCTAAATGGTTATAACAAGCTCAAAGAGAACCTAAAAGGATTGGAGAGTACTAGGTTGGAAATTGCTTTGCAAACTCACAAAGTGCTGAAAATTGGGTTCTGGTTGCAGCCAAAAATGGCTAAAAACGTCACAGAAACATTTTGGCTGCAGCCAAGAATTTTCTGGCTGCGGCCAGGTCACACACAGAAAGTTTTGCGCTGCAACCCAGATTTTCTGCTGCAGCCAAGGAAACTTTGAAAAATCATAATTAATTCTAGAAAAATCGAAATGAGGTGATCCCAAAGCCCAATGAAAGCTCTTTAAGTCCTCTTCCTAGGAAAAATATTGGCCATTATTGGGAATCACCACAAAAGTACAGAATTACACGAAATTCACCACCACTCCAAAACAGATTCCAGTTTTAAGCCCAAACTTTGGACAGTCATTGCTCTTAGCACAAAAACCGAAATGACACAAAATGTATGTTCATTTTGAAGCTTGGAATGTGAACTTTAAATCTGGAAAGTTTCAGAATTTTGTAGACACCATTTGCCTATTCAAAACGTCCACACCATCTGACTGTCCAAAACAGACTTACATTGGACAGATTTTCCAGATTTTCACATTTGATCCCAAATGATTCCCATTTCAACCCAAACACCATTCTCACACAATTTTGCTCAAGAAAACCATTGGAATCATCAAAATGACCAAATTCTACACAACACATAAGCCAATTCATACCATTCGAAAATTGCACCAAAATCAGAGCAAATTCATAAATTCCCAATACTCAATCAATAATTACAACAACTATACCAAAATGCTTTTAATTCTTACCTCTTCTTCTTCCTAAAGCCAATTCTTCAATTCTCCAACTTCCAAATTTCCACAAGTTCTCAAACTTTACCAATCAAAATTCTGAAACCATAGGAATATATCCCTCAACCTCATGAATAATATTAGTGAAGATGAATTAGGCATTTATGGTCATTTAGGGCACTAACCTTAGGTTTTCTTCTCCCTCTTTCTTGCTCAACTTGGACGTCATTTAGGGCACTAACCTTAGGTTTTCATCTTGGTCAATGACTCAACTTGTTTTAATTTAATTCCTCTTCCCTTTCCTTTGTCTCCACCGAAATGTTCCACTTTGAAACACAAAAAGAATGTTGACCACTTGCTTTAAGGCATATGTGACCAATATGACCCAAGTTCCCTTGTAAAAGAGTTGAAATTTTGACCAAATTCCTCTTTCCTTCTCCTTTACCCTTTTTGGACGTTTTTAACAATATGAGGAAGGGTATTAATTTGTTTTCCCATTGGTCAATCTTGATCCTTCATTTTAAGCTTTATCCCACAATTAAGCTTAACTATGGGGTTTAGGCACTGATTACAACACATTCGGATCAAAATCCACATCATATACTTCAAAAGTGTTCATTTACAACAATTACATCACTTTTGGAGTCATTAGCCCTTAATCCCATTTTTGGGTTATTACACCAACACTAAATTGAATGTCTGGTCTGCTTGCCGTGAGATAGAGTAATGATCCAATCATTCCTCTGTATTTTGTGATGTTGTAGTCTTTCCCTTTGACATTAGCATCAAGGAACGTAGTTGAGCTTATAGGTGTGTCCGTTCCATTTGCTTCATCCATTCCATACTTCTTTAACAACTCTTTCAAATACTTTATTTGAGATATGAAGATTCCATTCTTTCTTTGTTTGATTTGCAAACTAAGAAAGAAATTCAATTCTCCTATCATTGACATCTCAAACTCTCCCTGCATTATCTTAGAAAATTCCTTACACAAAGATTCATTAGTAGCACCGAAAACAATGTCATCAACATATATTTGAACAATTAAAATATCATCACGTTTTCGTTTTATAAAAAGTGTTGTATCAACTTTTCCCAGTACAAAACCTTAATCAATAAGAAATTTACTGAGCCTTTCATACCATGCTCTAGGAGCTTGTTTTAAACCATATAAAGCCTTTTTGAGTTTGAAAACATGGTCAGGTTTAGTTACATCTTCAAAACCTAGAGGTTGTTCTACGTATACTTCTTCCATGATGTAACCATTTAGAAATGCACTCTTTACATCCATTTGATAGAGTTTGAATCCTTTGATGCATGCAAAGGCTAAGAGTACGCGTATAGCTTCCAATCTAGCCACTGGAGCATACGTTTCCTCATAATCAATCCCTTCTTCCGATTATAGCCTTTGACCACCAATCTTGCCTTGTTTCTGACAATAATTGCGGATTCATCGAGTTTGTTCTTGAATACCCATTTAGTTCTAATGATCGGATGATCTTTGGGTCAGGGTACCAAATTCCAAACTTGATTTCTTTCAAATTGATTTAGTTCTTCTTGCATTGCTATAACCCAATCATTGTTTGATAGGGCATCATCAATGTTAGAATGTTCAATCTCAGAAATGAATGCAGAAAAACTACTTCGTTGAAAATTCTATTTCTAGTTTTGATCCCTTCATTCACATCTCCTATGACTTGATCTAAGGGATGACTTTTGTTGTATTTCCATGATCTAGGTTGCCCTAGTGATTGCTCTTCTTCCTTGGTTTCATCAACTTCTGGAATAAGAGATTTAGAAATAGATTGACCATTTTCTTGATTTAAAACAACTTCCTGTTCTTCATCAATGGTTTTATTAGAGGATTCAAATTCATCAAATACAATATAAATTGATTCTTCAACAACACATAGTCTTTTGTTAAAAACTCTATATGCTTTACTTCGGTTAGAATATCTTAGGAAAATTCCTTCATCAGTTTTAGAATCAAATTTTCCTAAGTTATCTTTACCATTATTATGAATGAAACACTTACAACCGAAGATGTGTAGATGAGCAATGTTTGACTTCCTTCCTTTGTACAGCTCGTATGGTGTCTTTCCAAGTTTTGTTCTAATATATGCTCTATTTCAAATATAGCATGTTGTACTCATAGCATTGGCCCAGAAAACTTGAGACATGTTCTTTTCATTTAATATTGCTCTAGCCATTTCAGTTAGCACTCTATTCTTGCGTTCCACGACTCCATTTTGTTGAGGCGTCCTTGGAGCAGAGAAATTGTGATCAATGCCATTAGTATCACAATATTCTTTAAAGGCTTGATTTTCAAATTCTCCACCATGATCGGTCCTAATACCTGTAATGGACATACCTTTCTCATTTTGCACTTTCTTGGCAAAAACAATAAATTTTTCAAAGGTTTCATCTTTTGATGATAGAAAAATAACCCATGTAAATCTAGAGAAATCATCAACAATGACCAATGAATATAAGTTGCCACCAAGACTCTTTACTCTTGCTGGGCCAACTAAATCCATATGCAATAATTGTAGTGGTCTATTTGCTGAAATCTCATTTTTCAATTTGAAAGATGATTTAGTTTGTTTACCCTTTTGACATGCATCACAAGTCAAGTCATTTTTGAAAGTTACTTTGGGTAATCTAAGAACTAAATCCTTTTTGAGTAATTTGCCTAATTGATGCATATTGACATGAGCCAATCTCTTATGCCATAGCCAACTTTCATTGGCATTACTCAGAAAACAATTTTCAGATTCATTTCTACTAATATCTAGAGTATAACAATTACCTTCCCTTTTTGCTCTGAGCTTAGCCTTGATATTCTTCTTATCAAGTAGTAATTCATTGTTGTTGATAATTAGACATTCCTCTGAGTCAAATATTACCCAGTTGTTTTTGTCTGCACTTTGACTTACACTCAGCAAGTTATGGCATAATCCTTCGACTTAGTATACGTTACATAGTATACGTTTTTGACTTGTATGCCTTTGTCATTTTTTATTTCACCAATTCCTGCTATCCTTCCGGTTTAATTTCCTCCAAATTTTACCTTTCCACCTTCTTTAGATTGCAATTTGGTAATGCTTTCGAAATCACCAGTCATATGTCTAGAGCATCTACTGTCTATATACCATTTGTTGTTTTTGGATGCTTTGAGACATATATGCAATTAAATATGATTAATTCTTAGGTACCCACTTCTTTTTGGGTTCTTTTGGGTTAGTACAAGAAACTTTGGAAACATATGATCCTTTAGGTACCTATTTGTAGGTTCCTATCGTTCCTTTCTTCTTATGAATGTATGAAGAAGTATAATGGCCTTTTCTATTACAGTAATTACAAAATGCAAAAGGGTTTGATGTATGCACAGAATGCTGGAAATAATTCAAATATGACTTACCTCCTGCTTTCTTTCTACCTTTCCTTCTATCTGATTTTGGATCATATCCAATACCAGATCGGTCATTTACAAATCGTTGAGCTTTTAAAATAACATTTAGCATCTCACTTCCTTGTGTAAATTTTTCAAGATTTTTTGTGATATCAGTGTTTTTCTTTTTCAAAGAAGAACAATTTTCACAATCCTTTTCTGAACTTTCTTTAAGTTCGATTTCAAGAGCTTTATTTTTCTTTTTGAAAACAACTAATTCTTTAACTACTTTGATGAATTCAGAATGTAAAGCATTATATTCAGAAAGTAATTTATCATAGGTAGGATCAGAATCATTTACCTCTTCTTCGATTTCTTCTTGAGCAACGAGACATATGTTGGCTACTTCTTCTTCATCACTTTCTTCGTCAAAGGAACTATCACCCCATATAGCAGATACAAAGGCCTTCTTTTTGTTAAAGAATTTGCCTTTTCTCTTTTCTTTGCTCTTTTGATTCAGTTCTGGACATTCTGATTTGATATGTCCTGGTTTTCCACATTCATAGCAAATGATATGATCTTTGCTACTAGTTCCTCCTTTCTAAAAGTGTTTGAATCCTTGACCTTTCTTGTAGAACTTTCTGAATCATTTTATGATTAGGCCCATTTAGTCATCGTCAAACTCCTTATCCTCATCTTGATTTTCTTATTTTGCGTTTAGTGCTAGGCCTTTCTTCTTCTTGTCACCGATGTCATCTAGTTACCGTTTGAACTTTAGTTTACTTTCATATTCAGAAAGACTTCCAAGTAGAGATGCAACTGATCTCATTGATTCTCCTTTTGCTTCTTCTATCGTAGTGACTTTGGCCTCCTATTCTTTAGAAAGAATATTCAAAATCTTTCGTACTTAGGTATGTTGATCATAGATTTTCCCAAGTACTGAAAGTTGATTAATAAGATGAGTATATTTAAGTTTGAATTCAGATATTGACTCACCTGATTTCATTCGAAGTAGATCAAATTCAGTGACCAAGGTGTTGATCCGATTCTCCTTTATTCCCGAAGTCCTTCATGAGCTATTTCCAGAGCTTCCCATATTTCCTTTGCTATTGGAAGTGTGCAAATTATGAAGTATTCACTTTGACTCAAGGCACTTTATAACATCAGAATTGCCTTGCTGTTGAGAGCGATAAGTTTCTTGTCATTCTCATCATATTCCACTGGTGTCTTAGGAATTTTCTGAGAATCTACAATCTTTGTAGGTTGATAGTTTCCACTCTCAATCACATCCCATAGTCCATATTCAGTAGCCATCACGAATACTCTGAACTTTGCTTTCCAGAAAGAAAAGTGTTCGCCACTGAAACCTGGAGGTCTAGTGATGGATGCTCTATCGGGAAGAATTCCTTCACCCATGCTTGCCATTGGATCCTTCTTAGGTTGTTATACCTTAACAAGAAGACCTACGCTCTGATACCAAATGTTAGAGCAAGCGTTTCACCTATGAGAGGGGGTGAATTGAGTGATACTAAAAATTTTGTTGCAAATATAAACCTTGATGGTGAATATAAATTAGTCAGGAGTAAGGAGAAATATCACCAAAGTGTACACTGGGAGTTATACTGGTTCGGCCACAACCACTTTGACCTACGTCCAGTCCTTAGAGCTTCTCTGAGAGTTTCACTATAACTTCCAAGATTCAATGGGTTCTTGGCACCTCAGTACAAGCAAGTTCCTTAGTCTGGATACTCGCTCCCCCTTACAAGTTGTAATCCAATCCCAACTCAAGGTTCCACAACCTTAAGTTACCTCAATAACAAATATTGAGTTTGAATAAAATATCTCTCTCACAGAGTGAATAAGAATCACTGAAGCATAGAATTACAAGTATAATGTAAAACAGAGTAATGAGCTTGATAATGCGTTCGTGTGTGTGTTCTTGTTCTGTACTCTCTGTTTGGATGTTCCCGTATATATAGATGTGTTGGTAATGATTGTTTGAACATTTTTCTTCATGCCCGTTAGAGTGTGCGCAGACACTTTTGACTTTTCCAATATTTGAAAAATATCCGTTTGCGATAGGTGGCGGTAGGTAGCATTTGAATGTTGCATTTGACTTTCCTTATTTGGTAAGATCTCTTCATTGTTTATCTGTGGATATGCTAAGAATACTAATATAATGAAAGGTTAATCACATAGGAAACAAATCAAAGACCACTGGAATAAATTCTCAAAATCTAAACTTGCATACTCTAGTAGTTACTCGAGTACTTACTCCAGTATCATCGTGAAAGTATTGACAAACTGCAAGTTAACAAATGAACATTACATTACTTGGGTAGTGCATGGAGTAAACACAATTTCAAACCTTTGGAAATACCTGTTTACTCGGGTACTTACTCGAGTATGGCACACTTTTCTTTATAGGTTACTCGAGTAGCGACTCGAGTAAACTCTCAAATAAACTTTATGTTACTCGATGCTTTACTCCAGTAATGTTGGCAGGATTTCAAGGCCAAGAGCACTTCAAGTGTTCTTACCTTGTTACTTGAGTACTTACTCGAGTAAACATAAATTTTCTACATAGCTTACTCAGGTAGCAACTTGAAGTTCTGTGTAAATAACTCTGCATATTACTCGATTACTCACTCGAGTAATCCAGTTTAAAATAAGTGATTGAATACCTGCATACTTGAGTAGTGCCTCGAGTGAAGTGTGATAAAAAAACATATCATGTTACTCGAGTATTACCTTCAAGTTTTGCTTACCACAATGAGTTACTCGAGTACCTCCTCGAGTAACATTGGCAGGATTGATAATGCCGAGAGCAACATATTTCTTGAAGCAGAGTAACTCGAGTACAGACTCGAGTAACATTGGCAGGCCAAGAGTAACTGGAAGTTTTTACATGGTTACTCGAGTAACATTGGCAGGCCGAGAGCAACTCCAAGTGATTTACCTGGTTACTAGAGTAGCTACTCGAGTAACCTTGGCAGGCCGAGAGCAACTAGGAATCATTTACCTTATTACTCGAGGACTTACTCGAGTAAAGTTGGCAGGTTACTTGAAGGTTGAGCTGGTTACTTCAAGTTTCTGTCTCATTACTCGAGTACTTACTTGAGTAACCCTTTAGAAAAATTGCCAGTAATGAAGTTTCTCAGCTTTTTCTCTTGGCCTTTCTTCATTACTCTAATGCTTACTTCAAGTAATGATTTGCCCTGTTATTACTTTGTTCAAACTTATTTGTTTATCAAATCTTTTTCATACCATCCTTTGTTATCATCAAAACATGAGAGATCTAACAGTTTTCTGTTAACCAATTAATGCCTTGGATGACTTCTAATTTATGGAACGGTATATTAGATATATTTAGTTTTGATGATGTCAAATATAGATGCTAAATATTAAGAGCAAAAAGTTTACATAATGTATTTATTTTATACTTTGACAAACTACTATGTTTAATGTGAAATATATTGTAGATTAGTCAAGAAAAGGAAGAATATATCAAGTTGTATTGATAAGAATGATTAAGAGGAAGAAGAAGAAAGAAATTGAAGACATTAGTAAAAAAAAGCAAGGAGCTATCAAAAGAATTTTGGAAAATAACCCATAAGAAGAAGAGAAGAGATTGAAGAAAGAAAAACTTGCAAAGATCTAATGGGAATATCATGATTCAAGCTCTTAGATTTGATATTGGAAGTCTCGATGATAAAGTGGAAGTTGGAATGGCTCAATTCGAAGTTAAAATACCCAGTATGGAAGCTTTTCCATGTTCACATGAGAATCACTTGGAGTGATTGCAAATCACTTGGAGTGTTCCTCAAAATCACTTAGATTGATTACATATCACTTGCAGTGACCCTTAGAATCACTTGGAGTGGATATTAAAATTATTAGTTCACTTCCAGTGAAGTCCTACTACACTTGAAGTGAATTCTCAATGCACTCGAGTGAACACCATAATCACTTGAAGTGATTTCCAAAAATGTCAGATTACTTCTAGTGAATTCACATTGCACTCGAGTGAACATCAGAATCACTTGAAGTGATTTCCAAAACAACAAATCACTTCCAGTAAATATCATAATCACTTGAAGTGATCACCAAAATTGACAGATCACTTGTAGTAAATTATCAATGCACCTGAGTGATGTAGGAAGTTGATGGATCACTTCCAATGAAATCCCATTGCACTTGGATAGATACTCAAAAGTGACAACACTTTGTTTTCGTTCAGCATGAGTAAGGTTCAACAATTTGATCATATCTCCCAAACCACATCTCAGAATGAGGTAAAGCCAATGGCATACGAAACTAGACTCCCAATACATCATTTTGACACTAAGATTAAGGCAAAAGGAGCTTAGATGAAAGAGATATGAATTTTACAAAATGACACTCAAAGTACTATCATATTTTAGCACATGTTTGGTATTTTGGACATAACTCTCAAAATACATGTCAGATTGAGATATAACTTTTGGCATATGGAACTAGACTTAAATTTTTTGGTTTGATAGGTTATGGGTCAAATTTAGAGTCATATTCAAAGAGTTATGCCCACAGGAATTTAACCTATATGTAGAAGTTTGAGAAGGTTTGCTCAACTGGAGTGAAAGTGAAATTGAGTTGCAGTGATCTAATAGCTCACTCGAGTGCTTAGGACATTTACTCTAGTGATATATGACTAGAAGAAGATTACTCGAGTGATCAAATAAAATTCACTCGAGTGATATATATTACAAGGCAGATCACTCAAGTGAAAGGCCAAAACACTAGAATGTATTAGATATGATTAGTTTTGATGATGTCAAATATAGATATGAAATGATAAGAGAAAAAAGTTTATATAATGTCTTTCTTTGACTAACTAAAATATTTAATGTTACATATTTTGTAGATTAGTCAAGTAAAGAATGAAGAAGATTGAATTAATGAAAATGAACAAGAGGAAGAAGAAGAAGATAAATTGAAGATAGTCAAGGAGATGCCTAGTCGGATTATAAAGAATTATTATCAAGAGGAAAACCAAGAAGAAAGATATTAAAGAATGAAGAACTTGGAAGATCTATCATGAATATCAAGATTCAAGTTGTTAGAAGTGATACTGGAGGTTTCTATGATGATACCGGAGGTTTCTATGATCAAATAATGGTTGGAATAGGTTAATATGAAGCTAAGATGACTTATATATGAGTTTTGGCACTTCCAGAGGTGTTATGCTCGAGCACGAGGTGTTTCACTCGAGCACAGGAAGAACTCACTCGAGTACGGATGAATTCACTCGAGCACGGGATGAACACTCTGTTCTACTCTGTTTTATGTTCAGCCTGAGTGAGGTCTGGTATTTTGATCATATCTCTCAAACCACAAATCAGATTGACCCGAACTCAGTGGCATATGAATGAAGACTCCCAACACGTAAAATGTACACCAAGAGTGGTCAAATGAAGCAATGGGACTCTAACAGATGAATACTTACAATGATCATCTACTATAATTCAATCATAAATATGGAAGCATCCAAAAAAGAGATATACATACACAACAATGAAAAATATGCTAAGATCATGAAGCATCCACTCCTATCCGAATACTCTATGTTTATCTACCTTTGATATCATTTTCCTAAGAGAGAGGGATTATTTGTATTCTACTTCAGTGTTCATCTTATTCACTTCTGAGAGAGAAGATTGATTGTAATCTTTTATCATCAAAGATGTATCCTTATAGTGTGTAAGGGGGAGTAACTTGGTTGTAACTTTATGGTGTGTATGGGGGAGTAACTCATGAGAGATTTGTAAAAGGCTTCATAAGTGCCCGGCTAAACTTGTAGGTCATAAAGGCTTTTCTTATGCCTAAAGTAAACAAGGACATAGTAGATTGAGATCTCAAGAGGAGCATGGGGACTGGATTTACGTCATCGTGGATTGGACCGAATCAAGATAAATCACAGTTTGCATATTCTCTTCCCTATGCTCTTATATTTCCAGCATATATTAATTGTTGATTTATGATTCATTACTTTCATAGTTATTGCTCTCATTAACATGTGAAAAGATTTTCAAAGTTCTTAAGTTATTATCAAACACTCAATTCACCCCCCTCTTGGGTGTCGGACAGCTCTAACATGGTAGACAGATCAAATCTATCATAGCTCCCACCCTATTACATGTACAATACAATTCAAACAAGCATATGTGGTAACAGCTCTAGTACTCATCGGTGTAGATACAACCAGATCATATAGTGATTTATGCACATTTAGCCCTAACTGTCTAGTATACTTAGAGGAAGTAAATGAATAACTAGTACCAGAATCAAACAAGGCTTGTAATGTGGTACCATTAAGAAGGATTATACCTTGGATCATCTCTGGAGATTTTTGGGCCTCCTTATGGGTTATCGCAAATACTCTCCCTTAAGTCTTAGGCCTGGACTCTACTGTCCGCTGCTTACATTCACTAGCAAAGTGACTCAGTTGAAGTGTAAGCTGAAAGATCAGTTAGCCTCCCAATAGTGCACATAGTTCAACAAAGTAGTAGAAAAATGCCGGATCATGGAGAACAATTGGTGGGACCGATATCTAACTAAGAATACCAGCAACCATAGAAGACCTAGTAGGGAAAGCTTTCCCCAAAAATGGAAAGGTAGCCAGGTAGTATCTTATCCCTTATATCATATGTGATGCTCTATATGTGTACTATATCATCAGTTTAAGTGCGGGACAGAGAGTCCTTAGGTGGTAAGACCCGTAAGTACAAGTTGTATCAGGAGTAACTCGAGGGTGTCTTGAGCCACGTAGGCTTGAGGCAGAAAGCCCGTGAGTGCACCTTGTATGGGGCAGAGGCCTTGGGTAGCCTAATCGAGATAAATAAGTGCTGTGAGTAGAAGAAGTTTCCTGAAGGGCTTACTATTGGAAATTATGCCTAAAGTGCCAATCAATGTACTTTGAACATTATTAATTTAATGAAATTTCTCCATTCTATTATCATATTATTTGCATGTTAATTGTATCCTTGGATAAATCATAAAGATTGTCCTAAAATGTCCCTGGTTGGTTATCTATACGGGAGCAGAGATGAAATAAGATCAGTATGACTTTGATAAGATATGGAGATATAAGTCAAAGTCTGAGGCACTTGTAAGAGTATAAGGTGCTGGACCGACCCATTATGAGAAAGCTACATGGATCAAGTCATAAGCTTTTCTCATGTATAACCACGTCACAATGCCCTTTAACCTGAGGTCATCATGGATTCCTACATGAGAGTTGCTAAGCTTTGAACTAGTCAAAAGTCACCTTTGACCGGGTGATGATAAAGGCTACAATCGGGCTTGGTGATTTTTCATGCTGAGGAATATGGATGATCAAGATGGAATTTGTCCCTCACATTAGTAGAGAGATATTACTGGCCCCCTCGATGAGTGAGTCTAAGAAATGTATGGCCATACTACAATGGAAAGGAGTTTCTATTTCTATTGTTAGACTACTCAGGAATCGAGAAAGTAATGGTCAGGAACAAGAGGATGACATTATCCATGCCTCATCCTTGACCAATATATCGTGTGATAAAAGGGACGTGACATGGTTGTATGACAGGTTGCATCATGTTAACGATCCTCATATGAATTGGGTAGTCGTAATGTCTTGCTAGAGGCCGCTTACGACTTGTGGGTTAGTATAGTTATTGGCCCACTACCAACTTCATATGGGCCTACAGGGTTGCACACAAGAATGGCCCAACACGAGATAATGTTTAATCTAGGATGGACGAATTTATATTTATATTTATATAAAATTCGTTAATAATATTATATATATATGTATTTTCAAAATACATATTGTGTATATATATATATGAATATGTATATATATATTATATGATATTATTATATTGTGTTAGTTTTAAATTTAATTTATTAAGATAAATTAAATCTAATAACTAACATGATAGAGATATGGTATCTTAGATTTAATTTATGAAGATAACTTAAATCTAATGGCTCTTTATTTTGATTAAATAAATAGGTTAAATTAAACTATTGGACAGATTTAATTTAAACTGAATTTATTTAATTAGCTCTTCAAGATAATTAATAGTTAATTAATTTCAAAATTAATGATGATTAATTTTGAAATTTGAAAATAGCCCTCATAGGTTATAAACTTGATAGAGCAAATAGACTCATACGTGCATGAGAATTGAGAGTCGCAAGGGAAACCCTAAGAGACATTGGAGGCGCTAGCACGCAGTCTCGGTTGGAAAAGCATTCGTGTGGATACCGGTAGAGGGAGTGGACCTAATGTGTTGGCTCCTGGAGATTGAAAACCTTGAATCGAAAGGTATGAATCCTTCTAACTCGGTTTAAACACCGTTGATAGATCCTCAATTAGGATCAGTGAAAATTTTTTGAAATTCTTCCGTTGTGCCTACCGATCCTAATACTTACCACACAATAACAATGATTCGAGGTCGGAATAAGCTCTGGTACTCAAGAAATTTCCACTATTTACCACTTTCTCTCTTCTTTCTATTTCTTGATGTTTTTTCCTCTCTCTTTCCTTGGTTGTTGAAATACTGGGCTTGAAGAGGATTAAATAAGTTTTAATCTCATTTGTTTAGCTCTTGTGTTGCCATTTGGCAAAGTAATTAAATACAGTAATGAGATCTCTTCTTGGCTTGCCAAGTGTCACAAGTTTAGAGTGCAAGATTGCCATGTGTCATCAAGTGATTTGTCTTCTTTTTCTCTCTCTTAGGTGGTAACCTTTTACTTGTTAGGGGAAGGGAGGACTGATGAATTCTCCTAACTTCTAGGTTTGATGTTCGAGAAATTCAAATACCCGACCGGACCAGGGACCGATAGATTCCCCAGACCCAGGGGCTAGGTGTCACCTTTTTAGAGTGCCACCTTAAAAGGCAAAAAGTAACCCTCATCATGAAGGACACTTGTCACCTTCTTGGCAAGCCAACACAAAATGCACTTTGCACTTTGTCATGATGAGAGGACACTGGTTACTCTCTTATTCATCCAACACAAAAGTTGTGTCATGATTGCTTACTTTATTAGATCAAAGCCACTTTAATAATGTTACTTTATCAGTGTCTACTTGAGATTCCACTTGGATTTTACTTGGGATGGTGGCATGTATATCAAGGCCTGCTACGCGACATCCCAATCCCTTTAATCCTAAAAAAATGGTGCCATATGTCTCATGACCACTGATGGATTTTCTTCCAACTACTTATCCTCAGAATTTGTGACCCTAATTTCTTAATTTAAGTGGATAACACATACATATCTGGAAATCGTGAAAATAGCTCTATATACATAGATAAACACTAGTAATCATTTTATTCCACTAGTTAAATATTTCAAAATTCCACCAGTAACAATATTCAGTATATTAAATATTCTCCAATATGCATTTTGCCGCATCGAGGGTATGGTTGAGGTTTTAGGGGTCTCTGGTTCCCACTGTTTTTAGGCCGATATGGTTTCTTCTTGCTATCCTTAGATGAGGACCAGCTTGTGGGAAGAGTTTCCCTTACTGGGTTCACTGCGGCTGCTGACACTCTTAACTGGATATAGGTTCCTTAGGTTGTTCTTCATAGTTCGGCATCCCTCCACAACTTTATTTAATTCTTTGAACTATCGAGAGACTAACCTTTTCTTTATCTTACGCCTCAATCCTCGAATCAACATGTCAAAGCTTCACTCCTTATCATCTTTTTGTCACAGGTAAGAGGAGTAACAGGCCATTCAAATAAACCAAGACAGGTATTCATTGACAGTCTCTTCACTGGCTTGTTGCGGAGACATGACTTCTGCTTCTTTTTCAATCCTAGTAGACTTGGGAAAGTACCTTTCATTAAGCTTCTCTTGGAACAACTCCCAAGTCATAGGCACATTCCGGGTTTGCAACATCATGGCTATGTTCTTCCACCATCTGTCTGTGTCCCCCTCTAACTTATAGATGACCAGTCAGCTTTTACCTCGATAGGACATTTTGGCACGTCAAAGATCTTTTCTAGTCTAATCACCTAGTCCTCAGCCACTTAAAGTTCAAATCTCCCTATGAAAATTAGGGGTGGCACTTGTAGAACTTTGAAACCTAGAAATATAAATCTCTCTTGTCTCGGGCTGGTACCCTATGGGATCCCTAATTTAGTTCAGTTTGTTGTTGTGACTCATCAAGTTAGGTTGGCTCTTCCTCTAGTTCTTTATGGTTTGCTTCATCATGTACTGAGTGTTCCCTATCCTATTTTTGTTTGACTTTTACTTCTAGGAGCTCTTCTCTTACATCATGAATTATGACCTACTGGTCATGCCAAGTATCTACTGTATAGGGTCGGGTCTCTCATCGTGGTTTGGTTCTAGTTCAGGTTCACAGTCATTCTTCTCTGTCAAACCATTGTTATTTTTCACTATCAAGAAGGAATCACACAATTAATGTCACATTTAGCTTGTGTATATATAAATATATTCCATAAACTGAAATATTATCACATCACCATAAACAAGAATAAACATATTTTACAACAACCAGCCATATTTATAACTAGATGAATTTATATTTACAACAAAAGCAGCCACTACTACATTATCCTGGCCAAACAAGTTCATACTAGTACTAAAATCATTCCATGTCACTAGTGGAAAAATGGCTTTTTAGACCGGTTTTGGATCCATTTTTTATATAGCCGGTCTTAAAAGTATGTCACTTTTAAGACCGGTTTGGTAACCGGTCTTAAAATTCTCACTTTTAAGACCGGTTGTATTAATAACCGGTCTTAAAGTAAACAATTTTAAGACCGGTTTTCATGAGCACCAGTCTTAAAAGGCCTCTTTTAGAAGGTAATTATGAAACATTTTTAAGACCAGTTATTATTATAACCGGTCTTAAAAGTTATTTTAAGACCAATTTTGCATATAACCGGTCTTACTGGTCTTAAAAGTTAATTTTTAAGACCGGTTACATGTACAACTGGTCTTAAAATTAAAATTTTTAAGACCGGTTTCGGTCTTAAAATAACTTTTAAGACCGATTATTTTTATAACTAGTCTTAAAAGTATTATAATTGTTTTAATTGTGTGTGATTAGGTTAGTTACCAGAATGCATCCTGGAATTGCTACTTCCAATGCCATACTTATTAAGTGTCATAAGGTGTTTAGTTTGCTTCCTCTTACCATTTCCTTTTTCTTTAACCTTCTCATTGGGAACTTGTAACATAACATGTCATATATCCTCATGTAATGTGTTGTTTAAAACCATCTATATATATGCATAATTGTTTAAAACACATGCAGGCCAATGACATGGCTCAAACAGATTCACATGTATAAATGCATGGTTGCACATAATCACAAAAACAACAAACATGTCAAATCATGCAACCAACAAGTTTTGCAACCAACCAACATGTCAATTCATCATTAATATATACAAAAAATTTGTCAGTTTTACAAGAACTCACTGTTGTAAAAGTTCATAAATGAATTTAGCACAACAATTGCGAATATGATCAATATCTTCTTCTGGAAAGGGGTCAGCAAGATCAAATATCTGAAACACCAAAGCCAGGCAAAACATTAAGTTCACTTAAAAAAAATAAAAGTAATACAAAATTTTTTAAATATATATACATTTACCTCTTGAGTAAATTCTGTCATGTCTAGGGTAATAATATTATAAATGTGGCTGAGAACATACAACCCACACAAGTTGGACCCCGGTGGTTGCCTACGGGTCTGAAAAATAATATGATATCATTAAAACAAGTATAAAATTAAAGCATGGCTTATTATTAAATACATTCTTAAAACAAACCAATATGTAACTAACCTTTGGCAAGATCCATGTAGGGTCTTTTAGTCCACGAGTATGCCTACCACAAGTAGTGTGTAGGAATGTCCGCATAGCCCTATATCATCAAAATCACAAAGGTTACTTATTTTACATAAATTCCATAAATTTTGCACACGAAAGGTAATTAATAATGCAAGAAAACTTACGAGTTCAAAGACTTCTTCAATTCACTAGTTGGCTTGCTGAGGTGGAGGGAGCATAAAAGGATGACAAAATAACTCTTCTTGCACAAAATAGCCAATTGCCAATTATCACTGAAAAAAGGGAAGACTTTTAAGCAAATATAAAACATTATGTATATTATGAAATATAAATTTGTTTCTTACCCATGCAAATATGGAGCCAAGAAACACTCAATTGAGGTTTCACTAAGCCTGTATGATAAGTATGTGTGTCTGATAGCAACAGTGGTCCCTTTGTCATAGAGTTGAAGTAGGCATAGGAGTCCAAATTTATTGGTTTTGCCAGAGTCAACCAACCTATGATTCATGTACCTACAATAATGCAAGCACACAAATCAAAGTTTAATAGCGTAATTTGTAAAATATTAACTTCCAATTTGAGAAGATACTTATATTAAAAAGAGTTAGACAATTGAAATCATAAGCTGTTGTAGAGGAGTTACCAAGGATATTAAATCATCCCTCTCAAGATAGCATTACGCCCCTGACTTGCCAACAGCTGACTCAGTAGGCCAATCTCTTGTTCGAAAGGACGTATCATATGCCATCAGAATCACTTGCTGCATGACATTCAATGAAGGCCGTGAAACATCTTGAGTGGAGGGAGGTTGAGGTGGAGATGGAGGTGGCGAGATTCCTCAGCTCGATCAGAAACAACGTTCTTTGGCCACAAGATGAAAGAGTTGAGGACATCGCCTATAACCTTGAAATCATCAACAGGGATAAGGAGAGGTGCATCTGCAACGATCACCTCTTCAACTACCATTAGGACTTGATCATCCTTTATTTCTTGGTGGTGGACAGTTGATCCCAAGTGTTGTATGCTCCCCCGTACAACTAATCATCTCAGAGGATCCTTCACAAACAAGTCACAAGGATCACCAATTTCTTTTCTAGGACCCTCTGATGAATGACCAATACAACTCCCTTTAGTGCTCTATTTAGTGTTTAGGGAATGAGCTTGGAGAGCACTGGTATCTGCTTGTCTTGTGCTCATCATGAGCATCCATTCCTTCTTTATCTTACTAAACCTTTCTTCAAATCGTGCATCAAATAATGCTTCTGCGTCGGCCCTAGCTTCCATCCTCACAGTAGCCAATATATGCTCCATCTCCTCCCTAGTCACCATACTACTTGAGGAACGGTGTGGGGGTGCTTCAAAGTAATCCCTTATGCCTACCCCTCTTCCAACCCCCCTAACATGGCCGTCACGTTTTCCTGTAGCTACGGTTAGGATGTCATTCCTCCCATCTGACCTAAACGATTCCTCGGCTTGTTTTTTTTGAAGCTTCTCCTATAAGACACAAATGATAAACGTTAGTAATGAAATTTGTTTACTAAATAATTCATAACAACAAGTCAACAACAATACTTATAATTTTCTCACCAACTATATGAGATTGTTCACTCGTATAAGACCCACTCCTCTTTTGGTGAGCGAAAAACCACTTCTCTTCGCGATGTATAGGAGATGGTGGAGAAAGAAGAACAGAAGGATCGGATTGAGATGCTTCTTCCAATCTCTTCTATTTAGCTGCCAATAAGTCTTTTTCGGCCTTTGCATAACCCCTACGAGACATTGTATGGGGGCAATCATTCTTTTTACTAGTCTCTTAGGCCTTTTGCCTTTTTTCCTGCAAATAAGAAATCAAAATTAAGGTACAATCAATAAAGACAATTCACAATTCATAAGTAAATCAAATGCAAAATAAGTCAACTCACCAAGTGTGTTCTTGTTAAGTGTGTTCGTCAATATAAGAATATTGGTCGCACGGATTAGGAAGAGGCTGACCTTCTTCTACCTCGATATGCACGTAATTGTTGGCTAGACTTGTCTTAAAATTCCTCCACGTTCATCACAATATGTCATTGTCTTGTTATACAGGGCTTCATTTTCAGGAATGTCATAAGTGAGCTGGATAGTTTTCCAAATATGTCGCTTCACATTTTTATCCGCATTTCTTCACTACTTTATCAATATGCTAGGCTTGTTGTGTGCTAGGAGGCCGACAAAACTCCTATACCATTAGGCATTAGGCTCGATTGGTTTCCAATATCTATCAAACTCAATCGGAATCTTTTCCCTGGTATTCTGATTGAGAGGAATGTCTCTCAATCGGGTGGCTCTCCTACCCCTTCGTCTAGGCCGGTTACGTGGCTTACTGTGTTCCTGGCTCGGAGTATTGCTAGGCTTGTTTTGATTAACATTAGTTGGATCCAGAGTACCCTCACTAGGATGACTCATTATCCTCACTTTAAGGACATTATTTAAGGATAGCTAGTAATGGTTTAAGGAAATTTTTCTACACGATGCTTATTTCTATAACACGGTACTATCTACAAAGGCATCGTTCAAAAGCAATTTCCAAGTTATGCAAACATGAACAAATAATTAATTGCAATGCACAAGTTGATAACCAATATCAAACAATATCAGCACTATGAATCCATAGTTTTACTATATTGAACATACATGCAAAAATACAACGTTAGGCAATATGAACACAAGCAAATTGTCATTTATCAAAATGTTCTTGCAAGAGTTTAGATAGTATGAAGCACCATGAACACGTTGGTAGTCCTAAATGCACTAGGAGGCAGACTCAGAACCCTTCTCATACACAACCAAAATAAACCCAGGTCTACAGAAGCATAAGGACATTAACTCAGACACATGCATATAGTAAAACTCTTCAGAATAATTAACGGTACCTTCAACCTTTGCTTGAGGATCCTCTTCTTCCTCTAGATTTGAACAGTCTTTAGCCACTTTACGAATCGAGTAAGGTCTCTCTTAGGAGGCAATAGACGCTTCTAAAAAGTGGGTTGATGACTTGCTGCAAGAATCGAACAAAGAAAATAGAGGCTAAGACATCTCACAATTTCAATGAAATACCCAAAAATGAAACCAATAATTTAATTGAACGCCTGGCGATTGAAACACAAACCTGACAATTAAAAAGAGGTTGAGAAAGAAACCAATCGGAGGGAACAAACGACAATAGCCTTACGGCAATGTATTCAACCGTAGATCTGCGTTGACAGCGGCAAAGGTTAAGGACAGAGGAGAGTAGGGGAAAGGACGAGCTGCCGCGAATCGACGAAGGGGTTTTGCTGATGTGCTTGAGTATCAGATTTCAAAGTTAAAATTAGGCACGATTTGAAATTTAGGTCAATTTTAAGACCGGTTGTAATAAACAATCAGTCTTAAAAGTAATATTTAAGATTGGTTATTAATAAATAACCGGTCTTAAAAGTATAAAAAATTTTTAAGACCGGTTATTAATAATAACCGGTCTTAAAGTTTTAATATTTAAGATAAGTTATTATTTACTACTGGTCTTAAAAATAATTAATATTTTATTTTTTTAATTGTCTTTAATTTAGATAATATTTTTTAGACCGGTTATATATAGAACCGGTCTAGAAAATATATTACTTATTTTTATTTTTATAATTGTATATATTTTAAACCGGTTTTTATTATAACTTGTCTTAAAATTATTTTTAAGACCGGTTTTTATTATAACTGATCTTAAAAATATTTTTAAGACCGGTTTTAAAGATAACCGGTCTTAAAATTTGATCATAATTACAAAAATGCCACCGGTCATATTTTTAAGACCTTATCCGATATAACCGGTCTAAATGTTTTGGTCTAAAATCCCTTTTCTGTATTAGTGTGTGGTTTACTACTTGCTCATACATAAGTGCAATGAAAGGAAGAAACTCATAAGGACCCTGTTCTATAGTGTCATTCTTCATTTGGGTCCATAAGTATTATTAGGGAAGTAGGCCAATGTGGTTTTGATCCAAACATCATTAGTCATCCATAACCTATACTATCCCGCCTCCCATACAGCATCTCCACTCTGACCAAGAATGTTGTATACTATGCTATTGCAAAAGCATAGTCATCAAAAGACCTCAGGTATATCCTCCTGAGATTCTCTCACAACTCGGTCTCAGGATGTATGGATCATAGGCTAACTTGACCTCTGGAGCCCTTGAGTTAGCGGCAGACTTCGTATCCTACACCACCTCATCTACCACTCGGTCATATTTATCCTTGATAGAAGAATCTATACTGGGACTAAACCCTAACTTAATCATGACCTGGATTAGAACTCTCTTCCTGGTAGTATGCAACATCATAGTTCCTACCTACATAAAGTACACCAACATGTGCTTACCTTCTGATATGTGCTTATCTTCTGAGGGTTGGTTGACTGACTATGATGATATACTCCTATGCCTTTTCCTAGGCATAATTTACACAAAGGCACTAACCAAGGTCGATTAGTATACCTACAAAGATAGAGTACGTTAACTTTGCTAAGATCAACTGATCTGATACCAAAATATAACATCATTATATTCAAAGCATACAGATGAGTTTAAACAGTTAGTGTCTTCAAACCAGAGATTAGAAATAGCATATAAATAGCTAGGAACCCTACCTTAGTATAGGGTTCAAACCTGTACTTGAGTAGGTTTTCAAAAAATTTTCAAAATATTTTCAATATGGTTTCATATTGGTTTGCAATTTTATTATAGCCCATCCATTTAGTTTCATTTATCAGTATCAGAGTATTTGTCGGAATGTTATCGACTGAAACCCACGTTACATTTACTAACTAATGTGCCCTAAGGGTACCGTTGTCCAACTTTGTTTCAGTTAGCACGTTATAGTTCTATTGTTCAGGGCTATAGTTATCATGTCTAAAATTACTGTTAGTACTAGCCTTACTTTGTGTTTATATACATCATTTACAATCCAAAATAATAAGATAACCAACAAAACATAATTCTTGGTGTTTTGCTCTTAATCTGTCCGTGATTACCTTCTTTCCTTTGGAGCTGCTTGCCCGTGCTGTAAATTAGTTATTTGGAAAGGGGTGAAATTCAAAAGAATCTCAGTAGTAACAATTCACTCATATGACATATAAATATATAGAATGTAAAGCAATCTTCAACTTAACATCATTAATAAAATTCATAACATTATACAGCCACAACAGCAAACAGGATCTTACTGGTCCTCTACCACAACGTTTGGCAGTCCAGGCTATATTGCCCCTCATAACTTTTGATGAAAAGGACATACATACTAAGCACTACATATGATATAAGAGAAAGAGTCACTACCTTACAGCGATTCCAAAATTCTATCTTGTTCCTGGTTTCTCAGTCGCCCTGGGCAAATATTAAATGCTATAAATTGAAATTCATGAGTGGACAAGTTATTACTTATCCCAATACTCATGGTTAATGTAAACTAAGTTATTCTTGACCCATCCCTATTCTTATACTTGGTTTGAACTCATTGGTTGTCATTTGAGTCACTTAGGTAGTCATTGGAAGCTTAAACAAATGTCCATGAGGTTGGAAAAGGTTAAACCAGTCAACGTCTCTTAGAGAAATATGAAGTATTGAAATGGAGGTTTTGGCCACTGCCAAGGAATTCTTTAGCCACAGCCAAAAGAGGTCCAAAAATTTTTAGACCGCCATAAAGAAATCATCTAACCATAGCCAAGAAATTGTTTAGGTGCTTGGCTGTAGCCAAAAAGCCTAGACGTAACCACAATCTGGATTTCTATATTTCCCCTCTTTCTTAGTTTAAATTCCAAAAATCATAACTTAATCTACAAAATTCCAAATGGAGTGGTTCAAAGTCATATGTGACACTCTTTAAGTCTATTTTAAGGGAAAAATACTTCCTGGTTCTAACTACATGCACACAATTCCAGAAACCTCAATTAGTACTCACTGCCATATAACACATTCCAGATTTTGATACCTAAATTCAATAAATCATATCTACCAATGCACTAATCCAAAAGCCACATATTGTATATAAAATTAAATCTTATCATGTTTACTATTAGTTTGGAAAGTTTCATGGTTTTTAGATAAGATTCAGCAACTCAAAAACATGCCACCAAGAATCTGTCTCCCAAAAACTTCAACCCAACAATAAACAATTTTGTAACTTTTACTGCCAAACTAGTCTAATATCATTATTAAACATCATATTCATGATCAAGGCAACATAAACCCTAGAAACCCTATGTTGGTTGACTCCTAGGCAACCCAAGAGAATCATAAAAACTCAACAAATCCTCAAGATGTTCGACTCAAATTAAAACTTTAGCTTACCTCAATGTATGCTACTATTAGTTCTTGATTTTGGCAACACTTCGGCTAACTAGAAAGTACCAATCTCTACCAATCAGAAATTTGAAAATCATAGAGATGATGCTCTCATAGAGTAGAGAGATGATGCTCTCATAGAGTAGAGCAATAGTTGTGAAAGCTATAAGAGTCGGAACCGAAGATTTGGGGTCGGAATCATCAGAAACTCTCAAGAACACTTAGATTTCCTTTCCTTCTCTTCTCTTTCTTTTTCCCAACTACTTTTCCTCTTATTTCCTAGGTGCTGGACATATTTTGAGAGGAGGGAAGGAAGTTTTTAATGTTTATCTTCATTTAACCCAAATGCTTAGTCCACAATGTGTCAAGTGTCAAGTTCTTGTGGTTCCTTGAAAAAGTAAGTGCTAATTATCCCAAGGTTTATTTGATTAATTGAAAATGATCTTCCCTCCTCCCTCTTTCTTTCTTTGGACGAAATGCCTAAGGGAAAAGGGAGAAAAATTTGTTGACCATTTAACCAAAGTCTTCTTTAAATTGAGTTGACACTTTGACCAACACTTCCTTTCTTCCTCTTTTACCCCTTTAACCGTCCCTATCATTTTAAGAGAAGGGAGGTGATTTGATTTTTAATCTTCATAATTACTCTTGCTTTCCAAGGACAAATCTTGGCCCTTCATTTTAATTTCCAATTCTAACCTCAAGATCTCTTAGTAAATGTCTATTTTGCCCTTAATTATAGTAGTATTATTGAAATTGGTATTTAGTGTTTTATTTAATTTCCTTTTCGTTTTCACACACCATTCGCTTCCTTTTTAAGTTTGATTTATACTTTGTATCATATTTAAATTTAGATAAACAGTTTGGGCATTTTCTACAACTAATTTAGGTCTTAATTCGCAATTTATTCCCAAAAGTAGTTTCTTTCACCATGTACACTTTCTTTTGGGTCATTGATCCCTTGAATATATTTTTTGACATTACAGATTGCTCTTGAAGGAACTTCTACAATCAAAGAAAATAGAGTCAATACTCTTGTCACCAAGTATAATCTATTTCGTATGAAGTATGTAAAAAGTATAGCTGAGTTTGAACTCAGATATACACATATAGTCAACCACCTTGCTGCATTGGGAGAGACCAATGATCAAAATTCCCAAGTGAGAAAAGTCCTCAATATTCTCACTAAGGAATGGGAAGCCAAGGTCAAGGCAATAGAAGAAGCCAAAGGAGAAATAATGAGGTATGTTTCAGCTTTATTTGGAATCCTTTTTGAATATAAAGGGAAGCTAAAATTTAAAAGAGAGCTAGAAGAGATAGACAAGAAGAAAAAGAAAGGAGTAGCTCTTAATGTGATCAGGAAGAAAGAGCCAAAGGAGGATGAAGAACCTAAAGATGATGAACTTGGAATGATCGTGAGAAGATTCAAAATGTTCTACAAAAATATCAAGGGTTCAATAAGTTCCAAAAAAGAGGCCCTAGTAGTAGAAAAGAAGGAAAATACCATATCATATGCTTTGAATGTGATAAACCTGGACACATCAAATGCAAATATCCTATTTATCTAAAGAACAAAGAGAAGAAGAAGAACAAGTATTCCAAAAGGAAGGCATATGTCTTAGCCATATGAGGAGACAGCTCATTTGATAAAGAAAGTTATGATTAAAAAATCTTTAACATATATTTAGTGGCTCATGAAGAGTCTGATGGCTAGGAGGTAAATGATTCTGAACCTACCTATGATGAATTACTTTTTGAATATAATGCATTACATTCTAAATTTAGTAAAGTAGTCAAAGAATGGGTAAGTTCTAAAAGGAAAGTCAAGTTACTTGAGGAACAACTCAAGGAAACTTTTGTGAGTGCTTGTGAAACTTGACATGTTTTAGAAGATAAAAACTCTGATCTTATGAGGACACTTGAAAAATTCACTAAGGCAAGTGAAATGCTCAAGGTAATCTTGAAAGATAAGAGGCTTACTAATGATAGGTCTGGCATTGGATATAATCCAGTCTTAGATAAAAAGAAAGGCAAGAAGAAAAATGATGGTAAAACATACTTAAACTATTTTTAGCATTCTGTGCATATTTCTAACCCCTTTGTATATTGTAATTATTGTAATAGAAAGGCATATTATACTTCCTCTTGTTTTCATAAAAAGGAGAAAATGATAGGCACCTACAAAATGGTATCTAAAGGATCATATGTACCTAAAGTGATCCACACTAACCATAAAGGACTCAAGAAACTATGAAGTTGATTATTTGTGATGGTAGGTGTAATAACCCAATTTGGGATTAAGGGCTAATGACTTTGAAATTAATTGTAATTAGTGTAATTAAACACTTTTGGAGAAATGTGATGTGAATTTGATATAAATGTATGTGGTGATTAAAGATCAAGGGTTGAGATTTATTGGATATGGGTTAGAATCATGTGCTATGCATCTAGGTGAACTCATAAAGGAAGTTAGCAAGATGTTGACAAATGTCATTCTGTGGACCATAGGATGATGCCAAAAGTCAAACACCCACTTTTCTCTCACCTCTCTTCCTTCATTTTCGCTGAAACCAAAGCATGGGAGTATGTGTGTGATCATTCCATCCTCTCCAATACTCATCTGTCCCATTTTCTCACACATTTTCATGCTGCCATTGTTGGCCAAGAAAGAGAAAGGAAAAGCATGTGGTTAAAGTAAGCAAATAGCCTTTATAGCTCAAACTCACTTCATTAATGTTGATCCTTAGAGTGAGAGCTTCATTTTCATGTTTATATTATGCCTATTGGTGTTGATTTATGCTACATGAAATTTTAGAGGTTGGTGAATCAAGAAATCTCTTTCGTAAAGTGAAAGAGGTAAGTAAGACTAATCTATCTAAGTTTTATGCCAAATGGGTTAGTTTGAAATTTTTGGAAATTTTGGCCTTTAACCCGAAAGTGATGACCACTGGGCTTTTGGTATAGTAATAGTATATTGGGAATATATATGGATAGATAGGATTGATTGGGAATTGAAAGAATTTGGGTACTGTGTGTGTTATATAGACCCAAGAGTAAAATTATGGTTAGAATGGGATTTGGTATGATTGGAGGTTACCAATAGGTTTCTTATGTCATTTTGAGTGGGAATGAGATTTGTATGGAGTTTGGGAACCATTGGGATTAGTTTTGGCCAATTTGGAAATTTCTGTCAATTGCTGCGATCTGGCAATCTGATAGCATCACTTAAGTGAGGGGGGAACTCACTCGAGTGTTGCCGTGTATTTCCCTTCTCCTTTGTGTTTTGCCTGGGTTTTCTGAAGAAAGCTCGAGTGCACTTCTTATTCCGTGAGTGATGTTGGTTATCACTCAAGTGAGCATGGGATCACTCGAGTGATAGTGTGAGTTTATGGTTAGGGTTGCTCTCGGGTGTGTACTCGCTAGCCAAATTTCAAGAGTGAGTTCTGACACTCATAAGTGTGGGCTCCTCACCCGAGTGCCAAGGGTGGTGCTCGAGTAAGCTTGTCCCTCTGAGGTTGTCTGTGCTCTCGGGTCATCACTTTCTGTGTTGCACTTTTGAGGACTCGAGTGGATTTGGAGTCATCACTCGAGTGTAAAGCTTTATGCTTAAGTGTTGTGAGCACTTTCTGGCCATGGTCATTGCTCACTGTCAAACACTCGCGAGTGAGAGCCATTCTCACTCGATTGTAAAGTCTTTCATCACTCGAGTGAGGTCATCTTCACTCGAGTGAGTCAGCTAAAAATCAGTGTTCTGCTTCCCAAAAAGGGGTCTTTAGGGTAGTTTCTCCCAACCCTTTTAGCATATGTGTTGGCCTTTAATAGCCACCTAAAGAGTTCAAATGATAACCAACTTAGAGTATTATAGAAGTAAGTATTTGGAAAAGAGATTGACCGGTTGTCCCTAATTTGGTTATAGGATTTGATATCTGCCATACTCATGAGCCCACTGTGCCGAATATCTTCAGGAAAGATACATGTAGTGACTCCTCTCTTATACTATGTGTAAATGTATTGTATGTATGCCTATCATGCATTGTGTTGCTGCTGCTGCCTTGTGACGCCTTGTGCTGCCTTGTGACGTATTGTGCATCTTTGTGATGCTTTGTGCCTTGTGATGCTGTTGCATAGTGTTTACCGCGAAAGCGGGCATAGTGATTACAGTAAAAGCTGGTATAGTGTTTACCACAAGAGCAGGAATAGTGCATTGTGATTACAACCGTGAGTACTGTTGTTTGTGGAGTGAGCCATGAATCATTGAGTTGCTGCTGAACATGATAAACTTACATGCTATGTGTTTCTATATTGTATGAATGATTTGTTACAACTGGGATTCTTTAAAATCTCATTCTTTCCAATGACTAACATTTAGGCAGGGCAAATGGCTCAAAGGGAAAGTGGCAACCAGGAGTGGTTAAGATCTCTTAGCACTACTACAGAATTATGATATAACCACCCCAATAGATGTCCCAATTTTAAAATTGGGTGGTTAAAAAGGAAGGCGGTGGCATTTTTGTAATTATGTCTACATAGGAAAACCCTTAGACGTCTCAAATTTGAATTTGGGGCTCCTAAAGTTGAGTTTAGACGTCCCAAATTTTATTTGGGACTCCTAAAGATTTCTACTGGCGCCAAAAAAGTAAATTAAAAAAATTTAACTTACTTTAGGCGCCTAAAGTCAATACTTTAGGCATCCCAAATCCCATTTGGGACTTCTAAAGTAGAGACTTTAAACCTCCCAAATGGGATTTGGGATGCCTAAAGTCACACTTTAAGAGTCCCAAAAAATTTGGGACTCCTAAAGTCACACTTTAGTAGTCCAAAAAAAATTTGGGACTCTTAAAGTCATGTCAGAAATTCTGACATGCGTGAGACTTCTTTTCCCTTTTCTTCATTCCCATGTCAGAAACCCATACCTCCCTTTCCATCTTTCCCATCCCCATGACTTCTCTTCCCTTTTTTCTTTCATTCCCGTGACTTCGTCTTCCTCAATCTTTTTCCTCTCTTCCTTTTCTTCATTCCCTTTTCCTCTACCTCCTTCCATTCTCATAACACCTTCTTTGCTCTCACCCTTCGGCGTACACCTCCTCCACCTTTTTTGCCCCCTCCACCCTCCAGCGTACACCTCCTACTCTCTTTGTTGCTTTCAGCCTCCGGCGTACCTCTCCTCTCCACTGTGTATACACAACTCCTCTAATGTCCTCTCTCCACCTTGGAAGCACATAGACATCGTTGGCTGCCCTCTCCCCTGGTTTCATCAGGATTTTTTTTAAATATAAATTTACATGAAGAATTAAGTTAAACTTGCAATATGAAATTATTATAATGCTTTCAATTTATTTACATGATTCTAGTTATTGGAGTGTTTTTCCCTTGATTGTTTTTTTTTTTGCCAGAATCATAAACTAGTTGTTAGTAGTTATGCAATACTAATAATGTTTTTGTTTTATACGTTTGGAGCTTGGAAATCGGGGAAAATACATATATATATTTATTTTGATGAAATGAACAATAATTAGTTTGTAGTTGTGTGGTGACAAATATTTTGATACTTTCTAGTTGTTGTTATATATATATATGATATTAGGTTGTATGAGTTGTTCTTATTATACATATATATATATAGTAAAAACATTGCAGTGCTAAAAGTCCTTAACATTTCGTAAGGGACATTTTGTGGTTTATGAATCCATCTTCAATTCTGTTTCTGCAATTTTAATTTACTGGGTAATGAAGAATATAAATAATTATTTAAAAAAATAATAAAAATTTTTAATGTCCCAAATTAGGAATTGGGATGTCTAAAGTCCCCTTGTGGAGGACTTTAGACGTCCCAAATTGAGATTTGGGACGTCTAAAGTCCTCCACGGGGGGACTTTAGACCTCCCAAATTGAACGATTTGGGAGGTCTAAAGTCCCCCCGTGGAGGACTTTAGACGTCCCAATTTCAATTTGGGATGTCTAAAGTCTCACTTTAGACGTCCCAACTTTTTTGGAACGTCTTTTCTTAAAACATACTACGCCCCCTACATAGACGTCCCTTAGTTTTTGGAAGTTAAAAGTGCCAAAATAGGGACGTTAAAACCCCTTTTTGTAGTAGTGTAGGGACATTTTGATTTTGGATTATTGGTTATCTGTTTCGGATTTTGGAATTACTGTATGTGTGTGGGATGTAAATAACATTTTTGGATATGTAATCCCCATTTTGGGAAACTTTAAACCCATTATATATATACATGTAGCCCTGGGTTGCCGGGATTTTAGTTACGCACTCTGATATTTATGAATATGATTTAACTGCACAGCTAATTGTATTCGAATGTGAATGTGAGACCACATTAACTATATTTTTGAACTGATTTTCTGGTCACCCCATCTTGAAGATGAGGGATTGTAAATATTGTTTTGTATTATTGGTCTCTATTTCACTTAAATTCCATAATCCAGATATGATTACGGTGAGGGGGTTACATTTTTTGTATCAGAGCTATAGTTCCTAGCAAGGGTAGAGTTTGCGAGGATAGCTCCTATAGTTTGGCCTTAGTGATATAAGATTATTTGTGATTGACTGTTTGTATACACATCTTTGGGTTATGATTGTGAATATATGAGATCTGTGATCAATGTGTATACATTATTTTTAAAACTGACATAGTGAATGATTTGTAGAATGGAAAAGACAAAGGGTCGCTCCAGAGTTCATCAAGTGGGCCTAGAGGTGGAAGAGGTTAACAACAATCCACCATACCCTATGCAAGAACTACTGGGTTTAATAAAAGATCAGAGGGATATGATAGCTGAGCTTAGAGAAGAGCTCAGAGTTGAGAAAGCAAAGAACAATGAGGGCTGGGGTTAGTCCACTCAAGAAGAGACTCAAGAAGGGACTCATAGAGAAGAAACTGCAGAGGGTTCGACACGACCACTTAAGTCACCTCCTCATGCTGGACCAAACCAAGAATCACACGGGGTGCCAGCTAGAGAGTAAAGAAATCTTCAGTTTTGGGTCTCCAAATTCTGTAAACACATGCCTCCAGTATTTAAAGGGAGATTTGATCCTCAGGCGGCTGAAGATTGGCTGAACCGTTTTGAAAAGATATTTGAGGTCCTTGAGTGTCCCTCAGAAGTAAAAGCCCGGCTTGTGGTGTATAAGCTTGAGGGAGATGCAGACCACTGGTGGCATAACATTGTTTGGTCTTTACGGAGTAAGAATATACCACTGACCTAAGAGGTGTTCCAGCAATACTTTAATGAAAAATATTTTCCCAAGTCGGTGAGGCTTGAGAAGGAGACTGAGTTTCTGAACATTAGGCAAGGGGACATTGAGTCTTTTAACGAGTATCTGTCCCGTTTCATCCACTTGTCTCGGTATTCTTCCTATCTACGGAAGATGGATGACGAGGAGTTGAGCTTGGACATGTTAGTTCGGGGTTTCAGGCATGATATGAGAAAGAGATTAGCCACCCATCAGTTTTCGGAGTTCAACAAGGCGGTTGAGGAATGTCGGATCACAGAGAGCAATTTAAGAGAATTATATCCGGCTAAGGCTGTTGGTGGTCATAGTGAGCCCAGTAAGGGCGGTGCTTCTCAGAAGCCGAAGGGCTTGGGATCATCTTCGTATAGAGGAAGTGGTAAAAAGCCCTATCAGTCTAGGAGTCGTGATCAACGGAGAGCTTCTATAGTATAGACATGTCCTCGTTATAACAAGCCACATCATGGCAGGACTTGTGATGGTCGGGTGATTTGCTTCAATTATAAGCAAGTGGGGCATACATCCATTGAGTATGGACAGCCATGACTGGAGCAGAGACCGAGGACTCAGGGCCGAGTATTTGCTATGACTCACGAAGAGGCCCGGAAATCCCCAGAGTTGATACAAGTTAAAGTTCTTCTTCATGGTAATATGTTACAAGCGTTGTTTGACTCAGGTGCAAGTCACTCTTTTATTGCCTATGATTGTGTGAAGTGCCTGGGTATGAATGTGCATAAGCTGCCATTCGATCTGATTGTGTCATCACCGATGGGTACTAAGCCTGTAACTACAGAAGCCTGCTTAAATTATGTTGTAACCGATGAGGGTAATGAGTCTGTGGTAGATTTGATTTGTTTGCCGCTCCACCAATTGGAAATCATTTTAGGTTTTGATTGGTTGAGAGCAAATAATGTGTTATTAGATTGTGGGAACAAGAGGATAGTGTATCCTGTTTCTCAAAGCATTGATGACAGGAATGTTGGCCTAAATTTCCTTTCAATAGTTAAGGCTGAGAAATATTTATAAAAGGGTTGTCAGGAGTATATGGTTTTCTTTTCTGTGCAAGGAGAAACCAATAAAATTTTGAGTAGTATACCCGTAGTAAATGAATTCCCTGAGGTATTTCCCGATGATTTAAGTGGATTACCTCCGGAAAGGGAAGTTCAGTTTCTGATTGAAATTGTGCCTAGAACTGGTTCTATATCTAAAGCCCCATACCATATGGCCCCAAATGAAATGGCGGATTTAAAGAAACATATTGAATATTTGCTTGAGAAAGGGTTTATAAGACCCAGTATGTCGCCTTGGGGAGCTCCAGTTTTGTTTGTGAAGAATAAAGACGGGAGTCTTCGTTTGTGTATCGACTATAGAGAGTTGAATAAGATTACCATCAAGAACACGTACCCTCTCCCTAGAATTGATGACCTCTTAGTTCAATTATCTGTTTTATGTGTATTTTCGAAGATTGATCTAAGGTCGGGATATCATCAGCTGCGAGTGAAAGCAGAAGATGTTCCGAAGACTGCTTTCCAGACTAGGTATGGTCATTATGAATTCTTAGTGATTCCGTTTGGGCTAACCAATACACCTGCGGTTTTCATGGATTACATGAACCGTATCTTTCAACAATATATGGATCAATTCGTTATGGTATTCATCGATGAAATTCTGATATACTCTAAGAGTAGAGAAGAGTATGAGTATCATTTGAGAATTGTGTCGAATACATTGCGTGAGAAGTAACTCTATGCCAAATTGAGTAAGTATGAGTTTTGGCTATCAGAAGTGAAATTATTAGGCCATGTTATCTCGCAAGAAGGGGTCTCAATAGATCCCAGTAAAGTGGAAGCAGTACTGGACTAGAAGAGGCCAGAAACTGTTGTAGAGGTACGCAGTTTTCTGGGTCTTACTGGCTACTACCGAAGAGTCATTCAGAATTTCTCACGTATTGCTTTGCCATGACCAAGCTCATGAGAAAAGATCAGCTATTTATGTGGGATGAACATTGTGAAAATTGCTTTGTGGAGCTGAAACAGAGGTTGATTACGGCACCTGTGTTGATTATACTTGATCCCAGTTTGACTTACGTTGTGTATAGTGATGCCAGTGGCCAGGGATTAGGGTGTGTCCTTATGTAGCAGGGACATGTGGTGGCCTATGCCTCTCGACAGCTCAAACCTCATGAAATAAACTATCCCACTCATGATCTGGAGCTTGCAGCCATTGTGTTTGCTTTGAAGATTTGGAGGCATTATTTATATGGTGTGACGGTAGAACTGTACTGCGACCACAAAAGTCTCAAGTATCTGTATGATGAGAAAGAATTGAATATGAGATAGCGTCGTTGGATGGAGTTGCTTAAGGACTACAACCTGGAAATCAAATATCATCCGGGTAAGGAAAATATAATTACTGATGCTCTTAGTCGAAAGACAGTGCTTGTGGTAGCTATGATGTTACAAGAAGGGAAGCTGATTGAGGATTTTTGTTATTTGAATCTGTCGAACAGATCATCTGTGCCAACTACATTGTTTTCCCAAGGGGAAAGTGACTTGAGAGCTGAGATTAAAGAGGCTCAGAGGCAAGATGGCTGGATACAGCGTAATCTGGCTAGAATCGAATGGGGAGAAGCTCAGGGCTATAATCTGTTGCCTAGTGGACTAGTTTGCTATGAGAAGAGAATTTGTGTTCCACTTAAGGCAGAGTTGAGACAGAAGATCTTAGATGAGGAGCATAAGAGCCGGTACACTCTTCATCCTAGTATGACCAGGATGTATCATAATTTGAAGTCTGTGTATTGGTGGTCGGGAATGAAGAGTGATGTGACAAAATATGTGGTAAGGTGTCTCACATGCTAGAAGGTAAAGATCAAGCACCAGAGACCGCCTAGTTTGTTGCAGAGTCCTGAGATTCCAGAATGGAAATAGGAAAGTATGACCATGGACCTTGTTGTAGGATTGCCTAGAGTAAAAAATTATGATGCGATCTGGGTAATTGTGGACCGGTTAACGAAGTCAGTGCACTTTATACCGATCAATGCTAGTTACTCTCTGGACAAGCCAGCGAAGATTGACATTCGTGAGATTATGAAACTCCATAGTACACCGAAGAATATCATTTTCGATCGAGATCCCCGATTTACCTCGAGATTTTAGAGGGCATTGCATGAGGTACTGGGTACTCAGTTAAGATTCAGTACGGCCTATCATCCTCAGACAGATAGACAGTCAGAGAGGACTATTCAGACATTAGAGGATATGTTACCAGCTTGTGTTCTTGACTTTAAAAGGAGTTGGGATCGTTTTCTTCCACTTGCTGAGTTTGCCTACAACAATAGCTATCATGCGAGTATTCAGATGGCGTCGTATGAAGCGTTGTATAGAAGAAAATGCCAATCACCATTATGTTGGAATGAATTGTCTGAGAGGAAATTGTACGGGCTGGATCTTGTTGATCAAAACTTAACCCAGATTCGAATCATTTGTAAGAGGGTTCTTGCAGCGCAGAGTCGACAGAAGAGCTACGCTGACAAGAGGAGAAGGCCTCTAGAGTTTGAGGTTGGTGACCATGTGTTTTTGAGAGTATCTCCTGTCACCGGTATTAGGCGAGCAATCAAGCGAAAGAAGCTAAGCCCAAGGTATATAGGTCCTTTTGAGATCCTTGGAAGGATTGGGCCTGTTACATATCGAATAGCCCTACCCCCGAACCTGAGCAGACTACATGATGTGTTTCATGTTTCCCAATTGAAGAAGTACCAACCGGATCCATCTCACATCGTTGAGTATGAGGATATGGAGTTGCAAGATAACTTCACATATATGGTGGAGCCAGAGCAGATAATCGATCAAGAAGAACGGCGGCTCAGACACTGAAGTATCCCTTATGTGAAGGTGATCTGGAAGGGAATGACCCAGAGGGAAGCAACCAGGGAAGCGGAAGAGGATATGCGAAGGCGATATCTGAAGTTTATGGCTCAAGTTGTGTGATCAAATATCGAGAGCGAAATTTATTTGACAGGGGGAGAATTGTAATGACCCAATTTGAGATTAAGGGCTAATGACTTTGAAATTGATTGTAATTAGTGTAATTAAACACTTTTGGAGAAATGTGATGTGAATTTGATATAAATATATATGGTGATCAAAGATCAAGGGTTGAGATTTATTGGCTATGGGTCAGAATCATGTGCTATGCATCTAGGTGAGCTCATGGAGGAAGTGAGCAAGATGTTGTCAAGTGTCATTTTGTGGATCATAAGATGATGCCAAAAGTCAAACACCCATTTTTCTCTCTCCTCTTTTCCCTCATTTTCGCTGAAACCAAAGCATGGGAGTGTGTGTGTGATCATTCCATCATCTCCAACACGTATCTCTCCCATTCTCTCTCTCATTTTCATGCTACCTTTGTTGACCAAGAAAGAGAAAGGAAACGCTTGTGATTAAGGTAAGCAAATGGCCTCTATAGCTCAAACTCACTTAAATTTTGTTGATCCTTGGAGTGAGAGCTTCATTTTGATGTTTATAGTGTGCCTATTGGTGTTGATTTATGCCACACGAAATTTTGGAGGTTGGTGAATCAAGAAATATCTTTGGCAAAGTAAAAGAGATAAGTGAGACTAATCTATCTATCTAAGTTTTATGCTAAATGGGTTAGTTTGAAATTTCTGGAAATTTTGGCCTTTAACCTGAGAATGATGACCACTGGGCTTTTGGCATGTTTTTGGCATAGTAATGGTATGTTGAGAATGTATATGGATAGATAGGATCGATTGGGAATTGAATGAATTTGGGTATTGTGTGTGTTACATAGACCCAAGAGTAAAATTGTGGTTAGAATGGGATTTGATATGATTGGAGGTTACCAATAGGTTCCTTATATCATTTTGAGTGGGAATGAGCTTTGTGTGGAGTTTGGGAACCATTGGGATTAGTTTTGGCTAATTTGGAAATTTCTGTCAATTGCTGCGATCTGGCAATCTGATAGCATCACTTGACTGAGGGGGGAACTCACTCGAGTATTGCCGTGTATTTCCCCCTTTCTCCTTTGTATTTTGCCTGGGTTTTCATGAAGAAAGCTCAAGTGCACTTCTCATTCAACGAGTGATGTTAGTGATCACTCGAGTGAGCATGGGATCACTCGAGTGATAGTGTGAGTTTATGGTTAGGGTTGCTCTCTGGTGTGCTCTCGCTGGCTAAGTTTCAAGAGTGTGTTCTGACACTAGCAAGTGTGGGCTCCTCACCCGAGTGCTAAGCGTGGTGCTCGAGTGAGCTTTTCCCTCTGAGGTTGTCTGTGCTCTTGGGTCGTCACTTTCTGTGTTGCACTTTCGGTGACTCGAGTGAATTTGGAGTCATCACCCGAGTGCAAAGCTTTATGCTCCAGTGTCGTGAGCACTTTCTGGCCATGGTCATTGCTCACTGTCAAACACTAGCGAGTGAGAGCCATTCTCACTCGAGTGCAAAGTCTTTCGTCACTTGAGTGAGGTCATCGTCACTCTAGTAAGTCAGCTAAAAATCAGTGTTCTGATTCCCAAAAAGGGGTCTTCAGGGTAGTTTCTCCCAAACCTTTTAACATATGTGTAGGCCTTTAATAGCCACCTAAAGAGTCCAAATGATAACCAACTTAGAGTATTATGGAAGTAAGTATTTGGAAAAGAGATTGACCGGTTGTCCCTAATTTGGTTATAGGATTTGATATCTGCCAGACTCATGAGCCATGTGCTAAATATCGTCAGGAAAGATACATGTAGTGACTCCTCTCTTATACTATGTGCTAATGAATTGTATGTATGCCTATCATGCATTGTGTTGCTGCTGCTGCCTTGTGACGCCTTATGATGCCTTGTGACGCATTGTGGATCTTTATGATGCTTTGTGCCTTGTGATGCTGCTGTATAGTGTTTACCGTTAAAGCGGGCATAGTGATTACAGCGAAAGCTGGCATAGTGTTTACTGCGAGAGCGGGCATAGTGCATTGTGATTACAGCCGTGAGTGCTGTTGTTTGTGGCGTGAGCCATGAATCATTGATTTGCTGCTGAACATGATAAACTTACATGCTATGTGTTTATATATTGTATGAGTGATTTGTTACTACTGAGATTCTTTAGAATCACATTCTTTCCAATGACTAACATTTCAGACAGGGCAAGTGGCTCAAAGGGAAAGCGGCCAACTAGGAGTGGTTAAGATATCATAGGGACATTTTGATTTTGGACTGTTAGATATCTGTTTCAAATTTTGGGATTACTGTATGTATATGGGATGTAAATAACATTTTCGGATTTGTAATCCCCATTTTGGGAAACTTTAAACCCATTATATATATACATGTAGCCCGAGGTTGCCGGGATTTTAGTTACGCACTCTAATATTTATGAATGTGATTTAACTGCACATGTAATTGTATTCGAATGTGAATGTGAGACCACATTAACTATATTTTTGAACTGATTTTCTGGACACCATATCTTGAAGATAAGGGATTGTAAATGTTTTTTTTGCATTATTGGTCTCTATTTCACTTAAATTCCATAATCTGGATATGATTACGGTGAGGGGGTTATAGTAGGTATGTCTTGAAGCATCAAAAGCAAGCAAATGGTTTATTGATAGTTGATGCTTGAGATATATGATTGGAGATAAAAGCAAATTTTCCATAATGAGACCAAAAGATGGAGGCAAATGAGCTTTGGAGGAACCAATCCAGAAAAATTGTTGGAATTAGTGAAGTTGGCAAGAAAGATGAAGTGCGAGTGGAGGATGTCTACTATGTTGAAGGTGTCAAACCGCTTACTATTTCAACATTTATCAAAGTAACAACGAGCTATTCAGTGGGCAAATAGAAATAGCATAAACATATTGATATAAAAGACTTGTTTATATTACAGGAATCCCTACATGGTTTGTACAAATATTTATAGATCCAAAAAATAATAAGAAAGGTTACAGATAACCAACGGCAACACTTGAACAAGATTAGGATCCTCAATTGCTAGTATCTACATCCTTGTCCTTAAAGCCGCTTCCACTAGTTGAATAAATTCAAATTTGTGGAAAGGGGTGAGATTCGCACAAATCTCAATAGTAGTACACAATCAATCATATAAAATGTGATAAATAAGCATGCAATGCACCATATGTGTAACAGAACAATATATTGTAAACTTAACTATGCATACTGTTCAGGATCAAATGACTGTTTGATCCCTACTTGTCTCACTACCTCAGCTAGGTCCAAAATGATCCGGGTGGTACTTGTGCTTTTCCCAAACCATGATTAGGTTTTGTAACTACCATCCATTTCACAGAACATGTCAACACACAACATATAAACAATCACCTAGTGTATGAAAGATAGAGTTACTACCTGAAATCCCTTTCATTGCCTAACTAATCTAATGAAATAATCTCTTATCCAGCTCGAGCCACTATTAAATCCTATAAATTCCAAACTTATAATAAATGAGTTAGTACTCATTCATATCTTATTCCTAAACTCATTTAATTGGTTATCTTGCTAAAAAATGCATATTTACGAAAATGCCACAAGGACTTGGTCCAAGTCCCTTTATAGCTGGTATAATTGCACTTTACCAAAAATTATGACCCGAGCTAATCCTACACAATTTTGTATATAGAATCCATTTTTTACCTCAGTTTTGTCAAAACACGCTCCATTTCCCAAAGTACCCTTAGCAGCCACAAAGTTAGAGTTTTGGGATAAAATTATCATTTCACACCCTAAAACCTCATACTTCATCTTTCACATGTTCCCTACACAATTTTCTATCCTAAACACAATGAAATCATGAAATCCATCAAATTCCAGACAAACAGCCCCTGGACAAAATCTGGGAATTTTTTTAACAAAATTGGAGATTTTCAATTTCTATGCAACCAAACATTTTCTTTCCACTTCTAATAACTTGTTTAATCTCCTAGACATTGTAACACTTTACATTTCTACCCCTTTTATTCATGTTAGAAGCGTTGCTATTTAATTCTTTAGGGGTTCATTTCTCATTTCTAGCTATTGAGTCGTTATTCTTACCATGTTCATATATCAAAGTTAGTTCTATTTCTCCGCTCTTATTTTTAGTTTCGGTGATCCCAATTACCATTCAATAAGAATATCCATTTTCATACTTTCTTATTTATACGTATTTGTCAAGTGTAAATACTTTACATGTAGTAAAAATAAATATACTTGGCTCTTCAATTCTTTGACTTCTTTCTTTCCGATTCATCTGTAAGCATTCTTTTCAGTTCTACTTGCGGACCTATATGGTTGGTGGGGGAGGGTGAGATTTAGGGACAATGCATGTAAAATGAATGCTAGTACATGATATGCTTGCCTTACATAGGCTTATGTTCACATAATGATATTCTGCATGCTCAATGTTTTGTGCAATATACTTATGGCCACAGTAAAAATAGAAACATAGCTTCATTCATTCATATATGCTTCACATAATCAAGAAAAGCAATAGTAAAAATCAAAACATAGAAAACACCTCAATTACATGCAAGTAACTAAGTTTACTACCTTTTGGATTTGTGTCCTTCTTCTTAACCTATTTTCTTCCAGCCCTTGAAGCTTCTTGGAAATTCTCCCCTTCTTCTTCTTTCTTGGCTTCTCATGGCCCTAGATAAATACTACATTATTAGTACCATGAAAAGTGAATTCTCAATAGGCTGCATCAGCCACATAAGCTTACTTTTACCCTTGGAGTTCATACAAATTACATTTGGCCCTTTCTTAAATTCGCATGGTAGCCAAAAGCTGCCAGCATTTTACCCAAACTTTGAAAATTCATAACTAATTCTATAGAACTTCAATTGGGGTGGTTCAAATTCCTATTCAAAGATATTTGAGTCTATTTTATAAGAAAAATATTACTCAGAGGCAATTCCAGCAATAGAATTTCATACTTATGACTAAAGCCTCACTGCCTCAGAATTCATTCCAAATTCAATGCCTAACTTCACAAATTCCTAATTCCTAGTGTACTAATCCAAATGGCATAGATGACATATCAAATTAAAGCTTGATAAGTCTACTTTCATTTTGAAAAGTTTCATGGTAATTGGACAACATTCTATTATTAAAAACCACAATACATTCTGACTACCACGTAGGAAAAAACTAATTGGCTACAAATTTCACTTTTGAATTTGAAATCCATTCTTTCTAAAATCATGCCAACAACCAATTCTTACACAATTTTGCCCAAGGAATCCATTGGAGACCTCAAAAATAGGAAAATCATTCTCCTTCTACCTGCCCTATTCTGACCAAAAATTAGGTCACAAGACAATAATTCACCAATCCACAACATATTCACTACGCAGGTTCATATGCTTCCTGTTAGAGCAAGTGTTTCACCCAAGAGGGGGGTGAATTGGGTGATACTAAAATTTCATTGCAAATATAAAATTTGACAGTGAAATTAAAACAGTAAGGAGTAAGGAGAAATATCACCGAAGTGTACACCGGGAGTTATACTGGTTCGGTTACAACTACTTTGACCTACGTCCAGTCCTCAGAGCTTCTCTGAGGTTTCACTATAACTTCCAAGATTCAATGGGTTCTTGGCACCTCAGTACAAGCAAGTTCCTTCGCCTGGACACTCGCTCCCCCTTACAAGTTGTAATCCAATCCCAACTCAAGGTTCCACAACCTTAAGTTATCTCAATAACAAATATTGAGTTTGAATGAAATATCTCTCTTACAGAGTGAATAAGAATCACTGAAGCATAGAAATATAATTACAATGTGAAAACAGAGCAATGAACTTGATGATACGTTTGTGTGTGTTCTTGTTATTATTTCTATGTTTGGATGTTCCCATATATATAGATATGTTGGTGAAAACCGTTGGAACATTTTCCTTTCGTCCGTTGGAGAGTGCGCAGCCACTATTGACTTTTCAGTTTTTGAAAAATATCCGTTGGCGGTGGTTGGCATTTGAACATTTCATTTGACTTCCATTACTTGATATGATTTCTTCATTGTTTATCTGTAAATAGACTAAGAATACTAATACAATGAAAGATTAATCATATAGGAAACAAATCAATGAACGTTTGAATGATTTCTGGATTTCTGGGTTTGCTTACTCGAGTAGCTACTCAAGTATTCCTTGAAGTTTACTCGAGTACTTACTCGAGTATCATCAGGAAAACTTTAATCAACTGCAAGTCAACAGACAAATATAAGATTACTCGGGTAGTGCATGGAATAACCAATTTTCAAACCTTTGGAAATGTATGTTTACTCGGGTACCTACTCGAGTAATACACCCACAACTTTATGGGTTACTCAGGTACCAACTCAGGTAAACCTTCAAATAAACTTTTGGTTACTCGATGCTTTACTCCAGTAATGTTGGCAGGATTTCAAGGCCGAGAGCACATCAAGTTAGATTACCTTGTTACTTGAGTACTTACTCGAGTAAACTTACTTTTTAAGCACAATTTACTTGGGTAACAACTTAAAGTTTTCTTTCAAAATAACTCTGCATACTCGAGTACATACTCGAGTAATCCACTTAAAATGAAATGTTAAATACATTCATACTAGAGTAATAACTTGAGGAAAATGAAATAAAATTACATCAAGTTATTCGGGTACCACCTTCAAGTTTTTGCTTACCATACTGAGTTACTCGAGTAGCTCCTCGAGTAACATTGGTAGTGGTACAAAATGCCGAGAGCACTACATTTTGAGAAACAGAGTAACTCGAGTACCTACTCGAGTAACATTAGCAGGCCGAGAGCAACTTGAAAATTTTCACATGGTTACTTGAGTACCTACTCGAGTAACGTTGGCAGGCTGAGAGCAACTTCAAGTTTTTACCTAGTTACTCGAGTAGCCACTCGAGTATCATTGGCAGGCCGAGAGCAACTTGAAAATACTTACACTATTACTCGAATACTTACTCGTGTAACATTGGCAGGTTACTGGAAGGTGCCTCTGGTTACTTCAAGTTTTGTCTCATTACTCGAGTACGTACTCAAGTAATGCCTTAGAGAAATTGCTCCTGCTTAAGTTTCTCAGCATGTTCTCTTAGTCTTTCCTCATTACTCCAATGCTTACTTCAAGTGATGCTTATCCCTGTTATTACTTTGTTCAAACTTATTTATTAATCAATTCTTTTTCATACCATACTTTTGTTATCATCAAAACATGAGATCTAACATTCTCCCCCTTTTTGATGATGACAAAACTTGGTGATTTTGAACATGGTTTTTAAATTGAATTTTCAATTTAAATATGTCTTATTAAGTTTAGATTCATAGCATACACCTTGCATACACAACAACTTTATTAGTCCAACAATGTATCAAAATTCAAAGCTTAAATGGACTTAAAATGAAATCATAACTTAAACACACTTGCATTAAACTTAAAAGTTGTATATTACAAGATAACAAGATAAAACTTAACAAGTTTAAAAACGATAAAAAGTTTAAACAAAAGAATCCCTAGGACCCATTTACACCCAATACCCAAAGAAACTCAGAAACTTCCACAAAATCACTCTCAAGCTCTTCTCCCCCTTTTTGGCATCATCAATCAAGTGGAGTACTAGAAGGCTTGACCATAGAGATAGGCTTCACAGGAAGCACTAAGCCATCATCTGAACTGGATGAGTCAAGGGAGCTGGAAGATGCTGGTTCAGGGAGATTGACTGGGGGAATTTGGATGTTATCTCTAGGAGGAATAGAAGAGGGTTGGAAGACAACCATAGTGGTCTCAGCTACTGGAGTATGATGTTCAGAGGAGGAGGAGGGAGATATTTCCTCAGTGTGAGTAGGAGAGGGAATAGGTTTAGGAGCGAGTTCAGGTCAAGGTTTGGGAGGTGAATCATCAATGATGATATGAATGGTCTCATTGGTATCTGGGTAGTCCACTGCATATAGAATGTCTTTGGCTTGAGACTCAGGTGGACTAGATACCAAAGGGGTAGATGGTTCAGCCTCAGTGATAGGAGTATCAGAAGGAGAGTTCACTGGAGGTGGTGGTGGTGGTGCAGAAGAAGATGGATCGGCAGAAGGTCTGGGACCTAGATTGTCCAGTCGTGCCAGAATTAATCTCAGAATCTCACCCTGGGCACGTTGCTCAGCTAGCAACTCCTCATGCCTCTTGTCCATTTTCTCCACCAACTCTCCCATCTTGGTATTCATGTGGGTTATCAGTTCAGCATTCGTGTTGGCGATATCCATATGGAATCCTCTCAGCATATTTTCCATAAAGTGCTGGAGAGTGGCATTGAGGAAGGACGGCGATGATGTGGTAGTAACTGGAGCCAATGACTGAGTGTCATCCATCTTGCTGGTCTCTGCCTCAGTGGTCTTCCTCTTCTTCTTTAACCCAGACTCCAGATGGCCTTTGAGAGGGATGTCAATGTTCAATTTCCTAATCTGGTTTCTCCCAACCGGAGTCAACCTCTCAATGGGCTCCTTGCTATCCAAATACCATATCTTATTTTCTTTTAGGATCAGTGATACAATTTGAGGATATGGCATTGGGGTTGTAGCCTTTCCATCCACCCTGCACCTCTTCATCTCAGAGAAGATATACTCCCCTAAATCCTTCTGTTCCTTCAAGAGAAGTGAAGCAAACCACCTAAAGTCCCTATCAGAGAAGTGTTTATAATTGTTGGCTTTGTTTACTAGGGACCTAGAATAGATGTACCATAGGACTCTGTGATGATCACACATATCACTGGGTTTGAAATTTAGAGGGCCAACTAACTTACCAGGTTTCAGGATAGAAAAGATTTGGTTTGGTTCAAGTTGGGAGTAAATATCATCCGGGGGATTTTCTTTTCCTAACCACAAGTTAATCCTAGAGGGTGATATGAGAATCTTTTGGCCTCTTACTGTGGTGGTCATTGTTAGATCAAGCGTTTCACCCAAGAGGGGGGTGAATTGGGTGATACTGAAATTTCTTTCGAAAATATAAAACTTTGACAAAAGAATTAAAACAGTAATGAGTAAGGAGAAATATCACCGAAGTGTACACCGGGAGTTATACTGGTTCGGTCACAACCACTTTGACCTACGTCCAGTCCTCAGAGCTTCTCTGAGAGTTTTACTATAGCTTCCAAGATTCAGTGGGTTCTTGGCACCTCAGTACAAGCAAGTTCCTTTCACTTGGACACTCGCTCCCCCTTACAGGTTGTAATCCAATCCCAACTCAAGGTTCCACAACCTTAAGTTATCTCAATAACAAATATTGAGTTTGAATGAAATATCTCTCTTACAGAGTGAATGATAATCACTGAAGCATAGAAATACAATTTCAACGTGAAAACAGAGCAATGAACTTAATGATACGTTCGTATGTGTGCTTGGTTGTTTTTTCTCTGTTTGAAGGTTCCCATATATATAGGTAAGTTGTTGATGACCGTTGGGACATTTCCTTTCGTCCGTTGGTGAGTGCGGAGCCACTATTGACTTTTCAAGTTTTTGAAAAATATCTATTGGCGGTGGTTGGCATTTGAACGTTTCTTTTGACTTCCATCTCTTGAAATGATTTCTTCATTGTTTCTCTGTAAATAGACTAAGAATACTAATACAATGAAAGGTTAATCATATAGGAAACAATATAATGAAAGTTTGAATGATTTCTAAATTTCTGAGTGTGCTTACTCGAGTAGCTCCTCGAGTATCCCTTGAAGTTTACTCGAGTAGCTCCTCGAGTAACATCGAGAAATCTTTGTTCAACTGTAAGTCAATGAATAAATATAAGATTACTCGGGTAGTGCATGGAGTAAACTAAATTTCAAACCTTTGGGAATAGTTATTTACTCAGGTAGCTACTCCAGTAATGCTTTTGCAACTTCATAGATTACTGGGGTAACACCTCGAGTAATCCATTAAAAATATTTTGATTACTCGATGCTCTACTCCAATAATGTTGGCAGGATTTCAAGGCCGAGAGCAATTACCTTGTTACTCGAGTAGGGACTCGAGTAATGCACTCATTTTTGCATTGGTTACTCGGGTACCACCTCGAGTAACTGAGACTTTTGAACATGACTTACCCGGGTAATGACTTGAAGTTTACTTTAAAAATATTTCTGCATACTGGGGTACTTACTCGAGGAATCCACTTAAAATAAAGCATAAAAAACTTGTATACTAGAGTAAGTACTCGAGGAAGATGAAACAAAGAGAGATCAGGTTAATCGAGTACCAACCTCAAGTTTTCACTTACTTTAGTATGTTACTCGGGTAGCTCCTCGAGTAACATTGGCAGTGGTACAAAGTGCCGAGAGTTACATATTTTCAGAAATAGAGTTACTCGAGTAGCTCCTCGAGTATCATGGGGAAAACTTAAAGGCGACTGGAAGTTTTCACAGGGTTACTCGAGTAGCTCCTCGAGTAACATTAGCAGTAGTATAAACTGCTGAGAGGTCCACATTTTCAGAAACACAGGTACTCGAGTAGCTCCTCGAGTATCATTAGGAAAACTTGAAGGCAACTGGAAGTTTTCATATGGTTACTCGAGTACCTCCTCGAGTAACATTAGCAGGCCGAGAGCAACTCCAAGTTTTTACCTGGTTACTCGAGTAGCGCCTCGAGTAATGGTGGCAGGTTACTGCAAGTTGACTCTTGGTTACTTCAAGTTTTGTCTCATTACTCGAGTAGCTCCTTGAGTAATGCTTTAGAATATTTGCTTCTGATCAAGTTCCTCAGCATTTTCTCATGGCCTTTCTTCATTACTCCAATGCTTACTTCAAGTGATGCTAGTTCCTGTCATTACTTAGTTCAAACTTGTTTATTAATTACTTCCTTTTCAAACCATACTTTTGTTATCATCAAAACATGAGGTCTAACAATCATTTCTTCCTCAGCTGAGGTTCTGTTTGGCTCATCTATAATCTCTAGATTACAGTAAAAGTATGTGATCACTTTAGTACAGAATGGTAATCTAATGGATAGCTAAGGCATGAAAGGATCTAAATAAGGACTAAGGTCATGCTTCACTACCTCTTGAAGTAATCTGAGATCCACATAGTGTGTTTTACACACTTTCCTCCTGGAGAACTGAGACAGATACTTCAGAGATTCCACTAACTTGTTGACATTGAATCCTTTTGGTGGATTGGTAATCTCTTCTTCTGGCACTTTGGACTTCTTGGAAGATTGTCCCTTCTCCATTTGCTCTAGAATTCTAGCCATAGCCTTAGCCACATTCTTGTCATACTTAGGCTTTTTAGGCGGCTTTGGAGTGAAAGAGGGGGTAGAGGAATCAGAGTGAGGAGGTGAGGAAGATTTGGTACTCTTGCCTTTCCCGGTGGAGGTACTCTTTTTGGACTGAGCCCTTGTAACAATAGGCTCTTTAATCACCACTCCTTTGGGTTTTGGTTGAGATTGAGGTTGAGTAGGAATTTTGGCTTTTGATCTCGGGGTAAGTTTTCTTCTCCTAGTGGGAGGAAAAGAAAGAGGATCACGTTGTTGTTGAGACTCAGAGGAATCTGTGAAGGAAAGATTCTTGGTTCTTACTATCTTGAAACACAGAAAATTGAAAATCTCAGAGAAACAAAGACACTGACGCAAGTTAGGGCACAGAGAATCTGAGCAAAATAGAAGGTTTCTAGGAATGAAAATTGTTGGGTTTTGATGGAAATAAGGCAAGGAATCACTTGTGAAAAGTTTTTGTGAGAGAGAATAGTGATTTACTCAAGGAGATTTTGTGGAAATGACCAAGTTTGCGACAGATAAAGACCTAGAACCCGACGTTACTCGAGGCCTTACTCGAGTAACCTTCAAGTTTACTCGAGGCCTTCCTCAGGTGTTCATACAGAAAAACTCTAAAATAATTCATTTAAATTGCGTACCTGGCATGAATAATATTGTAATTATCCATGGATGTTCACTCGATCATTTATAACCAATGCTGAGCATATCTGAGTCATTTTTCATCAATTTGAGAATCTGGACTTGCAGTTACTTGAGGCCTTACTCGAGTAAGCTTCAAGTTTACTCGAGGCTCGCCTCGGGTAACCTGTCTTTTCAACTTCTAACTCTTCATTTCTTTGTAACTAAACCGTTAGATTTAAAATTCAAGTAACTTGATTAGTTACTTCCAGTTTTGAGGTCCATTACTCGAGTACATACTCGAGTAAAGTGTTATTTTACTTCAATTTGTTCCTCGGGTAATGCTTCTCTGTTAGCCATAACTTCAAGTTGGTACTCCAGTAAATGTGTCCTCTGATAACCTCTGTTTTTGTTTCTCAAAACAGAGTTTCAAACTCCCTGCAAAACAAGTTTCTATATACTCCCATGCTTAAGTTAGTGATCATCAAAACATTATCAGGTGACTTCATCTAATATTATGAAAAGCTCATAATAACTTATAACTCATTAATATTTACCATTCCCAATTCTCTTCTAATGTATAGAAATTGATCTTTTACAAGGGGTTTTGTGAAGATATCTGCTAGTTGAAGATGAGTAGGAATGAATATCACTTTCACATCTTTCTTTTGAACATGATCTCTGATGAAGTGATGTTTGACATCGATATGCTTGGTTCTAGAGTGTTGAACTGGATTCTTTGCCAAGCTTATCGTGCTAGTATTGTCACAATAGATTGGTATTTCTTTGAGATAAATACCAAGATCTTGTAGTTGTTGTTTTAACCATATCACTTGTGCACAACAACTTGAGACAGCTACATATTCGGCTTCCGTTGATGAAAGAGACACAGTGTTTTGTTTCTTGCTAAACCATGATACAAGAGATCCTCCAAGAAATTGTCCTTGTCCGCTGGTACTCTTTTTATCTGTCTTGTATCCTCTATGATCTGAATCTGAATATGCAACACCCTTGGGATACCATAGACCCAATTCAGGTGTGTCAGCAAGGTATCTAAAGATTCGTTTGACTGTTTCAGCATGTGATTCCTTTGGTGCCGATTGATATCTTGTACATATACCAACACTAAATTGGATGTCTGGTCTACTTGCCGTGAGGTAGAGTAATGATCCAATCATTCCTCTATTTCGTGATGTTGTAGTCTTTCCCTTTGACATCAGCATCAAGTAACGTAGTTGAGCTCATAAGTGTGTCCGTGCCATTTGCTTCATCCATTCCATACTTCTTCAATAGCTCTTTCAAATACTTTGTTTGAGATATGAAGATTCCATTCTTTCTTTATTTGATTTATAAACCAAGAAAGAAATTCAATTCTCCCATCATTGACATCTCAAATTCTCCCTGCATTATCTCAGAAAATTCCTTACACAGAGATTCATTAGTAGCACTGAAGACGATGTCATCAACATATGTTTGAACAATCAAAATATCATTGTGTTTTCGTTTTATAAAGAGTGTTGTATCAACCTTTCCCCGTACAAAACCTTGATCAATAAGAAACTTACCGAGCCTTTTATACCATGCTCTAGAAGCTTGTTTTAAACCATATAAAGCCTTTTTGAGTTTGAAAACATGGTCAGGTTTAGTAACATCCTCAAAACCTGGAGGTTGTTCTACATACACTTCTTCCATGATGTAACCATTTAGAAATGAACTCTTTACATCCATCTGATAGAGTTTGAATCCTTTGATGCATGCAAAGGCTAAAAGTACACGTATAGCTTCCAATGTAGCCACTGGAGCATACGTTTCCTCATAATCAATCCCTTCTTCCTGATTATAGCCTTTGGCCACCAATCTTGCCTTGTTTCTGACAATAATTGCGGATTCATCGAGTTTGTTCTTGAATACCCATTTAGTACCAATGATCGAATGATCCTTGGGTCGGGGTACCAAATCCCAAACTTGATTTCTCTCAAATTGATTTAGTTCTTCTTGCATTGCTATAACCCAATCATTGTCTGATAGGGCTTCATCAATGTTAGAAGGTTCAATCTCAGAAATGAATGCAGAGAAACTTACTTCATTGAAAATTCTATTTCTAGTTTTGATCCCTTCATTCACATCTCCTATGACTTGATCTAAGGGATGACTTTTATTATATTTCCAAGCTCTAGGTTGTCCTAGGGATTGCCCTTCTTCCTTGGTTTCATCAACTTCTGGAATAAGAGATTTAGAAATAGATTGACCATTCTCTTGATTTAAAACAATTTCTTATTCTTCATCAATGGTTTTGTCAGAGGATTCAAATTCATCAAATACAATATGAATTGATTCTTCAACAACACATGTTCTTTTATTGAAAACTCTATATGCTTTACTTCGGTTAGAATATCCTAGGAAAATTCCTTCATCAGTTTTAGAATCAAATTTTCCCAAGTTATCTTTACCATTATTATGAATGAAACAGTTACAACCGAAGATGTGTAGATGAGCAATGTTTGGCTTTCTTCCTTTGTATAGCTCGTATGGTGTCTTTCCAAGTTTTGTTCTGATATATGCTCTATTTGAAATGTAGCATGCTGTACTCATAGCATCAGCCCAGAATACTTGAGATACGTTCTTTTCATTCAACATTGCTCTAGCCATTTTAGTGAGCACTCTATTCTTTCATTCCACGACTCCATTTTGTTGAGTTGTCCTTGGAGCAGAGAAATTGTGATCAATACCATTAGTATCACAATATTCTTCAAAGGCTTGATTTTCAAATTCTCCACCATGATTAGTCCTAATACCTGCAATGGACACACCTTTCTCATTTTGCACTTTCTTGGCAAAAACAATAAATTCTTCAAAGGTCTCATCCTTTGATGATAGAAAAATAACCCATGTAAATCTAGAGAAATCATCAACAATGACCAATGAATATAAGTTGCCACCAAGACTCTTTACTCTTGCTGGACCAACTAAATCTATATGCAATAATTGTAATGGTCTATTTGTTGAAATCTCATTTTTCAATTTGAAAAATGATTTAGTTTGTTTACCCTTTTGACATGCATCACAAATCAAGTCATTTTTGAAATTTACTTTGGGTAATCCAAGAACTAAATCCTTTTTGAGTAGTTTGCCTAGTTGATGCATATTGACATGAGCCAATCTCTTATGCCATAGCCAACTTTCATCGGCATTACTTAGAAAACAATTTTCAGATTCATTTCTACTAATATCTAGAGTATAACAGTTACCTTCCCTTTTTGCTTTGAGCTTAGCCTTGATATTCTTCTTATCAAGCTGTAAGTCATTCTTGTTGATAATTAAGCATTCTTCTGAGTTAAATATTACCCAGTTGTTTTTATCTGCACTTTGACTTACGCTCAGCAAATTGTGACATAAGCCTTCAACATAATATACATCTTTGACTTGTATTCCTTTGTCATTTTTGATTTCACCAATTCCTGCTATCCTTCCAGATTGATTTCCTCCAAATTTTACCTTTCCACCTTCCTTAGGTTGTAATCTGGTAAAACTTTCGAAATCTCCGGTCATATGTCTAGAGCATCCACTATCTATGTACCACTTGTTATTTTTGGATCCTTTGAGACATACCTGCAATCAAACGACTAAGTCTTAGGTACCCACATCTTTTTGGGTCCTTTTGGGTTAGTACAAATAATCTTCTGAACATATGAGCCTTTAGGTATCCATTTGTAGGTTCCTATTGTTCCTTTCTTCTTATGAATGCATGAAGAAGTATAATGTCCTTTTCTATTACAGTAGTTACAAAAAGCAAAAGGATTTGAAGTATGCACAGAATGCTGGAAATAATTCAAGTAAGACTTACCTCCTGCTTTCTTTCTACCTTTCCTTCTATCTGATTTTGGATCATATCCAATTCCAGATCGATCATTTACAAATTGTTAAGCTTTTAAAAAAACATTTAGCATCTCACTCCCTTGTGTAAATTTTTCAAGAGTTTTTGTGAGATCAATAGTTTTCTTTTTCAAAGAAGAACAGTTTTCACAATCCTTTTCTGAATATTCTTTAATCTCAATTTCAAGAGCTTTATTTTTCTTTTTGAAAACAACTAAGTCTTTAACTACTTTGATGAATTCAGAATGTAAAGCATTATATTCAGAAAGTAATTCATCATAGGTAGGTTCAGAATCATTTACCTCTTCTTCTGTTTCTTCTTGAGCAACAAGACATATATTAGCTACTTCTTCCTCATCACTCTCTTCGTCTGAGGAGCTGTCACCCCATATAGTAGATACGAAGGCCTTCTTTTTGAAGAATTTGCCTTTTCTCTTTTCCTTGTTCTTTTGATTTAGGTCTAGACATTCTAATTTGATATGTCCTAGTTTTCCACATTCATAGCAAATGATATGATCTTTGTTGCTATTTCCTCCTTTCTGAAAGTGTTTGAATCCTTGACCTTTCTTGCAGAACTTTCTGAATCGTTTTATGATTAGGCCCATTTCATCATCGTCAAACTCCTCATCCTCTCCTGATTCTCTTCTTTCGCTTTTAGTGGTAGACCTTTCTTTTTCTTGTCACCAATGTCATCTAGTTCTCGTTTAAACTTTAGTTTGCTTTCATATTCAGAAAGACTTCCAAATAGAGAAGCAACTGATCTCATTGATTCTTCTTTTGCTTCTTCTATTGCAGTAACTTCTGCTTCCCACTCTTTAGAAAGAATATTCAAAATCTTTCGTACATGGGTGTGCTGATCATAGACTTTCCCAAGAGCTGCAAGTTGGTTAACAAGGTGAGTATATCTAAGTTCAAATTCAGAAATCGACTCACATGTTTTCATTTGAAGTAGATCGAATTCGGTGACCAAGGTGTTGATTCGATTCTCCTTTATTCCCGAAGTTCCTTCATGAGCTATTTCCAGAGCTTCCCACATTTCCTTTGCTGTTGAGAGTATGCAAATTCTGAAATATTCACTTTGACTCAAAGTACTTTGTAACATCAGAATTGCCTTGCTGTTGAGAGTGATAAGTTTCATGTCATTCTCATCATATTCCGCTGGCGTCTTGGGAATTTTCTGAGAATCTACAGTCTTTGTAGGTTGATAGTTTCCACTCTCAATTACATCCCATAGCCCATATTCAGTAGCCATCACGAACACTCTGAATTTAGCTTTCCAGAAAGAGAAGTGTTCTCCATTGAAACCGGGAGGTCTAGTGATGGATGCTCCGTCGAGAAGAATTCCTTCACCCATGCTTGCCATTGGATCCTTCTTAGGTTGTTAAACCTTAACAAGAAGACCTACGCTCTGATACTAAATGTTAGAGCAAGTGTTTCACCCAAGAAGGGGGTGAATTGGGTGATACTAAAATTTTGTTGCAAATATAAAATTTGACAGTGAAATTAAAACAGTAAGGAGTAAGGAGAAATATCACCGAAGTGTACACCGGAGTTATACTGGTTCGGTCACAACCACTTTGACCTACATCTAGTCCTCAGAGCCTCTCTGAGAGTTTCACTATAACTTCCAAGATTCAGTGGGTTCTTGGCACCTCAGTACAAGCAAGTTCCTTCGCCTGGACACTCACTCCCCCTTACAAGTTGTAATCCAATTCCAACTCAAGGTTCCACAACCTTAAGTTATCTCAATAACAAATATTGAGTTTGAATGAAATATCTCTCTTACAGAGTGAAAAAGAATCACTGAAGCATAGAAATATAATTACAATGTGAAAACAGAGCAATGAACTTGATGATACATTTGTGTGTGTTCTTGTTATTATTTCTATGTTTGGATGTTCCCATATATATAGATATGTTGGTGAAGACCGTTGGAACATTTTGAAAAATATCCGTTGGCGGTGGTTGGCATTTGAACGTTTCATTTGACTTCCATTACTTGATATGATTTCTTTATTGTTTATCTGTAAATAGACTAAGAATACTAATACAATGAAAGATTAATCATATAGGAAACAAATCAATGAACGTTTGAATGATTTCTGGATTTCTGGGTTTGCTTACTCGAGTAGCTACTTGAGTATTCCTTGAAGTTTACTCGAGTACTTGCTCGAGTATCATCGGGAAAACTTTAATCAACTGCAAGTCAACAGACAAATATAAGATTACTCGGGTAGTGCATGGAATAACCAATTTTCAAACCTTTGGAAATGTATGTTTACTCGGGTACCTACTCAAGTAATACACCCATAACTTTATGGGTTACTCGGGTACCAACTCAGGTAAACCTTCAAATAAACTTTTGGTTACTCGATGCTTTACTCCAGTAATGTTGGCAGGATTTCAAGGCCGAGAGCACATCAAGTTAGATTACCTTGTTACTCGAGTACTTAGTCGATCAAACTTACTTTTTGAGCACAATTTACTCGGGTAACAACTTAAAGTTTTCTTTCAAAATAACTCTGCATACTCGAGTACATACTCGAGTAATCCACTTAAAATAAAATGTTAAATACATTCATACTAGAGTAATAACTCGAGGAAAATGAAATAAAATTACATCAAGTTATTCGGGTACCACCTTCAAGTTTTTGCTTACCATACTGAGTTACTCGAGTAGCTCCTCGAGTAACATTGGCAGTGGTACAAAATGCCGAGAGCACTACATTTTGAGAAATAAAGTAACTCGAGTACCAACTCGAGTAACATTAGCAGGCCGAGAGCAACTTGAAAATTTTCACATGGTTACTCGAGTACCTACTCGAGTAACGTTGGCAGGCTGAGAGCAACTTCAAGTTTTTACCTGGTTACTCGAGTAGCCACTCTAGTATCATTGACAGGCTGAGAGCAACTTGAAAATACTTACACTATTACTCCAGTACTTACTCGAGTAACGTTGGCAGGTTACTGGAAGGTGCCTCTGGTTACTTCAAGTTTTGTCTCATTACTCAAGTACGTACTCAAGTAATGCCTTAGAGAAATTGCTCCTGCTTAAGTTTCTCAGCATGTTCTCTTAGTCTTTCCTCATTACTCCAATGCTTACTTCAAGTGATGCTTATCCCTGTTATTACTTTGTTCAAACTTATTTATTAATCAATTCTTTTTCATACCATACTTTTATTATCATCAAAACATGGGATCTAATACTTCCTGAACCTCATATAACCACAAGTATATGAGTAAAGCATAATGAAACCCTAAACACACTATTTGGCCAAAATTAGGGAGGCACAAACAGCCCATAAAAACTCAACCAAACAAGACACCACATATGTCAAAATGATGCTCTTGCTCACCTCTTGCTTTTTCTTGAGCTCTTTCTTTGATTCTCCACCTTTGGCTCTTGCTAGAAGACTCAAAACACCTCCCATTGAAATTCTAAAATCATAAAAATGAAGCTTTCATACAGGGAACAATGTTTATGAAGAGACTTTGAGCTAGATAGGTGATTATTATGGTGAAAATCAAGGTAGAAGTCTTACCTTTTGTTCTTGAACTTCAAGAGTACTCTTTCTCTTTCCTTTTTCTTTTTCCAAGCTTTTTCTCTCTTATTTTTGGTGTTTGGACGACTTTTATGCAAATGACGGAGAGAGTGTATAATTAAATATTCAACTCTTGCTTCTTGAAAAGTGCTTGAGTTGATTGACTAAAAGTGGTTTCAGTAAGTTGAATTATCTCTTTCCTTTACTCTTTCAACTTGGACGTCCATTTTGCTCTTGCAAATGGGCAACTTTATTGACAAATTTTCTCTTCAAAAAGTAGGAAAAAGATTGACCAATTATCTCTCTTCCTTTTCCTTTATGCCTAGCCACAATTTTTGACTTTATTCCTTCCTTCTTTTCTTTTCTTTTTGGATGACTTTAGAAGTGTGAAAGGAAGTGAATGGATGATTTAATCTTTAATCTTAAGCTCCTCCAAATGCTTGGATGAAAATCATAGAGAATTGAAAGAGAGGTGATGTGTCATAAAGTTGTAGCTTCTTACAAAAAGTTGTCTAGTTAATTAACCAACAATGGTTTGGTTAATTGTAACTTCACTCCTTCTCTCTCTCTTCTTCATTTTTGACTGAAATCAACATTTAAAAAGGAGGAATTATGTTGACCAAGTCCATCTTGCATTCTTGCGTTTTTGGGTCAATATTTCCAAGTTGCCATTGTTGACTATTTGACCAAGCTTTTTCTTCTTTTTTTCCCCTTATTTTTGGACGTTTTTTTATCTTATGAAGGGAAAAAGTTGATTTTTTTTCAACCCTCATAATTGCTCTTACTTTCCAAGAGAAAATCCTAGCCCTTCATCTTGTCTTCCAATTCTATCCTCAAGATCAAGTGGCAATTGTCTCTTTTACCCTTGATAATGGCAACATCATTTCATGTGCAATTAATTCTTTCAATTCTTTTTCTTAATACCTTCTAGACACTACTTCCCTTTTCCTTGCATCCGGGTTAGGTTTTATGTCATACTAACACATCCAAATGCAATCGGGTATTTTCCTTCAACAAATTCGTACCAAAATTCGTATTCTATTATGAGTACGGTTTCTAAAAATTCATTCTATTTCTTATTCATTCCCAGGACTCTTAGTAACATAGGCTTAGTAGTCTACTTTATTCAAGCTTATTCTCTAGCCTCTAGTCACAAAATTCAGGGTATTACAAACACCTGTTGAACATGATTAATGGCAAATTGGACAGTAACTCCCTTTAGGGTTCATGCAACCCAAATCACATATTGAAGCCAATACAAACCAATAACCACCATAAATCACCAACAACAATCTCAAATCAACATGTAATGCAAGCATTCAAGGTTACCTCTTGATTTACTCTTCTCTCTCTAAAACGTCCCCTTCTCCTTCTTCTTTCCTTTGATTTTCTTCTTACTTCATATGATTTCAAGAAGGATATTTGGATTAAAAGAGATTCCCATGTATTTAGAGACAAGAATACGTCAATTTTTCAACCAAACTCACCTTGATTTGCTTCTTGACTCTTGTCTCTCTCTTCTTGCACTTGTGTTCTTCAAATTTGTGTTGTCTCTCTCTCTTTGTTGGCCGAAAATATGGCCCCTTGGAGGAGTTTAATGGCTTCTTGAAAACATCCATTTCTACCACATCAAAATATTATTTTTTTATTTGAATTTTGCACATGCTCTTAAATATTTTATTTCTTCTTTTCCACTTGGCTAATAATGCTCCCACATGGCATTATTTATGTCCAAGCATTTATTTTCCTTCTTCTTTTCCTCTCTTGGCCAAAATTGGCCTTTATATTTTGAAGAAAATAAGAACTTCTTGCTTTATTGGCCAAATGACCATTTTGCACTTACATTTATTCAATTTTTGAATTTAATTTTACCTTCCTCCTTTCCTCTTGTTTTTAGGCCTAAATTTGCAATATAAATTGGGCCAACAATTGTGCTCTTCCCTTCTTCATTTTGGGCTACAACATTAGGCCTTTAAGGAAACAAAATTGCACTTTTGTGTCTTTAACTTAGCCAAGTTGTATATAAACACTAATTGACATGTGTTGCCATTACAAGTGCACCAAAATTCACCATTCTTATTCCATATAATGTCAAAAATATAAAAGGAACATTGGTGAATGAAATTTAGGATGTTACAAATCTCCCCCTTTAATAAAATTCCATCCCCAAAATTTGCTCTATGAACATATTCATAAATTCTAGGTAACGTCTCCGCATGTCCTCCTCTAATTCCCAGGTAGCTTCTTTAGGAGTTAATCCCTTCCAAACTATTTTTATGAATGGGATACTCCTGTGCCTAAGTTGTTTCTCCTATAGATTAATGATTCAGTCATAAGTAACCTCATATGTAAGATCATCCCACACAGCTACATCTATATCTTTATAGTCAATTACATGCTATTTGTCAGGTTGATACTTTTTAACAGTGTGATGTGAAAGACATTATGTACTCTGCTAAAATTTAGGGGTAAAGCTATCTAATACGCTATTGGCCTAATCCTCGATAATATTTCAAATGGACCAATGTACCTTGGGTCTAGCTTTTTCACCTTTAATGCCCTACTAATACCAGTGACAGGCGAAACTTTCATAAACATATGGTCTCTGACTTCAAATTCTATAGGTTTCCACCTCTTATCGGTATAACTCTTCTGCTTGCTTTGAGCAGTTAATACTTTCTACTTTATTAATTTGATCTGCTCTATTGTTTGATATACTATATCTAACTTATACAACTGCATCTCAGAGAATTCTGTCCAGCACAAGGGTGATTGACACTTCCTTCCATACAACGCTTCATTTGGAGCCATTTGAATGCTCGAATGATAACTGTTCTTGTATGCAAATTCTACAAGTGGAAGGAATTAATCCCATCTGCCTTTGAAATCTAATACACATTCCCTCAGCACATCTTCTAGCATCTATATTGTCCTTTCTGTTTGTACGTCTGTCTGAGGATGATAAGCCATACTAAATATGAGCTTGGCACCGAAAGCCTCGTGTAACAGTTTCTAAAACATAAAAAGTGAATCAAGGATCTCGATCAGAAATTATGTTCTTTGGTGTACCATGTAATCACATAATATCCTTGATATAGATCTTTGCTAGCTTATCAGGAGAATAGTTAATACTAATTGGTAGGAAATTGGCTATTTTATGAATCGATCAATGATTACCCAGATTGCATCATGATTTCTGATTTTGGGTAAACTAATTATAAAATCCATGGTGACACTCCCATTTCCACTCAGGAATTTTAGGGTTTTGTAGAAGCCCTGACGGTCACTAATGCTCAACTTTCACCTTATAATAAGTGAGACAATGAGCAACAAATTTTGTCACGTCTCTTTTCATCTTTGGCCACCAATACATGGACTTCAAGTCATGATACATTTTAGTTGCTCCGGGTATAAAGTATACTTACTCTTGTGTGCTTCATCCAGGATTTGCCATCTCAATTCTGTTTACAGTAAAACATATATCCACTTTCTGTGTTTGACTAGTCCACTCGGCAACAAGTCATATTCCTAAGTTCCCCCCTTTCAATCATGTTTCGGATATAATGTGCTCTTCTGTCCTGCATCTAAGCTTCTTTGATAATTGTTCTTAGATTATTTTCTGCTTGACTGACATTGTTGCCACAAATCATAATCTAATTAGACAAATTGACATATTTGAAATCTTTGATAAGTTTCTGCTTATAAATCATTAAGGCTACAACCTGCACTGTCTTACAGGTTAATACATCTGCAACTACATTAGCCTTGCCTAGATGTTATTTGAATTCCAAGTTATAATCCTTAGGCAACTCCATCCATCTATGTTGTCTCATGTTCAACTATTTTTGATTGTACAAATATTTCAAACTCTTGTAGTAGCAGTATAACTCTACAGTTGCCCCATAGAGATAATGTCTCCAGATTTTCAATGCAAACACAATTGCTGCTAACTCAAAATCATGAGTGGGATAGTTCAGTTCATGAGGCTTTAGCTGACAAGAGGCATATACTACTACTCTACCCTGCTACATCAGGACACATCCTAATCCATGGTTGCTTGCATCACTGTAGATCACATAGGTCAATTGTGAATCAACGATTCTTAGCATTGGTTTTGTTATCAATCTCTCCTTCAGCTCTGTAAAGCTCCACTCACAACTATCGTCCCATACAAAAGATTGAGTTTTCTGTGTCAACTTTGTCAAAGACAAGGCAATTCTAGAGAAGTTCTGTATAAATCTTCTGTAATAATAGGCAAGATCTAGAAAACTGCATATTTCAACAATAGTCTCTAGCCTCTTCCAATTTAGTACTACTTCCACTTTGTTAGGATGTACTAAGACCCCTTCTTGTGAGACTACATGGCCCAGAAATTTAACTTTCATAAGCCAAAACTGACTCTTGCTCAACTTGGCATATAGTTGATTATCTTTCATCATGCCCAGCACTAATCTTAAATACTCCTCATCTTCTGCTCTGCTTCATGAATATACCAAAATATCATCATAAAGGCTACTGCAAATTGGTCTAAATACAGATGGAAAATTTGATTCATATAGTCTATAAATACTGTAGCTACATTTGTTAACCTAAATGGCATCACTAGAAATTTGTAATAGTCATGTCTGGTTCTGAAAGCAGTTTTTGGTATATTCTCTGCTTTTACTCTAAGCTGATGATACCCTAATCTCAAATCAATTTTTAAGAATATTCAAGAACCGGATAACTAATCGAGTAAGTCATCAATTTTGGGGAGTGGGTATTTGTTCTTAATGGTCACCTTATTTAGCTCCCTATAATCAATACAGAGTCGCAAGCTTCAGTCTTTCATCTTGACAAAAAGCACTGGAACTCCCCATAGTAAGACACTAGGTCGGATGAACCCTGTCACTAATGGCTCCTAAATCTGCTTTTTTAATTCTGCCATCTTATTTGGAGCTATCCTGTATGTGGCTTTAGAATCTAGTCCCGCTCTAGGCTTAGTTTCAATTGCAAACTCCACTTCCCTTTCCAGAGGTAACCCACCGATATCTTCTAAAAACACATCAGGAAACTCATTCACTACAGGGATATTTTCATGTACTGTTCCAGCTTCTGACTGCATAGAGAGGAATACTATATACCCTTGACAACCTTATGTAAACATCTTTCGGCCTCAGCTACTGAGAGAAAATTAAGGTTGACTTCTACTCTAGCATTTAGTTGTAGATTAGGATAAATAACCTTTTGCTTATGTAGTCTAACAAAACATTGTTTACTGCCAACCAGTCAATACCGAGAATTACTTCTAGTCTATGTAATGAAAAGCATATCAGATCCACTACTGACTCGTGTCTTTCAACATTTATTATGCATTTCAAACAAACAACGACTGTGAAAATTCTAACACCTATAGGTGTAGACATAACCAAATCGTATGGAAATCGGTGCACACTCAAGCCTAGTAATCTTACACAGTCATATGCAATAAATGCAAACTAGCACATAAGTCATACAATATTTGCACGAAATTGCCATTAAGAGAAGCCATACCTTGAATCAGTTTAGGAGATTTTCTAGCTTCTTCTTGAGTCAAAGTGAAGACTCTGCGTTGAACTCTCAGTCTAGGCTCACCTGTCCCTTATTGCTATAGATAATCTTTGGCAAAGTGTCCTAGTATATGGAATTAATACCAGATTATCTGCCTTACTAGAGCCACTTTGCTGAAGCACCATATGGCTTGCCACAGTGCCAACACGTTCTGTTCTCCGAGAATCTCTGATTACTACAACCCTCAAATTGATACGGCTTCCTATTATCCCCTCTAGTTAGACCTTCCTAATTATTACATTTCTAGAAAGAACTTCTACTACCAGATGCACCCTTGCATTAATATTTCTGCCATAATACAGATTCAATAAGTTACTTTCTCTGATTCGGTACACTTCTACTGCTTTGTTGATTTCTGTGAAGCATTTAGAAACTAGCTTCTCTTTTAGCTTTGGTTTCAGTCCCCGTATCATCATATCTAAGATCTATTCTTCATCATAACGATACCTCAGATATAAGAGTCTCGAGACAATAGGATGAATAGAGCCAAATACTCGTCCGAGCTTTCCTTCTCGTCTTGATGTATTGATAGGAACTCTATCTCCTTTGTGATCCTAACTGATGATCAGGGAAAATATTTCTCGTTGAATTGTTCTTGAAATAAATCCTATGTGATAGGAATATTTCATGCCTGAAGTATCATCTCAGTATTCTTCAACTACCTGTCTACATCTCCTTTTAATCTATAAATAGCCAACTAAGCTTTGATGTTGTCTGGGCATTCTAAAATTCTAAAAATTTTCTCTAGCAGAGATAACCAATCTTTTGCTAGCTGGGGGTCAAGCTTCCCTCAAAAGACAGGAGGTTGCTATTAACTGAACCGTGCCACCTATATCTGTAAACTTTCAACCTCAACTACAGGTCTAGGCAGAGGACCCTGTTTAGGTTCTTGAGGCTGTACATGTTTATCTCCATGTCCACAAGGATTATGGCGTATTTCTCTATCTTCATTTTGTTTCTCCTGTACTTCTCATAGCTCATCCCTAAGATCTTTGATCATTTCCAAGCACACTTAACCTTCGCATACCCATGCAAAAAAACTAATACTGGCTCCAACTGTATCCGATACTGGTACCCCATAATTGCCCTTGTTCCAAAAAGTTGTGCCAACTGTCTCCTACAGATGAACTTATAGATGGCACGGGTTTAGGATGAGGCCTAAATACTAGCATAGATGGTACCCGTTATCCCTCTGGTATCATATGACTTTTCGAAGATTGACTCACAGATGATGGTGATCCACTTTTCTAGTGCCTTCTTCCATACATGTTTCTTGTCACCATATAATGAAGACCATATCAGTATATTATTCTGATATTGCCAAAACTACTACTTTGATACCAAAAACGTCAAACCCTATACTATTTCAACATTTATCAGAGTAACAACGCTCAGTTCAGCGGGTAAACAGAAAATAGAAAAAACATACTAATATAAAGGACTTGTTTATATTACAAGAATCCCCACAAGGTTTGTAAGAAATATTTATAGATCCCAAAAATAATGAGAAAGGCTATAGATAACCAATGGCAATGGTTGAACAAAACCAGGATCCTCAATTGTCGATATCTACATCCTTACCTTTGGGGTCGCTTTCATTAGCTGAATAAATTTAAATTTATGGAAAGGGGTGAGATTCATACGAATCTCAGTAGTAGCACACAATCAATCATATAAAATATGATAAAAAACCATGCAATGCACCATATAGTGTAACAGACCAATCATACTACAAACTTAACTATGCATACTGTTCATGATTAAATGAATGTTTGATCCCTACTTGTCTTACTACCTAAGCTAGGTCCCAAATGAGCCAGATGGTACTTGTGCTTTTCCCACACCACAGCTAGGTTTTATAACTACCATTCATATAGCAGAACATGGAAACACACAGCATATAAACAATCACATAGTGTATGCAATATAACCCATACCTTAAAAGCCATGAATATGGTTTTAAAATGTGTCATAAATTAAACAAGATACCAACGAATAATTTAAAACTCATTAGAAGTCTTGACTTCATGACAGGATTTGGTCCTGTGATAAAGTGGGTTTTCAAAAAATTTTCAAAACCTATTTAATAGGGTCTCACTTCCACTTTTTGAATCTATTTGGCCTATTTGGTTCTGGTCCATTCATAAATATGTGAGTGCACAATAAAATTTCCTGAAGGATGCCTAGGTTATGCTCAAACTAGTAGGGTATACAGGGCATAATTTCCCGCTTTAGTTCCCGTATTGGAGATCACAAACCAATATACAAGTCTATGGTAGATTCGACTACCTCTACTATATTGATCTTACATTTACATCACATACAACATATACAACCATCCCAAAAATTGATAGCCAACACAAAGTTCTATTCTTTTAGCCGTGACCACTAGCTGCCCTTAGTTACCTACTTCTCCTTCTATCCGCTTGCCCTGGTTGTAGGTTAGTGATTGGAAATAGTGAGATTCATATAAATCTCAGTAGTAACATTTCACTCATATGATATATAATTAATAAAGCATGTAAGTAATTATCACAAAGTAGCAATCACCATAGCATTGATAGCAGTATACATATTAGCATCCACAATCGTGACATTCATCACAATTCGTGATATTCACGATAGCTTTCACGACTGTATACACATTCATGTCATTCGTCACATTTATGATAGCTTTCACAGCTGTATACACATTTGTGACATTCATCATCTTCACTATAGTTTTCACAGGTGTAAACACAGTCATCACAATTCAATGATAAGCACAAACATACAAAGCATTATACAAGATATAAGAGAAAAAGTTACTACCTTGTTCTTTCCGTTCTTGCTCGTGCACAGGTTTCTTATGCTCAGGGTTGATGTCAAATCCTATAAATCAGAATTAAGGATGATGAGTTATTCACTATTCTAATTCTTAAAAAACTACAAAACACTTACGATTGGTTATCATTTGGGTCCTTTAGGTGGCTATGAGAAGCTCAAACATAAGCCTAAAGAATTGAGGAGAGTAAGAAGAGAAACCACCTTTCAAAAGTTCAAAATACTGAACTTGGGAGTTGGCCACAACTGAAAATCCCCTAGCCATGGCCAAGAAATGGTCAGAAACTTTTTTGCTGTGGCATAAAATAGGTAAAAAACTTTTGGGCCGCGGTTAAGAACCTTTTGTTGCGGCCAAGAAAATTCCTATTTCTTGGTTCAACTTCCAAAAATCATAACTAAATCCACAATCATCAAAATGGAGTGATTCCAAGTCCAACTTGAAGATTTTTAAGTACTCTATACAGGAAAAAATATGAACCATTACCATATACAACCAAAAAAATATAGAGTTCCATGAATTTACATACTATTTTAGAATAAACTCTAGTTTCAACCTAAAACTTTGGAAATGCATAACTTCCAGCACACAAATCAGAATGACATCCATTTTAAAGCTTGACACATCCATATCCAACTGGGAAGTTTAAGAATTTTTAGATACCATTTATTCATTCAAAACTGTCATGTAAACTAGCTTCCCTGCACAGAGTTTTTGTTAACAAAACTTCTAATTTTTCCACAAGACACCATTAATACCATCAAAACATCAAAAACTCTCTAAAACCCTAAGATACAGGAAAAATAAGGGAAAATTCCACAAATCCAAGTTCTCAACCAATGACCACCATATATACATCAAAGAGTTACTTTTGATCACCTCTATCACTTCCTCTTGCTTTCTTTTTGATTCTCTAACCAATAGTTTTTCTTGAGCACAATAAACACCTCCTATTGAAAATCTAAAACAATAGGATTCAATCTTTCATCAAGAGGACTAAGATTAGAAAGAGGTTTTGAGCATTAAAAGTCATCTTCTAGATTAAAATCCAAAGAAAAGGACTCACCTTGCCTTAAGCTTCTTTCTCTTTCTTCTTCTATTCATTGGACGACTTTGACGGCTTGGAGAGAGAGTGAGAAGTATGAAATAATCAGATTTTTCAGCCTCCCATGCCTTAGCCAACTTAAAGGAGAGAGGGAAGAGCAGAGCATTGAACATTTAACTTTTGGACGTCATCAAGTGGTGCCAAGTATCAAGATCCCAAGACTTCTCATAAAACATGTAACCATATAGTTATTCTAACTAATTCCATTAACCATTTAGTCACACCTCTTACTCTTTTAGTTGATAGTGAATTTGCTCTTGTAGCTGACTAATTGCCGATAAATTTCTTTCTTCCTGTTTTGCCCCTGACTATGGCAACTTCTACTAGATTACTGCTTAACACATTATTTGACCTCTATCTCAATATCCGAAGGCTCTAAATCATGAGCCATATCATAAGATTTTGGTAGTTGGGCAGCATAGGCCACCACTCTGCTCAACTCAATCTAGTTACCCTTTCCGGGAGTAACACCAAAACACCACAACCTCAATACATCAAATGACAGCCTCAGCTGTATACAAAAACATTTCAACTTTCACTATATCCACTTTCACAGCTTTACCCTCACCCGTACACCCACCAGTAACTCCGCTAGTGGTAACCGGGACTTTTGGAAGTCTACAACATCACATTATCTGGTCACTCCGGAATCTCAATCTCTTCTATCCGAAGCAACTTACGATATCGGCTTACCTAGAGTCTCACTCTCCCAACACCACCCTCATCCCGTCGAGGATGAACACTACACACCCGAACCGTTGTTAGTTACTCGAGGACTATTGGCGTGGTCACATACCATCCTTACCTTCTTTCTCCGCTGGGGTGCACATTGCAACACCCGAACTGTTGTTAGCTACTCAAGGGCTATTAGAATGCAGTGCATATAATAACAACAGCTTTACCTATAATATCTATGCTCAATGTATTCACAATGCTGGCTTTCACTATAAACACCCCACATAGGTGCCTTTCTATAGTCACACCCCTCCAATGGGTGCCCACGCTTCCACTGCGTGGCTGGCTCCCACATCACACCTATTCAATAGGTGTCCGTGGGTTACCGGACTCATGATTTTATTGTCACACCCACCACGGTTTTACCCCCTCTAAGGATGCCTCGTGCCGGTGGTGCCCACCTCGGTTTTACCCCCCTCTGGGGATGCCCCGCGACAGTGGTTGGGTTACTCAATTATTGTCACGCCTACCCCGGGTTTACCCCCACTAGGGATGCCCCGTGCAGGTGGTGCCCACCCCAGTTTTACCCCCACTGGGGATGCCCTGCGACGGTGATTGGGTTAATCACATTTCACCCAGGACCCACAAGAAAATCCATTTCCTTATCAAACATACATCGCAGACTCTAATTTTATGCATCGGCTTTCGGCCTTAGGTCAACATCAGTGCAACCAACATGGTGGCTAGCCAAGCTGGCCATGCTGGGTAATTGCCCTCACAAACGAGAACCCCCAATCATGTAGTTGAATTCGCCATCAGCTGAACTAGCTCTGCTTTGTGGCCAAAACCACACCTTAATCCCAGCTTGTTCACAATTGTCACACATACATGTTGCCTCACTGGCATACACATATCACATTGCCTCTCTGGAAATCACAAAGCCACTCTGGCTTCTAAATAGTCAATCCTCCGTAAACTACTGTCCCAGTAGAATGGTCCTCCGCTATGGGAATCACCCCATATGGCCACAGGTGAAAGACACACAAATATCCGTCACATCCTAAGCCTATGCCTACCAGGCGCAGCCCATCGAACAACCCGATCCGGCCCAACTAGGGAGATGGACTCATAGTACACAATCGCAACAAGCTAGAACCAGGTATCTTAACAATTTCACCTTCAACATCATGAATTATTTTCACATACTGGGATCCTTCAAGACCCCTTCCACAAATTAATCTGGACTTCAAAGTTTTACTTCCCGAAGCCATCACTAACACCTTGCACTTTCTGCAAAATCAAGCTTCTGCTCAATGCTATACTTAAACGCATTACATTATCACGCTTCTGCTGCACACTCTGAGGTCTTTCTCCTCCTCTGTGCTTTAACAATGTCAAGTTGATTTAACAGGAGTCCCATAGGAATTTCCTACTACAACTGACAACATTCACAATTTGTGCCAGACCTTGGCCCCATTCAACTCAAATCAATCAGAGCCATAACCAGTACTTCGTTGAGATCCCATACTCCCAACGTTCCTAGAGCTCTATTCTACGATTCAATGTCATGGCGAGTGCACACTAAGGTTCGTCGTCACGGCAGCTGCACACTAGGGTTTGTCGTCACGGCGGCTGTCACAATTTTTTTTATATTGTCACACCCCGGTTTTACCTCCTCAAGGGATGCCCCACGTCGGTGCCCACCCCGCTCACATACATGGGGCTGCTAGGTGGCTGGGCTGGCTGGTCTCACCCCTCATGGGCTAAACCACCACCCAGGACTCACAAATATCCCCCGTATCTCCACCACCTCGAAGGCACAGTCCTCCCACTATGTGCCATACACACTCCTAGTGGGCCGTAGGTGATAAACACACAAATAGCCGCTCAGATCAGACGTCACCGTAGGTAGTCCTCTCCGATCAAAACTCCCCGTAGGTTGCCTTCTCCGCTCTGAATCCTCGTAGGTAACTCTTTCAAATTCAAATTCTCTGCAGAATCACTTTTCCCTGTGCTAGATTAACACTAGCAACCTCAGGATACCTGATACACATTTCAATTCCAATCTAGTACCACATCCTGGTACCACAGACCATATAGTTCATATCAACCTCCTAAGGACCAGCTTGACTATTGAGTATGATCCTTGGATCTCAATTCATCTTTCAAACTTTCAACCCCAGTTGAACCGGGGAATCACTTCCCTCAAATCAACGGAGCATCATCCACTCCAGCATAAACTCAAATATCTCCGCCAGCCTAAGGCATATCAGCCTCCTAGATCTTAAGACCTTTAAACACACAAATTTAGGATAACCAAATAATGTATACACATAATCCACAAATCCCAGATATCCACAACACCAGGGATATAAATGTGTATACCACAAACAACCAAAATCACAAATCATTGCCTATTCCTTAGGCAATCATAACTCATCACTCATTCCCTAGCTTGGCCTAAGGGAAATATTATAGCAAAATCCATCTTTGCCAAGAACTGTAGCTCTGATACAAAAAATGTAACCCCCCTCCGTAATTATATCCGAAATACGCGATTAAAATGAAATAGAGACTAATAATAATCAGATAACATTTACTAACCCATCACATGATGGGGCTTTCAAAAATACCTTTCGAAATCATTTATAAACTTGGTCTCATATTCACATTTCGAATACAATTACTACGCGAAGATAAATCACATTCATATAAATATCAGAGTGCACAACATAATCATCCCGGCAATCTCGGGTACATACCTTCGCTAAAGATAAACATGGAACAATTGCCCATTTACTAATCTCATCTCGAAGGAGTCTTAGCCCCTCCCTCCACGAGCCACTTGCCCTGTCTAAATTGTTGGTAAGGGAGGGTGAGATTCGAGAGAAATTCAGTAGGGAAACATTATCAATATGCAGGCAAGATAAGTGTTTGATGCATGACATGCTTGCATCACATAACTCATGCACACATATAATGACAAATCTATAAGCTCAATGCTTCGAATGATACACATATGGCCATAGCATATATTGAAACATAGCTTTAAATCATTCATACATGTTCCACATAATCAAGCAAAGCAATAACATACATCAACACATTAATACAGTTATCAGAGCATACAAGAGAGATAAGTTCCCTACCTCTAGTCTTTTCTCCTCAATTTGCGTGCCAGCAACTCAGGGCTTCACATTCGATCCTACAATGTCAAATGTACTATTTAGACACTTCCATAGTATTTTTGGGGGTTATATGAGGCTATATTGAAAATTTATTAAAATACCCCCGGGGACCAAGCCCGGCCCCTTCGTACCCGATCCGGTTGTACTTTTCTTGAAATTTTGACATGGGCTATTCTGACATATTTTCGCCCAAGAAATCCATTTCCGGACTCAGAATTATCAAATTCAATGTCAATTTACAAATTTACCCTTGGCAGCCCCACTTTAAGGGTTTCAGGGGCGTTTTCGTAATTATGCTTTTTTGGCCTGTTCTGAAAAAGTGACTAACTGTAACCCCACATAATTTTTGCTCCTGAACTCAATGGAACCATCAAATCATTGAAAATCTAACTCTAAGACCCATTTATAGCCATAACCGAAATATACAAGTACTCCGGGGAAAATTGGGGTTTTTCGGTTTCGGCTCCGTAAACGTGTTTCTTTCTACTCCTAACCACTTAATTAACCATTACATTAGGTTACAACTAACATTAAGACCCAATTTGGGCAGCATAACCCCTAGGCCATGTCATTTCCAAACTTTAAAACCAATGGCAATCCGGCGAAATTTCACTGATTAAATTGCCCACAACAGGCAGAATAAGCAATTTACGAAAGTTTGGAAGTTACCTCAAGCTCCTAATAGCTTCTCCTTGAGTTGGCTAAAAACCCTAGCCTCTTGAACACCAAATTTACTTCTCAAGCACCTTAAATAACATAGAAGAGAAGCTTAGGAACAAGGTTATATACGTTAGGAGCTAGATCGTCGGAGAAATCAGCTTACCTTGTGAGATTTCTCCTCTTTCTCTCTCTAAGAGCTCTCAAACGTCTCTCTCTCTTTTCAGCTGAAACTCACCACAGAAATGATAGAAAGAAGAAGATGGGAAATATTTTAATTCCATGATGATGTCATCTTTTATTTTGGTGATGTCATAATTCCCATTTTCAGATTTTCTAGCAGATTTTCTACCCAAATTTTGAAAAATCATAACTAATTCTAGAAAACTCGAAATGAGGTGATTCTAAAGCCAAATGAAAGCTATGTAAGTCCTATTTATAGGAAAAATATCTACCAATACTAGAAATGACTACACAATTCCAGAATTACACAAATTTCATCACTGCCCCAAAACAGAGTCTATTTTTTACCTCAAATTTTGGACAGTCATATCTCCCAGTTCCCAACATGAAATGGCAAGAATTATATATCCAATTTGAAGCTTGGGATGTGAAATTTAAGACTGGAAAGTTTCATATTTTTCTGACATCATTTGCCTAGTAAACACATCCACACGAGAAGACTACCCATACAGAATTCACACTGGACAGCATTTCCTGTTTTGCAACCAATGTGTTCAATCCAATTTAAATCAATTCCAATGATTAAATATCACAACATGACACCATTTCCATCACAATACCCCATTCAATTCTTCCCTCTCTTCTAAGTCAATTTGGATGTTAATCCACAATTGAACTCAAATACAGGGTTTTAGCGTTGCTCATAACACAAGCGACTACAATCCACTTTATATTCTCTAAAAGGGTTCATTAATCACTAACCACGTCCACTTTTGTAGTCATTAAACCCTAATTATAGTTTGGGATCTTGCTAAATCTGGGCTTAGCAATCCACTAATCTCAGGCTTATTCTCTAACCTCGAGTCTTAAAATTCGAGGTATTACAATTTTGGTTAAGTTTCTTCCAACCCATAGGCATGTGTCTAGTAGCCAACTAAAGAGTTTAAATGATAGCCAACTTTAAGTGTTATGGAATTAAGAACTTGGAAAAGAGATTGATCCGTCATACTTGATCTTGGTTTTAGGATTTGACATTTGCTCTGGCGTGAGCCATCGGTGCTGGAGTGCATCAGGAAAGAACAAGGTAGTCACTCTTTCCCTTATACTATATGTGATACATGATATGTTTGTTGATCATTATTTGTGAGTCTATCACCTGCGGCCCATCGGTATTGACAGTGGGAGGATCGTGCCTTCGGGGCGGTGGAATCCGGGGGATGAGACTATGTGAAAGCTGAAAGGCTATTTGTGAGTTTATCAACTGCGGTCCATCAGTGTTGACAGTGGGAGGATCGTGACTTCAGGGAGGTGGAATCCAGGGGATGAGACTATGTGATTGTGTACATATGTTGCATCTTGCATGGTGTGTTTTATGTTGTGATGCTGCTTGATGATTTACTTACATACTATGTGATTACATGTTGTATGAGTGATTTGTTACTACTGGGATTCTTTTGAATCTCACTCTTTCCTTTGACTCACTTTCAAACAGGGCAAGTGGCTCCAAGGAAAAGGAGACAACCAAGGGCAGATAGGACTCCTTATGGAGATTTATATTCTGGTGTTGGTTATCATATTTTGTTGGAAGATCACTGTATATTTTGTAAATATTATTTTGGAGACAGTTTTGAAATCCTCTAATGAGAATTCATTAACCTTTAGTTATGTATGAAACCCGAGGGTTGTTAGGATTTTTGTTGCACACTCTGATATATTAATGTGATTTATCTGCACAGGGTAATTATATTTGAATTGTGAAACTTTGAGACCAGAATAAGGCAAAAAATTTTGAAAGAATTTATAAAAACCCTACAGTAAGGAAGGGATGTTAAATGAGTTTGATTATTATTGGTCTCTATTTCATTCTAATCACGTATTTCGAATCATAATTACAGTTTCTAAGGCAGGGGGTTACAATGACATTAGCTTGACTTGGATGATACTTGATCTCTTTGTTGTAGTCTTTCAAAAACTCTAGCCACCGATACTTTCTCATATTTAATTCTTTCTGATCAAACAAATACTTGAGACTCTTGTAGTCGCAGTACAGTTCTACCGTCACACCGTAAAGGTAATGTCGCTATATCTTTATTGCAAACTCATGGGTGGGATAGTTGATTTCATAAAACTTCAGTTGTCGGGAGGTGTAGGCCACTACTTTGCCCTGTTGCATAAGGACACGCCCTAATCCCTCTTACTCTATCACTATACACAACATAAGTCCAGCTGGGATCGAGTATAATCAATACTAGTGCCATCGTAAACCTCTCCTTCATCTCAATGAAACTCTTCTCACATCGTTCATCCCACTTAACCGGTTGATCCTTCCACGTAAGCTTGGTCATCGGCAAGGCAATCCGGTAGAAATTCTGAATGAATCTCTGGTAATAACCAGTAAGACCCAGAAAACAGCGTATCTAGTAACAGTTTCTGGCCTCTTCCAGTCCAATACTGCTTCCACTTTACTGGGATCCACTGAGACCCCTTCTTGTGAGATAACATGGCCCAGAAACTTTACTTCTGAAAGCCAAAACTCACACTTGCTCAGTTTGGCATAGAGTTGTTTTTCACGCAAGATCTCCAGCACTATTCTCAAATAGTGCTCGTGCTCTTCATTACTCTTGGAGTATATCAGAATATTGTCGATAAACACCACCACGAATTGATCTAGATTCATGTAATCCATGAATATAGTAGGTGCATTAGTCAATCCAAATGGCATTATCAGAAACTTATTGTGTCCATACCTAGTCCTGAAAGCAGTCTTCGGTACATCTTCCACTTTAACTCACAGCTGATGATAACCCAACCTTAAAACAATCTTCAAAAATACACAATAACCAAATAGTTGATCTAGAAGGTCATCGATTCTCAAAAGTAGATACTTGTTCTTGACAGTTATCTTGTTCAATTTTCTATAATCTACACATAGCCTCAGATTCCCATCTTTTTTCTTGACAAATAATACTAGAGCTCCCCATGGTGAAATACTGGGTTGAATGAACCCTTTTTCAAGTAACTCTTTAATCTGTTTGTTTAGCTCTGCCATCTCATTTGGGGCCATTTTGTATGGGGCCTTTGATATAGAACTATCTCCAAGCATAATTTCAATTAAAAATTCCACTTCCCTTTCCGGAGGTAATCCGCTAAGATCTTCTGGATACACTTCAGGGAACTCTCTTATCATGGGTATACTTTCCAGAGTTTCTTCTGTCTCTCCCTGCAAGGAAAAGAATACCATATACCCTTGGCACCCCTTCTCCAAGCATTTGTTAGCTTTAGTCGTTGAGAGGAAGTTCACATTAGCACTCACATTCTCATTCCTCTATGGAGTAGGATAAACTATCTCTTGTTCTCGCAATCTAGAAACACATTATTCGCCGTTACCAATCCAAACCCAATATGACATCAAATTGATAGAGTGGCAAGCAAATCAAGTTAATCTTTGACTTATGCCCCTTAATGGTTATCACACAATTCAAGCAGGTATCAGCAGTTATAGCCTTGACACCCATCGGCATCGGCACAACCAAATCAAATGACAGTTTATGAACATACAATCCCAGGCGCTTTACACAGTCATAGGCAATGAAGTAATGAATTGCACCCGAATCAAATAAAGCTTGCAATAAACTACCATTGAGAAGAATTTTACCTTGAATCAGGTCTGCCGACTTCTGTGCTTCTTTGTGGGTCATAGAAAACACCCTACCCTGATTCTTAGGCCTTTGCTCTACCTGCGGCTGCTTGCATTCACTAGCAATGTGTCCTGGCTGCTTGCAGTTGTAGCAAATCACTTGCCTCGAACACATTCTGCCAACATGTGCCCTACTATCCTCTATTCAATTGGTCATCGGCAAAGCTTGACATATCCTCTATTCAATTGGAAAGTTTCAAATTTTTTAGATACAATTTACTCATTTAAAACTACTATACAAACTAGCTGCCCTGAACAGAGTTTTTGTTGACAAAACTTCCAATTTTTCAACATATGACTCCAATGGTCCAAAACATACCACAAGACACCATTAATGCCATCAAAACATCATAAACTCTCTAAAACCATAACATACATGAAAAATAGGGCAAAACTCTACAAATCCAAGTTCTCAACCAATGACCACCATACATACATTAAAGAGTTGCCTTTGCTCACCTCTATCACTTCCTCTAGCTTGCTCTTTGATTCTCCAACCACTAGTTTTTCTTGAGCACACAAAACACCTCCTATTGAAAATCTAAAACCAAAGGATTGAATCTTTCATCTAGAGGACTAAGAGTAAAGAAGAGGTTTTGAGCATTAGAAGTCATCTTCTAGGATAAAATCCAAGGAAAAGGACTGACCTTGCCTTAAAATTCTTTCTCTTTCTTTTTCAATGCCTTGGACAACCTTGAGGGCTTGGAAAGAGAGTGAGAAGTGTGAAATAATCAGATTTTTCAACCTCCCATGCCTCTTAGCGGCCTTGAAGGAAAGAGGGGAAAGAGAAGAGTGTTGAACATTTGATTTTTGAACTCCTCAAGTGGTGCCAAGTGTCAAGATCCCAAGACTTCTCATAAAACATGTAACCATGGAGTTATTCTAACTAATTTCATTAGCCATTTAGTCACACCTCTTACTCTTTTAGTTGATGATGAATTTGCTCTTCGGTAGCTAACTAATTGGCCGATAAATTTCTTTCTACCCATTTTGCCCCTGACTATGGCAACTTCTACTAGATTACCGCTTAACATATTATTTGACCCCTTTTTCCTCTTCCATGTGCCATTCCCCTCACTTTTAATTCAATTTAGGCTTTATCACCACAATTGAGCTTAAATACAAGGTTTGGGCACTTTTTGCTACTAATTCGGGTCATAATTCACATTGCATTCTCTGAAAGTGTTTATCTAACATTAATTACATTCACTTTTGGAGTCGTGAGCCCTTATACACATTTTGGGGAATTACATGAAAGATAGAGTTCCTACCTAAAATCCCTTTTACTGCCTAGCTAATCCAATCAAATAATCTTTTATTCGGCTCGGGCTACTAATAAGTCCTATAAATTCCAAATTTGTAATACATGAGTTAGTACTCTTTCATATCTTAATCCTAAACTCATTTGGTTGGTTATCTTGCATAAAAACGAATATTTACGAAAATGTCACTAGGGACCCAATCTAAGTCCCTTTATACTCGGTATAATTGCAGTTTACCAAAAATTATGACCTACACTAATCCTACACAGCTTTGCATGTTGCATCAATTTTTTACCTCAGTTCTGACAAAATCACACTCTATTTCCATTATACCTTTGGCAGCCATGTAGTTAAGGCTTTAAGGGTTGTCATTTCACACCTTGAAGCTTTCATTCTTCAACTTTCACATGTTCCCTACACAATTTTCCATTCTAAACACAATGGAATCATGAAATCCATCAAATTCGAGCCCAAACACAACCAAACAAGCCCTAGATAAAATCTATGAATTTTTTAGAAAAATTGGAGATTTTCAATTTCTATGCAACCAAACATCATCTTTTCACTTCTAATCACTTGTTTAATCACCTAAATATGTAATGCCTCTTACTTATTATCACCTTCATTAGAGTAGCAATGTGCATTTCGGTAGGCAATACAAGAATAACATAAATATATTGATATCATTGATACAGCATGCTTTTAGAATTAGCATCTAACTCCTTAGTTATATTGCAATGGCCATAAGACACTTGCCTAAAATGTTTTACTTTTCCACCACTTTTACTTGGCATAAATTGCTTCAACTTGTGGCATATATATCTCAATCATAAATTTCCATTTGCCTCCCACTTTTTGGATGTCCAACACATAAGAATAAAGGAAAATATTGGTTTTAGTTTTCATTAACCAATTGACTACTTTGCCCATACATATTTTCACACCTTGCTGAAAATCTGGCAAAATTTTCATCAAACTTTGAAAATTCATATCTAATTGCACAAATATCTAATTGGTATGGTTCCAAAGGCTATGTGACTTTTATTAAGTCTATTTTTAAGGAAAAATATAGACTTTAGCCAATTAGAAGGTCATAATTCCCAGAATTTTTATTTTTGGACACTGCCATAGAAACTAGCAAGTTTTATTGGGCTAACATAAAAAATACATAACTCCTAGTATACAACTCCAAATGATTCATGTGACCTATCAAATTAAAGCTTGACAAGTCTATTTTCATTTTGAAAAATATAATAGGCATTGGACATCATTTACATACTCAAAAACATCACCCAGTCAGACTACCATAAATTCATTCCAGATTTATGGTCAAACTTTGAAAAATCATATCTTTCAATCCACTGGTCCAAATGGCTTATATTACCCATCAAATTAAAGCCTATGATGTCTGCTATTATCCTATAAAATTTGATAGCATTTGGACTAAGTTTAACTAATAAAAAACATGTTCCAAGTTCTCTGCCTCCAGAAAAAGAATTCAAGCAGATTTGAACATAAACTTCCTGGGCACTTTGTAAATCGAGGCTTAGCAATCATCCTGATTCAGGCTTACTCTCAAGCCTCTAATCCCAAAATTCAGGATATTACACTTCTTCCCCTGTTCAATAAATTTCGCCCTTGAAATTTGAACATCTACACCACGGGGATCATTCTAGACACTCAGTTTATCCCCCTTGTGTGCAAGCTCGTAAAGCATGCGACACAAGTCATTATACAATTTCTTTCTTTCTTCATGCAAGCTCAAGCTCACTCAGCATGTAACAAAATCATCATATTCTTAGATTTCTGATAGTATTCAGCAATCATCATACAATATTCTTATTTATATAGTACACAGTATATAGCGTGCAATCAAATACAGGACCCACTGGTCCATTCCCACAATACTTGGTTCCTTAGGCCTCATAGCCTCTTTGAGACTCCACCCGTAACACACAATCACATCAAATACTGGACCTAAGTCACCCAAAGATCATAATAGGCATTGGACCTCACTCATCTAGGCAACAATCATAACAAGCACCAAACCTAACTAGGCCAAGCCGCGCCAAAGCGCTTTGTCACATTGGTCTTACTGGCCAGGGAATCACTCCCATTCCAGCGGCACATCGAGACTTACGGCCTTAGCTACATCCTGGTATAATCTAAATGCTCTGCTAATCTCAAGACATACTCTGGATAGGCTGGTCCAATGTCATAATGCTAGGTAGACAAGTCTTACAGCCCAGGGACACCGTCCTATGCAAACTTGTACACCGGGTCTTATCACCTTGAGCCTCCACTCGTAACAATTCTTAAATACGTAACATTCTGCCAGCCTAAGGACTTATTAGTCTATCATGTCTAGGGCACCAAGACATACTGTCTATTATCTTTGCTGAATACATATCGAGACTAACTACCTTATGTTGCACAACCCGTAAGGTATTTTAAATTCATCCCAGGCTTTAACTCTTGCTACTCAAGCCATGCATACCCTTATGTAAAGTTCACGAAGTATGTAAAACAAACCATCTATTCCCATGCATTCACAAGACTCTACCGGTCAAGTTATAGATAGAAGGTAAATTAGGTCTTTCAACCTACTACAGGCTACACCCTGGTATCAATTCTCATACCATCTGAATATGTCTGCTAGCCTATGGACACACTGGACCAACAGGGCTTAGAGCTTCTCATCAAATGCATAACAGATCTGACAGCCTAAGGATACGCTGATCCAACAACTCTTACTGCCTACCATATATTTAATACATGAATATACTTGATGGTAAACACATACATGCATAACTATTACATAAGATACGAGAGCAAGAGTCGCTTTCCTTTACACTATCGAGACTGTTCTTTCTTACGAACAACACTGGAGCACCCCAAGGCAATTCACTGGGTCTCATGAACCCTTTCTTCTAGAAAGCCTATCCGAGTTCATTCTATATGGACTTCCGCTGACAGTCCAGCTCCAAGCATAATCACAACTCTAAGGGAATATTCTATAATCAAGATGTTTCCCTATGCTAGATTAGCAACTAACAACCTCAAGAAACCTCATACATATCTATACCATATTCTAGTACCTCAGACCATTCAAGTCAATTTAAATTCCTAAAGAATCAGTTCAACTATTAACTCTGATTCTTAGGTAAAAATTCAACTCTGAGAACTCAATATCACACAAATCGAAAATCATCTTCCTCAATTATACCTAATAGGCATGCTAAAATGATGATCAATAGTGCCTATTCTAACCTTCACTATATTCAAGTAATATCTTCTAAACATTACGAAAGGTTCAACAATATCCACAAGGTTCACACTTCCGTCATGCAACAAAACCATAGTGTAATTTTGACCTAAGCAGTTTTTTAGCTTAGATCTAATCCAAGCCTATTCTTAACCTTCAGTGTCATCAGTTCGGATCCTCTAGGATCAATATACGGTAAAATCACCACTCATCATATAGCACCGTATATCATATCTATATTCCTTTAACACTACGATGTTACTAAGGATCATCACTTATCATAGAGAAGCTTCAAAATATTTACTACACCTCAAGTTTCCCATCACCATATCACTACACAGTACTTACTGCAACAGAAATGATTTGGATTAAAAATCGATACTTCCATCATCATCATCTCCATGCATCAAGCATTCTTTAAATTATCTAACTAAGATGATTATTAGCCATAAAGAAACCTCAAGGCAATCACTATTCCTCAAGCCTAATAACTTAACTTCCCAGGGGGTCACCTATCCTAAGATTTCCTTGGGTTGAGCACGCTTAACTTTTGGTGCCCATGCCAAAATGCAGATACCGGCTCCAACTGCTTCCGATCATTTGTACCCTATAACTGCCCTTAGTCCACAGAGTTATGCCACCTGTCACCAACTGACCAAACACTGTGTGCGGACTATATATCAGTGTTGGTACATGTACCTAAACACGTACCTTGATATGTTCCACGAAATCCACACAGTTGTCTATTGGACCTTGCTCTATTTTCTACAGGGCCCAACATGCTATATCTAAAAAAAGTACATTATAGTATAGATCCAGATCTCATTATGATAGTCTAAATCTAGTAGACCCTGATCACGCTATGCTGGGATTAGATCGTCTGAGTATCCTGTATGCTGATCTATAGGGGTGTCATTCTCTCAAACAGCCCGCAGATATATACTCCAAACATTCCGCCACAACTCCTAATCTACACTGGATCTGACTTTATCTCATCTGTATTTGGCTGTGACTGATCAGTGTCTCCCACTAATTAGCCTACTGGTGATTCTATCCTAGGATGAGGCCCTTACGCAGGCCTTACCAGACCCGCTTCCTCGATGTCTGTGACATCCTTATACTGCCCTAAGACCTGTATTATGAAACTAGCTACCTTCGGGTATTTCACTATTCCTCAAGGGCTTGTTCATAAACTGGGGCATTTTACTCCTCTGCTACCCATTTGTCTATGCATATTTCCTATCACTGCATATCAGTGTACTATCCTGTTGCCAGAACTGCTTGTGCTTTATGGCCAGAACCACTATTTTGATGCCAAAAATGTAATGCCTCTTACTTATTATCACCTTGATTAGAGTAGTAATGTGCAGTTCAGTGGGCAATACAAGAATAACATAAATATACTGATATTATTGATACAACACACTGTATAGGAATTCCCATAAGGGTATGTACTCAATATTACAGACCTTAAACTTACTAAAAAGTTTTCAGATAACGAACAACCTCTCTTGATCTTAACTGGAACCTTCGATCACCGGTAACTATGATTTTGCCCTCAGAGCCGTTTTCCACTACTGCAAACTTTATTCATTTATGGAAAGGGTGAGATTCAAAACAATCTCAGTAGTAATAGGCAATCAGTCATATAAAATGTGACAAATAAATATGCTATACACCATGTAATGCAACATAATAATAATACAAACAACATGACATGTGCACATGAGTTGGGACTACTTGCTCACTATCCGTAAACCTCGGCTGGGTTCTTACTCACAACCAGGTAAATGTGCCTCCTCGCACAATTGCCCTACTTGATAAAACAGTTTTCATCATACATATCATAGAAAATGGCATACTCAAAGTATATAAACATTCACATAGTTTATGAAAGATGGAGTTACTACCTGAAAATGCCCTTTCCCTGCCTGTCGTCCACTATCCTGTATCTAGCTCGGGCAAACTGTCTAGTCCTAAAATCCCAAATTTTGGATAAATGACTTATTACTCATTCTTAATTCATTCTAAACTTATTATGTTGGTTGTCTTTGTCTAAAACCGCAAAATGACTAAAATACACCTTGGGACCCGGTCTAAGCCCCTTTATAACCGGTATTTTTGTACTTATCCAAAAATTATGACGCAGGCTTATCCTATATAATTTTTAACAAGGAATCCATTTTTGACATTACTTTTGTCAAATTCCAGCCCAAATTATAAATTTACCCCTAGCAGCCCCTATGTGAGGGTTTTATGGGTAATATTGTCATTTCACACCCTAACGCCTTCACACTTCGTATTATATATGGTCCCTACACAAATTTTCATTCTAAACACAATGGGATCATCAAAAAAACCAAAATCCAATCCAAACACAGTGAAAATAGCTGCTGGTTGAAATTCCACAAAAGTTGGGAAAAATGGAATTTCTTAATTTCAATCAACCAAACACCTCCTTTTCACTTGTAATCCCATGTTTAATCACCTTATCACCTATTAATCATGATTAATCCAAATTGAAGCAGTAAAGCCCTTAGGATTTGAGCTTTCCAAATTTCAAAAATCAACCAAAACAACCACAAATCCAACCACAACACAATATACACTATGAATCAACGAGATAACAAGGTCTTGTGTAATTATTTCTTGATTTCCCTTTCTCTCTCTAAAAATCATGAGCCTACCTCTCTATTCCTCTTGAGTTTGAGCTTGCTATATGAGTATTTCAAGAAGGTATAGAGGTTAGAGAAGGTCTTACACAAGCTAGGAAGCAAGAACACTTGAATCTTGCAACTCACTTACCGTATCTTGCTCTTGAGCTTTCTTCCTCTTCCATATTCGTTCAGTTCCTCTCTCTCTTTTGCTCATGTGTGTTTGGCCAAAAATATCCCAGAGAAAGAGATATGAACTCTTTAAAACTATCCTTTTACACCTCTTCAAAATATTATAGTTTATTGCTTTAATCAACATATGCCACTTTAATTGATTTTATCCTGTTTTTGTTTTCATTTGTTCTCTTTCCTCCTTCATCTCACAAGAGAATATGGCCCCTTTTACATGCAAGACATCATCTTTGTGTAGCCTGCAATTGTTGACCGATAGTGTGCTTCTTGAAGAGCTAAAAAAGAGCTTCTTGATGTATTACAATTTATCTCCTCCTCACATATTGCTTTAGTTGCAATTGTTAACTTTCAACATCATCTTTTTCTTTCCCTCTTTTAACTCATATGAAACATGGCCTAGGAAGGAGATAAGGGAGCTTTTAGAATTAGCTTCATCCAAGTCCTTAGTTATATTGTAATGGCCATAAGACACTTGCTTACAATTCTTGACCTTTTCACCAATTTTACTTGGCTCAAATTACTTCAACTTGTGGCATATATATATCTCAATCATAAATTTCCATTTTCCTCCCACTCTTTAGACATCTAACACATAAGAATAAAGGAAAATATTGGTTTTAATTTTCATTAACCAATTGACTACTTTGCCCATACATTTTTCCCATTTTTCGCACGTTACTGGAAATCTGGTAGAATTTTCATCAAACTTTGAAAATTGATATCTAATTGCACAAATGTCCAATTAGTATGGTTACAAAGGCTATGTGACTTTTATTAAGTCTATTTTTAAGGAAAAATATAGCCTTTAGCCAATTAGAAGGTCACAATTCCCAGAATTTTTATTTTTGGACTCTGCCAAAGAAACTAGCCAGTTTCACTGGGCTAACTTCAAAAATACATAACTCTTAGAGTATAGCTCCAAATGATTTATATGACCTAAAGAATTAAAGTGTGCAAGTCTAATTTCATTTTGGAAAATATCATAGGCATTGGACATCATTTGCTTACTCAAAAACATCACCCAGTCAGATTGCCACATAATTCATTCTAGATTTATAGTCAAACTTTGAAAAGTCATATCTATCAATCCACTGGTCTAAATGGCTTATATTACCCATTAAATCAAAGCCTAGGATGTCTACTATTATCCTATAAAATTTCATAGCATTTAGACTAAGTTTAACTAATCAAAAACATGTTACAAGTTTTCTGCCTCCAGAAAACGAATTAAGGTAGATTTGAACATAAACTTCCCGGGATACTTGCTAAACCGGGGCTTAGTAGTCTACTTGATTCAAGCTTATTCTCAAACCTCTAATCCCAAAATTTGGGTTATTATAAAACACTTCTTGAACATGATTAATGACAAATTGGATAGCACCTCCCCTTAGGGTTCATACATCCCAAATCACATATTCAAGCTAATACAAACCAATAACCACCTTAATTCACCAACAACAATCTTAGATCAACATGTATGATAAGCATTCAAGCTTACCTTTTGATTTCTTCTTCTCTCTCCAAAACATCCCCTTCTCCTTCTTCTTTCCTTTGATTTTCTTCTTGCTTCATGTGATTTCAAGAAGGATATGTGGATTAGAAGAGATTCCTATGAATTTAGAGATAAGAATACATGGATTTGCAACCAAACTCACCTTGATTTGCTTCTTGATTCTTGTCTCTCTTTTCTTGCACTAATGTTCTTCAAATTTATGTTCTCTCTCTCTTTTTCTTTCTTGGCCGAAAATATGGCCCGTTGGAGGAGTTAAATGGCTTCTTGAAAATATCCATTTCTACCTCCTCAAAATATTATTTTTTTTATTTGAATTTTTCACATGCTCTTATATATTTTTTTTCGTCTTTTCCACTTAGCTAATAATGCTCCTACATCACATTATTTATGTCCAACTATTTATTTTCCTTCTTATTTTCCTCTCTTGGCCAAAATTGGCCTTTAAATTTTGAAGAAAATAAGAGCATTTTACTTTATTGGCCAAATGACCATTTTGCCCTTACATTTATTCAATTTTTGAATTTAATTGTCTTCCTTCTTTCCTCTTGTTTTTGGGCCAAAATTTGCAATATAAATGGGCCAACAATTATGCTCTTCCCTTCTTCATTTTGGGCTACAACATTGGCCCTTTAAGTAAGCAAAATTGCATTTTTGTGTCTTTAACTTAGCCAAGTTGTATGTAACCACTAATTGAAATGTTTTGCCATTACAAGTGCACCAAAATTCACCATTCTTATTCTATATAAAGTTACAAATATACAAGGAACTTTGGTGAATGAAATTTGGGGTGTTATAAAAGGACTTTGCCACAACTTCCTTAGCGTCAGCCAAAGCACTGACAAAGATAACTAGGTCATCTTTGACTCAGAGGAATGCCTCATTATAAGCAAAAAGGATCTCCACCTCAACAAAGAAAATCTAAATGTCAAAATAAGAGCCTCAAGGGATGGTAATTGCTATACTCTTGATATTAATACAAATAATACTAAAAATTGTGTTCTTAGCAATGCGTATGAAAATTGGTTATAGTATAAGAAAGTTGTTCATGTTAATATAAACCAACTAGGCAAACTAATAAAGAAAAATTTAGTCATTGGCTTACCAAAATTCCATTTGAAAAATGACATAGTTTGTGGCTCTTGTCAAAAAGGGAAACTAATAAAGTCCTCTTTCAAATCTTTGAAGGAAGTCTAAACTGAAAACCTACTTCAACTACTTCATATGGATCTAGTTGGATCAGCAACAGTGAAAAGTCTTGGTGGAAATTTATATAGTTTGGTTATAGTTGATGATTGTTCTAGATTTCTTGGACTATATTTCTTTCTTTAAAAGATAAAACTTTTGATGAATCAATTATTTTTGGAAAGAAGGTCAAAAATGAGAAAGGTAGGCCTATGGTGTTTATCTGGACTAATCATAGAGGAGAATTTGAGAATCAAGCATTTAGAGAACTCTGTGATGCTATTGGAATTGATTACACCTTCTCAGCCCTAAGAAATCCTCAACAAAATGGTGTAGTTGAAAGGAAGAGTAGAGTTTTGACTGACATGGCAAAAGCAATGCTCAACGAAAAGGAAGTATCTCAAGTCTTCTAGGCAGAAGCTATGAGCACATCATGTTACATATCATATAGAGCCTACATTAGAACAGTACTTAAAAAGACACCCTATGAGCTTTACAAAGGAAGGAAACCAAACCTTGATAATCTACACATATTCAGGTGCAAATGCTTCATCCATAATAATGGTAAATATAACCTTGGTAAATTTGATCCTAAAGCTGATGAAGGTTTATTTCTTGGTTATTCTAATAGAAGTAAAGCATATAAAGTCTTTAATAAAGGTACTTGTGTTGTTAAAGAGTCTATACATGTTGTGTTTGCTAAAAATGAGCCTCTAGTCAAACCTATTAAAGAAGAACCTGAAATAGTCTATAAAGAAAGAGACCAAGTCAGTTATATATCTCTACATTTCCAGATGATAATAAACCTAAAGATTGTATTGATCACAATTCTAATCAAAATCAACTTAGAGCTTGGAAATATATTAGGAATCATCCTATAGACTAAGTCATAGGTGATGTCAGTGAAGGAGTGAAAACTAGAAACAAAGTTTTAAATGAAGTTAGTTTCTCTACCTTTATATCTAAAACAAAGCCTTCTAGCAATGAGGAAGCCTTACTGGACAATGACTAGGTGATAGCAATGCAAGATGAATTAAACAATTTTTAAAAAAGCAAGTTTGGTATTTGGTACCCTGGCCTAAAGATCATCCGATCATTGGCACCAAATGGATATACAAGAACAAACTTGATGAATCCACAATTATTGTCAATTAGGAAGAAGTAATTGATTATAAGGAAACATATGCTCCAATAGCTAGATTGGAAGCCATACGAGTACTCTTAGCCTTTACATGCATCAAAGGATTTAAAATTTTTCAAATGGATGTTAAAAGTACTTTTCTAAATGGTTATATTATGGAAGAAGTCTATATTGAGCAACCTCTTGGCTTTGAGGATGTAGCCAAACCGATCATGTCTATAGACTTAAGAAAGTAACAAGCTCTATGGCTAAAACAACAACTTCATGATCTAGGCACTCACTTAAAGGAGATTCCAATTTATTATGACAACACAACACAATAAGCCTAGCCAAGAATATGGTTCAACACTCAAGAACCAAGCACATCTATGTGAGACATCACTTCATCAGAGATCATGTTTAAAAGAAGGATGTCGAAGTGGTTTTTATACCGACATATCTTCAAATAGCTGACATCTTCACAAAACCACTTGCAAAGAATCAATTCTTGTATATATGAATAGAATTGGAAGGCTAACTCCCAATGAGTTGTAAGTTAATATTGTTAATTGGTTTCTTTTGAATGTTTATTATACTTGTTTTGATGACTAGAATACTAATTTAAGCATTGGAGTACCTAGAAAGTTGTTTTACAAGGTCTTAGAAAGATGCTCTGTTACATAATGAAGAAACAGAGATTAATAGAGTAACTTATCACCACAACATCACTCGAGTGATGAGGTGAAGAGGCATGACTCCAAAACTGAATTCCAATAGTAAAAAATGAAGAGGTGGAAGTTGAAAGAGCTAGATAATGAAACAGTCAGGAATCACTCAAGTGACCACTCGAATGATCACCCAAGAATCACTCGAGTGCTCTCTTGAGTGACAACAGTTCAGACAGAGAAGCTGAACAATTCATGATCTAACAAGCAAATAGAGGTTGAAATGTATCATTCTTCTCAACAATGATATATTCTTGAATAATTATAAGATTATTCGAGTCAGGTATTGAATTTCTAACCTTGTCAAAATTTTCTTGGTATGATCAATCAATTGATGACCCAAGAATACTCGAGTGACTACTCAAGTGATGTCAGGGAACAATGTCTATTTTTATGGAAGTAATGTCATTTACATCAAATCACTTCAAGTGCAACTCCTAATGCTTTGACCAAACTTCCCATATTTTATTCCCTACACATTTTTTATCAAAACCCCTTTATTTTTACTTCCAAACACCTCCAAAATCTTCTCAAATCGTTTGCCCTAAAATACCAAAGTTATGATAGTCAATTCTTAAAATTCCAAGTTTTTGAGTATCAATCATCATAGCAAGAACCAAGACTACTATTTGATAAGAAGAAGAGTCATCCGAGTCTCCACTACCTCTTCCAACAAAAAAGTAGAACAAAATGTCAACACCAAAATCCAAACTAAATAAGCACCCCCAGCTGAAGGTTCTAGATCAAGCTTCTCCTCAACCATAAGTAAAAGCTAAGGGTATTGTTATTCAATAACCAAAAACAACTTGGTCAAAGACTAAAGCTACACCTTTAGAGGGAAAGGGAAAATCAAAGGCTTTTCCTTGTTCGCCGGGTTTGGACTCTGACTCGGACATACCCTTATGGACTGAAAGATGTCAGCAAGAGGCCAGTTACAATTCTATGATCTCTAATATCTTGGCCAATATGCTCAAGGAGGCAATGAGTAGAAAAGTCCCAACTAAGTTGAGGCAAGGAGATATAGCTAAAGAAGGACTATCTTCGGTACCCACTCAACCTAAGGCTTCTCATGAAGTAAAGGAAGAGGAAAAATTGAAGAAGGAGAAGAGGAGGAAGAGGAAATTACACTGGCACCTTATGGCTTCCTAGTAACTAAACTTGTAGACTTCAAGAAGTTCAATGAACACTTTACCAGACGCAAAATTTGTAAGATGTTCTATGTGAACATGAATACTTTGTTTAAAGCAATTAAGTTAGACTATCTAAGTATCTGGGCACTACATGCCTTAGCTCTCTTGACACCTACCTTACTATCCAAAGGTAGTTAGATACTTCTATTGCAATTTAGACTAGGTTGAAGATTGCTCTGATGGTGGCTTTGTGATTGAGGAAGAGATTGAGATCACTGTTAGAGGCAAAAAGTTTCTTATATCTACCTCAAGGTTCAACAAGTGGCTAGGGATTAAGAAGCCACTGAAGGATGTTGTAGCCAAATTCAACCCTAACAAATATCAAACATTCTAAGTCCTGGTGAACGAGTAAGATCATTGACCTTCAATCAAAGTAATATGTGCGATTTACATAGAGTTCCTTGGTACATCTACTTGAAGGCCTTCGTAAACAAGTCTAATACCTTACTTCATTGATAGAGATTATAGACCTATAGCCTCATTGCTAAGGAAAGAAGAAAGGAATTTAGGGGCTTTGATCTTCTCCAAGATCAAGAGTTATAGGTATTTAGGCACCAAGACTACACCAATGCCCTATCCTCAACTGATCTCACTTATCGTCAGAGCCAACAAAATTTGGTACTTAGAGCCATATGAGCCTATAGAGAGACTACTACTAATTAGGAAGAATCAAATTGGGAAGCTCGGCATTGACCTTGTAATATCCTGAATTTTTAGCCTAAAAGCTTGAGAATAAGCCTAAGTCAAGAAGACTACAAAACCCAGTTTGTCAAGAGTCCCAAAAATAGAATGATTTTAATGGGACAATATGATTCTGCCCTTTGAGTTAAGATCGAGTCTCTTGATTCTATGAGGCTCACTGCCTATAAATAGTTAGACATAAGATGATGGTGTATGGTCACTTAGGTTACTTAGTATCGTTTGGTAGCCCCCAGAGGCATGTGTGGTGCCATTTGGGTTCTACATGTATAAAGAAGTTTTTGAGTTGGCGTAATGAGAAGTGACCGTGTATGTGTGTAGTCGGATGAAAGTTATCTGTGTCTATGTATACTCGGTGTGTCATAAGACACACAGGCTCAAAAGTAGTAGTTTTTGAGGTAAATGGCGCCATCTTATGCCACATAGGCATATATGTGGTGCATTCTTGAAGACATAAATATATGTGACTAATTAGTCGGATAGAATATGTTGGTGTGTGAGTACATATGGCTTTTCCAGGGCAGGTACAGGTACCTTATGTTTTTTTGAAGACACCAACTTTGTGTTAGATGTCTGGGACACTTAGGGGTATGTGTCACCATCTTATGGTCACCAGGTACATATGGAAGCCTCTAAGCAGTCTCCATGACACGTGGCAGCAATAAGGCGCAAGGTGACACGTGTCGTGAAATCAAGCAGCCGTGCATCAAAAAGTAGCTTTATTAAAGTAGCTTTTTGACTTTCTCCCTTGATTAGCCAATCATACGATGACACTTGTCAGGACATATGATATAGGTGAAAAAGCCAGTGTAACCTACTGGTCTCCAGTCTGGCTACATACCTTATTTTACTGACTATAGTACTAGAACCCAGATGCATTTATCAGACTCCCTCTCCCTTGACAATGTATTCACCGAACCATGTGAGAAGGTAAGGGAAGACAGATTTTAGGAGGTACAACGGGTACCCTACAGTTTAAAGAAAGAGCATTCGAGTACATAGGATCACCGTTCCCCGGTAATTTCCAAAAAGGAGTACTTAGCACCCTAACTTTTTAAGACATGTGACACAACTATTAAATTAATTTGAGAGCCTCCAAGAAGCTTTGAAAATGTCAGCCACCCTATATAATTAGGGAAAAATTAGAAGAGAGAAGTTTGAGTGTTCTTGAGCTCCCGAGCCGATTTCACTCGGTGTTTCTAACTCCTGAAGCCTTCATAAATCTTCTTCTACTCATTAAGACCAACATTTCTATGGTTTTAAATTTTTGATCAAAGGTGTTTGGTGTCAACTTGCCACTGTAAGTACTGCCAAAATCAAGAACCAATCGGATAATCAAGTAGTGGTAATCGTAAGCTTTGATATGAGTATAGTGTCTTAATGTTTTGATGAGTATTTTGGGAGTCATAGACCCCTTAGGGTTTTAGTCAAGAGAGAAATTTAAGGCCTTGATGGTCATATGATGATGAACATGATGTTAGTAGATGTCTTGTGATGATTAACAATATGCTTTTAGGTTGAAATTGCAAGAGCACAATTTGTGGTAATTAAGGTTCATATTCGGTTTGCCCTAGTTCAAGGGGTTGGAGTTGGATTTTGGTAAAATTGAGGTTGAAAAAGGATTTCTTGGGAAAAATTATGGAAGAATAACATAAGGTTAAGATTTTTGGATGGCTAGTTAGAAAACCCTAATTTTGGAATCCAAAGTGTTGTTACTAAATCTTCCAGATTCGTGGCAGTCTACTTGTGAGCTTTTTTTGAATGTCCAAAACTTATCCAATTAGTGTGATATTTTATAGAGTTGTAGTATACATCCTAGAATTTCCAATAATATATAATATACATCATTTGGCCATGTATATTGGAAGATATGCCCTGTTGAATTTGTGACTTAAACCCTATAATATATTCTGATACAGTAATGTTGGTCGTGGGTTTTTAATGTTTTAACCCTATAATTAGCCCTGAGTGGTATTTTTTGTTCAAAGAAGACTTTTAAAGAGCTTTCCATATAACTTAGAACCACCCCATTTGGATTTTTCTATATTAAGTCATGAATTTTCAAATTTGGGGGTCAAATCTACTAAGTGGGGATGACCTACGGATTTGAAGAGTTTAAGGTCAATTACGTCAAGTTTGATTCCAAAGGGTAAGGGCTTGTACAAGAAGCTAATGTAGACCCTATTTTTGTTATTTGATTTAATATAAAGGTTCTTAACTGAGTAATAATATACTCGTCATGGATTCTAACTTATAGGATTTGATCTTTTCCCGAGCTAGACAAGAGACTAATCACTAAGGAGCTAAGAAGATGAAGTTATTTTTCTAGTTATTTGTAATATCAATATTTTGATAACCGTAGATGACTATACTAGCTTGTATATATATGAATACTCATAGACGTATTAGTTTGGATAGTATAAATAGTATCTCTAACTTCTTCTCCTGGACTAAACCGGAACCTTCCATATTTTCCTCGTGCAATCCTCTTCTCTACTTTCACCATACCTTTTATGCCTACCTATCTAAATGGTTGGTTGGGGGAGGGTGAGACTCGAGAGGATCTCAGTAGTAAACAATTACCATAATGCATGCATGATATATGCTAATTGCATGACATGTTAGCCTTAACTAGATGCATGCCCCATAATGACATTTCTACATGCTTAATGTTTCATGTATCATACTCATGGCCATGACATAAACAGAAGCAGAGCTTCATCATTCAAATATGCTCTACACAAACAAGTAAAGCAATCATATACATCACTACACAAGCATAAATATCAAATACATGCAAATAGGATAAGTTCACTACTTGGATCGCCCTTTCCTTGCCTGTCTATTAGTCTAATATTCTGTGTCTAGCTTGGGCTACTGTCTGATTCTAAAATCCTAAATTTACAATACATGACTTACTACTCATTTGTAATATCCCAAATTTTAGGACTAGATGCTTGAGAATAAGCCTGAATCAAGTAGACTACAAAGCCCCGGTTTAGCAAGTGTCCCAATAGTGGATACGATATTCCCTAATATTATGTATATCTTTGTGGCATTTAAGGGAATAAAATGGTGAATTAAAGAGCATAAGAAATGACAAAACAAGGTAATTAGTGGTCACACTCAACATGATTATGTTTGGAACAGAAATTATATGAATTAAGATTTGCTGCCAGTGTGTTTTCCTGTGTGGAAGTCTTGTTGTGTGACATTTTTAAATAAGCAAATGATATTTAATGCTAATAAAATTTTCTAGAATAAAAGTATACTTATCAAGCATTAATTTGATAGGTCTTATAGGCCATTTAGAGCTGTATGCAAAGAGTTATGTATTTTTGAAGTTAGCCAAGTAAAACTGGAGAATTTCTATGGCAACATCCAAAAACGATAATTCTAGGAATTTTAAGCTTCCAGTTAGCTAAGGGATATATTTTTTCTTGAAAGTAGACTTAACAAGGGTCACATAAACTTGGCAACCATATCAATTGGACCTCTATAAATAAATATATAAATTTTCAAAGTTTGATGAAAATTTTGCCAAATTTCCAGCAAGGTGCGAAAATAGGAAACAAATGTATGGGAAAAATGGTCATTTGACCAATAAAGCAAGATGGCTTTATTTTTCCATTAAATAGCCGATATTTTTAGCCAAAATAAAGAAATAAGAGGGGAATAATTTACTTGGTCCATATTAATTCAAGAGTGAAAAATAAGGGCCAAGTAAATCATGCACATGTTGATTTTGCATTAAACAATATTAAACCAAAAGCAAGAAGCTAAGAGAGATATTTTGCTACACAATTATCCCTTCTCTTCTTCATATTCAGCCAAAGCACAAGCCAAGAGAGAGATAGAGAGTTTCAAGAACATAGAAGGTAAGAGAGAAGTATAAGGTTCAAGAGGCACAATCAAGGTAAGTTGCAAGCAATTTCCACTTGTTCTTACCTTGAAATTCATGGAAACTCTCTTCTAATCTCTATTCCTTCTTGAAATACACATGTAGCAAGCAAAATCAAGAGGAAGAAGAGAGAGAAAGTCCATGGTTTCAAAGGGAAAGAAGAGAAATCAAAGGTAATCCAAAGAACCTAGTTTCTTTTGTTGAATCTTGATAGTTGCTGGTGATTGTTGTTGATTTGTGGTTGTTTTTGCTTTTTTTGATGATTGGGATGCACAAAATGTAATACCCTAATCTTACTTTTTAACATTTTCAGAGTGCTTGACCGTAGTTTATTGATTAGCACAGGAATAGCATAAATATACTGATATATTGATACAAAGTACTTGATTACAACACAAGTTTTCCTTATAGGGTTTGATGATATTCCCAAATGTATACAAAATGCCCAAAAAAGACTACATATATAACCACTATCTTTGCCTCAGGATCTGCCACGTCATTTCTCTATGTCTAATAAGTTGCCTTTAGATCCGCTGGTTCCTACTGGCACATTATCATTTTTGAAAGAAGAATGAGATTCCGAGGAATCCCAGTAGTAACATATAACCAAACATATAAAATGCAAGAATTAAATATGCAATGCACTATATAATGTAAAATGAAAATTCATAACAATATGTATGTGTACACAAAGCTCAGGGCCAAATTACTGTTTGGATCCCCTATGTGTACCTCAGCTGGGGCCCTAACCACAGCTAGGTAATGTAGGCATACCTCAGCTAGGTACCTAACCATAGCTAGGTAACATACCTCAGGCACTTTGTTCATATAACATAATATAGTAACATACAACATATCAACAATAAGTGTTTCAGCTACTCAGGTTCTCAACTTGGTCCAAAAATGTTAAATCTACAAGAATTAGGTTCAAACCCATTCATGTACTATTCTAGTCACTTCTATAGTGTTTTTAGTTCTTATATGAGTTTATTGTGAAAATTTACCAAAATGCCCCCAGGACCCGGTGTGGCCTCGACTTACCCGGTCCAATCAAACTTTTTCTAAAATTTTGACCTGGCTTATTTTGATATATTTTTGCCCAATGAATCCATTTCCGACCCAAAAATTACCAAATTCACTACCAAATGACCAAAATGCCCTTAGCAGCCCCTATTTCAGGGTTCAGGTACGTTTTGGTCATTATGCTTTTTAGGGCTTTTCTGAAAAAGTGTCCAACAATAACCCCACCTAATTTTCCCTCCTGAACACAATGAATCATTAGATTATCAAAAATCTAACTATAACCCCTTCAAACAGCACTAGCCAAAACCTAGGATTCTCCAGGGAAAATTAGGGTTTTTCACTTCTGACCTCGCAGACTATTTAATTAAGTTATAACTACCATTTAGACCCAATTTTGGCAGCATAATGCCTAGGGTTCAACATTTCCCAAATTTTACAACCACAACAAATCAGTCACAATTTCACTGATTAAATTAACCACATCATCAATATCAACAAGAAATTGAAGCTTAGGAAGTTATCTTTTGCTCCTTCTTGTTGTTCCCTCTTTGGCCAAAACCCTAGCTCCCTCAACAATTAAATTTTGCTTCAACACACCTTGAATCATGTAAAGGAGTAGCTCAGAGGAATGATTATACAAGTTAGAACCCAAATCACTAAAGGAATCGACTTACCTTGTGAGTTCTTCTTCCACTTCTCTTTAAATTTCACTCAAGGTCTCTCTCTCTTGAGTTCTCACTTTGGACAACAGAAATAAGCATGGCAGGGGAAGGGAAATGTTTTAATAATTGTTGCATTTATCCATTTATTTTCCCTTAATTTTTGGATTAATTGGAAATTCTGGCAGATTTTTTGTCCAAACTTTTAAAAATCGTAACTAAATTTTTAGACATCATATTGGAGTGATTCCAAAGGCTATAGAACCCTTATTGCGTCTAGTATCAAGGAAAAATATAGCCCTTTACCAATTTGAAGCTCAAAATTCCCAGAATTAAATTCTTTGGATATCAATAGTTTTTTTGAGCAAAAACTCAACTTTTTACGCATAGCTCCAAAAATTACCCATTACCTATCAAATTAAAGCTTAGGATGTCTACTTTGCTCTTATAAAATTGTATAATTTTTTACTATCATTTGGTCATCCAAAACTACTTGATAAATGCACTACCTCACAGGAAATCTCACTAACAGCACTATTCACATTCTACAAAATTCACCATGTTATTTCATTGACTATTTCAAACAATTACCATACATATTGGTGAATAAAAGTTTTGGTGTTACACAAACCCTAGGGGGAGGTGCTACCCAATTTCACGCTAATCATGTTTAAAAGGTGTTTAAATGATTAAACATGGGATTAGAAGTGAAAAGAAGGAGATTGGTGGATTGAAATCAAGAAAACACCTTTTCCCTAATATTTCTTGAATTTCAGTCAGTCCTGTTTGGAAGGGTTAGAGGTGGAATTTCATGGTTTTGATGATTATATTGTGTTTAGAATGGAAAATTGTGTAGGGAACATGTATAATATGAAGTTTGAAGGCTTTAGGGTGTCAAATGACATTTTTACCCCTAAAACCCTAACATAGTTGCTACCAGGGGCATTTTTGTAATTTGGGTATGAATTTGACTAATCTAATGTCAAAAATGGATTCTACACATGAAATTATGTAAGATTAGCCCAGGACCCCAAGGGCATTTTGGTAATTTTGCAATTTTAAGCAAGGATAAGCAACAAAATGAATTTAAAAAAGTTTAGAGTAGTGCATGAATGAGTATTAACTCAATTCATATACATTTTGAATTTTAGGACATATCAATAGCCCAAGCCGGATCAAAGGTTTTGAACAGACAGTAGAGCATGAAAGGGCAATTCCAAGTGGTAACTCTATCTTTCATAAACTATGTGAATGTTTATATGCTTTGTGTATTCCATCTTCTATAATATGAACACTGTATTGTCGAGTAGGGCATTATGTGAGTAGGCACATTGATAGAAGTTTACAGATTGTGGGGAAGTAGCCCCGACTTATATGCACATGCTGTGTTGTTTGTGTTATGTTGCCTTACATGGTGTATGGCATATTTATTTGTCACATTTTATATGACTGATTGCATATTACTAGTGAGATTCATTTAAATCTCACACTTTCCCCAAAAATTTAAATATTCCAGCTAAAGGGAGCGGCTTGAAGGGCAAAGTTGTAACTATCGGCATCTTATCATTATATTTATGCTATTCCTGTGTGCCCATCGAACTGAACGCAAACACTCTGAAAAATGTGGAAATAAGATAAGGGTCTTACATCATTCATGTGTTATTCTAGACTCATTTTGCAGGTTATCTTTGATTAAAAGTGCAAGATGACCAAAATGCCCTTAAGGACCCGGTCTATGCCCCTTTGTACTTGGTATATCCAAAAATTATGACCTAGGCTAATGCTATACAATTTCTTGTGTAGAATCCATTTTTTATCTCAGATTGGTCAAATTCATACTCAAATTACAGAATTAACCTTGGCAGCCACAAAGTTAGGATTTTAGGGCTAAAATTGTCATTTCACACTCTAAAGCCTTCATACTTCATACTATACATGTTCCCTACACAATTTTCCATTCTAAACCCAATGGAATCATCAAAAACCCTAAAATCCAGCTATAACTCCCCAAACTACCCTCGACCGAACACCTTATTTGCACCTCTAATCCCTTGTTTAACCACCTAAACACGTTTACATATGTCTAATCAAAATTTGGGCAGCACCTTCCCATAGGGTGTGAGCTTCCCAAAATCACAAAGTCATGAATACCAAGCCAATAACCAACCAAACCACCAACAACAAACATAAATCAACATGATAGGCAAGGTTTCATGATTCACCTTTGATTCCTCTTCTTTCTCTCTTTAGGCCGTGACCTCTCTCCTCCTTGTCTCTCTTGATTTTGCTTACTACACATGATTTCAAGAAGGATATGAAGATTAGAGAGAGTTGTTCATGAATTAGGAGGCATAACACATGAGATTTCACAACCAACTTACCTTGGTTGCTTCTTGAACTCATATGCTTCTTCTTTGTTCTTGTGTTTTTTCCAAACTCTCTCTCTCTCTCTCTATTGTTGGACAAAAATAATGGTCAAAGAAAAAGATGAAGATATTATAAAATATCTTCTTGCACCTCCTTAAAAATATAATATTTAATTGTAATTTACATGTGACTTTTGACTTGAGTGCTTCATCTTTCTTTTTCTTGATTTACTTTGATGAAATGAAGGGTCTTTGGGAAGGGATAATGATCTCAAAATATCATCTTCCACCTCCTTACAATATTAGTATTTTAATGCTAATTTACCACATGTTAACATTTTAACTTTTCAACTTATTTTACTTGGCCAAATAATGCTCCCTCTTACTTTAATTTAGACCAAGTATATATTTCCCTTCTTGTCTTTCCTTGTTGGATGTCCAAATCCATAATAAGAAGGGAAAATATGGGCTTTTGATTTTATTTAGCCAAATGACTATTTTGCCTATACATTTTTGCCATTGCCTTCTTAATTTCACATCTTGATAAAAAGCTGACAGAATTTTCATCAAACTTTGAAAATTCATATCTTTATTTATAGATGTCCAATTGCAGTGTTTTTAAAGGCTATGTGACCCTTATTAAGTATATTTTTAAGGAAAAATATTCACTTTAGCCAACTGGATGTACAACATTCCAGAATTCCCATTTATTAGACATTGTAAAAAAGAACTTGCCAGTTTCACTTGATTAACTTCAAAAATGCATAACTCTTTTTGCACAGCTCTAAAGGACTTATTTGACCTATCAAATTAAAGTTTGATAAGTCTACCTTTATTCTAGAAACTTTCACATTAATTGGACATCATTTAATTATCCAAAACCATCACATAACCAGACTGCCACGTAGGAAAAACAAACTGGTAGCAAATCCACATTTTACAAGTTGTGTTCCAAACTTAATCATGTTGTGTGAGACCACTAATTACATTATTTATTTGTTTTATGTTCTTCATAAATCACCATTTTATTCCCTTTAATATAAGGAGTTTCAGGTGAATAAAATTTAGGATGTTACATTTCTCCCCCTGTTTAATAAATTTTGTCCTCGAAATTTTAACGACTACAACTTGGGGATTATTCTAGACACTTAGTCTATCCCTCTCATGTGCAAGCTCAATAAGCATATGACATAAGTCATTATATTCTTAGATCTCTGATAGTATTCAGCATTTTTCATTCAATATTCAAAATCAATAATCAATGTGTAATCTAAACAATTGGCATATAAGATCGTATAGCTGAGGCTCTCTACCCCCAATCCTCGGGTCACTGCCCATTAAATTTCTGAATTCATTTGCCAGCCTAAGGACACATTGGTCTACTAGGTCATAGGGCCTCAGATACACTGGTCCACTATAACATAACTGGCATATAGGATCTTACAACCTAGGGACACTATCCCATGCAATCTTGTATACCGAGTCTTATTGCCCAAGGAATCACCCTTATGTTTACAAGCACTTCAAGACTTACTGCCACTATATATGTCTATTCGGTGTTTAGGATCAAATGATTATTTAACCCTTACTGGTCATACTGTGTGCACTGCTCATTATGTGTATTGTTCCATGAGTGGGTATTGTTTCTGTGAGGTTACACTATTGAGAGTGATTAGCAACCAATATACCCTACTACACTAGGCCTCATCCCAATCTCTGTTTAATGTGTCACCACAAACCATATTGGTACGTGACTATTGACCATACAGGTCGAGTCATTGTAAACCATACTGGTTTATGTTAATGTACACCACACAAGGTGTAGTACTGTTGACCATTTAGGTCATATCACTGTACACCACACAGGGTATAACATTGTTGACTATTCAGGTCATATCACTGTAGGCCATACAAGCTGTATCACTATAGATCACACTGATCTAATCATGACTTGGGATGATCAACACTAGTACGAATGTTAACCTCTCTAATTGTCTTCAAATGTTACACATAAATTCACTATGCTTCTACTACCCACTATGATGTTTCACATTGTCAAATATAATATAGGTGGGGCTATACTGTTTGCCCATACTTGTCTTACAACCTTAGTAGGGTACCACTTGGCTTCCATAGGAACACATGATCATTCATAGAGAATGTGATAATAAATTTGCCAAGCACTATATAATGCAACAAAATAATGACACTATAATTATCACAGTTAGACTACGCACTTATTCAGTGCTAACCACTATTAGAACCCCGATTTATCCATACCTTAGTCCTCTGACTTGGTAGTGTACCTCTTGGTACTGTGTATTATCACAATCGGAGTGTGCACATATTCATGGTCAACTACTATTAGAACCCCGATTTGTCCATATCTCAGCTAGGCTTACGGCCACAGGCTGGGCAATATGCCCTCTTGGTACTGTATCTTATAACTAAATCCCCTTTTGGGGCCATTGGGGTACTTGTGCTTTTCCCCCCAAATAGTACTTGTACTTTTCCTGTCCCAGTTAGAGAGTGCATTATACATATCGCAGAAGATGGCATTCACAAAGCATATAGGTAATCACATAGTATAGGAAAGAGAGTGTCACTACATTGGCCTTTCCTGGATTATATTGGATTTCTAAGTTGAAATCTTTAAGCAGCTCTATTCATCTGTAACCCCCTGACTTTAAACGCGTAATTATAATTCGATAACGTATAATTAAATTGGATTAGAGACCATCGGATGATTTAGACTCATTTTAAATTGCTGTCTTACAATAGAATTTTCACAAAAATCTTTAAAATCTTTTTCCCATCCTTGTCTCAATTTCAATGTTCGAATATAATTACCTGTGCAGTTAATATACATTCATTCATATAAGAGTGTATGACCAAATCCCCAGTAACTTCTGGGTTCTATACATATATAATATGAGGGTTTATAAGTTTCCACTTGGGGATTACACAATCAAAAATCGAATCTAGAATTCACAACTCAAAATATACAATAATCCTAAGTTCAAAATGGATAACCAACATCTCCAAATCAACTATATACCCCTAAGGGTCCTAATCGCTCCGGGTTGGCCGCTTCTCTCTCGAGCCACATGCCCTGTCTGAAATGTTAGTCATTGGAAGGAATGAGATTCGAGAGAATCCCAGTAGTAACAAATCACTCACACAATGCATAAACACAAAGCATGTATATAAATCACAAACAACAACAGCAGCAGCAACTCAAAGAAACATGGCTTTCACTACAAACGAAAGCACTCACGGCTATATACATAATACGACAGCTCTCACTGTAATCACAATCATGACAGCTTATGCTATAATAACAATCACGACAGCTTGCGCTGTAATCACAATAACGACAGCTTACACTGTAAACGACAGCTTGCGCTGTAAACGACAGCTTATCACCAGCTGTAACCGCTGCAGCATCAAAGATCATCATAAAACAGTGATACAACACACATACAGTGCATTAAACATAGTATAATAGAGAGAGTAACCACCTGATCCTTTTTTGACGTTTCTTGGCACTTCGGGCTCTCGAGGACGGTAAATATCAAATCCAGTAAACCAGGTTAGGAACAACCTGTCAACCTCTTTTCCAAGTTCTTAATTCTATAATACTTTAAGTTGGTTATCATTTAAACTCTTTAGGTGACTATTATTGGTCTAAACATATGCCTAAGGGTTGGGAGAAACTTCCCCGAAGATCCTCCTTCTAGGGGAAATTTCTGACTTTGGGCTGGCTCACTCGAGTGAAAGGAGTCTCACTCGAGTGACACCCCAAATTGCACTCGAGCACCAGCGAGTGAAGCACAGAAAGTGTTTGCCCGAGAGCATAGATCACCTTAAGGCAAGAACTCACTCGAGCACAGGGAGCTGCACTCGAGCAATGACTTTAGGTGCACCCGAGCACCAAGGAGTGAGGCTCAGCGAGTGACTACCCGAGAGCAACCATAATTTCTTAAGTCTTAAACTTACTCCCTCAATCGAGCATGCCCATGCTCACTCGAGCAGAATCATATCTCACTCGCAAGTCAGAAAGTGTGCTCGCAGTTTCTGCCTGAAGACTTAACTAAAATACCCAGAATTTCATATCGTGCTCGAGTGAGATCCTCCCTCACTCGAGTGATGCCTATCAGATGCCAAATCACAGCAACTGATATGGTTTCCCAAAATTGACCAATTTGCTACCAATGGTTCTAAGACTTGTACCAAGACTCATTCTCACCTATTTTAACACAAACAACCTATTGGCAAGTTCAAAACAACCAAATTTCCACTCAAACAACACATTCTCACTCTAAACCATAAAATCACCAAAACCACAATTTGTCAAACTTCTTTCCAAATCCAACCCAAAACCATTGACACCTATACATTATTTGGCATCTATTCCACTACTTTACATCACTTAATTCATATCTTCTAAAACCATAAGAAATCAGGGCAAAAATCCAGAATTTACAAAACCAAACCAATGGCCAAAACAATTATATCAAACTTTATCAAAAACTCACCTCTTAAGCTTGCAGAAAACAAAACTTTGATTCTTCCACTTTCAAATTCCCTCAAGTTTCCACACACCACAAATCAAAAGTCTGAAAACATTGAAATAAAGCTCTTGACCATTTGAACAAAATCAATGAAGGTGAAGTGAGCATCTAGAGTCAAATACTCACCTAGAATTTAAGCCCTTTCTTTCTCTTTCTTTCTTCAACTGCACCTAATGGAGAGAATGGGGAGAGAGAAACAAGATATTCATGAAGTGCAGATTTTTAATGCTCCCCATGCATATAGCCGACTTGGAAGGAAGAGAGAATGAGTGTTTGAAAATTTGACCTTATCTATGGTTCATATTTTGCCACTTGGCACCATCTCCTTCTTCTTATCATGATTTCACATGAGCTTGCATGCATAGGATTTCACCCCTTATTTCCCTCAATCCTAGCCATTGATCTCGATTACTAAGGAGTTTTTTCTTCGGTAACTGACCAATCGGTCGGTAAATTTACCGTTTTGCCCCTGATTGTCACAATTCTTAATAATCCATCACTAAGCACCTTTATATCACATGGCACAACATATACTTCAAAAGTGCTTAATTATCATTAATTACATCACTTTGAAGTTATCAATCCCTGATTACAATTCAGGATATTACATCATCTTCTTGTTTACTAGGATTATTTTGCTTATCCCTTTTTGTGTTCTGTTTCTATTACACTTCTCATAGCTCATTACTATGATCCTTGATCATTGATCAATCTTTGATGATCTGTTAACATGTCCATGATTGGTTGTATTGGGTCAGGTCTAGCTTCTTGACTCTGCCCCACATATGTACCTCTTAGCCTTACCATCTTTCTATTTCACTATATGGAAACAAGGAAGAAATAAATGTCACATATCCACAAGGGCATATCTGTTATTTCACAAAAGTTTGGGCATACGGATACGACTGAAATAACATATCACAGATGTTTATAGTTGTCAGAGAAAGCCTGTAACAACATGCAGCTTCAAAACTACTATACAACATGTGCTTGCCCTTTTTCATCACATACACATGTGACTTCCCAAGGGGTTACCGATAATGAGATTTCACTGAGTTGAGCATGCTTAACCTTTGTGTAGCCTTGTAGAAACGTATATACCGGCTCTAACTGCTTCTGACCACTAGTACCCCATGACTGCCCTTATCTCAAAAATCTTGCCGACAGTCTCTGGGCATTAAAATACTATGTATGGACTACATATCAGTGCCAGTATTTGTACTCGGTCACGTACTTTGTGATATGCTTCTTGAAGTCCACAAGCGGTCATTCAGATCCCGCTCTACAACCTCGTTCTTACCCCGGACCCCAAAATGTAGTATTTGGTAATGCGTACATCACTGTGCAGATCCACATGTCATCCAGGTCTCTAAATCTAGAAGACATTGCTCATACTATTCAGGATTAGACTGTCTGAGTATCCTATATGCTAATCTATAGGGGTATCATGCTCTCAGACAGCCTATAGATATATACTCTAGACGTCCTCCCATAGCTCTTGATCTACAAACAGATCTAACTCTGTTTTATCTATCTGTGCCCAATATGTCTGACACTGATCAGCCTACTGGTGATTCTGTTCTAGCATGAGGCCCATACTCTGGCCTTGCTAGAACCCTCTCCCTCGGTGTCCATGGCAACCTTATACCACCCTTCAACCGGTATTATGATATTAGCTGCCCTTGGGTATTCATTATTTCTCTAGGGTTGGTACACAGAAATACCCCATTTCTGTTCATGTGTCTTGTCACTGTATAATCAAGACAATATCAATATGACAATATCAGTATACTATCCTATTACTAGAACCGCTTGCTCTGATACCAAAAATGTAAGAACCTTATCTTATTTCCATATTTGTTAGAGTGTTTGTGCGCAGTTAGGTGACCACATATTAATAGCATAAATATACTTATAATATGAACATGATTATATTACAGGAATTCCCCACAGGGATTATACATAATGCTTACAGACTTAAAATATAATAAAAGCTTGCAGATATCCAACTGCTTCTCCTATACTGAACTTGAACTATTTGAATTTTCCTTGTGCAGTCCTCTTCTCTGCTTTCACCACACCTCTTGTACCCGCATGTCTAAATGGTTGGTTAGGGGAGGGTGAGATTCAAGAGAATCTCAGCAGTAAACAATTACGATAATGTATGCATGATATATGCTAAGTCCATGACATATTGCCTTAACTAAATATATGCCCCATAATGACATTTCTGCATACTCAATGTTTCATGCATCATACTCATGGGCATGGCATAAACAGAAGCAGAGCTTCATCATTCAAATATGCTCTACTCAATAAAGTAAAGTGATCACATACATCACTAGACAAACATATATATCAAATACATGTAAATAGGGTAAGTTCACTACCTGGATTGCCCTTCCCTTACCTGTCTATTGATCCAATACTCTGTGTCCGACTGGGCTACTATCCGATCGTAAAATCCCAAGTTTACAATATATGAGTTACTACTCATTCATGTATTATTCTAGACTCATTTTGTCGGTGATCTCTACTTTAAAACGTAGGATGACCAAAATGCCCTTAGGCACCCGGTGTAACAAAAAATTATGACCCGGGCTAATCCTACATAATTTCTCGTGTAGAATCATTTTTGACCTCAGATTGCTTTAATTTATGCTCTAATTGCAGAATTACCCTTGGCAGCTACAAAGTTAAGGTTTTAAGGGTAAAATTATCATTTCACTCCCTTAAGCTTTCATACTTCATATTATACATGTTCCCTACACAATTTTCCATTCTAAACCTAATGGAATCATCAAAAACACCAAAATCCAGTGCTAACTCCCCAAAATGCTCCTGGCTGAAACTTTCATCAATTTTGGGAAAAATGAGGTTTTGTGATTTCATTCAACCAAACACCTTGTTTGTACCTCTAATCCCTTGTTTAACCACCTAAACACCTTTTTAATATGTTTAATCCAAATTTGGTTAGTACCTCCCTTAGAGTTTGAGCTTTCTAAAATCACAAAGGCATCAAAACCAGGCCAATAACCAACCAAACCACCACCAACAAACATAAATAAACATGTTAGGCATGGTTTCATGATCACCTTTGATTCCTCCTCTTTCTCTCTCAAGGTCATTACTTCTTGACTTTTCAGCTTATTAGTATTTTAATGCTAATTTACCACATGTTAACTTTTTGACTTTTCAGCTTATTTTATTGGCCAATAATGCTCCATCTTACTTTAATTTGGACCAAGTATATAATTCCCTTCTTACCTTTCCTTGTTGGATTGCCAAATGTTAGATCCCAAGTTTTGATGATAACAATAATTCAATTATGTGTAAAACATGTTTTTAGAAGGTTAAGAAAAGATTCCAAGTTACCAAATGCATATTTGAAGTTTGCTGATATCTGCTGTGAAATTGCACTTGAGTGCTCGAGCATAAAATCTGCACTCGAGCACAAATCACTTCTGTACTCGAGCAGGTGTGAGAGAAAGCCAGGAAGTGAGTACCCGAGAGGCATTCTCCCTCTGTATTCAATGGATCACTCGAAGCACAAAGTATGCACTCGAGTAGAGAAGTCATTCTCACTCGAGCACGTATGCGAGTGAGGGGATGCGAGTGCTTGGCCGAGAGCAAGTAATGGCATGCTTCCTATATTCACTCGAGCAAGGGCATGCGAGTGCTTGGCCGAGAGCAAGTAATGGCATGCTTCCTCTATTCACTCGAGCAAGGGTCTGCGAGTGCTTGGCCGAGAGCAAGTAATGGCATGCTTCCTATATTCACTCGAGCAAGGGCATGCGAGTGCTTGGCCGAGAACAAGTAATGGCATGCTTCCTCTATTCACTCGAGAAAGGCACTGCGAGTACTTGGCCGAGAGTCTTGAAATTCAGAAAAGTACAAGTGTGCTTGAGCACACCCATCCATGCTTGGAGTGACACGTCCATGCTTGCGAGTAATATTTCCATCCCTCTCCAGATCAGTTGCGAGTGCTTGTTCAAGAGAGCATATTCCTTGAGAATATGCTTCTCACTCGAGCAGAGGTAAGTGTGCTCGAGTGAGGGTCAATATCACTCGCGATTGAAATTTCTATCCCTCTGAAATTCTGGTGCGAGTGATGGTTTAGAGAGCATATTCCTTGAGAATATGCTTCTCACTCGAGCAGAGGTAAGTGTGCTCGAGTGAGGGTCCATATCACCCGCGAGTACAAATTCTCACTCTTGTCAAAATGGTATGCGAGTGATGACCTGAGAAGACATTCCCAGTGTAAAGTGCAAAGATCACTCAAGCAGAGGTTTTGTGCTCGAGTGAGACCTCTCTTCACCCGCGAGTGAAGATATTTTCTCTCTGATTTTCCATGCAAGCACAACCCGATAACAGAGGTATATGAAGGAAAATAGGAGATCACTCGAGGTGAGACTTTCATGCTCGAGTGATGCCCTGTTTGACCACAGAAAATGCTAAGTATCACAACGTTCATTACGAATATAGTTTATTGTTATTAATTCATATCATCATTACTTTTTATCTTTGTTTAACATTGTTTTGAATGTTTTAAGAGGATGATACAGGAATATGAACGTTTGAATTGAACCACATGAGAAAAGTGATACAACAGCAGACAAGATGATTATGGACACGCTGGCACCTACCGCACTCAAACATGCACGTGTCTGCCATTAGTTTCAAATGTCCCGCTCCTCAAATGAAGAATTTCCAAACGGGCAAAAACTGGAGCAACTATATATATACAGAGACTCACGGAGAAACTATAATGACATAGAACAAGAATTCACAAGCTCATATCAATTCTCTGTTATTCATCTGTTTTCTCTGTATACACTTTGATCTTCAGTGTTTATTCATTTACTCTGTAAGAGAGTCTTTCATACAACTCAAATTTCTATGTTTATGTGATCTCAAGGTATTGGGACCTTGAGAGGGTAGTTATTCCTTACGAGAGAAGCAGTTGAGAGAATTCCTTGTAGTGTCTTTCATTCATAAGCCTTATAAGATACAAGCAGGAGATAACGTTGTTGTTCATAAGACTTACAGTGGTGTAAGCGGAAGAAAACGTTGCTGCTCATAAGTCTTGTATACATAAGCAAGTGAGAAGAGTCATAGGTTGTTTCTCTGCATATAAGACTTGTCGTAAGGGGGAGAGAAGTTTCTTGTTGAGAGAATATTTCTGCTTGTAGTCCGTTGAAGGACGATTGTTGTCTTGTGGCGTTCTAAGAGCCCTTTGAATCTTGGAGATATTGTGAAAAACTCAGTAGGTCTTGATCTCTGAGGACTGGACGTAGGCATTGTTGTTTAGCCGAACCAGTATAACTCTCTGTGTTCAAATATTCTCTACTCTACTCTATCTTCTATATTTACATATCACCACCTCAAACGAAAATTTTATAACATCACCCAATTCACCCCCCTCTTGGGTGAAGCTTGCCTCTTTCATTTGGTATCAGAGCCTCGTCTTCTCCGAAGAGCCTAATAGCTTGAGAAGGATCCGACAAATGGCAACAATGGGTGAAAATATCCTTCCAGACGGTGCTTCAATCACTAGACCTCCTGGTTTTGCTGGAGAACATTTTTCGTTCTGGAAAGCCAAATTCAGAGTGTTCGTGATGGCCAACGAGTACAGATTATGGAATGTTATACAAGATGGTGACTATGTTCCAGTGAAGAAAATCGAAGATAGAGCAGTTAAAAAGAGTCCAGATGAGTTTGATGAAAATGACAAGAGGTTAGTAACATTAAATAGCAAAGCCATTTTAATGATACAGAGTGCTCTTAGTCAAAAAGAATATTTTCGTATATGTACTCTACCTACTGCCAAAGATATGTGGGATGCCCTTGAATTTGCTCACGAAGGTACATCTGGAATCAAAGAAAATAGGATCAATACTTTAATAACAGAGTATGATTTATTTCGTATGAAATCTGGAGAGAGTATATCAGAATTTGAACTAAGGTATACTCATCTTGTTAATCAATTATCTGCTCTTGGAAAGTCGTTTGATCAAAATTCCCAGGTAAGAAAGATTCTTAATATTCTTACGAAAGAATGGGAAGCAAAGGTGACAGCCATCGAAGAAGCCAAAAGAGAGTCTATGAGATCCGTAGCTGCTCTCTTTGGTAGTCTTTCCGAATATGAAGGTAAGATGAGATTCAAAAAGGAACTTGAAGAAGTCGATGATAGAAAGAAAAAGGGAGTTGCATTTAAAGCTATTAAAGAAAAAGAAGAAACTTCCGAGAATGAAGATGTTCCTAGTGATGATGAAATGGGAATGATCGTGAGAAAGTTCAAGAAATTCTACAGAAGAGGACAAAGGAATTTCAAGAATTATCAAGGTGGACCAAGCAAGAAAGAAAACAAAGAACACCAAATAGTATGCTATGAATGTGGGAAACCAGGACACATCAAATCTGAATGCTTTAGGAACAAAGACAAAAAGAAGCAGAAGAAGAAAGCATATATATCATCTATTTGGGGTGATAGTTCGTCAGACGAAGAAGATGACAACGACGAAGTAGCCAATCTATGTTTGGTAGCTAAGGAAGAAGAATCAGACTCTGAGGTAAGTGACTCTGAACCCTCTTATAATGAATTGTTATCTGAATATAATGCATTGCATACAGAGTTTATTAAAGTTGCTAAGGAAATGATTAGTTATAAGAAGAAAGTAAAAGAATTAGAAAGTAATGTCATATCATCACATGAAATGTGTAAAGAGAAAGATAAGAAAATAGAAGACTTAACAAAGATTGTTGAAAAATTTACTAAAGGAAGTGAAACTCTCAAGGTTATCTTAAGTTCTCAGAAAGTTTCCTTTGATAAATCTGGAATTGGATATGATGCTGTGCATGATAAAAATAAGAATAGTAGTAGAGACTATCTTAAATATTTTAGGAATTCTGTGCATACATCAAATCCATTTGTGTCATGCAATTTTTGTAATAGGAAAGGACATTATACTTCATCGTGTTATTTCAAAAAGGGAAAGGTTGTTGGAACATATAAATGGGTTCCGAAAGGAACACATATTCCAAATACTAACCACAAAGGACCCAAGAAAGTGTGGGTACCTAAAACTTGATCATCTTATTCTAGGTATGTCTCAAAGCATCTCGAGCGAACAAATGGTATATTGATAGTGGATGTTCGAGACACATGACTGGTGACAAAAATAAGTTCACCATGTTTGAACCTAGAGAAGGAGGAAAAGTGACTTTTGGAGGAAATCAATCCGGACGTATTGCTAGAATTGGTGAAGTGGGAAGAACAGATGGCTTTCAAATCAACGGAGTATATTATGTTGAAGGATTATGCCACAATCTCTTAAGCGTGAGCCAAAGCACTGACAAAGATAACTGGGTGATTCTCGACTCGAAAGAATGCTTGATAGTCAGTAAGAAAGATCTACCTCTAAACAAAGAAACTATCAAGGCAAAAATCCGAGCTCAAAGGGACGGTAATTGTTATACAATTGATTTTAATTCAAATTCTTCTGAAAATTGTTTTCTGAGTCGATCAGAGGAAAGTTGGTTATGGCATAAGCGTTTGGCTCATGTCAATATGAATCAACTTGACAAATTGATCAGAAAAGATTTAGTTGTTGGCCTTCCTAAGCTAAAATTCAAAGATAACATGATTTGTGAAGCATGTCAAAAAGGCAAACAAACTAAATCTTCTTTTAAAACAAAATATGAAATTTCTACTTCAAAACCTTTACAATTACTTCATATGGATTTGGTAGGACCTGCAAGAGTAAAAAGTTTTGGAGGAAATTTATATACGTTAGTAATTGTAGATGATTTTACTAGATTTGCTTGGACTATATTCATTGCCTCAAAAGATGAAACTTTTGCTGAATTTATTATGTTTGCCAAAAAGGTTCAAAATGAGAAAGGTGTTTCTATTGTCTCTATTAGAACAGATCATGGAGGAGAATTTGATAATCAATTGTTTGAAGATTACTGCAACAACGAGGGGATAGATCACAACTTCTCAGCTCCAAGAACACCTCAACAAAATGGAGTAGTGGAAAGGAAGAACAGAGTGCTTACAGAAATGGCAAGAGCTTTACTTAATGAAAAAGAAATGTCACAAGTGTTCTGGGCAGATGCAATGAGTATTGCATGCTATATTTCAAACAGAGCATATATTCGCAAATCTCTTAGAAAGACACCATATGAACTCTACAAAGGAAGAAAGCCAAATATTGCTCATCTTCATATTTTCGGGTGTAAGTGTTTCATTCACAACAATGGTAAGGAAAATTTAGGTAAATTTGATTCAAAGTCTGATGAAGGTATTTTTCTAGGATATTCTAATAGAAGTAAAGCTTATAGAATTTTCAATAAAAGAACATGTACTATTGAATAATCTATTCATGTTGTGTTTGATGAAATTGAGTCTCAGACAAAACTTAATGATGAAGAAGAAATGGATTCAATCAAGAAAAACAAATCTATTTCAAAGCAGGATGATTTTGAAACAAATGATCTTCAAAATTTGGAAGATGTTGATCATGATCAACCTAAAGCATGGAGACATGTGAAGGATCATCCAATTGATCAAGTTATAGGAGATATTCATGAAGGTGTCAAAACCAGAAATAGAATCCTCAATGAGGTAACATTTTCTGCTTTTATTTCTGAGATTGAACCTTCTAATATAGAAGAAGCTTTATCTGACAATGATTGGGTGATTGCTATGCAAGAAGAGCTAAATCAATTTCAAAGAAATCAAGTTTGGGATTTGGTTCCTCGACCTAAAGATCATACGGTTATAGGGACCAAATGGGTTTTCAAAAATAAACTTGATGAATCAGCAATCATTGTGAGAAATAAAGCAAGATTGGTTGCCAAAGGCTATAATCAAGAAGAAGGTATTGATTATGAGGAAACATATGCTCCAGTGGCAAGATTGGAAGCAATACGAGTACTCTTAGCTTTTGCTTGCATCAAAAGTTTTAAACTTTATCAAATGGATGTAAAAAGTGCTTTTCTAAATGGTTATATTATGGAGGAAGTTTATGTCGAACAGCCTCCTGGTTTTGAAGATGAAACAAAACCTGATTATGTCTTCAAACTTAAGAAAGCATTATATGGTTTGAAACAAGCACCCAGAGCTTAGTATGAAAGACTAAGCAAATTTCTTCTTGACCAAGGTTTTGTCAGAGGTAAAGTTGATACAACTCTATTCATCAAACATAATAAAAATGATATTCTAATAGTACAAATTTATGTTGATGATATTATTTTTGGTGCTACTAACGAATCTATGTGTCAAGATTTCTCTAAGATTATGCAGGGAGAATTTGAAATGTCCATGATGGGAGAATTGAACTTCTTCCTTGGACTTCAGATCAAACAAAAGAAGAATGGCATATTTATATCACAGACAAAGTATTTGAAAGAATTGCTAAAGAAATATGGTCTAGATAATGCTAACGGAGCTGATACTCCAATGAGTTCTACAACATTGCTGGATGCTGATGTAAAGGGACCTAGCTTCAACATCACAAAGTATAGAGGAATGATTGGTTCATTACTCTATCTTACAGCAAGCAGGCCAGATATTCAGTTCAGTGTAGGAATGTGTGCAAGGTATCAATCCAACCCTAAAGTATCTCATGCAGAGACAGTAAAAAGAATTTTCAAATATCTAGGAGATACTTCAGAGCTTGGACTTTGGTATCCAAAGAGAGGGAACGAGTACTTAATGGCATATTCAGATTCAGATCACGGAGGATATAAAACTGACCGAAAGAGTACCAGTGGACAATGTCAATTTCTCGGAGGTTCTTTAGTGTCATGGTTCAGCAAGAAGCAGAACACAGTTTCATTATCTTCGACTGAAGCTGAATATATAGCTGTGGCAAGTTGTTGTTCTCAAGTGCTATGGTTAAAACAACAACTTCAAGATTTGGGAATTTATTTAAAAGAAATCCAATCTATTGTGATAATACTAGCACGATAAGCTTGGCAAAGAATCCCGTACAACATTCAAGAACCAAGCATATAGACATTCGACATCATTTCATTCGAGATCATGTTCAAAAGAAAGATGTCAAAGTGGAATTCATACCAACTCATCTTCAACTTGCGGATATTTTCACGAAACCAATTGCAAAAGAGCAATTTCTCTATATTCGAAGAGAATTGGGAATGGTTAATCCCAATGAGTTGTAAGTTTTCTTGTTAAAAAGTTTAATTAAATGTTTATTTTGATGATAACCATACTGACTTTGGCATCGGAGTGGCCAAAATTTGTTTTTGCAGGAGTCTCACTCGAAGCACTGGAGGTACTGCTCGAGTGAGGAGCTGTGTCACTCGAGCACAAGAAGCTCTGCTCGAGCACAGCACTATTCATGATGCTCTGTTCTCTTATAGTTAGAACAGAGGTTAACAGAGGAGTTAAGAACACCAAGGGAATATATCATACACCACAGTGAGAATTGAGCTCACTCGCGAGTGAGGAATTCTCACTCGAGCATGGTATGAATATGCTTGAGGTGAGGAATACCTGCTCGAGTGAGGAAGAAGAATTTCTGTGCAAAAGCTATCCCAATCATGGTTACTCAAATGATCTTGGAGGATTTGAGTACAAAGATGCAAAATATGTTAGGGAATCAACAATCCAGGTACGTCTACTTGTTTCTTTATTTTTCCAGAACATCACTCGAGCACAGATAGAACACTCTCGAGCACAGTATGAACATCACTCGAGCACTAGGGATCATGCTTGAGCACTGTCACTTATATCAGTTACTGGGGAGCTCAGAACGTCGCACTTCCACCTCTCACTCGAAGTGCTCTCTCACTCGAAAGACACAACTCTTCATCTTCAACCGTTATCTCATCATTCAATCACGTCCTTCTGTTTCAAATCGCCGTTACAACCTTTCAATCTTCTATAAGAGGTGATTTTTGTTTTCTGCATTCTTCACTTGTGCCCTAATTTCTTCTTGTAATTTTTTTTCTCTTCTTTTAAAAACAAGAGTTCTTGTTTCTCTTCCACTTTTCCAATGGCAAGAACAAAGTTACCCTCTATTCCTCAAAAGTCTCATTCTCCTTCTTCCACTCACTCTGCTGCCAGTGAATCTGGAACCCCTGAACTTACTCCTCCATCTCCCAAAAACTCTCCCTCACCTTCACCTCCTCCAAAGCCTAAGACCAAAAAGAGAACTCCCGCTAAGAAACCTCACCCAAAGCCTCAAGTTTCCAAGAAAGACCAACCTCCTCAAAAGAAATCAAAAGGTGTGGTCTTCAAGGAACCCATAATCACCCGGTCTCAATCCAAAGAGGTACAAGGAAAGGGAAAGAAAAAGGATTCAGAGCAACCCCAATCATCTTCTTCTTCTGGGGATACCTTCAGCAAACAACTCAGGGAAGCAATAGAAAAATCCAAATTGGACAAGATAGTTGGGAAGATCACATCTCAGGCCGGTGTTTCAAGTTCACATCAAGTTAAGCACCCAAGTGCTTCTACTTCAGGAGCACCTTCTGCCTCCCAAGCACCAGTGGATGACCAACTCACCAGCCCTCCTGAAGGATTCAATGTGACAGAGCTTAAGGCCTTATCACAGAAGGTATATGATGATGAATTCAAACATAGGCATTTCTGTCCAGTAGTATATGTTGATTTGGATTATCTGAAAAAGAATTGTCATTTGGACTTGTTTCCTTACCTTCAGTACTATGCTCCCTAGCTAAATATTCATATGCCATATTCCCCCACTGTTGTGAAAACATTTTACAGCAATATGAAAACTCATAATATTATGTCTAGATCTGGTGATCTGATTGAAGAAGCTGTATCTACTACCGTTAGAGGAAAATTCATTATGATTTCTGCCAAAATCATTAATGATTTGCTTGGTTATGTTGCACCTCCTACTGATCTACCCTCATTCTCTGCCAATGAAACTTTTAACATTTTGAGACCAAAAGACCCAATTGGCCCCCTCACTTTCAAGCCTATTGACATGCCTGATAATCACAGAATCCTCCATTACATTTATTCCCGGAGCATAGTCAATAAATCCAAAAACTTTACCCACTTTGCACAAAAGGATTGCTATCTTCTGGCTTCATTGGTTGCTGGGCAACAAAGGAATGTAGGGGAGATCATTTTTAGTGAGATGAGAAGGTTTCGATTTTCTTCAACAAGATCCACAACCATACCTTACCCTCAACTTGTTTCCTTCATCTTGATGAAAAACAAAATCTGGTATTTGGAAGGAAAAGAAAGGGTGCTCATCTCAAGGTTTGGAAAGACTCAGTTAACTCACATGGGTATCAATCTTCCAGTGAGTCGGACCAAAGCCACATCAAAGAGGGAAGCCACTCCATCCAGAGGAGATGAGGCACAATCATCTGCACAAGGTCCTATTCCTCCTCCTTCATTTCTCAATGCTTCTCTGTCCAATCATTTGTCTGAGGTAATTAATCAAGCTGTATCAAGTTTGAAGAAGGAGTTAGTGACTGAATATGAGAAGCTTGTGGAGAAAATAGAAGCACAAGTCGTCAATCTGGTAGACAAGGCCAATCTAAATTTTGAACTGATGTTCAAAACTCAGGATGAGATGTCACAGAGGATCACCAATATGGAGACCTTCCTGCATTCACATTTTCCTTCTACATCTTCCGGGGTACCTCCTGAGACCACTGCTTCCTCTGTACCACAAACTCATGTGCTCTTCACTGATCCTGAATCCAATGTTGATGTCACATTTGATCGGTCGCCTTCACTTCCTCCCTCATCATCTATACCTCAAGCACCATCTCCCTCTGATCAGCCTATTGACCCTCTCACTGCCATGATATCTTTTGTTCCACCTCCAGAACCCCCTTCTGATGTTGACAAAACGGGGGAGAAGGATGTGTGATGTTTTCTGAGCTTCTGTAGGGTGTATATGGGTATTTGGCTTCTGTAGGGTGTATATGGGTGTTTGGGTAGTTTTCTGTATTGGGTAGGATTTGATATGTATGACATTGTCATTTTGATATTTTGAAGTTGTTCAAGTTTGTTTCTGTTTTCCTTAAAGTTAATGACATGATTCAAGTTATTGATTATCAAAATTTCAATGTTTCAAGTTATTAAATTCTTATTAAGTTATATACCTCATACTATGCTTATCTTGGGTGTTAAGTGTCCAGAGGAAACATTACAGGAAAACTTGAATTGGAACTTAAACTTGATATGCATTTTGGAAACTTTGAAGAAATTTCAAAACCTTTCAATTTCATTCAATTTCTTTTAAACCTTCATCACAAATAGTTTTGTCATCATCAAAAAGGGGGAGAATGTTAGATCCCAAGTTTTGATGATAACAATAATTCAATTATGTGTAAAACATGTTTTTAGAAGGTTAAGAAAAGATTCCAAGTTACCAAATGCATATTTGAAGTTTGCTGATATCTGCTGTGAAATTGCACTTGAGTGCTCGAGCATAAAATCTGCACTCGAGCACAAATCACTTCTGTACTCGAGCAGGTGTGAGAGAAAGCCAGGAAGTGAGTACCCGAGAGGCATTCTCCCTCTGTATTCAATGGATCACTCGAAGCACAAAGTATGCACTCGAGCAGAGAAGTCATTCTCACTCGAGCACGTATGCGAGTGAGGGGATGCGAGTGCTTGGCCGAGAGCAAGTAATGGCATGCTTCCTATATTCACTCGAGCAAGGGCATGCGAGTGCTTGGCCGAGAGCAAGTAATGGCATGCTTCCTCTATTCACTCGAGCAAGGGTCTGCGAGTGCTTGGCCGAGAGCAAGTAATGGCATGCTTCCTATATTCACTCGAGCAAGGGCATGCGAGTGCTTGGCCGAGAGCAAGTAATGGCATGCTTCCTCTATTCACTCGAGAAAGGCACTGCGAGTACTTGGCCGAGAGTCTTGAAATTCAGAAAAGTACAAGTGTGCTCGAGCACACCCATCCATGCTTGGAGTGACACGTCCATGCTTGCAGTAATATTTCCATCCCTCTCCAGATCAGTTGCGAGTGCTTGTTCAAGAGAGAATATTCCTTGAGAATATGCTTCTCACTCGAGCAGAGGTAAGTGTGCTCGAGTGAGGGTCAATATCACTCGCGATTGAAATTTCTATCCCTCTGAAATTCTGGTGCGAGTGATGGTTTAGAGAGCATATTCCTTGAGAATATGCTTCTCACTCGAGCAGAGGTAAGTGTGCTCGAGTGAGGGTCCATATCACCCGCGAGTACAAATTCTCACTCTCGTCAAAATGGTATGCGAGTGACGACCCGAGAAGACATTCCCAGTGTAAAGTGCAAAGATCACTCGAGCAGAGGTTTTGTGCTCGAGTGAGACCTCTCTTCACCCGCGAGTGAAGATATTTTCTCTCTGATTTTCCATGCAAGCACAACCCGATAACAGAGGTATATGAAAGAAAATAGGAGATCACTCGAGGTGAGACTTTCATGCTCGAGTGATGCCCTGTTTGACCACAGAAAATGCTAAGTATCACAACGTTCATTACGAATATAGTTTATTGTTATTAATTCATATCATCATTACTTTTTATCTTTGTTTAACATTGTTTTGAATGTTTTAAGAGGATGATACAGGAATATGAACGTTTGAATTGAACCACATGAGAAAAGTGATACAACAGCAGACAAGATGATTATGGACACGCTGGCACCTACCGCACTCAAACATGCACGTGTCTGCCATTAGTTTCAAATGTCCCGCTCCTCAAATGAAGAATTTCCAAACGGGCAAAAACTGGAGCAACTATATATATACAGAGACTCACGGAGAAACTATAATGACGTAGAACAAGAATTCACAAGCTCATATCAATTCTCTGTTATTCATCTGTTTTCTCTGTATACACTTTGATCTTCAGTGTTTATTCATTTACTCTGTAAGAGAGTCTTTCATACAACTCAAATTTCTATGTTTATGTGATCTCAAGGTATTGGGACCTTGAGAGGGTAGTTATTCCTTACGAGAGAAGCAGTTGAGAGAATTCCTTGTAGTGTCTTTCATTCATAAGCCTTATAAGACACAAGCAGGAGAGAACGTTGTTGTTCATAAGACTTACAGTGGTGTAAGCGGAAGAAAACGTTGCTGCTCATAAGTCTTGTATACATAAGCAAGTGAGAAGAGTCATAGGTTGTTTCTCTGCACATAAGACTTGTCGTAAGGGGGAGAGAAGTTTCTTGTTGAGAGAATATTTCTTCTCGTAGTCCGTTGAAGGACGATTGTTGTCTTGTGGCGTTCTAAGAGCCCTTTGAATCTTGGAGATATTGTGAAAAACTCAGTAGGTCTTGATCTCTGAGGACTAGACGTAGGCATTGTTGTTTAGCCGAACCAGTATAACTCTCTGTGTTCAAATCTTCTCTACTCTACTCTATCTTCTATATTTACATATCACCACCTCAAACGAAAATTTTATAACATCACCCAATTCACCCCCCTCTTGGGTGAAGCTTGCCTCTTTCACCAAATCCCTAATAAAAAGGAAAAAATATGGGCTTTTGATTTTATTTAGCCCAATGACTATTTTGCCCATACATTTTTGCCATTACCTTCTTAACTTTGCACCTTTATAAAAAGGTGGCAGAATTTTCATCAAACTTTAAAAATTAATATATTTATTTATAGATGTCCAATTGTAGCAGTTCCAAAGGTTATGTGACCTTTATTCAGTTTATTTTTAAAGAAAAATATTTCCTTTAGCCAAATGGACATACAACATTCAAGAGTTTCCATTTATTGGACACTGCCACATAAACTTTCCAGTTTCACTTGGCTAACTTCAAAAATGCACAACGCTTTGTGTTCAGCTTCAAATGACTTGTATGAGCTGTCAAATTAAAGATTGATAAGCCTACTTTTATTCTAGAAACTTTCACATCTATTGGACATAATTTGATTATCCAAAACGATCACACAACCAGACTACCTGTCACGCCCTTACCTTGTTTTAACTTTTCTTCAGAGTATTCCGGGAAATAATATGTGGTTCGGTGGGCAACACAGGAATAACATGAATATACTGATAATAATTGCATGATTAAATAAATTCCCTATAGGGGCTCATACATGATCATTACCATCAATGTATCCATACAAGGCTACTTGGGTATTTAAACCTGTCCTAGTGAAATAGAGACATCTTCTTACTTCGTTCCACCACTGCAATCCCCTCATATAGTTTTCTACCTTGTTCTCAGCATATCTTCTGTCTTCTCCTGTCTAAATTGTTGGTAGGGGAGGGTGAGATTCGAGAGAATCTCAGTAGGAAAATAATAACAAAATGCATGTATGATAAAGATTTATGCATGACATGCTTGCATCACATAACTCATGCGCACACAATGACAAATCTGTAAGCTCAATGCTTCAAACAATATACTTATGGCCATAGCATAAATTGAAACATAGCTTCAAATCATTCATACATGTTTCACATAATCAAGCAAAGCAATAACATGCATCAACACACTAACACAAATATCATATACATGCAGGAGAGGTAAGTTCCCTACCTTAACCCTTTTTCGCCTCGAGACGTGTGCCTTGTAAAGCGTGACAATAGCTAGGGCTCCATATTCTATCCTACAATTCCAAATGTACCATTTAGACACTTCCATAGTGTTTCTAGGAGTTATATGAGTCTATTATGAAAGTTTACTAAAATGCCCCGGGGGCCCGGCCCTGACGTACCTGGTCCGGCTGTACTTTTTCTGAAATTTAACATGGGCTATACTGACATATTTTTACCCAAAGAATCCATTTTCAGACTCAGAATTTTCAAATTCAATGTCAAATTACAAATTTACCCTTGGCAGCCCCACTTTAAGTGTTTCAGGGGTGTTTTCGTAATTATGCTTTTTTGGCCTTTTCCGAAAAAGTGACAAACTGTAACCCCACCTAATTTTTGCCCCTGAACTCAATGGAATCATCAAATCATTAAAAATCCATCTCTAAGCCCTCCAAACTAGCCTTGGCCTAAATTCTCAATTCCCCGGGAAAAATTGGAGTTTTTCGGTTTCGGCTCCGTAAACGCGTTCCTTTCTATTCCTAACCACTTTATTGCTATTCCATTAGGTTACAACTATCATTTAGTACCAATTTGGGCAGCATAACCTCTAGGCCAATCCATTTTCCAAATTTACAAAAAAAGACAATCCCGTGAATTTTCACCGATTAAGTTGTCCACAATAGCCAGAATAGTCAATATATGAGAGTTTGGAAGTTACCTCAAGCTCCCCTTGGCTTTTCCTCATGGTGGATGAAACCCTAGCTGTCCTAACACAGAAATTGAGCTTCAAAACCTTAAATCACATGAGTAGGAAGCTTAGGAATGGAGTTATACGCATTACGAACCGATTTACCAAAGAAAACACTTACATTTGCAAGCTTTTTCCTCCCCTTTTATGTCTCTAAAATCTCACACTTTCTCTCTCTTGTTTCAGCTTGTGCACGTCAGTTTATGGCTGAGCAAGAAGAGGATGATGACTTTTTAATATTATATCATGCCTTAATGAATTATTTAGTCAATATCCTGATTTTCGGAATTTTACAAAATTCTGGCAGATTTTCTGTCTAAACTTTGAAAAATCATAACTAATTCTAGAAAAATAGAATTGGAGTGATTCCATGGCCTATAGAACCCTTATTGAGTCTAGTTTCAAGGAAAAATATAGACTTTTGCTTGATGGAATCACAAAATTCCCAGAATTTCAATCTTTGCATACTGTTCCAGAAATTTTACAGTTTTTCTGTGCTGACTTCAAAAATTCATAACCTTTTGTATATAGCTCTAATTGAGTCATATGACCTATAAAATTAAAGCTTAGGATGTCTAATTTCATCTTGTAAAAATTTCATAATTTTTTCTCATGATTTGTTCATACAAAATCACATGACATGCTCACTACCTCATAGGCGATTTCACCAAAAACATAATTACTTTTTCCAAAATTCACCATTTTACTTTCTTTAATACCCCAAAGATATAAGAATCATTAGGGAATAAATTTGGGCTCCTGCTAAGCTGGGGCTTAGCATTCCACTTATTTTAGGCTTATTCTCTAGCCTCAAATCTCAAAATTTGGGGTATTACATTTCTCCCCCCGTTCAATAAATTTCGTCATCGAAATTTGTCACACCACTTAAACCTCAAGCTTCGAATGCCTCTTCATGACGGCTTCCATTTCACGAATCATCTCACATTGGGACGGTCCATTCTAGACCACCCACACAAACAATATACCATAAATTTGATTCTCGAAAGAATCCTAAACAACGAATGCAACCCAATTGTCACAAACTGCAATCGGCCCATTTCACGATCGCCACACAAACACAATCACCATACATTTGCCAAGTAAATGCAATCGCTTCCACGTACGATCACCTCAACACACTATTATCGCATATCACAATATCCGAAGGCTCTAGATCATGAGCCATATCATAAGATCTCAGCAGATGGGCGGCATAGGCCACCACTCTGCTCAACTCAATCTAGTTACCCCTTCTGAGAGAAACCCCAAAACACCACAACCTCCATACATCAAACGACAGATTCCACTGTATTCACAAATCCTTCAACTTTCATTGTATTCACTTTCATGGCATTACCCTTACCCGTATAACCACCAATGACTACGCTAGTAGTAATTGGGACTTTTGGGTACTAACACAACAATATCACATTGCCGTCTAAAATTTCACGGTGTCACAATAATATTGACGGATGATTCCACATTGATGCATGACCAATGTCACGAGCTTTACAATCATACCCCACCCTCATCCCTTTTTACCGCCGGAAAGACACACAATCTTTACCCGAACTGTTGTTAGTGACTCAGGGACTATTTGCGTGGCGGTGTATACACATAGCCTCGTGGCTCAAAAATAGTCAATCCCCCATAAACTACCGCCCTAATGGAACAGTCCTCCCACCGAAATCACCTGATAAGCCGCTGGTGAAAGACATCACAAATGTTCGTCACATCTTGAGACCAACCCGATCTAACCCAACAAGGGAGATGGACACACAATACACAATCACAATAAGCTGGAACCGGGCATCTTAACAACTTTACCTTTAACACCACAAATTCTTTTCACATTACAATTCACACTATCTACCAAGCTAGGTAGGACACACCCAAACCCCTGCTTGTTCAAAACACATCATAACAGACCGCAGAATCAAACTGGGATCCTTCAAGACCCCCTTCTCACACAAATACATGACCCTGAAGTTCCACTTCCAGAAGCCATAACCAACACATCGTTAAGAGCCCTTACTCCCAATGTTCCCATAGCTCTACTCTATGATTCAACATCACGGTGACTGCACTCTATGGTTTGTTATCACGGCAGCTGCATACTAGGGCTTATTGTAATATCCCAAAAAGCGATTAAGGGCTAATGACTTCAAAAATGAATGTAATTATTGTTGAATAAACACTTTTGGAGAATAGGTAATGGGAATTTGGATGTTTTAATGATTCCAATGGCTTCCTTATGGAAATTTGTGTGGGGAGAGTGTTTATTGTGAAATTGGAACCATCGGGAACAATTGTGCAAAAGTTGGAAACTCTGTCCATTGAAACTCTGTACAGGGCAGTCGATTTGTATGGACGTTTTAAATATGTAAATAGTGTCTAAAAATTCTGAAATTTTCCAGTCTTAAATTTCACATGCCAAGCTTCAAAATGGATATATAGGTTGTGCCATTTCAATTTTTGAGCTAAGAGTTATGATTTTCCAAAGTTTGGGATGGACACTGGAATCTGTTTTGGAGCAGTATGGACTTTTGTGCAATTCTGTATTTTTGAGGTTATTAAATGCAGTGATCAATATTTTTCCAATAAATAGGACTTAAATAGCTTTCCATTGGCTTTGGGATCACCCCATTTCGATTTTTCTAGAATTAGTTATGATTTTTCAAAGTTTGGGCAGAAATCTGCCAGAATTATGTAAAAATCCGAAATTGATGGAAATTTAGTAAATAATTAGAAAATAATATTATATTATATTATATTAAATCATCATCCACCTCCTCCATCAGCCCAAAACCGTGACATTCAGTTGCAACGAGAGAGAGAAGGTGTGAGAAATTCTAGAGAGAGAAGGAGAAGAGAACTTGTACGGTAAGTCGATTTCTTTAGCAAATCCTTACCTAATGTGTATAACTCCGCTCCTAAGCTATTCTTCTATGTTCTTCAAGGTTTGTGGAGCACAAATTTGGGTGTTCTAAGGCTAGGGTTTTCAGCCACCTTGAGGAAAAGCTAGTGGGAGCTTGAGGTAACTTCTAAACTTTCGTATATTGCTTATTCTGGCTGCTGTGGGCAATTTAATCGGTGAAATTTTGGCCGGATTTCCATTGGTTTTAAAGTTTGGAAATGATATGGACTAGGGGCTATGCTGCCCAAATTGGGTCTTAATGTTAGTTGTAACCTAATGTAATGATTAATAAAGTAGTTAGGAGTCGAAAGGAACACGTTTAAGGAGCCGAAACCGAAAAACACCGATTCTTTCCAAAGTATAACAAGATTTCGGACAGAGCTAGATCTGAGGGTTAGAGTTGGATTTTCAATGATTTGATGGCTCCACTGAGTTCAAGAGCGAAAATTAGGTGGGGTTACAGTTGGTCACTTTTTAGGAAAAGGCCGAAAAAGCATAATTACGAAAATGCCCCTAAAACCCTTAAAGTAGGGCTCTCAAGGGTAATGTTGTAATTTGACATTGAATTTGATAATTTTGAGTTCGGAAATGGATTCCTTGGGCGAAAATATGTCAGAATAGCCCATGTCAAAATTTCGGGAAAAGTACAACCGGACCGAGTACGGTCGGGCCGGGTCCCCGGGGCATTTTTGTAAATTTTCATAATAGGCTCATATAACCCCTAGAAACACTATGGAAGTGTCTAAATTGTATTTTGGAATTGTAGGACCAAGTTGTGAGCCCAGTGGTTAGCACGTTTTACGATGCACACTAAAAGGTGGTCTTTGAGATAGTACTCCCCAACCCTTTAGGCATGTGTCTAGGCTTCTAGTAGCCACCTAAAGAGTCCAAGTGATAACCAACTTTAAGTGTTCTGAAGGTGAGAATTTGGAATAGAGAATAACATGTCGTCCTTGACTTTGGTTTATAGAGTTCGACATTTTTCCTAATCGCAAGCAACCTGTACCGGCGCACGTCAGGAAAGAATAAGGTAGTGACTCTTTTCCCTTATACTATATGTGATACATGGTATGTTTGTTTGATCATTGTTTGTGTGTCTATCACCTACGGCCCATCGGTGTTGACGGTGGGAGGATTATACCTTCGAGACGGTAGAATCCGAGGGATGAGACTATGTGAAAGCCGAAAGGCTATTTGTGTAACCTTCACCCGCGGCCCATCGGTGTTGACGGTGGGAGGATCGTGCCTTCGGGGCGGTGGAATACGGGGGATGAGATTATGTGATTATGTGTATATGTGGTAGCCGGCGTGCTGTGCTTTATGCTGTGATGCTGCTTGATGATTTTCTTGCATGCTTTGTGATTACATGTGGTATGAGTGATTTGTTACTACTGGGATTCTTTTGAATCTCATTCTTTCCATTGACTAACCTTCAGATAGGGCAAGTGGCTCCAAGGGAAAGGAGACCCATGACTCTTGTACCATTGACTCTAAAGCAAGTATATGAGGATCAACTCAAGATGAAAAGAGAGAGAAATTAGATAAAGAGTGATATGGAAAATGAGAAAAATGAGAGAAAAAAAAAAGAAAAGATAGTGAAAAAGGGAGAAAATCTAAAAGTTAAAAAAAAGAAATCCAGAGAAAGGAAATGAGTGAAGAGAGAAAAGAAAAGAAGAAAATGAGTTGTTATGCAAAAGAAAGTGAAGTAAGGAGTGCATTTATGGCTTATACACACTTGCTTTTCTTTGTTTACAAGGAATCCTTTTTGAACACTAATGACATTAACTCTTCCTTTCCTAGTATTGTTGGTTCTTTGTTGCAGGAATTTGATGATGTGTTCCCTGAAGAAATTCCACCAGGTTTACCACCTATTAGAGGAATTGAACACCAAATTGACTTCATTCCTTGAGCAATAATTCCTAATAGGCCAGCATATAGAAGCAATCCTGAAGAAACAAAAGAGCTTCAAAAGTAAGTGGGAGAGCTCATGGCAAAGGGATATGTCAGAGAAAGTTTGAGCCCTTATGCAGTTCCAGTACTTTTAGTTCCAAAGAAAGATAGACCTTGGAGGATGTGCATTGATGTAGAGCTATCAACAATATCACTATATGGTATCGCCATCCCATTCCTAGATTAGATGACATGCTTGATGAATTATGTGGTTCTATTGTCTGTTTTAAGATTGATTTGAAATCTGGGTACCATCAAATTAGAGTAAGAGAAGGGGATGACTAGAAAACAACTTTTAAGACCAAACATGGATTGCATGAATGGTTAGTTATGCCATTTGGGTTAACTAATGAACCTAGCACTTTTATAAGATTAATGAACCATGTTTTGTGTGATTTCATTGGGAAATTTGTTGTGGTTTATTTTGATGATATTCTGATTTATAGTAAGAATCTGGATAAGCATTTGAATCATTTACATTGTGTGCTTGATGTTTTGAGGAAGGAAAAACTATTTGCAAATCTGAAGAAGTGTGATTTTTGCATGGATAAAATTTTTTTTCTTGGTTTTGTGGTGAGTGCTAAAGGAATAGAAGATGATGAGGAAACGATAAGAGCTATAAAATGTTAGGACCGGCTATCACCCAAGAGGGGGGTGAATTGGGTGTATAATAAAAACTTAAGAACTTTAGAAATCTTTTCGTATCTTAATGAAAGCGGTAAGTATGAAGGTTTATAAATCAACAGTTAGATTAAATAATATATACTGGAAATATAAGAGTTTAGGGAAGAGAATATGCAAACTGTGATTTATCCTGGTTCGGTCCAATCTGTTATGGCCTACATCCAGTCCCCAGGCTCCTCCTAAGATTTTCAAATCCACTATCTTCTTGTTTAATCCGGGCACAAGAAAAGCCTTTACAATCCCACAAGTTTAGCCGGGTACTTGTGAAACCTTTTACAAATCTCTTACTAAAATACTCCCCCTTACGGCAAGTCTTATGAGCAGAGCAATCCCGAAGATCTTCCTCTCCTGCTTACTCATGCAAGTCTTACGAGCAGCAACGTTCTCTCCTGCTTACACCCCTATAAGTCTTATGAGCAGCAATGTTCTCTACTGCTTGCACCTTGTAAGTCTTACGAGCAGAATGTCTTACTGGTAATTCTCTCTACAGCTTCTCCGTAAGAAAATCAACCCTCTCAGGGTCCCTCTACCTTGAGATCAACTAAGAAATATAGATGAAAGTGTTTACAGACTCTCTCACAGAGTGGATATAATACTCACTGAAGTACAATACAAATGATCACTCTCTCATTAATAAGTAATACAGAAGCTTGAAAACAGAGTGTTTGGGTAGAAGCAGAGGATTCACATTTCTATCATTTTTCTTGTAGTTGCTTGCTGTCTCTGTTTTCTCCGTTGTTTATCGATGTTGAATGCTCTCTCATTTATAGTTGATGAAGATGATGACCATTGTGAGCATTCGTCCGTTGGAGTCCCATTGCTTCATTTGAACGTTGAGCATATTTGAAAACGAGCTACTGTCCGTTGCAAAGTGGAGCGTTTTGTTGAACAGCAGGAAGATTCATTTTGAGCTGTAGTAACGTTGTGGAGCGGGATGAATACGTTTGAGTTTCCAGACAATCTCTCATGGTGGGTCAAACTTTTGTCGTGGTAGGTAGCTGATGCTCGGTGTGTAATGATGCCGCCCGCCACAGTTGACTCTTTCATTTGAATATGTAATCTCAACATTTAATATTCTGTTTCACACTGCAAAATACTTAATCATTAATATGATGAAGTATTAGTCATGGGTATGTTGGATCATTGGTCAAAAACTGAATTTCTGGCTTCTGGGACTCATCACGTTGAATGAAGAGATTCGTCGTGACCTCTGTTCTTGAAGATACAACCCAAATATTTAATCTCTTGTTTTACACTGGAAATATATGTTAGTTAATGTTTAGGAACAATAACAAGTGAAAACATAATGATTGTATAACAATTAACCACGTTTGGACTGATGGCCGTGAGAGTCTGTTTCATTTCTGTCAGGACCTCACTCGAGTGCAATATGGCTCACTCGAGTGCAGTTCATAATTTCACGTTCTGACTTCCTCTCGGGCAAGCACTCGCTGCACTTCACTCGCATCTGCTCCAGTGAATTCTCGATATCACTCGAGCACAACCATTCATGCTTCGAGTGCGTTTCATGCTTTCACGTACAAGCTTCTTCTCGGGTTATCACTTCCATGTCAAAACTTGCATGTGCTCAAGTGAGAAATCATCCAATGCTCGAGCATGGATCCTAGTGCTTGAGTGATGCAATTTTCTTCACGTTTCAGCTGCTTCTGGACATCACACGCATAATATTTTCAGAGAGAAAGTTTTTACACTCGCGGGTGATGTGGGGCCACTTTAGAAAAATTTTGTTCATTTGATTCAAATGATGTATCATAAGAAAGCTCTTGCCATATGCATTACAATGCAAAAAGAATCAGCTCCAAACTCCTTGTATTTTGCAAGTTATGATCGAAAGAGTGTATATTTCGCTAGTCTGCACAAGCATCAACTTCCAGAAGGCATAGCTCCTAGAATATACGCTCAAATTAGGAATATTACCTATCCATGGAAAGCTCTTTGAGTCTACTTTCATTTGGCACTGGTCTTGTCTCAATCCGATGTGTGGTTTGTGAGTTATGCTCAAAATACCAAACCTGTGTCGAAAAGTGACGGTGATTTCACTGTCTTCTTCCACATACGATATCTCCTTCATTTGAGCTTCTTTCAATGTGATCTTGGTGCACATTTTACGTGTTGGGAGTCTTTGTTCATATACCACCGGTTTCGGGTCAATCTGATGTGTGGTTTGAGATATATGACCAAAATACCAGATCTCGCTCAGGCAGAACGTAAAACATAATAGAACAGAGTATTCACCCCGTGCTCGAGTGAATTGGTCTGTGCTCGAGTGTGTTCTTCCTGTGCTCCAGTGAAACACCTCGTGCTTGAGCATAACACCTCTGGAAGTGCCAAAACTCATATATAAGTCATCTTAGCTTCATATTAACCTATTCCAACCATCATTTGATCATAGAAACCTCCGGTATCATTATAGAAACCTCCAATATCACATCTAACAACTTGAATCTTGATATACATGATAGATCTTCCAAGTTCTTCATTCTTCAATATCTTTCTTCTTAGTTTTCCTCTTGATAATAATTCTCCATAACCAAAGTAAGCATCTCATTGACTATCTTCAATTTCTTCCTTCTTCTTCCTCTTGTTCATTTTCATTAATTCAATCTTCTTCATTCTTTACTTGACTAATCTACAAAATATGTAACATTAAATATAGTAGTTAGTCAAAGAAATACATTATATATACTTTTTGCTCTTATCATTTCATATCTATATTTGACATCATCAAAACTAATCATATCTAACATTCTCCCCCTTTTTGATGATGACAAATCCTTTAAGAAAAATATGTTTGAGTGAAGTGCAACATACATATTATATATAATGCAAAGTGAAATGTACATATTTTTCTTACATTTTTCTCCCCCTATTTGACATCAGCAAAAAGTTTGAAATATATAAAGAAGTAAGGCTTGTGAAGAAGTAAATAGAGTAGAAATTACTTTAATCAAAATGAATGTACCAAGAAAAACAATTTACACTCCCCCTATGTGAAAGTACTTTCATTTTTAATGAGAGGGAACTAAAAAAGATTTGGAGAGGTTTTCAAGAAAACTTCTAAAATCAAGATAAATGAAATATATGAAACATATTCTTGAAATGTAAAGAGAAGGTTTAGAAATGCTCATGTAGATTTGGAAATTGATGAAGCGCTCCATGAAGTCTGTTGCTTCTTTGGCAATGCTGGTGCATGCTGTTGTGCTTTGTATAACTTTGATGTACACCACACTTCTGTTATGCAACTCAATATATATTCATGTTATTGCCAGGATTCTCCAAATGAGTTGAGCTTCTGTTTAGCATATTCAATGCTCAGTTATATTACTTTGAATGTTGTAGCCAATATATATTCCTTGACTGAGCGTTAGAAACATCCTCAAGATTGATAGTCTTCTTGTAGTATGTTGAGGAATGCTATTGCACAAAACAAATTCTCCTGTCATAAATTTAAATCTTTCTTTGCAAAGAGAATTGTTAGTTCAATCAAGTAACAAACTATTCCTTTCCATATGATATATTAAAATTAAGATCATGAAAAGAACAATATAAGAATAACTCATCATCAAAACTAATCAAGACATGGTGAATATAGATGAGTATATTAAAAGGATTTTCTTTCAAATAGGAGATGAGCTTTCAACATATAAAACACATGTGAATGTGAAGCTCCCCCTTAATTGATGCATGGTTTTAAACAGTTAATTACTCTCCTGGATTTGAGAAACCATTGGAAACTTTATAGAGAAAATGATTTTGATGGTATGAAGATTTAGAGAGAAATTAAATGGCAATGCTAATCAGAGGTTTTAAGAGATACAACCTAATATCACCTGAGTGGTTACTTGAGTGATTCTACTCAATCATTACTCGATTGTATACTCAAGTGATCCAACTCAAGGATTTTGAATTAAGCAAGAATACAATACCTCACTCAAGTAATATCGTAATCACTCGAGTCATAATCCTCTGTAGTCTGTTGATACATCGTTGGCTAGTTACTGTCTAAATCTAGGATCTGATGATGTAATCTCTTTTGCTACTTGAAGATACCAAGTTGAACTCAGAGTAAGGCTTTATGCGTATATTGGCTTAGTATGTGCCCCTTGCTGAGCAAACATCATTGAGAACTTTTAATTTCATCATAGCACATAACACCCTTATTTTGTCATCCATCATCTCAAATAGAACTTTGAAGTTCTGGTTCACATAGCTGCTTCATCTTATCATTGACTGATGATCTCAGTATTGTTTGTAGCAAGCTCTGTGTGATTGTTGAAGCTCCTCTCTCAGAAAGCCTTAGACAAATAGACCAAAGCATGAAGAATCATGGAGGCCAATTCTAGCAAATTGTCGTCTCTCATTTATTGGCCTTGTTCACCATAGCTCTAGTGTAGGTATAGCAGATAATCCAGTGAAGATTTAGACATAGAGCTAGGATAGTAGTTAAGAATCCTCATAGGCTCATCAAACTTGATGATTCTGTGCATCTTAGCATCTTCCTCTGAACATCTCTATTGGCTCCATATTATAGTGAAAATGTCTGATCTCCTTGAAACAATAAGGAAGGTGGGTAGGCAGCAAAGATTCATATTGAATAAACTAATTATTGGCTCTGTGCTGCTTTGAAATAATCTCCGCTATCTCCGCTGGGTCTTACTAAGAGATCTTCCTTCTCTTTCTCTTTCTCTGATTGTATCACTAGCTAGTTATTGGCTAGTGATGGGATGTCATTTGAGTAATATCACATATTTTGCTTCAACTCACACTGCAACACTATCAGTCATGTCTTTTCTGTTAGCCTTTGGTCTTTGTATCCCAAATGAAAGTATCTTGATCAACTCCTGTAAAAGTATAAACATATGCTCTCTGGTACCCATCTTCTTTTGGGTTCGTACAATATTAGACATAGCAACTCTTATGCTCTTATACAATTGAGCATATGATATTTGAGCAAAGAGTATGATAAATCAACAAAGATCAAAATATAATTCTTTACCCAATCAAATCAAGTCATTGTAAAGCATAACGAACAAGTGATGCCAGGAATGATGATGATTAATGACAATTTGTAAATACACTTTATATAGAAAATATGCCATTGATAAGATTTTCATGCAATAGATGTAAGTCAGATCAAAGAGAATAGAAAGCTTATCCATAATGATCAACTTTTATAAAATGATAAATCATGAATGAAACCAAATTTTCAAGAATGGTAATGAGATATGCAAATTGTTTCAAAATCTCAAATGTTCTTTCAAATCATAAATATGCATTATGACATTAAGATTTTGAATGCATGAAAACTCATTTATGAAGCTTGTTAAATACCAATGCTTATGCCAAAAACAATGGAAGTCAACAGTTATAAAATATATATCAAAAAGCTTCACTAAGGAATTCAATTACGATAACATGTTAATTATAAGAGTTAACATGTTGGAGAATTTTCTCAAGAACAAAATTCATATGAAAAATGAATTAGCCAAAATGGCTTATCTTGACATATATAAGCATGATGACTTTAGTATTGATCAAGAGATAACCTTGCCTCTTAGAGTTTCGTCTTAAAGAATAGGGATATTCAACTCAAAAATTTGAATAGAAGGCTCTATTAACTCAAAAAATGGATGAAGACAAATGGTAATGCATTTGAGCAACAATATGAGTATAAGAATTTATGGATGATGAAGCACATACTCATTGATCCAAATGACTAGAGTTCTATAATATTATCCCGGTAAGTTATTCTACAATAATGGTTAATGCATTAAAATTCAATGCACTAATGAACATTTATAATGCTTGGAATAACATGGCCAACTAATGATTTATGCATTAGGCACAAGACTTTCACATATAGAATTCTTTTCTAGGAAATGCACTTGAAACTCATATAGAAAGTTAACTTATTAGACGTAAGGTCTAGTATGTTAAGAAATAAAGACTGAAGAGTTCAAGTATTGAATAGTACAACTAAGATCAATACGTCAACGATGGGAAAACACTTTGATAAATGAATTTGAAGCATTCTGACTTTCAATATAAAAATATTAACTTCCAATTTTGAAACCGATTCGAACGCAAACAAGATATGAATAATTTCAAATAATGTGTATGCATTTTTATAACAAGATGAATTTGAAATCCAAGTAAATTTATGAAAAGTGCATTTCAAATTTCCAATGCATAGAAAAATTATGCATAATTCTATTTCAATACATTTAGCAATATGAAAATATTTTGAAAAACCATAAATCATTGATTCCTAATGATATATAGTAATGAGCAAGAATTAGCCACTCAAAATGAGTTGGAAAGAATGAGTATGATGGTTGAGTTTTGAAATTACTGATACAGCGTACCTGGCTTGAGTGTAACTTGTAGACACCCAAGTTAATTTCCATCTCCTTGTATCTTTGTACTCAAGTCCTCCAAGATCACTTGAGTAATCCATGTTTTGAAGCTAATTTATGCATTTGTGTCTGTGGCTTTCATGAGTTCTTGTTGCACTTTCAGGTGAGTTCTCTATGCACTCGAGTGTGCTCACATCTCACTCGAGTGTGTGACATTATTCTTGATGAACACGAGAGTGTCTGTAGAGTTTCTATATACTTTGTTAACCCCTGTTTTACAAACTAGAAGTAGAGCATAGGATTTAAATCTATACTCGAGTGATCAACTAGTATTCGAGTGTTAACATGCCTTGCACTCGAATGTCATCCTTCTTTTTCAAATTGTTCATGCAAAAATCATATAACCATTTTTCTTCCTTGGGTATCCAATTCTACTTGGATCCACTTATGGTTAGCTTGAAAGAATTATAATTCAAATGCTCTAAGAATATAGTTAATTTGAAACAATTGAGCATAAACAATTAAATATGTCTTTATGCATAAGAGAAATATTTTCTTTTCAAATCATTATACATGCATAAAGAATTAACCTTTTGAGCATTACAATACCTTTATAAATAAGTCTATTAAATGGAATTTTAAGAGATATGAAAACATAAATTCAAAAATATTTACAATGCTTATTCCTAAGGTTCCAAAATATAAAACCTCAACAAATATTACAAACAACAGCATAGGAGGTTTTATCATTGTGTACCTTTGCCTTAGATATTCGGAGGATTGCTTCTGCATACCCACTGCATCTTTCTTTGAAGTTCTGTTTTTGCATATTTGGCTTTGGGATTATGCAAAGCTTTCTTATGTGATGTAGACTTCGAGAATCTTTTTCTTTATGAATAAGAGATCCTCCTCTTCTTGTTCTTCTCAGGATAGTTGAATGGTACATTGTGGTAGCCCTTCGTTGAGGTAGAACATACTCCTTTTATCCATTGCTTCTTTCTCTGTTTATACTCTGTAACCCCAGCAATAGGTACCTTGAGAGTTCTTTTTGATATAAATGGTATGAACCTCTTTATTGGCGCATGAGAATCTCTTGTACTCTTCATCTTCTCTTTACCCTTATGTCCATTTCTTTTCGGATCATCCTGCATACATAAAGTACTAGATGGACATTTTGGTACCCACATATACTTGGGTCCTTGATTGTTAGTATTAAACCTTACATGTTTCTTCAGTACCCAAATATACTTATTTCTCACATGGGAATTTCTTCTAATATAGCATATGTGAGAAATTGCAAATTGTATCAAGATATACATTATGGGATATCATGCAAGTATTATGTCAATCATGAGAGTAGAAATTCGAATGGATTTGATTTGAATATTCTTTCTTCCCAACAAACTTTCCAGCATATTTGAAAACATTTTTGCTTTTCTCACTAGAATCAACAATTGGTTGAGAAACAAACTTTTGTAAACTCTGAAAATCATTTTTATGAAAATCACACAAAGAATTGGAACTTTTTTACCTTAAGTTCATCTTGAGCTCCGGAGAGTGATTTTTCATGTTCGTCCATACTGAGCTCTTTTCAGGAATCCTCTTCTTCTTGTTTATCCATGTTGACTGTATGGAAGTGTTCTATGATTTTTCCATCTTCATCATCAACTTCCAATTGTTCATGCACAGTAGATTCGTAGCGTGTAGTTTCACATGAACTGTCAACACTTTCAACTTCAACACAATTGTTAGAAGCATAAATAGAATCAAGAGTGTCCCAGATATGTTTAGCATTAGAACAAAATCTAATTTTCTCAAAATCATTTTCGGTTAAAGTACTATACAGAATTTTCATTGCTCTAATGTTCAACAAAAATATTTTCTTTTCACTTTCTGTCCAATCCTTTCTTGGTTTGAAATCAAAAACATTTGTAAAAACATTCCACATATCAAAATCAAAAGCTTTTATAAAACTAGTCATTCTAGCTTTCCAAAACCAAAAATCAATATCTTTCAAAAGAGGTGGGATTGTATAATCAAAACCTTATGAAAGTATAAAACACCCAAAATTAGCCATTGTAACTCTTGAGACGGTTAAGTCCTTTAAACAAGAGCCCGGGCTCTGATACCAAATGTTAGGACCGGCTACACCTAAGAGGGGGTGAATTGGGTGTATAATAAAAACTTAAGAACTTTAGAAATCTTTTCGTATCTTAACGAAAGCGGTAAGTATGAAGGTTTATAAATCAACAGTTAGATTAAATAATATATACTGGAAATATAAGAGTTTAGGGAAGAGAATATGCAAACTGTGATTTATCCTGGTTCGGTTCAATCTGTGATGGCCTACGTCCAGTCCCCAGGCTCCTCCTGAGATTTTCAAATCCACTATCTTCTTGTTTAATCCGGGCACAAGAAAAGCCTTTACAATCCCACAAGTTTAGCCGGGTACTTGTGAAACCTTTTACAAATCTCTTACTGAAATACTCCCCCTTACGGCAAGTCTTATGGGCAGAGCAATCCCGAAGATCTTCCTCTCCTGCTTACTCATGCAAGTCTTACGAGCAGCAACGTTCTCTCCTGCTTACACCCCTGTAAGTCTTATGAGCAGCAACGTTCTCTACTGCTTGCACCTTGTAAGTCTTACGAGCAGAATGTCTTACTGGTAATTCTCTCTACAGCTTCTCCGTAAGAAAATCAACCCTCTCAGGGTCCCTCTACCTTGAGATCAACTAAGAAATATAGATTAAAGTGTTTACAGACTCTCTCACAGAGTGGATATAATACTCACTGAAGTACAATACAAATGATCACTCTCTCATTAATAAGTAATACAGAAGCTTGAAAACAGAGAGTGTTTGGGTAGAAGCAGAGGATTCACATTTCTATCATTTTTCTTGTAGTTGCTCGCTGTCTCTGTTTTCTTCGTTGTTTATCGATGTTGAATGCTCTCTCATTTATAGTTGATGAAGATGATGACCGTTGTGAGCATTCATCCGTTGGAGTCCCATTGCTTCATTTCAACGTTGAGCATATTTGAAAATGAGCTACTGTCACTTGCAAAGTGGAGCGTTTTGTTGAACAGCAGGAAGATTCATTTTGAGCTGTAGTAACGTTGTGGAGCGGGATGAATACGTTTGAGTTTCCAAACAATCTCTCATGGTGGGTCAAACTTTTGTCGTGGTAGGTAGCTGATGCTCGGTGTATAATGATGCCGCCCGCCACAGTTGACTCTTTCATTTGAATATGTAATCTCAACATTTAATATCCTGTTTCACACTGCAAAATGCTTAATCATTAATATGATGAAGTATTAGTCATGGGTATGTTGGATTATTGGTCAAAAACTGAATTTCTGGCTTCTGGGACTCATCACGTTGAATAAAGATATTCGCCTTGACCTCTGTTCTTGAAGATACAACCCAAATATTTAATCTCCTGTTTTACACTTGAAATATATGTTAGTTAATGTTTAGGAACAATAACAAGTGAAAACATAATGATTGTATAACATTCAACCACGTTTGGATTGATGGCCGTGAGAGCCTGTTTCGTTTCTGTCAGGACCTCACTCGAGTGCAATATGGCTCACTCGAGTGCAGTTCATAATTTCACATTCTGACTTCCTCTCGGGCAAGCACTCGCTGCACTTCACTCGCATCTGCTCCAGTGAATTCTCAATATCACTCGAGCACAACCATTCATGCTTCGAGTGCGTTTCATGCTTTCACGTACAAGCTTCTTCTCGGGTTATCACTTCCATGTCAAAACTTGCATGTGCTCGAGTGAGAAATCATCCAATGCTCGAGCATAGATCCTAGTACTCGAGTGATGCAATTTTCTTCACGTTTCAGCTACTTCTGGACATCACTCGCACAATATTTTCAGAGAGAAAGTTTTTACACTCGCGGGTGTTGTGGGGCCACTTTAGAAAAATTTTGTTCATTTGATTCAAATGATGTATCATAAGAAAGCTCTTGCCATATGCATTACAATGCAAAAAGAATCAGCTCCAAACTCCTTGTATTTTGCAAGTTATGATCGAAAAAGTGTATATTTCGCTAGTCTGCACAAGCATCAACTTCCAGAAGGCATAGCTCCTAGAATATACGTTCAAATTAGGAACATTACCTATCCATGGAAAGCTCTTTGAGTCTACTTTAATTTGGCATTGGTCTCGTCTCAATCCGATGTGTGGTTTGTGAGTTATGCTCAAAATACCGAACCTGTGTCGAAGAGTGACGGTGATTTCACTGTCTTCTTCCACAGATGATATCTCCTTCATTTGAGCTTCTTTCAATGTGATCTTGGTGCACATTGTACGTGTGGGGAGTCTTCGTTCATATGCCACTGGTTTCGGGTCAATCCGATGTGTGGTTTGAGATATATGACCAAAATACCAGACCTCGCTCAGGCTGAACGTAAAACAGAGTAGAACAGAGTATTCACCCCGTGCTCGAGTGAATTGGTCTGTACTCGAGTGTGTTCTTCCTGTGCTCCAGTGAAACACCTCGTGCTCGAGCATAACACCTCTGGAAGTGCCAAAACTCATATATAAGTCATCTTAGCTTCATATTAACCTATTCCAACCATCATTTGATCATAGAAACCTCCAGTATCATTATAGAAACCTCCAATATCACATCTAACAACTTGAATCTTGATATTCATGATAGATCTTCCAAGTTCTTCATTCTACAATATCTTTCTTCTTGGTTTTCCTCTTGATAATAATTCTCCATAACCAAAGTAAGCATCTCATTGACTATCTTCAATTTCTTCCTTCTTCTTCCTCTTGTTCATTTTCATTAATTCAATCTTCTTCATTCTTTGCTTGACTTATCTACAAAATATGTAACATTAAATATAGTAGTTAGTCAAAGAAATACATTATATAAACTTTTTGCTCTTATCATTTCATATCTATATTTAAGATCATCAAAACTAATCATATCTAACATAAAAGAATGGCAAACACCTAAAACCATAACTAAGGTGAGAAGTTTTCATGGTTTGGCTAGTTTTTATAGGCGATTTGTGACCATTTTAGCACACTTGCTACACCACTTGCTGAGGTCATTAAGAAATCTATTGGTTTTAAATGTGATAAAGCACAAGATGATGCATTTATTGAACTTAAGTAAAACTTGTGTTCTGCACCTGTGTTGGTATTGCTTAACTTCAGCAAAACTTTTGAGATTGAATATGATGCATTTGGAGTTAGGATAGAAGTTATTTTAATGTAGGAATGAAAGCCAATTGCCTATTTTAGTGAAAAACTAAATGAATCGCCTTGAAGTATCCAACTTATGACAAAGAGCTCTATGCACTTAAAAGAGCATTGGAAAATTGGCAACACTACCTTTAGCCAAAACAGTTTGTGATCACGCTGATCATCAATCCTTGAAGCATATTAAAGGTCAAGATAAGCTAAACAAGAGACATGTAAGTTGGCTGGAATTTATTAAGACATTTCCATATGCCATCAAATACAAAAAGGTAATGAAAATGTGGTTGCTAATGCATTGTCCAGAAGGTATACTCTTCTTTCTTCTCTTAATACTAAGTTGCTTGGCTTTGAATATATCAAGGAGTTGTATGTAAATGATGCTACTTTTATTGAATTGTTCCTTGCTTGTGAAAAGAAAGCATTTGATAAATTTTACACAGTTGATGGGTGCTTATTTAAAGAAAACAGATTATGTGTGTCTCAATGTTCATTGCTTGAATTGCTTGTTAGAGAAGCACATGAGGGAGGCTTAATGAGTCACTTTGGTGTGAAAAAGACTTTTGATGTTTTGCATGAGCATTTCTTTTAGCCTAAAATGAAACGTGATGTGGAAAGAATTCGTGCTAAAAGCATAACATGTAAAAAGGCTAAATCTAGAGTCTTGCCAAATGGTTTGTATACTCCTTTACCTGTACCTAGTAAACCTTGGGTTGACATATCAATGGATTTTGTTTTGGGTTTTCCTAGGTCAAAAAGAGGAATGGATTCCATAGTTGTAGTTGTTGATAGATTTTCTAAAATGGTACATTTCATTGCATGCCATAAAACTAATGATGCCACATACATTGTTGATTTGTTCTTTAAAGAAATATTGAGACTTCATGGCGTCCCTAAAAGTATTGTTTCTGTTTGGATAGTTTTGTGGGGAAAGCTTGGTATGAAATTGTTATTTTCTACTGCTTGTCATCCACAAAATGATGGACAAACTGAAGTTGTTAACAAAACCTTGTCTCAATTACCTTGAATTATGATTCAAAAGAACTTCAAAAATTAGGAAGATTGCTTACCATTCATTAAATTTTCAGATAACCGAAGTGTGCATTCATTTACTGATTGTTCTCCTTTTGAAATAGTATATGATTTTAATCCACTAACTCCTTTGGATTTATTACCATTACCTGTTGATGAGAAAGCAAGTCTTGATGGGAAAAAGAAAGTTGAAATAGTGCAGCAACTTTATCAGTGTGTGAAACAGCAAATTGAAAAGAAAAATGAGCTTTATGCATCTAAGGCCAATAAAGGAAGACGATGTGTTCTTTTTGAACCTGGAGATTAGGTGTGGGTGCATATGAGAAAAGAAAGATTTCTAGCTCAAAGAAAATCAAAATTAGATCCAAGAGGAGATAGTCCATTTCAAGTGCTTGAAAGAATAATGATAATGCTTACAAGATTGATTTGCCTAGTGAGTATTATGTTAGTGCTACTTTTAATGTAGCTGATTTATCTCCTTTTAATGCAGGTGATTTCATTCGAGGATGAATCCTTTTGAGGAGGAGAGGGCATGATGTGATTCAGCAAGTTGGGCCATCAAATTCAAGTGATCCTTTGCAAATTCCAAGTAGACCAATCATACGAGGAAGAGCCAAACAAATTAAGGAAGCATTAAATGGGCTAGTGCAAGATACTTGGATAAAGCACGTAGCAATCAGATCAACACTGGACAAAAATGCTGAAAACGTCACTAATTTCATATGGGCTACAAATGGAGATATTGATCAAGTTTTGGGCTTGGAGACTTGAACCTGAAGACCTTGGTCCTAGTACTACACATGGGAGGACTCATTTGGGCTAAAATAAGCACACTTTAAGCCTTAAATGCTTATTACATTTTATTGCTCTTATTTATAGGAAAATCATTAAGTAGTTAACAGATTTGACTTTTGGGCTATCTAGCATATTGTATTAGACTTTTAAATTTTCTAGAACATTTTATTAGACTCTTGGGTTCATTGTATTAGACTTTTGGGCTTCCTAGTACATGGTATTAGACTTTGTATTTGCTATTTTCTAAGTTGCAATTATGGCAATTAGGTCATATTTCCCTATAAATACTTGGTGTTCTTCAATTGTATGACACTTCATATTTGATTGTTAAATGAAAGTTGTACTTCTGCACTTTGTGTTCTTGAGAGTGGATTCTCTCTAAGGTTCTTCTTAGAACTAACAGACTTATCAAGGCAATATCATCCTTATAGCATCTTCCAATACTTCAGGTCCTTGTTCTTTCGTGTTCAAGGGTTCAAGTGAATCGTCGATCTATGTTTAGCTTTCTTAGGGTGTGTATATTTTAGATTGGGGTTGGGTTTATGGGATCTTCCCTTGTGGGTTCACACCTGCTTGAAATAACTCTCCCAACTAAGGATTTATGCATTAGGCACAAGGCTTTCACACATTGAATTCTTTTAAAGGAAATAGACTTGAAACTCATGTAGATAGTTAACTTGTTAGTCATAAGCTTTAAGTTGTTAGAGAATAAAGATTGAGGAGTTCAAGCACTAGATAGCACATTGAAGACCAATGATCAACAAGTGAATGATGGGAAAACTCTAGTGAATGAATTTGAAGAACTTCTTATATTTAGCATATAAAAAATGTGAACTTCCTGTTTTGAAAATCATTTGGACGAAATCAAAGTATGGATATTCTTCAAATCATGTGTACGCACTTTTATCGAACAAGATGAATTAAAATCAAAACAAATTTTTGGATTGTGCATTTTGAAACTCAAACACATAAAAAGGTTAGCACAATTTTACTTTTGGTCTATTTAGCAATCTAAAATATTTTAAAGACTATAAAGGATATATTGCTAATAGAATGTAATAATAGACTAGTATTCATTGCCAAAATCTAAATTTTATATAAGCACAGTATAACGAAAGGATTAGATATCACTATATTTCCTCTTGTCCTTGCAGTAGTTTGCTCAGTATTAGTGGATCAATATTGATTTATCATTCTTTGATGTTCAACACCAAAATTCAAGCTCCAACTTCATCAAGATTTGGATTAATTTCCACGTTGGCACAATCTCCATCTCCAAGAGTAGATCAATGATAACATAGTCTCTTAGACTCCAAGAGTCTTCTTCTGAATGAGTGACTATATCGTTTAGGAACTTCCTTCTACTTTAGACCAATTTGTCCATTCCTAGTAGTAGTATTTTGCAAGATTAAAATACTAGGAGGACACTTTGGTACCCATTTTGCTTTGGGTCCTTAATTGTTAGCATTGGACCTTATTTATCCTTTAGGAACCCAAACATATTTATTTCTCATAATAAGATTTCTTCTAATATTGCATGTATGAGAAATAGGACCTGAATTACCACAATAATTACAAAAAATAGAATGATAAGAATTATGAGATTTTATATAAGTATTGTGTCGGTCATGAGAGGAAAAACTCAAATCATTTTTCTTTATATGGTCTTTCTTCCTAACTAATTCTCTAGCATAACGTAAAATATGTTTACTTTTTAAAATATAATCAATGATAGATTTAAAAACAATTTTATATAATCTTTCAAAATCATTTTCCCAAAATGCATAAGAATTCAAACTTTTTACCTAATGTGCATTGTGAACTTTTGAGAAGGATTCATCAAATTGGTCTGTAATGAGCTCTTTAGGGAATCCTCTTCCTCTTGTTCTATTGTGTTGACTGTCTCATAAAAGTGATCGATGATCTGCCCTTCTTCATTCACAACTTTCAATTGTTCATCGCCTATAAATGTGCAGTTTATAATTTCTAATGAACTATCAACACTTTGAACTTTAACACAATTGTTAGAAGCATAAATAGAATCAAGAGTATCCTAAATATCTTAGCACTAGAGCAAATTTGGATTTTCACAAAGTCATTCTCAATTAAAGCACTATATAGAATTTTTATTGCTATAATGTTTAAAGAAAATATCTTCTTTTCTGATTTTGTCCAATTCTTACTTGGTTTGAAATCAAAATCGTATAGAAAAACATTCCACATATCAAAATCAAATGATTTAACAAAAATAGGCATTCTAACCTTCTAAAACCAAAAATCAATATCTTTTAAAAGTCGTGTAATAGTATAATCAGAACCTTCCGAAAACAAGTAACACCTAAAATTAGCCATTAATAACTCTTGAGACAGTTAAGTCCTTTAAACAAGAGACCTACTATAATGCCAAATGTTAGAATCGGCGGACACCCAAGAGGGGGTTGCATTGAGTGTAAGATAAAAACTTAGGAACACTAAGAATCCTCGATGAACCTTACTGCCAAAGAATGCATTCCAATGTTTGTGCCATAACTTCAACATATCATAACTTATAATCTACCAAGCCAAATTGCACATTCTATACCTCATTTGAAAGCTTAGGATGTATAGTAACACCTTGTAAAGTATCACATTCATTGGACAAGGTTTGACCACTCAAAAACAACCCACAAGCAATATGACTCGAATATGATAGAATTGAACTTTACCACTTTAAGTTCTAAAATTAAGGCTTTCTAACCAATCATCCAAAGATCATAATCACAAGCTAGACCTATATAATTTTGTCCCATAGAATCCATTTCCTACCTCAATTTTACCAAAATCTAGCTCCAACCACATGTACCAAAGCTGGCCAAAACTGAACACTAATTGGCATAAGATGTGTTCTTGCAATTTAAACTTCAAGACATGTTATTTATCATCATAAAACCCTATCTAACATCATGTTCATCATCATATGACCATCAAAGCTCTAAATTACACTCTTGGCTAGAACCTTAAAGGGTCTATAACTTTATAAAAATTCATCAAAACATCAAGACATTATACTCAAATCAAAGCTTACGATTACCTCTATTTGATTTTAGGATCGGTTCTTGATTCTGATAGTACTTCCACCAACAAGATGACACCAAACACCTCTGATAAAAAATCTGGAATTATAGAAACATAGCTTTTGATGAGTAGAAGAAGTTTTTGAAGGCTTTATTAGCTGAAAACCCAAATTCAGCGTTGAAATTTGGAAAGAACGTTAAGAACACTCAAACTTTTCTCTTCCTTCTTTTTCTCTTAATTTTCTCTATTTTTCCCTTAATTTTTAAGGGCTGCACAATTTTAATAAAGGTTGGGAGAGTCTTGGATGGTCTTATAATGACACGTGTCCAAATGCAAAAATCCCAATGTGCTAGGTGCTCCTTCATAAAAATCCAACCGTTAACACACAAGGAATTCATCCAACTTGCCTGAGGGATGTCAAGGGAATGGACATATGTCAAGACATAATCATTCTCTTCCCTTTTTCCTTTTGGATGACTTTAATGCCAGGGAAGGGAAGTTTGATGATTTCATCCAGCTTTCATGAATGGTGTAGGGGAAAGTTGGACATGTTGCTTGACCGGGGACGGTGAGTTGTCTCAGCTAATTGCACACGTAATTCTCATGTGCTACATGGCTTCTTCTCATTAGGGCAACTTAAAAGTGAATGCTAGGTGGCATCGCCACATTATTCCACCCTAAAAGCTACTTTATTAAAGCACTTTAATAAAGCCACTTTTATACTAAGTCACTCGGTTTTGTGCCGCGTGTCCCCTGTGCCTTATGATTTCACCATATACATGCCTGGCTGTCCCAAACAAATGACACCAAGCTAGTGTCTCTTAAAAAACGTAGGGTACATGCACCTACCCTAAAAATGCCATGTGCACACCTATACCAGCATATTTTATCCAAATAATTAGTCACATATATCTTTGTCTTCAAGAATGTGCCACATATGTACCTGTATGGCATAAGATGGTGCCACGTGCTTTAAAGACTGCCATATGTAACCCTGTGTGTCTTATTGTACACCAAGTGTACATAAACACTGATAACTTTTATCCGACTACCGATACACAAGGCAACTTTTCATTGCACCACCTTAAAAGCTACTTTATGGATATGGGATCCAGATAGTGCCACACATGCCTCTGGGTGCCATTAAATGGGGCCACATATGCCTAAGTACACATACAATAGCATCTTATGTCTGATTGCTTGTACATACTGAGTCTCATGGAATCAGGAGACTCGGTCTCAACTCAGAGGGCTAAATCTTATAGTCCCATGAAACTCATTCTATCTTTGGGACTCTTGCCAAACTAGTAGTCTTCTTGGCTTAGGTTTATTCTCAAGTTTCTAGACCCAAAATTTAGAATATTACAGTTGGACTAGATGCTTAGGCATTGGAGAAGTCTACTTAGAGACTTCAAATGAATCTAAATTAATTCTTAAACATGTCAAGCACATCCTAGATATTCAGCTCAACCTTCTTTCTATTGGTAAGCTTTGTGATGATAATTTTGATAGTTTTTTTTTCAAGTGATAATTGGAAGCTCTCAAAAGGTTCAATGTGTAACATCCCGAAATTTAGTCAAAGAATAAAGTTTCCAAAAAAGAAAATTTAAATGGTGTTAAAATTAATTATAGGATTTAAAGACATATTATTTCCTTGAGAATTTGAGGAATCTTAAATAAGACAAAGGGGGAAAAATTAGAGCCTAGTGTGTGCAATTAATACTATAAAAATATATAAATATACACACATATTCAGCATTTTCACTCTTAATTTGGAGCCATAACAAGCCACCACCTAAGCTCCTTTCATAAACACATGAATAATTAAAGTAACTACTCCTACTTCTCTCCTTTGGCCATATGTCCTACCCCAACACTACACACACACATTCAAAGACTTAGTCAACACACCACCCTCCTTTTATTCAATTAAGTCAGCCAAGAGCACCACGAGAGAGAGTGAGTGAGAGAGTTTAGTCAACACACACCCTTATCTTTATTCACCATCAAGTCGACCAAAACACAAAGAGAAAGAGAAAGAGAGTTGAGAACAGAAAGTGAGACAAAAATTTGAAGAACTAGAGAGAGAAAGAATTCTCAAGCCATTTATACCACCAAAATTACATTTATAGCTCAAAGTGCCTTTATAAATATTGTTCCTCTCATTAAGAGCAATATTTATATGGTTTTAGTTTCTTGAGAAGAGGTGTTTGTTGATGCCTAAGAATGTAGAAGTTGGAGTAATCAAGATAAAGTTATAGCAAATGACAGAGGCAAGCATAACTTTAATTTGAACCAAGTATCTTGGAATTTAATTAAGTTTTCATGATGGTGATGTGCTACCCTGTATTTGTAAAGAAGAAGCCTTAGGGTTTCAATGATGTTGAGAACATAAAAATGATGCTAAAAGAGGTTTAAGCATGATAGAATGATGTTTAGCAAGTTTTGGTGAGAGAATTTGTAGAATTAGTAGTTAAGGAAATGGCAGTTGAAAAATCACTTTGTTTTCCCCTATGATATATTTCAGCCAAAATATGACAAGGGGAAGGAATGAGCTTTTGCTAATTTTGATGCTTCCAATGAGTTTAGAATGAAAAATTGTGTAGGTTAAAGAAGAGAAAGTGACTTTGGAAGCATTAGAATTCGAAATGGAAATTTTGCCTAAAGTCCCTTAAGTTTCGACCTTGGCTAGTTCATGGGGAAGGAATTGAATTTTGTTAAATTTAAGGTTAGAAATGAATTTTACAAACAAAATTGTGTGGGAATGGCTTGTAAAACTAATTTTAGAGGGATTGGATTGAAAATCCAAAAATTGGAGTTAAAGATTATGTAAGGGTTTTTGCTGCCAGAATTGAGTTCTCTAAGGAGTCCAATTATTTCAAGTTTAGTTTTGATTAGTCAAACCTTGTCCAATGATTATGAAATTTTACAAGTAAATATTACATATCCAAATATTTAAAATGAGCTATTGAATTCACTAATTGGATACCTAGAGAGTTATGATTTTTGGAAGTTATGTCAAGAGACAGGGGAATTTCTGGAAGTGGATAAATAGGTGAAATTCATATGGTTAACCTAGTAATTTGGCCTTGTGATTATTTTTCCCTTAAAATATATATTTATATCTTTTCATTGAATATTAGAACTTGGGAATTGGATGAGTAATTTATAAGTTATGAATTTTTAAAGTTTAGGTATTAAAGCTGGAAAAAATTCTGAGACAGTCAGGTTGGTCATGAATTTTTGAACTTAAACCTTCATTTGACCACTTTATTTGGAATTTTCTAGATTAAGATATGAAATTTCAAAGTTGCCTAAGGAATTATGGTTGATTGGGTTAAATCTGGAAATTTTTAGTTTTAAAGGAAATTGTGATTAGGAGACAAATGAGGACTAGAAACATACTCTAAAGATCAATTTGACTATAGTGTATACCCAAATCACAAGGGAGGAAGACATATAACATGTCTTAAATTAGATATTCACTAGACATAGCACAAAAGAATATTAAAGATAACCAATAAAGTTCAAATGAAGGAGAAGAATTTTGAATGGGTCAAGAATAACATAATCTTTATCATGTCAATTGTCACGCCCTTACCTTGTTTTAACCTTTTTTTCAGAGTATTCACGGAAAACGATATGTGGTTCGGTAGGCAACATAGGAATAACATGAATATACTGATAATGAGCGCATGATTACATAAATTCCCTATAAGGGTTCGTACATGATCATTACCATCAATGTAGCCACATAGGCCTTCTTAGGTATCTAAACCCATCCCATTGAAACAGAGACATCTTCTCATCTTCGTTCCACCACTGCAATCCCCTCATATGGTTCTCTACATTATTCTCAGCATATCTTCTGTCTTCTCCTGTCTAAATTGTTGGTAAGGGAGGGTGAGATTTGAGAAAATCTCAGTAGGAAAATAATACCAATATACATGTACGATAAATGTTTAATGCATGACATGCTTGCATCACATAACTCATGCTCACACAATGACAAATTTGCAAGCTCAATGCTTCGAACAATATACTTATGGCCATAGCATAAATTGAAACATAGCTTCAAATCATTCATACATATTTCACATAATCAAGCAAAGCAATAATATGCATCAACACACTAACATAAATATCATATACATGCAGGAGAGGTAAGTTCCCTACCTTAACCCTTTTCACGCCTCAAAATGCGTGCCTTATAAAGCGTGCTAATAGCTCAGGCCCCATATGTTAGATCTCATGTTTTGATGATAACAAAAGAATGGTTTGAAAAGGAAATATTTAAATAATCAAGTTTGAACTAAGTAATGACAGGAATAAGCTTACTTGAAGTAAGCATGGAAGTAATGAAGATTGGACAAGAGAGAATGCTAAGGAAGTTGATCTGCAGCACATTGTCTAAAGCATTACTCGAGGAGCTACTCGAGTAATGACCCAAAACTTGAAGTAACAGAGCAGAACTTCCAGTTACCTGCCAACATTACTCGAGGAGCTACTCGAGTAACCAGGTAAAAATTCAAGGTTGCTCTCGGCCTGCTAATGATACTCGAGGCGGTACTCGAGTATTCATAAGAAAACTTCCAGTTGCCTTGGAGTTAGCAAAATGTTACTCGAGGAGCTACTCGAGTAACCATATGTACCTCTCGGCAGTTTGTACCACTGCTAATGTTACTCGAGGAGCTACTCGAGTAACCAGATCAGAAACTTCCAGTCAGCCTTCAAGTTTTCCATGATACTCGAGGAGCTACTCGAGTAACCGTGTATTTGAAAATGTGTAACTCTCGGCACTTTGTACCACTGCCAATGTTACTCGAGGAGGTACTCGAGTAACAGCCTGAGGTAAGTTAAAACTTGAGGTTGGTATCCGATTAACTTGTTTTTATTTTTATCATCTTCCTCGAGTGCTTACTCGAGTATTCAAGTTTCTAATGTTTTATCTTAAGTGGATTCCTCGAGTATGTACCCCAGTAAGCACAAATATTTTCAAAGGAAACTTCAAGGTATTATCAGAGTAAATCAAGTTACTCGAGGTGTTACCCGAGTAACCTGTGCAAAAATGTGTGCATTACTCGAGGAGCTACTCGAGTAATGAGGTAATTGCTCTCGGCCTTGAAATCCTGCCAACAATACTCGAGGTGTTACCCGAGTAATCTATGAAATTGATAAAGCTTTACTGGAGGCATTACCCGAGTAAGTAACTGTTCACAAAGGTTTGAAATTTAGTTTACTCCATGCACTACCCGAGTAATCTTGTTTGTCTTCATTAAATTTCAAACAAATAGTGATTTCACGATGTTACTCGAGGAGCTACTCGAGTAAACTTCATGTATTACTCGAGGAGCTACTCGAGTAAGCATACCCAGAAATTTAGAAATCATTCAAACGTTCATTGATTTGTTTCCTATATGATTAATCTTTCATTATATTAGTATTCTTAGTCTATTTACAGATAAACAATGAAGGAATCACTTCAAGAGATGAAAGTCAAATCAAACGTTCAAATGCCAACCACCGCCAACGGATATTTTTCAAAAACTTGAAAAGTCAACAGTGGCTGCGCACTCACCAACGGACGAAAGGAAAACGTTCCAACGGTCATCACCATCATATCTATATATATGGGAACCTTCAAACAGAGAAGAACAACTAAGCATTCACACAAACGATTCATTAAGTTCATTGCTCTGTTTTCACGTTGAAATTGTATTCATATGCTTCAGTGATTATCATTTACTCTTTGTGAGAGATATTTCATTCAAACTCAATATTTGTTATTGAGATAACTTAAGGTTGTGGAACCTTGAGTTGGGATTGGATTACAACCTGTAAGGGGGAGCGAGTGTCCAGGTGTGAAGGAACTTGCTTGTACTGTGGTGCCAAGAACCCACTGAATCTTGGAAGTTATAGTGAAACTCTCAGAGAAGCTCTGAGGACTGGACGTAGGTCAAAGTGGTTGTGACCGAACCAGTATAACTCCCGGTGTACACTTCGGTGATATTTCTCCTTACTCATTACTGTTTTAATTCTTTTGTCAAAGTTTTATATTTTCGAAAAGAAATTTCAGTATCACCCAATTCACCCCCCCTCTTGGGTGAAACGCTTGATCTTACATTTGGTATCAGAGCGTAGGTCTTCTTGTTAAGGTATAACAACCTAAGAAGGATCCAATGGCAAGCATGGGTGAAGGAATTCTTCCCGACGGAGCATCCATCACTAGACCTCCCGGTTTCAATGGAGAACACTTTTCTTTCTGGAAAGCTAAATTCAGAGTGTTCGTGATGGCTACTGAATATGGGCTATGGGATGTAATCGAGAGTGGAAACTATCAACCTACAAAGACTGTAGATTCTCAGAAAATTCCAAAGACGCCAGCGGAATATGATGAGAATGACAAGAAACTTATCACTCTCAATAGCAAGGCAATTCTGATGTTACAAAGCTCCTTGAGTCAAAATGAATACTTCAGAATTTGCACACTCCCAACAGCAAAGGAAATGTGGGAAGCTCTGGAAATAGCTCATGAAGGAACTTCGGGAATAAAGGAGAATCGAATCAACACCTTGATCACAGAATTCGATCTACTTCGAATGAAATCAGGTGAGTCAATTTCTGAATTCGAACTTAGATATACTCATCTTGTTAATCAACTTGCAGCACTTGGTAAAGTCTATGATCAAAATATCCAAGTACGAAAGATTTTGAATATTCTTTCTAAAGAGTGGGAGGCCAAAGTCACTGCAATAGAAGAGGCAAAAGGGGAATCAATGAGATCAGTTGCTTCTCTATTTGGAAGCCTTTCTGAATATGAAAGCAAGTTAAAGTTCAAACGGGAACTAGACGACATCAGTGACAAAAGAAAGAAAGGTCTAGCTCTAAAAGCAAAAGAAGAAAATCAAGATGAAGATGAGGAGTTTGATGATGATGAAATGGGTTTAATCATAAAACGATTCAGAAAGTTCTACAAGAAAGGTCAAGGCTTCAAACACTTTCAAAAAGGAGGAACTAGCAACAAAGACCATATCATTTGCTATGAATGTGGTAAACCAGGACATATCAAATCAGAATGTCCAGAGCTCAATCAAAAGAGCAAGGAAAAGAGAAAAGGCAAATTCTTTAACAAAAAGAAGGCCTTTGTATCTGCTATATGGGGAGATAGTTCCTCAGACGAAGAAAGTGATGAGGAAGAAGTAGCCAACATATGTCTTGTTGCTCAAGAAGAGACAGAAGAAGAGGTAAATGATTCTGACCCTACCTATGATGAATTATTATCCGAATATAATGCTTTACATTCTGAATTCATCAAAGTAGTTAAAGAACTAATTGTTTTCAAAAAGAAAAACAAAGCTCTTGAAATTGAGCTTAAAGAAAGTTCAGAAAAGAATTGTGAAAATTGTTCTTCTTTGAAAAAGAAAAACACTGATCTCACAAAAACTCTTGAAAAGTTTACCAAAGGAAGTGAGATGCTAAGTGTGATTTTAAAAGAACAACGATTTGTAAATGACCGATCTGGTATTGGATATGATCCAAAATCAGATAAAAGGAAAGGTAGAAAGAAAGCAGGAGGTAAGTCATATTTGAATTATTTCCAGCATTCTGTACATATATCAAATCCTTTTGCATTTTGTAATTACTGTAATAGAAAAGGTCATTACACCTCCTCATGCATTCATAAGAAGAAAGGAAACATAGGAACCTACAAATGGGTACCTAAAGGCACATATGTTCAGAAAATCATTTATACTAATCCAAAAGGACCCAAAAAGAAATGGGTACCTAAGACTTAGTCATTTGATTGCAGGTATGTCTTAAAGCATCCAAAAATAACAAGTGGTTTATAGACAGTGGATGCTCTAGACATATGACCGGTGATTTCGAAAGTTTTACCAAATTACAACCCAAGGAAGGTGGAAAGGTAAAATTTGGAGGAAATCAAACCGGAAGAATAGCAGGAATTGGTGAAATCAAAAATGACAAAGGCATACAAGTCAAAGACGTATACTACGTTGAAGGCTTATGTCATAATTTGCTGAGCGTAAGTCAAAGTGCAGATAAAGACAACTGGATAATCTTTGATTCAGAGGAATGTCTAATTGTCAACAAGAAAGACTTACTACTTGATAAGAAGAATATCAAGGCTAAGCTCAGAGCAAAAAGGGAAGGTAACTGCTATACCTTAGATATTAGTAGAAATGAATCCGAAAACTGTTTTCTGAGTAATGCTGATGAAAGTTGGCTATGGCATAAAAGATTGGCTCATGTCAACATGCATCAACTAGGCAAACTACTCAAAAAGGATTTAGTTCTTGGATTACCCAAAGTAAACTTCAAAAACGATTTGATTTGTGACGCATGTCAAAAGGGTAAACAAACTAAGTCATCTTTCAAATTGAAAAATGAGATCTCAACAAATAGACCATTACAATTATTGCATATGGATTTGGTTGGTCCAGCAAGAGTAAAGAGTCTTGGTGGCAACTTGTATTCATTGGTCATTGTTGATGATTTTTCTAGATTTACATGGGTTATTTTTCTATCATCAAAAGATGAAACCTTTGAAGAATTTATTGTTTTTGCCAAGAAAGTGCAAAATGAGAAAGGTATGTCTATTGCAGGTATTAGGACTGATCATGGTGGAGAATTTGAGAATCAAGCCTTTGAAGAATATTGTGATACTAACGGCATTGATCACAATTTCTCTGCTCCAAGGACGCCCCAACAAAATGGAGTTGTGGAACGCAAGAATAGAGTGCTTACCGAAATGGCTAGAACAATGTTAAATGAAAAGAACATGTCTCAAGTTTTCTGGGCTGATGCTATGAGTACAGCATGCTATATTTCAAATAGAGCCTATATCAGAACGAAACTTGGAAAGACACCATACGAGCTATACAAAGGAAGGAAGCCAAACATTGCTCATCTACACATCTTCGGTTGTAAGTGTTTCATTCATAATAATGGTAAAGACAACCTAGGAAAATTTGATTCTAAAACTGATGAAGGAATTTTCTTAGGATATTCTAATCGAAGTAAAGCTAATAGAATTTTCAATGAAGTAAGTTTTTCTGCATTCATTTCTGAGATTGAACCTTCTAACATTGATGAAGCCCTATCAGACAATGATTGGGTCATAGCAATGCAAGAAGAATTAAATCAATTTGAAAGGAATCAAGTCTGGGATTTGGTGCCCCGACCCAAAGATCATACGATCATTGGTACTAAATGGGTATTCAAAAACAAACTTGATGAATCTGCAATTATTGTCAGAAATAAGGCAAGATTGGTGGCCAAAGGCTATAATCAGGAAGAAGGAATTGATTATGAGGAAACGTATGCTCCAGTGGCTAGATTGGAAGCTATACGTGTACTCTTAGCCTTTGCATGCATCAAAGGATTCAAACTCTATCAAATGGATGTTAAGAGTGCCTTTCTAAATGGTTACATCATGGAAGAAGTGTATGTAGAACAACCTCCTGGTTTTGAAGATGTCACTAAACAGGACCATGTTTTCAAACTTAAAAAGGCTTTGTATGGTTTAAAACAAGCTCCTAGAGCCTGGTATGAAAGGCTTAGTAAGTTTCTCATCGATCAAGGTTTTGTACGGGGAAAAGTTGATACAACATTATTTATAAATCGAAAACGTGATGATATTTTAATTGTACAAATATATGTTGATGATATTGTTTTCGGTGCTACTAATGAATCTCTGTGTAAGGAATTTTCTGAGATTATGCAGGGAGAGTTTGAGATGTCAATGATGGGAGAATTAAATTTCTTTCTTGGTTTGCAAATCAAACAAAGAAAGAATGGGATCTTCATATCTCAAACAAAGTATTTAAAAGAACTATTGAAGAAGTATGGAATGGATGAAGCAAATGGCTCAGAGACGCCTATGAGCTCAACAACGTTACTTGATGCTGATGTCAAAGGGAAAGACTACAATATCACAAAATATAGAGGAATGATTGGATCATTACTCTATCTCACGGCAAGCAGACCAGACATCCAATTTAGTGTCGGCATATGTGCAAGATATCAATCGGCACCAAAGGAATCACATGCTGAAACTGTCAAACGAATCTTTAGATACCTTGCTGACACACCAGAATTGGGTCTGTGGTATCCCAAAGGAAGAAGTGAGTATCTAATTGCATATTCGGACTCTGATCATGGAGGATATAAGACAGACAGAAAGAGCACCAGTGGACAAGGACAATTCCTTGGAGGATCTCTTGTTTCGTGGTTCAGCAAGAAACAAAATACAGTGTCTCTTTCGTCAACGGAAGCCGAATATGTTGCAGTCTCAAGTTGTTGTGCACAAGTGATATGGTTAAAACAACAACTACAAGATCTTGGTATTTACCTCAAAGAAATACCAATCTATTGTGACAATACAAGTATGATAAGCTTGGCAAAGAATCCAGTTCAACACTCTAGAACCAAGCATATCGATGTCAGACATCACTTCATCAGAGATCATGTCCAAAAGAAGGATGTGAAAGTGATATTCATTCCTACTCATCTTCAACTAGCTGATATCTTCACAAAACCCCTTGCAAAAGATCAATTTCTGTACATTAGAAGAGAATTGGGAATGGTAAATCCCAATGAGTTATAAGTAATTTCAGCATTTCATAATATTAGATGAAGTCATTTAATAATGTTTTAATAATTACTAACTTAAGCTTCGGAGTATATAGAAATGTGTTTTGCAGGAAGGTTGAAATTCTGTTTTGAGGAATAAAAACAGAGGTAAACAGAGGACACATTTACTGGAGTACCGACTTGAAGTAATGGGTGACAGAAAAGATTTACCCGAGGAGTAACTTGAGGTAAAATGGCAATTTACTCGAGTATGTACTCGAGTAATGGCCCCCAAAACTGGAAGTAATGGATCAAGTAACTTGATATTTAAATCTAACGGTTCAGTTTTGAGGAAATGAAAGGTCAGAAGTTCAAAAGACAGGTTACCCGAGGCAAGCCTCGAGTAAACTTGAAGGTTACTCGAGTAAGGCCTCGAGTAATGACGGAGTCCAGATTCTCAAATTGTAGAAAAATGACTCAAATCTGCTCAGAATGGATTATAAATGATCGAGGGAACACCCATGGATAATTACAATATTATTCATGCCAGGTACGCAATTTAAATGAATTATTTTTGAAAATTTCTACATGAACACCCGAGGAAGGTCTCGAGTAATGATGAACATTACTCGAGTAAGGCCTCGAGTAAAGTCGGGATTTAGGTCTTTATCTTGCGCAAACTTGGTCATTTCCACAAAATCTCCTCGAGTAAATCACTATACACCCTTTCAAAAACTTTTCCCAATCGATTCCTTGCCTCATTTCCGTCAAAACCCAACTGGTTTCAAGTCCAAAAACTTCCTATTTTGTTCAAAATCCCTCTGACCTAAACTTGCGACAGTTACCTTATTTTTTTTAAAATTTCAGTTTCTCAATTCTTCAGGAAGATGAGAACCAAAAATATTACTCCCTTAGATTCCTCTGAATCCGAGCAACATTCTGATCCTCCTTCATCTCATCCCAAGGGAAAAAGAAGAAAATTGACCCCAAGATCAAAAGCCAAAATCCCTCTTCAACCTCAAGCTCCACCTAAAGCTAAAGGTGTGGTGATCAAAGAGCCTATTGTAACTAGGGCTCAGTCCAAAAAGAGTTCATCTACTGGAAGGAGTAAAGGTGTCAAAACTCCCTCACCTTCTCACTCAGATTCATCCACACCCTCTTTTACTCCAAAACCTCCCAAGAAGCCAAAATATGACAAAAATGTGGCTAAAGCTATGGCTGGGATCATTGACCAATTGGAGAAGGGTCAATCATCAAAGAAATCCAAGATTCCAGAGGCAGAGATCACTACCCCTCCCAAAGGATTCAATGTGGGGAAACTGGTGGAGTCTCCCAAGTATCTGACACAATTCTCCAGAAGGAAGGTGTGCAAAACACACTATGTTGATCTGAAGCTTCTACAAGAGGTAGTGAAGTTTGACCTTAGTCCTTATCTTACTCCATTTTTGCCTTGGTTGTCTGTGAGATTGCCTTTTTGCACAAAGGTAGTCACCCACTTTTATTGCAACCTAGAAATCACAGATGAACCTGAGCGAACCTCTGTTGAGGAAGAGATGACCACTACTGTTAGAGGTCAAAAGATTTTGATATCTCCCTCTAAAATCAATTTGTGGTTGGGAATTGAAAACCCTCCTGATGATATTTATTCTGAACTTGAGCCTAACCAGATATTCACTATCCTTAAGCCCGGAGAGTTAGTTGGCCCCCTCAATTTCAAACCGAGTGATATGTGTGATCATCACAGGGTCCTATGGTACATCTACTCTAGGTCCCTAGTGAACAAAGCCAACAACTATACCCACTTTTCGGATAGGGACTTTAGATGGTTTGCTTCACTCCTCTTGAAAGAAGAAAAGGATTTGGGAGAATACATATTTTCAGAAATGAAGAGATACAAGGTGGATGGAAAGGGAACCACTCCAATGCCATATCCTCAAATTGTGTCTCTTATCCTAAAAGAGAACAAAATTTGGTATTTGGATGGTAAGGAGCCTATTGAGAGAGTGACCCCAGTGGGGAGGAATCAAATTGGTAAGCTAAACATAGACATTCCTCTCAAAGGCCCACTGGAGTCTGGGTCCAAGAAGAAGAGAAAAGCTACTGAGGCTGAAACCAGTAGAATGGATGACACTCAGTCATCGGCTCCAGCCGCTACCACATCCTCACCATCCTTCCTGAATGCCACTCTCCAGCACTTCATGGAGAACATTCTCAGAGGCTTTCATGTGGATATAGCCAACACCAATGCTGAACTCATTACCCACATGAACACCAAGATGGGTGAGTTGGTTGAAAGAATGGATCGAAGACATGAGGAGTTGCTAGCAGAGCAACGGGCTCAGGGAGAGACCCTAAGATTGATACTGGCACGTTTGGATTCTCTGGGTCCTGGACCTTCTGCCGGTCCTTCTTCCTCTTCACCACCACCTTCAGTAGACCCTCCTTCAGATATTCCTATTACTACCCCTACTCCTGAGGCTGAACCATTTACCCCTCTGGTTTCTGATCCACCTGAGACCCAAGGAAAAGACATATTATTCACAGTGGATGATCCTGAAACCCTTGAGTCTACACATATCACCATTGGTGATTCACCTCAAAAGCCACAATCTGAGACCACTCCCAAACCTATTCCCTCTCCTACCCAAACAGAGGTAGTATCATCTCCTTCCTCTGAACATATCACTCCTGTGTCAGACACATCTCCAGCGGCTGAGACCACTATGGTTGTATTCCAACCTTCTCCTTTCCTACCTAGAGATGATATCCAAATTCCACCTCTCAATCTTCCTGAACCAGAGTCATCCAGCTCCTTTGATTCATCTAGTTCAGATAGTGTTCTTCCAGTAACGCCTATCTCTATGGTGAAACCTCCTAGCCCTCCACTTGATTGATGAAGCCAAAAAGGGGGAGAAGTGCTTGAGAATGATTTTGTGGTTTTGTCCTCGCTCTTCATGGGTATATGGGTGTACATGGGACTTTAGGGAGCTTTTTGAATTCAGTATGAACTTATTTTGTAATTTGAAATTTAAGTTCAATGCAAGTATGTTTATGCTTCATTTGTTTTCATTTAAGTTTGTGAATTTTGATACATACTTGGTCTAATGAAGTTGTTATGTTTTTGCAAGGAATAATCAACTTAATAAGAAATAATTAATTAAGAATCCAATTTGAAAAACCATGTTCAAAATCACCAAGTTTTGTCATCATCAAAAAGGGGGAGAATGTTAGATCTCATGTTTTGATGATAACAAAAGAATGGTTTGAAAAGGAAATATTTAAATAATCAAGTTTGAACTAAGTAATGACAGGAATAAGCTTACTTGAAGTAAGCATGGAAGTAATGAAGATTGGACAAGAGAGAATGCTAAGGAAGTTGATCTGCAGCACATTGTCTAAAGCATTACTCGAGGAGCTACTCGAGTAATGACCCAAAACTTGAAGTAACAGAGCAGAACTTCCAGTTACCTGCCAACATTACTCGAGGAGCTACTCGAGTAACCAGGTAAAAATTCAAGGTTGCTCTCGGCCTGCTAATGATACTCGAGGCGGTACTCGAGTATTCATAAGAAAACTTCCAGTTGCCTTGGAGTTAGCAAAATGTTACTCGAGGAGCTACTCGAGTAACCATATGTACCTCTCGGCAGTTTGTACCACTGCTAATGTTACTCGAGGAGCTACTCGAGTAACCAGATCAGAAACTTCCAGTCAGCCTTCAAGTTTTCCATGATACTCGAGGAGCTACTCGAGTAACCGTGTATTTGAAAATGTGTAACTCTCGGCACTTTGTACCACTGCCAATGTTACTCGAGGAGGTACTCGAGTAACAGCCTGAGGTAAGTTAAAACTTGAGGTTGGTATCCGATTAACTTGTTTTTATTTTTATCATCTTCCTCGAGTGCTTACTCGAGTATTCAAGTTTCTAATGTTTTATCTTAAGTGGATTCCTCGAGTATGTACCCCAGTAAGCACAAATATTTTCAAAGGAAACTTCAAGGTATTATCAGAGTAAATCAAGTTACTCGAGGTGTTACCCGAGTAACCTGTGCAAAAATGTGTGCATTACTCGAGGAGCTACTCGAGTAATGAGGTAATTGCTCTCGGCCTTGAAATCCTGCCAACAATACTCGAGGTGTTACCCGAGTAATCTATGAAATTGATAAAGCTTTACTGGAGGCATTACCCGAGTAAGTAACTGTTCACAAAGGTTTGAAATTTAGTTTACTCCATGCACTACCCGAGTAATCTTGTTTGTCTTCATTAAATTTCAAACAAATAGTGATTTCACGATGTTACTCGAGGAGCTACTCGAGTAAACTTCATGTATTACTCGAGGAGCTACTCGAGTAAGCATACCCAGAAATTTAGAAATCATTCAAACGTTCATTGATTTGTTTCCTATATGATTAATCTTTCATTATATTAGTATTCTTAGTCTATTTACAGATAAACAATGAAGGAATCACTTCAAGAGATGAAAGTCAAATCAAACGTTCAAATGCCAACCACCGCCAACGGATATTTTTCAAAAACTTGAAAAGTCAACAGTGGCTGCGCACTCACCAACGGACGAAAGGAAAACGTTCCAACGGTCATCACCATCATATCTATATATATGGGAACCTTCAAACAGAGAAGAACAACTAAGCATTCACACAAACGATTCATTAAGTTCATTGCTCTGTTTTCACGTTGAAATTGTATTCATATGCTTCAGTGATTATCATTTACTCTTTGTGAGAGATATTTCATTCAAACTCAATATTTGTTATTGAGATAACTTAAGGTTGTGGAACCTTGAGTTGGGATTGGATTACAACCTGTAAGGGGGAGCGAGTGTCCAGGTGTGAAGGAACTTGCTTGTACTGTGGTGCCAAGAACCCACTGAATCTTGGAAGTTATAGTGAAACTCTCAGAGAAGCTCTGAGGACTGGACGTAGGTCAAAGTGGTTGTGACCGAACCAGTATAACTCCCGGTGTACACTTCGGTGATATTTCTCCTTACTCATTACTGTTTTAATTCTTTTGTCAAAGTTTTATATTTTCGAAAAGAAATTTCAGTATCACCCAATTCACCCCCCCTCTTGGGTGAAACGCTTGATCTTACACCATATTCGATCCTACAATGCCAAAGGTACCGTTTAGACACTTCCATAGTGTTTCTAGGGGTTATATGAGTCTATTGTGAAAATTTACTAAAATGCCCTCGGGGACGTACCCCTCCGGCTGTACTTTTCCTGAAATGCTATCCTGGGCTATCCTAACATATTTTCACCCAAGGAATCCATTTTTGAACTCAGACTTATCAAATTCAATGTTAAATTACAACATTACCCTTGGCAGCCCCACTTTAAGGGTTTTAGGGGCATTTTCGTAATTATGCTTTTTCAGGCTTTTCCAAAAAAGCGACTAACTGTAAACCCACCTAATTTTTGCTCCTAAACTCAATGGAACCATCAAATCATTTAAAATCCAACTCTAACCCTCAGATATAGCCCTAGCCAAAATCTTGGTATACTTTGGGAAGAATCGGTGTTTTTCGGTTTCGGCTCTGTAAACATGTTCCTTTCTACTCCTAACCACTTTGTTGACTATTCCATTAGGTTAAAACTACCATTTGGTACCACTTTGGGTAGCATAATAGCCCCACACACCCATTTTCCATTTTTAAAACCAATGACAATCCAGTGAAATTTCACCGATTAAATTGTCCACAACAGCCAGAATAGTCAATATACAAGAGTTTGGAAGTTACCTCAAGCTCCCACTAGCTTTTCTCAAGAGTGGCTGAACCCTAGCTCACTTTAACACAAGAAATAGAGCTTTCAAACCTTAAATTACATAGAAGAGTAGCTTAGGAATGAAGTTATACGCGTTAGGGCTAGATCATCGGAGAAATCGGCTTACCTTGCAAGTTCTTTTCTCCTTCTCTCTCTAAACTCTCTCAAGATTTCTCTCTCTATTTCCAGCAAAAACACGCCTGTTCTGGCCTGATGGAGGAAGGAGATGATTTATTTTAATATCATGATGATGTCATAATTCACTTATTCGTTAATTTCCCAATTTTCGGATCTTTACAAAATTCTGGCAGATTTCTGCCCAAACTTTAAAAAATCATAACTAATTCTAGGAAAATCAAATTGGAGTGATTCTAAATCCTATAGAACCATTATTAAGTCTAGTTTCAAGAAAAAATATATACTTTTGCTAGCCGGAATCACAATATTCCCAGAATTTCAATCTTTACATACTGTTTCAGAAATTTCACAGTTTTTCTATGCTGAATTCAAAAATTTATAACTTTTTGTATATAGCTCTAATTGAGTCATATGACATATCAAATTAAAGCTTAGGATGTTTAATTTCACCCTGTAAAATTCCATAATTTTTTCTCATCATTTGATTATACAAAATCACATGACAAGCTCACTAGCTCATAGGCGATTCACCAAAAACATAATTACTTTCTCCAAAATTCACCATTTTACTTTCTTTAATACCCCAAAGATATAAGAATCATTAGGGAATATATTTGGGCTCTTGCTAAACTGGGGCTTAGCAATCCACTTATTTTAGGCTTATTCTCTAGCCTCAAATCTCAAAATTTTACATCAATAGAATTGGAATAAGTAATGACTCATCTATTCATGAATTCTAAATTATAGAATTCGATATTTGTCTAAGCTCAGAGAAGAAGGTTGTTGGCAAAGGTAAATTGCTGGAAAGGCAATCAGGTAGTAACTCTTTCTCTCATATAATGTGTATTGTTCTGCATGTATGTTTTTACCATTAACTATATTCATTTCATGAATATATGGAATTGATGTTGGACCAGTGTGTCCTAAGGCCGTAAGGCCTATTTGGACTAGTGTGTCCTGAGGCTGTAAGACTTGACATGCATTCAAAGTTGTATCGAGCAGTGACCTAAGGCCGTAAATATTGAAAGTGCATTATTGCATAGGGTAGTGACCCTGGGCTATAAAATCTTATATGCCATCTGATATGTATTAGACCAGTATGTCCTGTGATTGACATTTGTGATGTATCTTGATTGTTGAATGCTGATTGTATGATAGTTTGTTTAGCATGATTCATGTGTTAGATTCCAATTTTTGATGATAACAAGAAGTGATTATGTGTTTTGCTAAGCAACTTATGTTTTGAAGGCATAAACATTGATTCAATTGATTACCAACTGCATTTCACAAAGTTAGGAGAAAGTTGCTGTGTTTTTAATTGATGTACTAGAGTGATGAAACTCGTACTCGAGTGACAACTAGTTTTGAACTCAGGTATAGGAAGTATTAGCCAGAAAGTGTTTAACAGAGAGCTATTGAGTTCAGAGAATTTTCACCAATACTCGAGTGAAAGGCACTGCACTCGAGTGATGACTAGATTTGCACTCGAGCATGAAGGCACACTCTTGGAAGTTCTTGACAGAGAGCAAAAAAATGGTTGTTGTACTCAAGTACTGACTCAATACTCAAGTGAGAGCCTCAAGCTCACTCGAGCCCTACAAGTATGGTACAGGAAGTGTTTGCTCGAGAGCAAGGAAGAGCTGAAAGTAAGAAGTGCACTCGAGCAATGCCTTTGGTACTTGAGTGATGGAGCAACACTCGCGAGTGAGAAAATATACTTCCTCTGATTTTGATGCAAGTGTTGAACAAAAGGTTGTCCAAATGTGAGAATATGCTGATGCACTTGAGTAAGGACACATACACTCAAGTAAGGGCCCCTAGTACTAGCAAGTGCAAAATCACACTCTTAAAAATATACTGCAAGTGTTAACCAGAGACGTGACTCTATAGTGGAAAATATATATGCACTTGAGTGAGACAAAACGTACATGAGTGAGAGCTCAGAACACTCACAAGTGAGAAAACGCACTCTTACAATTTCAAAAGTAAGTGCTACATAAAAGCATGAGGAGATGTGAAGAATTGATGTTGCACTCGAGTGAGGCCACTGTGCACTTGAGTGATACTCTCTCAGAAGCCAGAACGCAACAGACTTACAGCGATCAATCCAAACATGGCTTAATGTCATCTATTCATTCTGATTTCACTTATTATTATTATAAAACATCATTTAACATATACTTCAAGTGTGAAATAGGAGATTGAATGTTTGAATCAGATATACATAAAGAAAGTCAAACAACGGTGGACATAATCATTACAACTAACTAAGCACATACCTACCACGATATCTTGCTCGAAGATTTCAAACGTACGTGTGCCACTCCACAATGAAATGCTCTGCTCCACAACAACTATATTTAACAGAAAAAAACAACTGTCTATAAAATACAGAAGATCAGAGACAAGTGAATGAGAAGAACATCGAACGAAAGCTTATAACAAATACTTACAAGAGTATCTGTTGTTTATATTTTTTGTATTCATATTGTACTTCAGTATTTATCATATTTTCTCTGTGAGAGAGTCTGTATACATTTCAAATCATATTTTCATTTGATCTCAAGGTACAAGGACCTTGAGAGGGTAGATATCATTACGAGAGAAGCAGTTAAGAGAATTCCTAGGAGTACTTTCTGCTCGTAAGACTTATAAGGTGCAAGTGTTAGAGAACGTTGCTGCTCTTAAGACTTATAAGGGTGTAATCAGGAGAGAATGTTGCTGCTCATAAGACTTGCATATGTAAGCAGGAGAGAAAGGTTATAGGATTGTTTCTGCACATAAGACTTGTCGTAAAGGGGAGAGAAAACTCTAGGTATTAGAATATTTCTGCTCGTTGTCCATATAAGGATGATTGTTGTCTTGCGGCATTCCAAGAGCCCATTGAATCTTGGAAGAATAGTAAAAATCTTAGTAGGTCTTGATCTCTGAGGACTCGACATAGGCTTGGGTTTTGGGCCAAACCAGTAAAACTCTCCATGTGCTAATCTTCTCAACTCTACTTTATCTACAGTTATTTTCAAATCATCGTATCAATCAAAAAATTTATCACATCACCCAATTCACCCCCTTTTGGATGAAGCTTGCCTCTTTCATTTGGTATCAAAGCAAGGTCTTCTTTAAAGAGCCTAACAGATTGAGAAGGATCTAGTAAATAGCAACAATAGGTAAGAACATTCTTCCAGACAAAGCTTCTATCACTAGACCTCTTGGTTTCGCTGGAGAACATTTTTCGATCTGGAAAGCTAAGATTAGAGTGTTCATGATGGCTAACAAATACGGTTTATGGAATGTGATACAAGACGATGATTATGTTCCAAAGAAGAAAATCGGAGATAGAGTTGTGAAAAAGAGTCCAGAGGTATTTGATGATGATGCCAAGGGGTTAGTAGCATTAAATAGTAAAGCTATTCTAATGATACAGAGTGCTCTCAGCCAGAAGGAGTATTTATGAATCTGAATACTACCGATAGCCAAAGACATGTGAGATGCAAATTGCCCACAAAGGTACATCTGGAATCAAAGAAAATAGAGTCAATACTCTAATTACAGAGTATGATCTATTTCGGATGAAGCATAGAGAAGGATTTCTAAATTCAAGCTTCGATATACCCATCTTGTAATCAGCTATCAGCACTTGGGAAAACCTTTGATAAAAGTTTCCAAGTCAGAAAGATTCTTAATATCCTCACAAAAGAATGGGAAGCTGACAGCTATCGAAGAAGCTAAAGGTGAATCAATGAGATGTGTAGCTGCTCTATTTGACAGTCTTTCTGAGATTAAGGAAAGCTGAAATTTAAGAAAGAACTAGAAGAATTCAATGATAAAAAGAAGAGAGGAGTAGCTCTCAAAGCCATCAAGAAAGTTGATTCTTTAAAAAATGAAGATGTCCTTGATGATGATGATGATATAGGAATGATTGTGAGGAAATTCAAGAAGTTCTATAGAAGGGGCCAAAAGAACTTCAAGAATTACTAAAGTAGACCAAGCAAGAAAGAAAACAAGGAACAACAGATAGTATGCTATGAATGTGGAAAGCTTGGACATATCAAATTTGAATGCTTCAAAAACAAAGACATGAAGAAGCAGAAAAAGAAAGCATGCATATCATCTATATGGGGTAATACCTCGTCGGATAAAGAAAGCGACAATGATAAAATTGCAAATCTATGCTTGATGGCTAAGGAAGAAGAATCGGACTCTGAGGTAAGTGATTCTGAACCTACTTATGATTAATTATTATCTAAATATAATGCATTACATGCTGAGTTCATCAAGGTAGCTAAAGAAATGGTTAGTCATAAGAAGAAAGTGACAGAGTTAGAATGTATTGTCATCTCATCATGTGCATTATGTGAAGAAAAAGACAAGAAAATAAGTGATTTAAAAAAACATTGGAAATATTTACTAAAGGAAGTGAAACTCCTAAAGTAACCATAAAATCACAAAGAGTCACTCATGATAAATCTGGAATTGGATATAATTCGGCTCTGAATAGAAACAAAGGAAAGAAGAAGAAAGGCCGTAAGGCATACCTCAAATATTTTAAGAATTATGTGCATACATCAAATCCATTTGCGTCATGTTTTACTGTAATAGGAAAGGCCATTATACTTCATCTTGTCATTTTAAAAAGGGAAGGGCCATTGGTACGTACAAATAAGTTCTGAAGGAATGCATGAACCAAGAGTTATTCAAATTTACCATGAAGGACCGAAGAAAGTATGGGTACCTAAAGCTTGATCATATTACTCTAGGTATGTCTCAAAGCATCACAGGAAAACAAGTAGTACATTGATAGTGGATGCTCGAGACACATGATTGGTTACAGAGATAAGTTCACCACACTGGAAACCAGAGAAGGAGGAAAGGTAACTTTTAGAGGTAACCAATCTGGATGTATTGCTGGAATTGGTGAAGTGGGAAAATATGATAGTATTCAAATCAAAAATGTATATTATGTTGAAGGATTAAGCCATAATCTCCTAAGTATGAGTCAAAGTACTGACAAAGATAACTGGGTAATCTTTGATTCAAAGGAATGCTTGATAGTAAATAAGAAGGATCTATTGCTTAACAAAGAATCCATCAAAGCAAGGATCCAAGCTCAAAGGGACAGTAACTGTTATACTATTGATTTTAATTCAAATTCTTCTGAAAATTGTTTTCTTAGCAAATCAAAGAACAATTGGTTATGGCATAAGCGTCTGGGTCATGCTGATATGAACCAACTTGACAAACTGATTATAAAAGATTTAGTGTTATTCTTCCTAAACTCAAATTCAAAGACAACATGATTTGTGATGCTTGTCAAAAAGGAAAATAAACTAAATCTTCTTTCAAAATAAAGTATGATATTTATACTTCCAAACCTTTACAATTACACCATATGGATTTGGTAGGTCTAGCAAGAGTGAAAAGTTTTAGAGGAAATCTATATACTTTGGTAATTGTCGATGATTTTATAAGATTTACATTGACTATATTTATTACTTTAAAAGATGAAACGTTCGTTGAATTCATTATGTTTGCTAAGGAGGTCCAAAATGACAAAGATATTTCTATTATCTCTATCAAGACAGACCATGGAGGAGAATTTGATAATCAATTCTTTGAAGACTTTTGATCAATGAAGGAATAGATCACAACTTCTCTGCACCTAGTGTTGGAAATTGTACCCTAAGGGCCAATCATTGTACTTTGAACATTATTATTTCAATGAAATTTCTCCATTCTGTTATCATATTATTTACATGTTAACTATGATAATTGTATCCTTAGACAATTCATAAAGATTATCCTAAAATGTCCCTGGTCGGTCATCTATGCGGGAGTAGAGATGAAACAAGATCAGTATGACTTTGATAAGATATGGAGATACGAATCAAAGTCTTAGACACTTGTAAGAGTACAAGGTGCTAGACCGACCCACTATGAGAAAGCTACATGGATCAAGTCATAAGCTTTTCTCATGTATAACCATGTCACAATGCCCTTAGACCTGAGGTCATCATTGATTCCTACATGAGAGTTGCTAAGCTTTGAACTAGTCAAAAGTCACTTTTGACTGGGTGATGATAAAGGCTACGATCGGGCTTGGTGGTTTTTCATGCAGAGGAATATGAATGATCAAGATGGAATTTGTCCCTCACATTAGTAGAGAAATATTACTGAGCCCCTTGATGAGTGAGTCTGAGAAATGTATGGCCATACTATGATGAAAGGAGTTTCTGTCTCTGTTATCAGGCACTCAGGAATCGAGAAAGTAATGGTCAGGAACAAGAGGATGACATTATCCATGCCTTATCCTTGATCGATATATCGTGTGACAAAAGGGACGTGACATGGTTGTATGACAGGTTGCATCATGATAACGATCCTCATATGAATTGGGTAGTCGTAATATCTTGCTAGAGGCCGCTTGCGACTTTTGGGTTAGTATAGTTATTGGCCCACTGCCAACTTCATATGGGCCTACAGGGTCGCACACAAGAATGGCCAACACGAGATAATGTTTAATTTAGGGTGGACGAATTTTATATTTATATATATATAATATAAAATTCATTAATAATAATATTATATAGATATATATATTTTTGAAATATATATCTTATATATATATATATATGTGTATATATATTATATGATATTATTATATTGTGTTAGTTTTAAATTTAATTTATTAAGATATATTAAATTTAATAACTAACATGATAGAGATATAGTATCTCAGATTTAATTTATGAAGATAAATTAAATCTAATGGCTCTTTATTTGGATTAAATAAATAGATTAAATTAAAACTGTTAGATAGATTTAATTTAAAATGAATTTATTTAATTAGCTCATCAAGATAATTAATAGTTAATTAATTTCAAAATTAATGATGATTAATTTTGACATTTGAAAATAGCCCTCATAGGTTATAAACTTGATAGAGCAGATATATTGATACGTACATGAGAATTGAGAGCCGCAAGTGAAACCCTAGGAGACATTAGAGGCACTAGCACGCAGTCTCGATTGGAGAGCATTCGTGTGGATACTGGTAGTGAGAGTGGACCTAACGTGTTGGCTCCTAGAGATCATGAAAACTCTGAATCATCAAAAGGTATGAATCCTTCCAACTTGGTTTAAACGCCGTTGATAGATCCTCGATTATGATCGATAAAAATTTTAAAATTCTTCCACTGTGCCTATCAATTCTAACACCTAGAACGCCTCAGCAGAAAGGAGTAGTAGAAAGGAAGAACAAAGTCCTCACAAAAATGGCAAGGGTAATGTTTAATAAAAAAGAAATGTCACAAGTGTTATGGGTGGATGCAATCAGTACTGCATGCTATATCTTAAATCGAACATACATTCGCAAGTCACTTGGAAAGACACCATATAAACTCTATAAAGGGAGAAAGCCAAACCTTGCTTATCTACACATCTTCAGATGCACGTGCTTCATTCACAACAACGGTAAAGAAAACTTGGTTAAATTTGATTCAAAGTCTGATGAAGCTTTATTTCTAGGTTATTCTAATAGAAGTAAAGCATATAGAGTTTTTAATAAAAGAACATGTACTATTGAAGAGTCTATTCATGTTGTGTTTGATGAACTTGATTCTCAGATAAAGTTTTTTGATGAAGAAGAAATGGATTTGATAAAGAAAAACAAAACTATTTCAAATCAGAATTATTTTGAAACAAATGATCTTCAAAATGAAAAAGGTGTCGATGATAATGCTCAACCAAAAGCTTGGAGACATATTAAAGATCATCTAATTGATCAAGTCATTGGAGATATTCACGAAGGTGTCAAACCAAAAATAGAATTCATAATGAAGTTACATTTTCAGCTTTTATTTCTGAGATTGAACCTTCTAATATTGAAGAAGTACTTTCTGACTATGATTCGGTGATGGCTATGGAAGAAAAGTTAAATCAATTTTAAAAAAATCAAGTTTACCAAAAATTCACTCAGTCATAGTAACCAAATGGGGTTTCAAAAACAAACTTGACGAATCAGCAATTATTGTGAGAAACAAGGCTAGGTTAGTTGCTAAAGGCTATAATCAAGAAAAAGGTATTGATTATGAGGAAACATATACTCTGGTGGCAAGATTGGAAGCCATACGAGTACTCTTAGCATTTGCATGTATTAAAGGTTTTAAAATTTATCAAATGGATGTGAAAAGTGCTTTTCTAAACGGTCATATTATGGAGGAAGTATTTGTAGAACAACCTCCTAGTTTTGAAGATGAAACAATGCCTGATCATGTTTTCAAACTTAAAAAAGCTTTATGTGGTTTGAAACAAGCACCCAGAGCTTGGTACCAAAGGCTAAGCAAATTTCTTCTTGATCAAAACTTTATTAGAGGAAAAGTAGATACAATACTCTTCATCAAACATAACAAAAATGATCTTCTAATTGTTCAAATTTATGTTGATGATATTATCTTCGGTGTTACTAACGAATCTCTCTGTCAAGAATTTTCTAAGCTTATGCAGAGAGAGTTTGAAATGTCCATGATGGGAGAATTAAACTTCTTTCTTGGACTTCAAATCAAACAATGAAGGAATGGGATATTTATATCTCAGACTAAATATTTAAAGGAGTTATTGAAGAAGTACGTGATGGAAAATGCCAATGGAGCTGATACTCTAATGAGTTCTACAACACTGCTGGATGCTGATATAGAAGGCCCTGATTTCTACATCAGTAAATATAGAAGAATGATTGGTTCATTACTCTATCAAATAGCAAGCAAGCCAAATATACAATTCAGTGTTGGAATGTGTGCAAGGTATCAATCTGCTCCTAAGGTATCACATGCTAAAACTATGAAAAGAATTTTCAAATACCTAGGAGACACTGCAGAACTTAGCCTATGGTATCCAAAAGGAGGAAACGAATATTTGATGGCCTATTCAGATTCAGATCATGGAGGATACAAAGCTAACAAAAAAAGTACAAGTGGACAATGTCAATTTCTTGAAGGTTCTCTAGTATCATGGTTCAACAAGAAGCAAAACACAGTATCTTTATCTTCCACTGAAGCTAAATATATAGCTACAGCAAGCTATTGTTCTCAAGTACTATGGTTGAAGCAACAACTTCAGGACTTGGGAATATACTTGAAGGAGATATCAATTTATTGTGACAACACTAGCACAATTAGCTTGGCTAAAAATCCTGTACAACATTCAAGAACCAAGCACATAGATATCCAACACCATTTTATATGAGATCATGTATAGAAGAAAGATGTCAAAGTAAAATTCAGTCCTACTCATCTTCAACTCACTGATATATTCACAAAGCTGATTGCTAAAAAACAATATTTATATATACGGAGAGAATTGGGAATGGTTAATCCCAATGAGTTGTAAGTGTTTCTTGTTAATTATTATGTTTAATATGAGTTTTGATGATAACTTTACTAAATTAGGCATCGAAGTATGTAGAAGTTTGTTTTGTAGGAATGTCACTCGAGTACAGGAGAGGTCACTCGAGTGCAAGTCATATTATTACTCAAGTACTGGATGAACACTCGAGTGCATATTTAATTCATATACTATGTCTCTAGCTTGCAAAACAAAGGTGAACAGAGGAGGTAGAAGTACTAAGAGCACACTTAAAAATCAACGGGTATGTTGGATCTCACTCGAGTGAGAAAATAGCATACTCAAGTACAAGAAGAACACACCTGAAAGTAAGGCAAGAACTCTTGAGTATAACAGGTACAAACTCATATATTAGTTTCAAAGCATGGTTTACTTAAGTTATCTTGGAGGACTTGAGTACAAAGATCAAGATCACAACAAAATGCACTCAAACTAGGTACACATTTACAAATTTTATGGAATTTTTCTTTGTCTCACTCGAGCACAAAAATGGGTGACTTGAGTGCATAGTTCTCTTACTCGAGAGTCAGGGTCTATATCAGTTACACGACAGCTCAAATGGCGTATTTGTTCTTCTCACTCGAAAGTGTCTCCTCACTCGTCAGTCACACCTCTTCACTTCTGGTTGTTACCCTTCAATTAAACGCCTTAAATCTCTTTAATTTTCAGTTGCAACTCTTCAATCATCTCCAAAAGGTCAGATTTTTCTTATAAATTCCTCTTTTCTTACCCTAACTGAAGCCACCGCCAAAAATCATTCTTTAAGATTTCATAGTATTTTTTATTTCCAAATCTTTTTGAATCATTCAAAATTGTTAGAACAAAGATTCTTCAAGTTTCCCAGAAGTCTCCAACTCCTTCAGTATCTCATTCTGCCACCAGTGAGTCAACAACACCGACGACAATTCAGACTCCTACTCTGACTCTGACACTTACACCTTTTCCTACTCTGTCACCTTCTCCAAATCCTAACGCAACCCAGCTAAGAAGAAACATCCTAAGCCGAAGGTGGCTAAAAAAGCTCAACCTCTACCAAAGAAAACTAAGGGCGCATCTTCAAGGAGCCCATGGTTACACATTCTCAATCAAAGGAGGTGAAAGGAAGAGGAAAAGGGGAAGACAAAGAACTTCCTTAAAAGTCTTCCTCTAACGATTCCTTCAATCTACAACTCCAGGATGGAATCAAGAAGTCGAAGTTGGATGCCTTAGTTGGCAAGATTGCTTCTCAAGCTGGTGCCTCTTCATCTCATCATATTGGGCAATCCATTCACACCGGTACTCAATCAGGAGCACTATCCACCTCTTAGGCTCCAGAGGAAGAAGATCAGGATACAATCCCTCTTGAAGGTCTCAACACCTAGGAACTGAAGCCACTCAGTTAGAAGGTATATAACACTAAATTTGCTCATCGTAGCTTCTGTCATGTGGTATATGTGGATTTCAACTATCTGAGTATAAACTAGGGTATGAATTTCTAACCCTTCCTGGATTTTTATGAACCTTGGCTGAATGTGCACCTTCCATATTCACCAAACTATTGTGAGAACATTTTATTACAATATGAAAGTACACAACATTGTATCCAGATCCAGAGACATAATAGAGGATGGAATATCCACTTCTATTAGAGGCCAACACATTATCATTACCCCTTCTATCATCAGCAGCATCCTTGGCTATATAGCTCCTTCTAGCAATCCACCCTCACTCTCAGCCAATGAAGCCTTCTAGAGATTAAGACCTGACGACCCAGTTAGTCCCCCCATTTTCAAACCCATTGATATGCCTAACTCTCACTATGCCCTTCACTATATCTACACCCGGAGCATGATCAACATGTCTAAAAACTTTACCCATTTGGCCAAAGAGATTACTACTTGTTGGCCTCCTTTCTAGCCAGCCAATATAGGGATGTTGGTAAATTGATTTTTAGTGAGATGAGAAGATTTCAATTTTCTTCATCTAGATCCATCAAAATACCATATCCCTAACTTGTTTCTCTCATTCTTTGACACAACAAGGTATGGCATTTGGAGGAAAATGAGAGGGTAAGAATCCTGAGGTTTAGGCAGACTAAATTAACACACATAGGGATCACATTTTTTATCAGTAAGACCAAGGCTACATCTCAGAGAGAAACCACACCATCCAAAGGTGATGAGGCTCAATCCTCTACATGAGGTCCATCTCAACCTCTATCTTTCCACAATACTTCACTTCAAGTTTATTTGACCGATATGATCAATCAAGCAGTAGCAGGCTTGAAATAGGAATTGCTTAATGAATATGAGAAACTAGTCGACAAGATAGAATTTCAAGTCACCATGTTGGTAGACAAGGGAAATATCAACTTTGACTTGATGTTTAAGGCTTAGGAAGAATAGTCGAAAGAGTCAGTGATTTAGAGACTTTCTTGCATACTCGACTTCTAACTCCTCAACCTGATATGCCTTTAGTTTCTATACCTACCACCACTGTTTCACTATCCCAGACACAGACCCATATACTCTTCACTTACACCAATCCCAAGACTGCTACTCTAATCGATGTGACTTATGATCAGCCTTCATCATCTCAGCCTGCAGCCTTTGCTCCTTAGCCATCATCTCCACTATTCCAGCCTGATCCTATTATCTATCCACTGCCATGGTGTTATACACCCTGCCACAGCCATCTGACATCACCTTCCCTCAACCCCCTTCTGATGTTGACAAAACGGGGGAGAAGAATAAGTGATGAATTTTGAGTTGTCTGCTGGACTGATGGGCTAGTTTAAGGGGGAGTTTTATGTATTTCATGTATTTTGTGTTTTGGGTTGATAGTTGTTGATTTTTGCTATTTTGGGGGAATATGGGTGTATTTGGATGTCATTGGGGTAGTTTTTTTGTTTTTCTATTTACTAATGTACTTTTCAAGTTTATCAATGAATCTATACTTATTTCATGTTCTTCAAGTGTTCAACAAGTTTATTATTCAATTCTTGTGGTATTATGACTTATCTTTGCCTTTAGTGCCCATTGGAAGCTTTTCAGGAAGTTCTTGAAGTAAAGTGTAAAAATGAGTCAAGTGACTAAAAACTTTAGTAAATGTGTATTTGGAAATCTTAAGAGTGTTTTCAAAATTTTTTCAAATCAAGTCTTCAATTGCATTACAAGGTTTTGTAATCATCAAAAAGGGGGAGAATGTTAGATTCCAAGTTTTGATGATAACAAGAAGTGATTATGTATTTTGGTAAGAAACTTATATTTTAAAGGAATAAACATTGATTCAATTGATCACCAAATGCATTTCACAAAGTTACGAGAAAGTTGCTATGATTTTAACAGATGCACTCGAGTGATGAAGCTATTACTCAAGTGAGAACCAGTTTTGAACTTGAGTATAGGAAGTGTTAGCCTGAAAGTGTTTTACAGAGAGCTATTGAGTTCAGAGAATTTTCAACAATGCTCGAGTGAGAGGCGCTGCACTCGAGTGATGATCAAATTTACACTCGGGCATGAAGGTACACTCTTTGAAGTTCTTGATAGAGATCAAAGTCAGAGACAGAAAATGGTTGCCACACTTGAGTACTGACTCAATACCTGAGTAAGAGCCTCAAGCTCACTCGAGTCCTACAAGTGTGGTACAGGAAGTGTTTGCCTGAGAACAAGGAAGAACTAAAAGTGAGAAGTGCACTTGAGTGATGCCTTTGGTACTCGAGTGATGGAGCAACACTCACGAGTGAGAAAACACACTTCCTCTGATTTTGATGCAAGTACTGAACAAAAGGTTGTCTAGATAAGAGAATATGCTGATGCTCTCGAGTAAAGACACATACACTCCAATGAGGGCCCACAGTACTCACAAGTGTAAAATCACACTCTTAAAAAATATGCTGCAAGTGTTAACCAGAGACATGAGTCCACAATGCAAAGTACATATGCATTAGAGTGAGAAAAGACGTACTCGAGTGAGAGGTCAGAACACTCGCAAGTGAGAAAACGCACCCTTGCAATTTCAACAAGAAGTACTACACAAAAGCATGAGGGGATGTGAAGAATTGATGTTGCACTCGAGTGACACCATTGTACACTCAAGTAATACTCTCTCAGAAGCCAAAACACAACAGACTTACAGCGATCAATCTGAAGATAGCTTAATGTTATCTATTCATTCTGATTTCACTTATTATTATTATAAAACATCATTTAATATATACTTCAAGTGTGAAACAAGAGATTGAATATTTGAATCTCAGATGCACAGAGAAAGTCAAACAACGATAGACATAATCATTATTACCAACTAAGCATGTACTTACCACGATATCTTGCTAGGAGATTTCAAACATACGCATGCCGTTCCATATTGAAATACTCCGCTCTACAATGACTATTATTCGACGGACAAAAACAACTGGCTATAAAATATAGTAGATCAGAGACAAGTGAACAAGAAGAACATCGAATAAAAGCTTGTAGCAAATACTTACAAGAGTCTCTGTTTTTCATATTTTCTCTGTATTCATATTGTACTTTTGTGCTTATCATATTTACTCTATGAGAGAGTTTGTATACATTTCAAATCATATTTTCATTGGATCTCAAGGTACAGGGACCTTGAGAGGGTAGATATCGTTACGAGAGAAGCATTTGAGAGAATTCCTAGGAGTACTTCCTGCTTGTAAGACTTACAAAGTACAAGCAGGAGAGAACATTGTTGCTCGTAAGACTTACAGAGGTAAAAGCAGGAGACAACGTTGCTGCTCATAAGACTTGAATACGTAAGCAAGAGAGAAAGGTTATAAGATTGTTTCTGCACATAAGACTTGTCATAAGGGGGAGAGAAAATTCTAGGTATTAGAATATTTCTGCTCGTAGACCATACAATGATGATTGATGTCTTGTGGCATTCTGAAAGCCCACTGAATCTTGGAAGAATAGTAAAAATTTCAATAGGTCTTGATCTCTGAGGATTAGACGTAGGCCTGGGTTTTAGGTCGAACTAGTTTGACTCTCCATGTGCTAATCTTTTCAACTCAACTCTATCTACAGTTATTTTCATATCATCGTATCAACTGAAAAATTTATCACATCACCCAATTCACCCCCCTCTTGGGCGAAGCTTGCCTCTTTCATCGTGAACGGGCATACTTTATGAATAACTATTGTTACTACTATGATTCTCATGAATCTCACTGTTTCCATTAAATGACATACAGCTAATGCAAGCAGCTTCAAGGACAAAGAGGTAATTGGTGATAAATAGAAGGTGGAGAGGAAGAATTTGAAAATTTTGTTGGTTATCTATATATAAATTTTGCTAAGACTTAGGATATTTTAGTAGCCTTATGTGGCTACATGTTTTGTATATGCATGTATATACATAACCATAGTAAAGCTAGTACTTGCAGTTGTAGTAGTAGAGGTAGCATAACATGAGTAGAATGGGGTAGTTTTAGTTGATCCATTATACGTATCGAAATGGTAATTACCTCTAGCATGATAAATTAACTAGGATTGGGCATTTCTATTTGAAAGGCCCATAGTTCAATCAACAACATACTAATTTATAAGCAGAGAAGCACTCTGATAATAATAAATAAAGCTCAAAATTGATCAGTCATAATGAAGTCGCAAATCATTATATAACCATTTTTTAAAGTTTTAAATTGTTTCTCAAAAAAGGCCATTCAATTACAAGTTCGAACCCTGTGTTGAAGTTGGGATTTTAAAGTTTTTTCAAAAGTGCATTTGTACTAGGATTGAATCCTGGCTTGGTGGTTCAAATTCATTATGTAAAAACTAATATGAATGACTTTAGAAATAAGAATGTCACACAATGGTCAAGGTTAGAGGTAAGAAGTATTCCATTTTATATCTCACTCAAGCTAAGATCCATATAGAGACTTTTAATTCAGTTGAATTACATGATAAAAATGTTCTTTGGCACAAGCGGCTATGTTATATGAGTGAGAAAAGAGTTGCATTGTTATCCAAGAGGAATTTATTGTCTAGATTAGAAGACATAAATTTGAATAAGTGTGATTATTATTTAGTAAAGAAGTAGAAAAGAGTGTCTTTTAAAAGCAACCCACCACAAAGAAAATCTAAAGTATTAGATTTAGTACACTCTGACATTTATGGCCATATGAAACTATGTCTCAAGGAGGTGCTTATTATTTTATGACTTTTATTGTTGATCATTCCATAAAGGTATGAGTTTACACTTTAAGATCAAAAGATCAAGTGTTATCTATTTTCAAACAATTTGAAGCCTCGGTTGAGAGAGAAACTGGAAAGAAATTGAAGTGTATACAAACTGACAATGGTGGTAATGAATACGTAGGTCCATTTGATGTTTATTGTAGAGAGCATAGAATTAGACATAAAAGAGTATCCAAAAAACAACATAGTTGAATGATTTGGCTGAGAGGATGAATAAAACGCTTGTTGAAAGAATTAGGTGTATGCTTCCACATGTTCGATTGCCAAAATCCTTTTGGGTTGAAGATTTGAATACTACAGCTTACATTGTTAACTTGTCACCATGTATTGCTTTGACCTTTGAGATGCCGGATAAAATTTGGTATGGTCAGAATGTTTCTTATAATCACTTACATGTGTTTAGTTGTAAAGCTTTTGTTCATGTTTCTAAAGATGAGAGAACAAAGCTTGATATAAAGACTAGAAAATGTATCTTTCTTAGTTATGGTAAGGGTGAGTTTAGTTATAAGTTGTATGATCTTGCTACGTAAAAGATTGTTGAAGTAAAGATATTCTTTACAAGGATGATCAATTTATGAAAGACCTTAATAAAGAAGATGAATCATCACCCTAGAATAGTTGTGTCAGATGGCTCTTATATAGTTCCCCACTTAGAATGGCAGGAACAACATGTAAGTGGTGCCTAAAACAATCAATAAGGTGAAGTTGATGATGATATTCCTGTTCCTGAAGTTAGAGTGGAACATGATAATGCTCGAATAGAGATTCCTGAAGGCACGTTAAGAAGGAGTACTAGAACTAATCAACCTTCTTCTAGTTACTATGTACATAAGTATGTTTAACTTATTGATGTAGGGGAACTAGAGTGTTATAAGGAAGCTAAGCAATTATATCTTCAGAAAGTTCATACAGATGATAATAGTGCTGATATGTTGACAAAACCATTATGGTAGGGGAAACTTGAGACTTTCATATTGATCACTGGAATGGTAAACCTCTTTGCATAGTTATTAGGTGGAGCTTTGTTGGACCATCAGATATCACTCCTATATGAAGCCAAAGTTCTAATTTTTGAGTTTTATTTATTTCCTATTTTATGTATTTCCCATTTTGTGTTTCCTATTTTATGAAAAGGAAAGAAATAGATAAAGAATCCTAATATGGGTTATGTTGGCTGTCATATTTTTGTGTGAGGGGAAAAAAGGAAGATTCTTGGTAGCTATTTATGAGAGAGAATATTTTTCTCAATTTATCAGCTTGAATGGTTTTGACTTAGGTGATGATTAGAAGGCGATTTCTTATTGATTGATCATAATAGTTCTAGATAGGCAGAACTTCATTCTAGATTGTCAGATCATCCATTGGAGTCTTTTATTTTCCTAGAATTGTTGTGAACTTGTCCGTTCATGTCTGCTGTAGAGTTTTCTGAGTGACTTTGATCAAGTCGACAATCAGATGGTGATTTTTGATCTAATTACCCTGAATTTTTTATGGCTGTGCTTGAGATATATAGATCTTGAATCTTAATGGTGGGATTATAGATTGGAGCTCCCTAGTCTCTCTAGATTTTGCATGAACGTTGGTATACGTTATGTGATTGTAGCCTTCGCGTTTGTTGATTTCTAACACCCGTAAATTGTATCTTTCCCCAAAAGATACGTATTTAATTGCTCTATTTGCTTTTCTATTTTTATAAATATAATCCTTTAGTGATTTTTGTAGATGAAGGGAATTTATTATCATCCTATAGTTGAGCTTTGTATTAGAGCATTAAACATTATATTCCTTTTGAAGATAGTGGAGTCTTTTTGATCGTGCCTGTTTGCTTTCTCACTCATATTAAGGGGGAGATTTTTCCAACTTAAATTCTTGTGTCTCTATTTATTTTTTTTTCTCATTTTATTTTTTACTTTTATTTACTCTATACAATCCTTTTTTATTAAGAAGATTTAATATTCACTATGCTCTTCCTAACATAGGTTAGGAGGGCACTAGTAAAATTATAGAATTAAATCTTTTTTGCCAAATATAAAATTATAACATCGTCTCATATGATTCAAAGATATCATAATATTTCTTATCTTATCTATAAACTAATAATAAATACAAATAATTTTATATTATTAACCACAAAAGTAATTTTTAATAGTGTTCTCCCATGATGACATCGCACGTAGGGACGCTATAGCCACGTGACCACATAATCTAGATTAGTACAATCAATCTCTAGTTATTTTTTCAGACTTGGAAGCTACATCTTCTATCCCATTTTTCCTGTCAGAAATCTATCAATTTCTTCAGATTCAGTCTCTCAGCTGCGTTATTGTTACATTTATTCCCTACGCTTCATCACTAGATTCATGGCATATTGTAAGTCCATTTGCTTCTTTCTTTGTGTTTTTGACAACTCTCACTGGATATCATGTTCCATTCGGGTTTACCTTCAAATAGTATGGAAAATATCATCTTGTAGAAGAAATGATTCATTGGCACTTTTCAGATTCAAGATTTGTTTTTTCTAATATTTTGTCTAAATAATGATCATCGAACTGCACTTCTGATAAAGGGAAGAGGGGGAAAAACAAAGAATTAGGGATTGTTGTTTATGAAGCTTGGTTTTGATTAAAGGATCTGTAAAAATGTAAGGAGGGTATGGTCAAAATTCCGGATCCATAGATAAGACAAGGGTTTTAGATGTTAAACCTTTGCGTACTTTGAAACCAGTGTTTCCATATTCAAGTCAGGCTATTTCCTTTGATGGCGCCTATCCCACTTGGTTTTATTCCATTTCACCATTTGGTGCATCTCAAGGACCTCAAAAATCGCCTCCTAGGGTTCCCATGCCAACTCCTTCATGTCTTTTAGAAGCTCTGACACTGGAGAAGCTGAGATTCTTGGAGCTTCCAATAAAGGAAGATACTGATAGCAATGCAGCACTAAACAAATTCAAATCCACCAAAAAGAAGCCTAAGATAAGTTAAGATTTGCAAGTTGACATGAGTTCTTTATTAGGCATTGGCAAAAATGAGCATGAAGATGGTAATCGATGAAAGAGGCAAGCCTCACCCAAAAGGCGGGTGAATTGGGTGATGTGATGAAGAGAAAGTAGAGATAAGAGAATTTGCATACAGAGAGTTGTACTAGTTCGGCCTAGCCCCAGGCCTACATCCAATCCTCGGAGATCAACACCTCTAAGATTTTCACTAATCTTCCAAGATTCAGTCGGCTCTCGGAACACCGTAAGACAAAACTATCCTTGCAAGGACTACGAGCAGAAATATTCTACACTAAGAATTTTCTCTTCCCCGTACGACAAGTCATATGAGTAGAACAATTCCTATGACCTTTCTCTCCTGCTTATGTATACAAGTCTTACGAGCAGTAACTTTCTCTTTTGCTTACACCCCTATAAGTCTTACGAGCAGCAATATTCTCTTCTACTTGTACCTTGTAAGTTTTATGAGCAGAAAGTCCTAACAGGAATTTTCTCTACAGCTTTACCTGAAAGGAAATCTACCCTCTCAAGGTCCCTTTACCTTGACATCAAAAATACAATTGAAATGTGTTTACAAAACTCTCTCACATAGTGGATATGATAATCACTGAAGTACAATATGAATAAAGAGATAAATATAAAAGCAAAGACTCTTGTAAGTTTTTTGATATATGCTCTCATGTCATGTTCTTCTATCTTGACTTGTCTCTGATGGTCTGTATTTATAGTAAGTCTAAAGTAGGCATTGTGTAAAGTGTCGTTAAGCATCATCATGTTCCATTATGAAACTAAATGCCACGTTATGGAGCGGGATATAAGCATTTGTGTTTTTAGACATTCGTTTATAGTGGGTCAACTGCATGTGATGACAGTTGTCCGGCAGTCGATGTGTAATTATTATGTTTACCATGTTAGATCTCATGTTTTGATGATAACAAAAGAATGGTATGAAAAAGAATTGTCTAATAAATAAGTTTGAACAAAGTAATAACAGGATAAGCATCACTTGAAGTAAGCATTGGAGTAATGAAGAAAGACCAAGAGAAAAAGCTGAGAAACTTGATCAGAAGCAAGTTTTCTAAAGCATTACTCGAGTAGCTACTCGAGTAATGAGACAAAACTTGAAGTACCCAGAGACAACTTCCAGTAACATGCCAATGTTACTCGAGTAGGTACTCGAGTAATATTGTAAGTATTTTCTAGTTGCTCTCGGCCTGCCAATGTTACTCGAGGAGCTATTCGAGTAACCAGGTAAAAAACTTGGAGTTGCTCTCAACCTGCCAATGTTACTCGAGAGGTACTCGAGTAACTATGTAAAGATTTTCAAGTTACTCTCGGCCTGCCAATGTTACTCGAGCAGCTACTCGAGTAACTCTGTTTCTGAAATTGTGGAGCTCTCGGCACTTTGTACTACTACCAATGTTACTCGAGGAGCTACTCGAGTAACGCACTGAAGTAAGTGAAAACTTGAAGGTGGTACCCGATTAACGTGATATAATTTTATCTTATTTTCCTCGAGTCATTCCTCTAGTATGCAAGTATTTAATGTTCTATTTTAAGTGGATTCCTCGAGTAGGTACCCGAGTATGCAGAAATCTTTTCAAGGAAAACCTCAAGTCATTACCCGAGTAAGTGGTGCCCAAAGAGTAAGTTTACTCGAGTAAGCACTCGAGTAACAAGGTAATTGCTCTCGGCCTTGAAATCCTGCCAATATTACTCGAGTAAAGCATCAAGTAACCAAAATTTTATTTGAAGGTTTACTCGAGTTGGTACCCGAGTAACTCATAAAGTTGTGAGTGCATTACTCGAGTAGGTACCCGAGTAAACATATATTTTTAAAGGTTTGAAAATTGGTTATTCCATGCACTACCCGAGTAATCTTGTATTTATTCATTGACTTGCAGTTGATCAAAGATTTCCCGATGATACTTGAGTAGATACTCGAGTAAACTTCAAGGGATACTCGAGTAAGCAAACCCAGAAATCATTCAAACGTTCATTGATTTATTTCCTATATGATTAATATTTCATTGTATTAGTATTCTAAGCCTATTTACAGATGAACAATGAAGAAATCATGTCAAGTAATGGAAGTCAAATGAAACGTTCAAATGCCAACAACCGCCAACGGATATTTTTCAAAAACTAGAAAAGTCAATAGTGGCTGCGCACTCTCCAACGGACGAAAGAAAGTATTCCAACGGTCTTCACCAACATATCTATATATATGGGAACATCCAAACTGAGAAAGAACAACAAGAACACACACAAACGAATTATCAAGTTCATTGCTCTGTCTTCACGTTGAAATTATATTTATATGCTTCAGTGATTCTTATTCACTCTGTAAGAGAGATATTTCATTCAAACTCAATATTTGTTATTGAGATAACTTAAGGTTGTGGAACCTTGAGTTGGGATTGGATTACAACTTGTAAGGGGGAGCGAGTGTCCAGGTGAAGGAACTTGCTTGTACTGAGGTGCCAAGAACCCACTGAATCTTGGAAGTTATAGTGGAACTCTCAGAGAAGCTCTGAGGACTGGACGTAGGTCAAAGTGGTTGTGACCGAACCAGTATAACTCTCGGTGTACACTTCGGTGATATTTCTCCTTACTCCTTACTGTTTTAATTCCACTGTTAAAGCTTTACATTTCCGACGAAATTTTAGTATCACCCAATTCACCCCATCTTGGGTGAAACGCTTGTTCTAACATACCATAATTGACTCTCTCTTTTGAATCTATAATCTGAATGTTCATTTTCCTGTTTCACACTAGAATATATGTTAGATGACATTTAGGTATCATAACATATGAAAACATAATGAATAAATATCATTTAACCATATTCGGATTGTTCGACGTGACTCTGTATTGCATTCTACTTCTAAGCCAGATGAATTTTAGTTCTTCCTTTACACTAGAGTGTACATAAAACTCATACTCGAGTGTCACATTTCACACTCAAGTTCTCTTTGAAATTTGCATGCCTATACAGAGTAAACGTGATCAAAATTTCAAGTACATGAGATACATTTCAAGTGTTGGTGCCCACACTTGAGTTCTTGAGCCACACTTTAGTGTACTTAACTGTTATCACATTTTTAGGTTGTTTGTACCAAGCACTTGCAGGAGTAAGCTTTGCACTTACAAGAGTGTTCATGCCACACTTGAGTGTATAATCATGAACTCGAGTGCTCAAGCTATTCAGCACCTCTTTACTTGTTACTGTAGAAAGTGTAAAGTTTGCACTGGAAGTGTAAGTCGACACTTGAGTGTCTTACCCCTCACAAGAGTGCACCATCACATGTCAATTTGATAAGTTTTCTAATTCTACTTCAATATTCAAATCTTCAATGGCTCACTTAAAAGTGTTTCTGTAGGACTTGAGACTTGGTCCCTCACTTGAATGCATATACAGACACTCGAGTACCTTCATGGTTTCAGGATCTTGTTTCCTCTCAGGTAAGCACTTTCAGGACTTTACTTTCTAGACTCAAGTGTATTTCTTACCAACACTCAAATGTTGATCCAAAACTCAAGTGTACTAGGTAGTTTATGGTTCTACTTCACTCTCTGTGAAACACTTCCACAACTGCACTTTCTGAACTCTAGTACTATAGCTCCTAACACTCGAGTGCATCACATGAGCTCAAGTGCATTAGTAGAATTTCAATTTTTGGGCCAGCTTCTGTCTTATACTTGCAAGAGTGTGAAGCTATAATCGAGTGTTCATGCTTTCAGAACTTAAGTGTTTTCTCCAAACTTAAGTACATCAGTCATTTTCCACATCAACTTTATGTAAACTTGTGAAATGCATTTGATAATTGAATGGACTAATTTTTTCAACTTCAAAACATAAATTCCTTTGTAAAACTATATATTAACATCTTGTTATCATTAAAGCATGGATTCTAACATTCTCCCCTTTTTGATAATGACAAAACCTTAGTGATGGATTTGAAAACTTAATTGACTTGTAAAACTTATTGAAAGCTCTTATTTAATTTTCAAATGTATAAACACCAAAGTTACCATAGAACAAAGTTGTTTGCTACTGTTTGGCATTTTTCATCAATTTCTCTGCAAGATTTTCACTGTAATACTTTGAACAAGATCAAGTCATATTATCTGATTTAAAAGCATAATATAACTTCAAAATTAACAATTGAACAATAAAATTGAACAATAATATAACTTCATTCCATTAATTCAAATTTCATTACATAGTTTAACAAAACATGAAAAGCTTAAAATACATGAATAGTTTAAAAAAGGTCCCCAAGCTCCCCCTTAATCTATGACCCCTATCAAAAGCTCCAAAAGCATAAATCCCATCTCTCCTTCTTCTCCCTCGTTTTGTCGTCATTAGAAAAGTGAGGTTGAGGGAAAGAACTAGGATCAGTATTAAGAGCAAGATATGATGGAGTATATAAGACCAATGTAGTAGAGGGATCAATAGGGTCTAGCACAAAAGGTAAGCAAGATGGCTGAGTAGTAGGTTGCTGAGAGGACTGACCATTAAATGTGACATCCACAATGGCTGAGGTGATAGGATCAGTGTATGTAAATAGCACTGTGGTGGTGGCTGGTGTAGTTATGGATGGAGATGCAGAGGTAGTCAGTTGTGGTTTAGAGGTCTGAGGGATAGGGGCAGCATGAACAGGTAGGTGAGTGTGCAAAAATTCTCTAGTTCATTCAGTTGCTTTATGTGATCCTCTTATGTCTTAATTATTATATCGAAGTTGAAATTGGTCTTATCTACCAATTTGAGGACTTGAGATTCTATCTTATCCACTAATTTCTCATACTCTGCAAATAACTCCTTATTCAGGCTGCCCATTGGTTTATTGATCACTTCTGACACAGCCTTGTATTGATGCACCAAAGAACTAAGGAGAGGGAGATGAAGATCTACCTCTTGCAAATGATTGAGCCTCATCAGCCTTTAAAGGTATGGTCTCTCATTATGGTACAAGTGTTTTGCTGAGAGGAAAAGATAGCCCCATATGATTCATCTGAGTCATACCAAATCTGGGTATCTTGACCTTTTCTTTTCCTTCCAAATACCAAATTTTGTTATGGTGAGGGATGAGGGATCCAAGTTGAGGATATGGAATGGTGGTTGATCTGGATGAAGAGAATCTGAATCTTCTCATTTTACTAAAGATTAGTTCTTCTATATTCCTATGTAGGCCGGCAAGAAAAGAAGCCAACAAGTTGTAAGCCCTATGGGCAAAGTGTGTGAAATTCTTGGATTTATTTATGATGGTGTGAGTGTAGATATAGTGAAGGGCATGGTTAGAGTTTGGCATTATGATAGGCTTGATATTCAAAGGGTCTATTGGTTTACTCGGTCTCAATAATTAGAAAATTTGGTAAGGTTTGAACTCTTGGGCTGGATTAAAAGGTGGTATGATATAGCCAAGATGGTGTTTATAAGAGAGGGGGTAATCATTACAGATTTGCCACATACAGAAGTAATAATCCCTTCTTCTATTAATTCACCATTCTCAGATTTAATGTTTTTTAGCTTCATATTACAATAAAAAGTTTTAACAACCGTAGGTGAATAGATTAGGTGCATAATAAGCCAGACTTGATAAAATGCAAGGGATGGTCTAAGGTTTAGGCCACAATGATCATTCCGATAATCTAGGTCTACATATACCACAGAGCAAAAACTATGACCAAACAATTCAGTGTCATATACCTTCTTGTTGAAAGGTTTCAATTCCTGGTTATTGAAATTTTTTGGAGGGACAGGATCAAGTTCTTCTTCCTCCTGTGCTTAAGAGGTGGCTGGTGCTACCTACTATAAACTACCACAGCTAAACAATCTAGGAATGTGATAAGATGCAGAGGCATCAGTTTTGGAGGGAATCTTGCTAACCAAGGCATCTAGCTTCGCCTGTTCTATTGCTTGTCAGAGTTGTCTGTCAACTTCACTATCAGAGGAAGATTCTTCTAGGACTTCCATAGTCTTCTTATTCCCTTTTCCTTGTACCTCCTTTATTTTTGACCGAGTCACTATTGGTTCTTTAATTGTACTCCCTTAGCATTCTTCGGATAAGGTTGAATATCCTTTACTTATAGTCTAGGATGCTTCTTCTTTATAGGAGTCACCTTCTTCTTGGTGACAATAGGCTTTGAAGGAGGAGGTGGTGTTGGTATTGAAGATGGAGTCAGAGTTAGAGCTGGTGTCGGTGTTGCCATTAGCGTTGGGGTCTTGGTGGAGAATGAATGAGAATGAGACGATGAAGATAATAAGGAAGATTCCTGAGTTACCTAGGGTACTTTTATATGAACCATTTTAAAGAATTAAAGAAAACATAGGATTTGGTGAATTCATAGCAAGTATTGATTAGGGCACAAAAGTGAAGATTGAAAGGAAAAATCTGACATTTAAAGTGAATTGGAGGGTTGCAACTGATGATTGATAGCAATAGAGGTGTAGTTTCAGTGGGTAACTGTTGAAATTGAACGGGTGTTCATTTTGAGTGAAGAGAGACATTCGAGTGAGACGAAAGAGTGAGATGTTTGAGCTTTTAGACCTTCTAATATAAACCCCTAACACTCAAGTATCTTGCTTATGCACTCGAGTGTAATGTTTTACTAAAATTTTAAAAAAAATGTAGTTGCATACCTAGTTTGTGTGTAGCTTGTAGATACTGAAGTTTATTTTTCCATCCTAATGTATCTTTGTGCTCAAGTCCTCTAAGATTACTTGAGTAAACCATGCTTTTGATTTCAAGTTTCTCTACATTTTTTTTCTATACTCGAGTTTGTCACCAACACTTTTAAGTGTATTCTTTTCTGCACTCGAGTGTTACCCCAGCACTCGAGTGTGGGTTAACACTTTTGATGAACTTAAGTGTTTATTTAGAGTTTATGTACTTTCTGTCATCCCTGTTTTATAGAGTGAAAGCAAAGTATATGATTCTTAAATGTGGACTCGAGTGTTCATTATGAACTGAGTTCCATTACTTGTACTCGAGTGTTCTCCTTGCACTCAAGTGTCATACCAAGTTTTCATGTAACTACTATTTTAGTGATCGTAAACATAACATTTCTGCAAAACAAATTTTCACTTACTCTGATGCTTAAGTTGGTAATGTAATCATCAAAACATGTACATAAACATATGCTAAACATAATTAATAACAAGTAAATCTTACAACTCATTGGGATTAACCATTCCCAATTCCTCTGTATATATAGAAATTGATCTTTAGCTATCAACTTTGTGAATTATATATAAAAATTGATCTTTAGCTATCGGCTTTGTGAATATATCAGTTACTTGAAGATTTGTAGGAATGAACTATACTTTGACATCCTTCTTTTAAACATGATCTCGAATAAAGTGATGTCAAATATCTATGTGCGTGCTTGGTTCTTCAATACTGTACAGGATTCTTGGCCAAGCTTATGGTGTTGGTATTGTCGTGGTAAGTAGGTATCTCCTTCAAGAAGATTCCTAAGTCCTGAAGTTGTTGCTTTAGCCATAGTACTTGAGAACAACAACTTGTTGTAGCTATATATTCAGCTTTACTAAAGGATAACGAAACTGTGTTCTGCTTTTTGTTGAACCATGAGACCAAAAAGCCTCCAAGAAATTGACATTGTCTACTTGTGCTCTTTATGTCAATTTTATATTCTCCATGATCAGAATATGAATAGGCCATCAAGTATTCATTTCCTCCTTGAGGGTACATAGGCCAAGTTTTGCACTATCTCCCAAGTACTTGAAGATTCTCTTTACAGTTTCTGCATGTGATACCTTAGGAGCAAATTAATACCTTGCACACATCCCAACATTGAATTGTATATCTAGCCTACTTGCTGTTAGATAGAGTAATGACCCAATCATTACTCTATATTTAGTAATGTTAAAGTCAGGGCCTTTCACATCGGCATCCAGCAGAGTGGTTATGCTTATTAGAGTGTCAGCTAATAAGTAAAATATTTGCATATTTATTTTCCCTTATATGATGATTTTCTGGATGATATTTGAGCTCAATTTAATGAATTTGGGTATAATTAATAAATAAGTAATGATTTTGGTATGAAATAGAATTTCTTGAAAAATACTAAATCAAACCCTCTTTCAGTTTTCAGGTAATATCTGGAGCTCTAGATGTCAAATTGGGATGTACTATATATGGATAAAATGCTAAGAAATAGCTCTACAACTTTTATGTTACGACTAAAACCCAGTTCTATCTCTAAGGGTTTCGAATTTTGCTTGGATATTAAGAGTGGGAATCATCTACCATTCCACCAACCATTCCATCTATTACATTTCATCTACCACCTCATCTCTCTTTTCACCTACTACTTCATCTACCACATTTAATCTACTATCTCATCTCCTTTTCATCTACCACTTCATCTACCATACTCCATTCCTCCCTATATATAGCCATCCTCTCCTTCACATTCTACATATCAATTCATATCCATTACTCTCCTCTCTTCTCCACTTACATACCAATTCATATCCATTACTCTCTTCTCTTCTCCACTTACACACCAATTCATATCTATTACTCTCATCTCTTCTCCACTTACACAACCAATTCATATCCATTACTTTCCTCTCTTCTCCACTTAAATACCATTATCTGAGAATTAATATCATGCATTGTATTTGTTTCTTGCATGCCTCCTACATGGAAAGTTTTACCTCCTACATGGAAGGCTAGATTTTTCTATTTTCATGCATGTTGTGGTTCTATTTTTATTGAATAATTACATTTATTGCAATGTTTATAAAGTTTTCAATTTATTTTATTTTTGTTTTTAATTTAATCATGGGCTAAATTTCCATTTTCCTACGGTGATAACGTAGCTTACTAATGACCGATTGAATCTTAACTTATTAAATCTAGTTTGAAGTTTTCCTTCATGATTGAGTTTTAATTATTGTTCTTAATGCTTTCAATTGATTAGCCACCTTTTGAATGATTCCAATATGTATGTTGAGACTGGAAGGAGATGCATGTGTATAGATCCTATAATTAAAACCATAACTTGCATATGAAACAGGAATATATTCATATGAGTTGTGTAGTCTTAATGAGTTCCATAAATCTTAATGCATAATTAATTGCTTAAATTCATATAGGAATATATTGGATTAGCAATTAATTATAGAATTACTTGACCTTGGAAGAGGCTAGTAATTAAAATAGGGAAATTTGACTATTAATCATATGGAATAAATTGGGCTAGAATAGATAAGTGATTTATTCTGGAATTTGTTGCGTGAAATTTGCCCCCTAGGACTTTTTCTCATAGTTGTTTCATATCATTTGCATCCATATTTAATCATTTTTTTTTACTCTCAATTAACAACTAATCGATCGACTAAATAAAATTAAAATTACCCATTTTGGAACTTAGTAATCAATCCTTATGGGAAAGATACTCTACTCACTTCTATATTACTTGTTTATGATAGTGTACACTTGCACTATTTAATAGACAATTTACACTCGTAACAAGTTTTTGGCACCGTTGCCGGGATTGTAGTCATTAAAATCAATACCAAGTAATTTTAATACTAATTTTCTCTTTATATTATATTTGTTTTTCTTTTTGGTATTTTGTGTTTCTTTTCAGGCTTTTGCTTAGTGTATGACCAAATCGAAGGAGACTAAACTACAACCTCTTGATTCTGAGATCAAAAGAACTTGTTGAAGAAATTGAAAAGTTCAAAAGCAGTCTCCTTCAATCCTAATCAATCCGATGGCAAATCCGGAGGGAGAAACAACATATACTAAAACACTCTATGACTATGCAATACCAACAGTCATAGGGACAAATTATGGAATTAGAAGACCACCAGTAACAACTAACAAATTTAAAATCAAGTGTACAATTATCCAGATATGCAAGCAAATCAGTTTGGTGGTTTACCAATAGAAGATCTTAATGCACAAATAGCCAACTCCCTAGAAATCTGACACATTCAAGCATAATGGTGTTACTGATAATGCCATTAGACTTAGACTTTTCCCTTTCTCACTCAGGGATAAGCTAAGAGCTGGTTACAATCACTACCAGTGGAAAGCATAACTACATGGGATCTCATGGCGCAAAAATTTTGGAGAAATACTTTCCTTAAGCAAAAACTGCTAAATTGAGGAATGAAATTGCCACATTTATCCAGTATGAACAAGAAAGCCTCCATGAAGCATGTGAAAGATACAAGGAGTTGCTAAAAAGATGACCTCATCATAGGTTACCAAATTGGTGGCAACTGCAAACTTTTTAGAGTGGGATGATGCTCATCTCTAGAATTCTTGTAGATACTAAATCTGGAGGACCTTTAATAGGAAAAAACATAGATGATGCTGACAATCTACTTGAGGAGATGGCAGCCAATGCATATCAATGGCCTTTTGAACGTAGCAATTCAAAGAAAGCACTTGGAGTATACGAGCTGGATGTCCTTACAACTTTGTCTTCTCAAGTTGCATCTATATCCAAGCAAGTAGGATCATTAAAAACCCAAGCAAATGTAATCAGCACTCCTATTGAAGCTTGTGATCAATATGGAGGACCTCATGTGAGCACGCAATGTCAAGAAGGACACTCATTCATGCCGGAGCAAGTTCATTTAATCAAAAATCAAAGAAATGACCCATTTATAAACACCTACAATCTAGGTTGGCGAAATCATCCAAACTTTAGTTGGAGGAATAATCAAAATGCATTTAAGCCGCAAGGGAACTACCAGCAACAAGCTCTTCAACAACCAAATCCACCAAGCATAAAGTAAATGTGGAAGATGTATTGGCTCAATTCATAGCTAGGACTGATACAACAATCAAAAGCCAAGACACCTCAATAAAGAACTTGGAGATCCAGATAGGCCAAATTACAAATATGATGAATTCCAGGCAACCAGGAACTCTACCAAGTGACACTAAAAGAAACCTAAGAGAACATGTGAAGGCTGTTGCACTAAGAAGTGGTAAAGAATTGAAAGATCCTGTAATTAAGAAGAAGGATGACGGATAAAAGAAAGAAAGCAGAGAAGAACATAAGGAGGAAGTACAAGAAGAGAAGGAGGATGACGTAATACCAGGAAGAATCAGCTTTCTAGATAATCCTCCTCCATATGTACCACCAGTTCCATACCCTCAGAGACTCACGAAAGCAAAGTTAGACAAGCAGTTTGGCAAGTTTTTGGAAGTTTTCAAAAAGTTACGTATCAATATTCCTTTTGCAGATGCTCTTGCCCAAATGCCCAGTTATGCAAAATTCATAAAAGACATTCTCTCAAATAAGTGTAAGCTTGAGGAATTTGAGATAGTTGCACTTACTGAGGAGTGCAGACCTATTCTCTAAAAGAAATTACCTCCCAAGTTGAAAGACGCAGGAAGCTTTTGCATACCTTGCACTATAGGTCAATGTCACTTTGAAAGAGTACTTTGTGACCTTGGAGCAAGTGTAAACCTCATGCCTCTATCTGTCTACAACAAACTCGATCTTGGAGAGGTGAAGCCGATCATAGTTTCATTACTTTTGGCGACCGATCAATAAAACATCCGAGGGGTATCTTAGAAGATGTGCTGGTGAAGGTAGACAAACTTATATTTCCAACTGATTTCATAATACTCATATGGAAGAAGACAAATAAATTCCTATCATTCTTGGAAGGTCATTCCTAGCAACTGGGAGAACATTATTAGATGTGCAACAGGGGAAGTTAACCTTGTGAGTTCAAGATAATCAAGTATCCTTTAATATCTTCAAGGCTTTATACTTTCTAAATGAAGGTGACACCTGTTACAGAGTAGATACATTGACCAGCTGCACAAAAGACATGATGGACGAAATTTGCATGGATCAACCATTAGCAACGGGAATGGTAAATGTATCAAAATCTACTATTCCTGAAGTCTTGGAGCAGATTAAGTACCTAGAAGCAAATTCCCCAATTTTTATCAAAACAATATTTGAAGATCTGGAGGAAAGGCCGAGTAAGCCGGTGTCATCAAAAGAGAAACCACAAGTACTGGAGTTGAAAGTACTGCCATCCCACTTGAAGTATGTTTATCTGGGAGAAAATTTAACACTACCAGTAATCGTCTCGCAGGTTTTACTCCTGATGAACAAGAAAAGTTATTAAGAGTCATAAGGGAGTATAAAACAGCATTTGGATGGTCAATAGCTGATATAAGAGGGATTAGTCCTTTAATTTATATGTATAAGATCTTGATGTAGGACAACTATAAGCCATCAGTTGACCACTAAAGAAGACTCAATCTGAAAATAAAGGAGGTAGTGAGAAAGGAGGTAATAAAGTGACTAGATGCTGGCATCATTTATCCAATATCTGACAGTCAATGGGCAAGTCCAGTTCAAGTTGTGACAGTGGTGCCTAATGAAAAAAATGAATTGATTCCACAACGAATGGTGACTGGATGAAGTATATGCATCGACTACAGAAAGATCAATAAAGCCACCAAAAAATATCACTACCCTCTACCATTTGTAGACCAGATGCTTGACAAACTAGCTAGGAAAGCTTATTATTGTTTCCTGGACGGGTACACAGGATATAATCAAATTACAATTACACTGGAGGATCAAGAGAAAACAACTTTTACATGTCTATATGGTACCTTTGCCTTTAGAAAGATGCCATTTAGACTATGTAAAGCACTAGCAACATTTCAAAGGAGTATGATGGCAATCTTCTCAGACATGGTGGAAAGGTTCATTGAGGTGTTTATGGATGATTTTTTAGTTTTTGGAGAATCATTTGATCATTGTCTTTTAAATCTGGCAAAAGTCCTACAACATTGTATAGAGACAAATTTGGTTCTAAATTGGGAGGAATGCCATCTCATGGTGAAAGAAGGAATCATACTGGGTCACAAGGTATCTGCTCAAGGCATTGGAGTAGATCGAGCTAAGATTGAAATAATTAAAAAGCTACCACCTCCTTCCTCAATCAAGGGTATTCAGAGGTTTTTGGGACATGCTAGCTTTTATAGAAGATTCATCAAGGAATTCTCAAAAATCACATAGCTACTGTGCATGCTGTTAGAGAAAAACACTCCCTTTGCGTTTAATGAGGAGTGCTTATCAGCCTTCCAAACTTTGAAAAGTGCCTTTCTCACTATTCATTTTAGCTCCAGATTGGAACCTTCCATTCAAAATGACGTGCGATGCAAGTGATTAGTAGTTGGAGCTATTTTAGGCCAAAGAAAAGACAAGGTCTTTCACGCCATCTACTATGCTAGCAGGACACTCTCAGATACACAGCTAAATTATGCAACAACAGAAAAGGAGCTATTAGTAGTTGTGTTTGCATTCGACAAATTCAGAGCCTACTTGATCGGGTTAAAGGTCATTGTCTGGATGGACCACTCAGCAATCAAATACTTGATTGAGAAGAAAGACTAAACCTAGACTGATCAGATAGGTGCTTCTCCTATAAGAATTTGACTTGGAGATCAAAGACAAAAAGGGGACCGAGAATCTCATTGCAGATCATCTTTCTCAGTTAGAAACACTGAACAGAATCACCAATCTAGGAGAATTTCCTAGATGAGCAACTTTTTATCATGTAGTCACAACCTATCCCATGGTATGCTAATTTTGTGAATTATTTGGCAAGCGAAGTAACGCCTTATAAAATTTCTAAAGTGCAAAAGAAGAATTTTCTGGCTGATGTAAGGCATTACTTTTGGGATGATCCGTTCTTATACAAACAATACCCAAATCGAATTATCAGGTGATGTGTTCCTAAAGAAGAAATGGACAACATCTTAAATCACTACCATTCATCCCCATATAGTGGTCATTTTGAAGCAAATAGAACAGCTATTAAAGTCCTTCAATCAGGATTTTAATAGCCTATACTCTTCAAGGATACCTACAAAATGATGGCAACTTGTGACAAATGTCAAAGAACAAGAAATATCTCAAGGAGACACGAAACCCCTTTCACTAACATCTTAGAAGTTGAGCTCTTTGCTGCTGGCTTTCTTACAAATAATTCTTGAGTAGTTGTGAAGTTCTTAAGGAAGAATATTTTTACAAGATTTGGAGTGCCTAGAGCTATTATCAATGATGGAGGAAGGCATGATTGTAATCAGCAGCTTCATTCGGTATTGGCTAAATATGAAGTAACTCATAAGGTTGCAACTCCATATCATCCGTAAACTAGCGAACAAGTGAAAATCTCAACAGGGAACTGAAATGGATCTTAGAGAAGATAGTAAATTCCAATCGGAAGGACTAGGCACAAAAATTAGATGATGCACTTTGTGTTAGAGCAAGCGTTTCACCCAAGAGGGGGTAAATTGGGTGATACTAAAAAATTCGTCAGAAATATAATACTTTGACAGTGAATTTAAAACAGTAAAGAGAAAGGAAAAATATCACAGAAGTTTACACCGGGTGTTATACTGGTTTGGCCACAACCACTTTGACCTACGTCCAGTCCTCAGAGCTTCTCTAAGAGTTTCACTATAACTTCCAAGATTTAGTGGGTTCTTGGCACCACAGTACAAGCAAGTTCCTTCGCCTGGACACTCGCTCCCCCTTACAAGTTGTAATCCAATCCCAACTCAAGGTTCCACAACCTTAAGTTATCTCAATAACAAATATTGAGTTTGAATGTAATATCTCTCTTACAGAGTGAATAAGAATAACTGAAGCATAGAAATACAATTACAACGTAAAAACAGAGCAATGAACTTGATGATATGTTTATGTGTGTTCTTGTTTTTTTCTCTGTTTTAATGTTCCCATATATATAGATATGTTGGTGAAGACCGTTGGAACATTTTCCTTTCGTCCGTTGGAGAGTGCGCAGCCACTATTGACTTTTCAGTTTTTGAAAAATATCCGTTGGCGGTAGGTGGGATTTGAACTTCTCATTTGACTTTCTTTGCTTGATATGATTTCTTCATTGTTCATCTGTAAATAGGCTAAGAATACTAATACAATGAAAGATTAATCATATAGTAAGCAGAATAATGAACGTTGGAATGATTTCAGAATTTCTGGGTTTGCTTACTCGAGTAACTACTCGAGTATCCCTTGAAGTTTACTCGAATACTTACTCGAGTATCATCGGGAAAACTTTAATCAACTTCAAGTCAACAAACAAACAAATATAAGATTACTCGGGTAGTGCATGGAATAAACTAAATCTCAAACCTTTGTAAATAGTTGTTTACTCGGGTACCTACTCGAGTAATGCACTCTTTTCTTCATAGGTTACTCGGGTACCAACTCGAGTAAACCTTCAAATAATCTTTTGGTTACTCGATGCTTTACTCCAGTAATGTTGGCAGGATTTCAAGGCCGAGAGCACTTCAAGTTTGATTACCTTGTTACTCGAGTACATACTCGAGTAAACTTACTTTTTGTGCATAACTTACTCGAGTAATGACTTGAGGTTTTCCTTCAAAATATCTCTGCATACTCGAGTACATACTCGAGTAATACACTTAAAATAAAATATTAAATACTTCCATACTAGAGTAATGACTCGAGGAAAGTAAGATAGAATAAGATCAAGTTATTCGAGTACTACCTTCAAGTTTTCACTTACCTTAGAGGGTTACTCGAGTAGCTCCTCGAGTAACATTGGCAGTGGTACAAAATGCCGAGAGCACCACATTTTCTGAAACAGAGTAACTTGAGTACATACTCGAGTATCATTGGCAGGCCGAGAGCAACTTGAAAACTTTTACATGGTTACTCGAGTACCTACTCGAGTAACGTTGGCAGGCTGAGAGCAACTCCAAATATTTACATGGTTACTCGAGTAGTTACTTGAGTAACATTGGCAGGCCGAGAGCAACTTGAAAACTTTTACACTATTACTCGAGTACTTACTCAAGTAACGTTGTCTGGTTACTGGAAGGTGCCTCTGGTTACTTCAAGTTTTGTCTCATTACTCGAGTACGTACTCGAGTAATGCCTTAGCAGAATTGCTTCTGATCAAGTTTCTCATCATTTTCTCTTGGACTTTCCTCATTACTCCAATGCTTACTTTAAGTGATGCTTATCCCTGTTATTACTTTGTTTAAACTTATTTATTAATCAATTCTTTTTCATACCAATCTTTTGTTATCATCAAAACATGAGATCTAACACTTTGGGCTTATGGAACTGCCTTTAAGACATTAATTGGTACATCTCCATATCAATTGGTCTACAGAAAAGCATGCCATCTTCTAGTAGAAATGGATCACACAGCATATTGGGCAATAAAGCCTTAAAGAATGAATGTCTGCTATAAATGTGTAAGGTGGACATGTAATCAATGTTGTAGGAGTAAAGGTATGGTTTCTATAAATCGAGAAGATAAAATTAAATTTATAAAGGATGGATTGAGTAAGGAGTCCCTGGATGATATCATTAAAACTCTTGAGAGGCATCCAAGTAGTTATGTTCATTATATTCTTCTTGATTTAGTGGACGTATTTAACCAATAAAAATGGTGCTACTGTCTTGGGAATCTGACGTTAAAAGACCCTATTTGCCAGTTTAAAAGAAAACTAGATGGGAAGCAAATCCTCGATTCATAGAAATCGTTTAAGCAGTTACAGGACGTAAAGCCAGAGGAAGATGTGAGCTAAAATCACAACTACTATACATAATCATACTTTTATCTAATTTGTCTTATCTTTTCAGTAGCTTTTGTCTAATATGTTTTATCTTTTCAATAAATTTTGACTTTCTTTCCTATTTTTGTTAATTTCTTCACACAAATGATGCTAGTCATTCATGTCGGAAATTTTCAAACTTCTTTGAAAAATGCCTAATTTGCATGATCTTGTTGTCACTGTTTAAGTATTATATACATACAGTCTTCCACTTGTAAGCACAAATGGTCCAAGAGAAAAGAAGAGGAAAAAGGTATCATACTAAAATGTAGGTTTAACTTTATCTGCATTTTTTTGTGAAACTGATGAGGGAAATAATAGAGAGTTTTTAACTGCAGCACAAGAACTAGGAAATGCATTAGCTGCTTGAAAGATCAATTTTGTATACGGGGGAGGCATCCAGGGCCTAAGGGGAAGTGTGGCCATTGCTGCAACCATTAATGGAAGCAAGGGTTTGAATGTAAAGGTAAAGGAGTTAGATGGTCACATCTTTTCCTTAGACAAGAGTTACAATTTTCCAACTTGCCGAAACATATGGGACGTATGTGAAAGAGGCAAGCTTTACCCAAAAGGGGGGGGTGAATTGGGTGATGTGATAAATTTTTCGTTTGATATGGTGATATGATAGTAGTTGTAAATAGAGTAGAATTGAGAGGATTAGTACACAAAGAGTTATACTGGTTCGGCCTAAAAACCAGGCCTACGTCCAGTCTTTAGAGATCAAGACCTACTAAGATTTTCACTATGCTTCCAAGATTCAATGGGCTCTCAGAATGCCACAAAACAACAATCGTCCTTGAATGGACTATGAGAAAAAATGTTCTCACACTAAGAAATTTCTCTCCCCCTTATGATAAGTCTTACGTGCAGAAAAACAACCTATAACCTTTCTCACTTGCTTACATATACAAGTCTTATGAGCAGCAACATTCTCTCCTGCTTATACCACTGTAAGTCTTACGAGCAGCAACGTTCTCTATTGCTTGTATCTTGTAAGTCTTATGAGTGGAAAGTTTTACTAGGAATTCTTTCAACTACTTCTTTCATAAGGATATCTACCCTCTCAAGGTCCCAATACCTTGAGATCAAATGAAAATAGAATTTGAAGTGTATATAGACTCTCTTACAGAGCAAGTATGATAAACACTGAAGAATGATATGAATACAGAGAAAATATGAATAACAGAGACTCGTGAATTTGCTTATGTGAATTCTTGTGCTTCGTAGTTATTTATGATCTCTGGAACTCTGTATTTATAGACGTTCAATTTTGCCCGTTTCAATAATGATCATTGTGGAGCGGGGCATGTTACCGTGGAATCGCATGCGTACATTTGAAATCTTTGAAAGCGGTAGGTACGTGCTTGGATGGTCATAATGATGTTGTCTGCTGTTGTTTAACTTCCTCTGTGTCTGTTTATTTCAAACGTTCAAACTCCTGTATCACACTTATAAAACATTCAAAATGATGTTAAATAATAATAATAAGTGACAATAAGATAAATAAATATCATTAAACCATATTCAGATTGAACGCTGTAAGACTGGTGCATTTTGCCTTATGGCAGAGTATCACTCAAGCACTGATGGGGCTCACTCAAGTGAACAAACATATTTTCTCCTTTTGCTTCAGTTTTACACTTGCACTTCCACATGATTTGAGAGAGTGCATTTTCTCACTTGCGAGTGATGTGAGTCCTCACTGGAGCACAACTCCTCCTGCTCAAGTGTCCTTGTATTTTACACTAAGAGTTGCGTCTCTGGACAACACTCGCATGTGAGTGGGCCCTCACTCGAGCATACATACTCCTACTTGGGTGAGAAGAATATTCTCATGTAATATACTCTTGTCATCAGCACTTGCATCAAAATTGAGAGAGTTAGATTTCTCACTCGCGAGTGCTAATGTATCACTCGGGCATATGAACTCTCACTTAGGCATGCTTGTGGTTCTCTGTTCTTCATGACTCTCGGCCAAACACTTGCAGTCCCTCACTCGTGAGTGCTCGAGTGCAAACCAAATTCATGCTCGAGTGTTGGTTATAATGCTCGAGTGCATGAGTAAGATTGATAGTAATTGCTCTCGGCTAAACACTTCTTGTCCAACACTTGCATGTGCTAGAGTGTGAAAGAACCTGATGCTCGAGTGCTATGTCCAGTGCTCGAGTGCATCAGTAGTTTTGATAGTAATTTGCTCTCGGGCAAACACTTTCTGTCCAACACTCGCATCTGCTCGAGTGTAAAAGAGCTTTATGCTCGAGTGCATCAGTTAAATCTGATAGCAGACATTACAAAACTTTGCCATATGCATTTGGTAACTTTATAATTATTCTTTAGACTTGTAAAACCATACTTTGCATACAATCACCTTTTGTTATCATCAAAACTTGGGATCTAACATTCTCCCCCCTTTTGATGATGACAAAACCTTTGTGATGAGTTTTAGAAAAAAATCTTGATTAGAGTGAAAATTTTTAAAAACAACATCAATGTTTCCAAATGCATATCTTCACCAAAGTTTAGATTCAAGTTCAGATTTTTGCACTTATCTACACATGTTTCCTGCAATACTTCCACTGGACACTTAACAACCAAGATAAGTCATAGTATCACAGAAACAATTTAAACTGAACAGAAAACTTAATAAACTTGAAAATAACCATTAGTAAATTGAAAAAGTACAATATTAAGTTTGAATCATCATCTACCCATAAGGCCCGTATACAACCATGTCAGCAGAAACAGAAATAAACCCAAAAATAACTGATACGTGTGCAGATGATCAATTAAATAGTGCAAGTATACACTGTCGTAATCAAGTAATATAGAAGTAAGTAGAGTATCATTCCCACGAGGATTGAGCACTAAATACCAAAATGGGTAATTTTAATTCTATGTAGTCGATCGATTAATTGGTGATTGAGAGTACAAAATAAAAGAAAAACAATTAAATATGAATGCAGATGTTATGAAAGCAAATATGAGAAAAAGCCCTAGGGATTAGATTTCACTTCACAAATTCCGGATTGAATCACTTATCTATTCTAGCCCAATTTATCCCACATGATTGATAGTCAAGTTTCCCTAATTTAATTACTAGCCTCTTCCAAGGTCAAGCAATTCTATAATCAATTGCTAATCCAATATATTCCTATATGAATTTAAGTAATTAATTATGCATTAAGATTTATGGAACTCAGTAAGACTACACAACTCATATGAATATATTCCTATTTCATATGCAAGTCATGGTTTTAATTATAGGGTCTACACACATGTATCTCCTTCCGGTCTCAACATGTATATTGAAATCATTTAAAAGATGGCTAGTCAATCAAAAGCATTAAGAATAATAATTAAAACTCAATCATGAAGGAGAAATTCAAACTAGATTTAATAAGTTAAGATTCAATCCTTCATTAGTAAGCTACGTCATCACCCTAGGAAAATGAAAGTTTAGCACATGATGAAATTAAAAACAAAACCAAAATAAATTGACATTATATAAAACTAGAATGAAATCCTCAGAAATACTGCATAAACTTGAATATTAAATTCTCAAACATAAATGTACAACAAAAAGATGAATGAAAGATGAAGAAATCTAGCCGTCCATTTAGGAGGTAAAACCTTCCTTGTAGGCGGCCTGCAAAGTGTAATACAATCCTAAGCCTTCCAAGATGGAGGCATGCAAAAAGTAAGACAATCCTAAGCCTTTCAAGATGGAGGCATGCAATACATGAAATTAAATCTAAAAAACAACACAAAGAACTCAGAAATGTTAGAGAAAGATCTCTCTGAGTCAGAGAAGGACCTCTCCCTGTTGGAGAAGGGCCTTTGCTTCTCTTCCTCTCCTCCTCTCTTTGAGCTTGGCCTTGATCTCTATTTATAGGGGAAAAAACGTGTGCTACAGTACTGCTACAGTGTTTCTTGCGGCTGCTACAGGGTTCTGGAAGCTTCAACAATGTTCCAGCGGCTGCTACAGTGTTCTGGAAGTTTCTGCTACAGTACCCCCCGGGCGGCTGCTACAGTTATATTGACTGCTACAGTGCTTTTATTTTTTATTTTTAACTTTTTTTAATTTTTTTATTTTTTTAAAAAATGCTATTTATTCCAAAAACGGTATTTATTTATCAATCACACCCAAATTTATTATATTAAATGCAAATATTGTCCATAAAATCATCATATAAGGGAAAATAAATATGCAAATATTTTACTTATCAATAACAATAATCATCAAATAAACCCAAAAATAACAATAATCATCATAATCCTACCCCAATACACAAAAACTACCCAAACACCCAATATGCCCCATGAAATCTCAGAAAACCATCACACATCCTTCTCCCCCGTTTTGTCAACATCAGAAGGGGGCTGAGGGAAAGTGATATCGGATGATCGGACAAAGGGCACTATGGCAGTAGAAGGGTCTACTGGCACGAGCTCAAAAGGTGGAGATGATGGCTGAGGAACAGAGGTTGAAGGTGGTGGTGAAGACAATCAATTATAAGTTATATCAACATTAGAATCCAAATCGGTGAAGAGAATATGTGTCTATGGATGAGGAGACGAAGTCGAGGCAGGAGTGGTCTCAGGTGGCACCTCAGAAGATGTAACTGGAAAGTGAGAGCGTAAGAAGATCTCCATATCAATGATTCTTCTTGACATATCATCTTGAGTCTTGAACATCAAGTCAAAGTTGGTATTAGCCTTGTCCACCAACTTTACAACTTGTAACTCCATTTTGTCCACCAACTTCTCATACTCAGTCATCAATTCCTTTTTCAAACTAGACACAGCTTGATTGACCACTTCAGTCAGATGAGTGGAAAGTGATGCATTCAGGAAAGATGGAGGGGGAACCTGACCTTGAGCAGACGACTGAGCCTCATCACCCCTTAATGGAATGGCTTCTCTCTGAGATGGAGCCCTGGTTCGACTCACTGGAAGATTGATACTCATATGAGTCAGTTGAGTCTTACCAAACCTTGGAATAATTACCTTCTCAGTTCCTTCCAAGTACCACATTTTGTTTTTCATAAGGATGAGGGACACAAGTTGAGGATATGGTATAGTCACGGATTTTAATGAAGAAAATTGAAATCTTCTCATCTCACTAAAAATAATCTCCCCCACATTTCTTTGTTGTCCGGCTAGGAAGGAGGCCAGCAAATAATATTCTCTCTGAGCAAAATGGGTATAGTTTTTGGACTTGTTAACCATGCTACGAGAGTATATGTAGTGAAGGGCTTGATAGAATCAGGCATATCAATAGGCTTAAAATTAAGAGGGCCTATCGGGTCATTTGGTCTTAAAAGCCGGAAGGCTTCATTGGCTGAAAGAGTGGGTGGATCTGGAGGTGGTGCAACATACCCAAGTAAATCATTAATAATTTTAGCAGATATCATAATGAATTGACCTCTAACAGTGGTAGATACTACTTCCTCAATCAATTCTCCAGCCCTAGATTTAATGTTATGGGATTTCATGTTGCAATAAAAGGTTTTCACAACAGAGGGTGAATAAGGAATGTGAATATTCAGCAAGGGAGCATAGAATACAAGATAAGGATATAAATCCAAATGACAATTCTTCTTTAGATAATATAAGTCCATATAAACTATAGGACAAAAATGTCTATGTGCAAACTCAGTATCATGTACCTTCTATTGTAGTGGCTTCAGTTCCTCAACATTGAAACCTTCAAGAGGACTTGTGACTTGTTCTTCCTCTGAAGCTTGTGATGTAGAAGGTACCCCTGAAGCAGCTGCACTGGACTGACCAACATGGTGTAAACTTGAGATACCAGCTTGAGAGGCAATTTTGCCAACCAACTTGTCAAGTTTTGACCTCTCCATTGCTTCCCGGAGTTGCATATTGAATGTGTCATCGGAGGAAAAAGAAGATTGTTGTGGTTGCTTAGTGTCCTTCTTCTTTCCTCTTCCTTTGTCTTCTTTAGATTGAGACCGAGTAATCATTGGTTCTTTGAAAACCACACCCTTTGGTTTCTTTTGCAGAGGTTGATCCTTCTTAGCTATTTGAGGCTTAGGATGAGGTTTCTAGGCCAGAGTTCTCTTTTTGGTTTTAGGTTTAGGAGGAGGTGTTGGTGTAGAAGACATTATAGGAGATGAAGGTGGTGGTACCGGGGTTCCTGAAGAACTAGTAGTAGAATGAGTGGGAGAGGGTGAATGAGATCTTTGGGCGATAACAGGGATCTTAGTTCTAGCCATTTAGAAACAAAATGAAAAGAACAAGAATCACAGATTTACTAAGAAAATTTCAGAGAGTTAGGGCACTGAATTGGAGACTCTGAAGTTGAATCTCACCTTATAAAGAAGATTGAAGAGTTGTAATGGTGATTTGAAGCAAATGAGACGTTTGATCGATGGGTAACGGTTGGAGGTGAAGAAAGACAACCTTCGAGTAACGCAACACTTCGAGTGAGAGCAGGAAGTGCGACGGTCTGAGCTATCACATAATTGATATAAGTTGCAACACTCGAGCAATAACCCTAGTGCTCGAGTATTATTCATAAAGTGCTCGAGTGACATTCAGACAATTTTGATAAAACATGTAAAAGCGTACCTGGTTTAAAGATTTCTTGCTATAATTTTCATCTTTGTACTTAAATCCTCTAAAATCATTTGAGTAACCATGCTTTTAATAAGCACTTGTAAGAATTCCTTCCTTTCTACTCGAGTGCTCTTACTTCACTTCAGGTATGTTCATATCATGCTCGAGTGAAGATCTCTCTCATCCTAGTGAGAACAATTATAACTATTACACTTCAGATAATCTCTTGGTATTTTTATCTCCTCTGTTAACCCCTATTTTACATGCTTAGAAGTAGAGTATATTTAATAGTTCTGTGCTCGAGCAGTGTTGACTGACTCGAGTGAGCATGAGCTTGTCACTCAAGTAACACTTCCTGTGCTCGAGTAACAGGCCTGCAAAAACAATTTATAATACTCCGATGCCAAAGTCAGTATGGTTATCATAAAAAAACTCATTTAAGTAAAATAATTAACAAGAAAACTTACAATTCATTGGGATTAACCATTCCCAATTCTCTTCAAATATATAGGAATTGATCTTTAGCTATTGGCTTTATGAATATGTCAGCAAATGAATTCTACTTTGACATCCTTCTTTTGCACGTGATCTCAAATGAAATGATGTCGGATATCTATGTGTTTGGTCCTTGAATGTTGCATAGGATTCTTGGCTAAGCTTATGGTGCTAGTGTTGTCACAATAAATTGGAATCTCATTTAAGTATATCCCCAAATCTTGACGTTGTTGTTTCAACCATAATACTTGAGAACAACAGCTTGCTACAGCTATATATTCAGCTTCAGTTGAGGATAATGAAACTATATTCTGCTTCTTGCTGAACCATGATACCAGTGATCCTCCAAGGAATTGACATTGACCACTAGTACTTTTCCTGTCAGTTTTATATCCTCCATGATCTGAATCTGAATATGCCATTAAATATTTGTTTCCTCTTTTTGGATACCATAAGCCAAGTTCTGAAGTGTCTCCTAGATATTTGAAGATTCTTTTCACTTTCTCTGCATGTGATGCCTTAGGAGAAGATTGATACCTTGCACATATTCCAACACTGAACTGAATATCTGGCCTACTTGCTATAAGATAGAGTAATGAACCAATCATTCTTCTATACTTAGTGATGTTGAAACTAGGACCTTTTACATCAGCATCCAACAACATTGTAGAGCTCATTGGAGTATCAGCTCCATTAGCATTATCCAATCCATACTTCTTCAACAACTCTTTCAAATACTTTGTTTGAGACACATATATACCATTCTTCTTTTGCTTGATTTGAAGTCCAAGAAAGAAGTTTAATTCTTCCATTATGGACATCTCAAACTCTCCCTGCATAATCTTAGAAAATTCTTGACACATAGATTCATTAGTAGCACCGAAAATAATATCATCCACATAAATTTGAATAATTAGAATATCATATTTGTTATGTTCGATGAAAAGAGTTGTATCCACTTTTCCTCTGACAAAATTTTGATCAAGAAGAAACTTGCTTAATCTTTCATACCAAGCTCTAGGTGCTTATTTCAAACCATATAAAGCTTTTCTAAGTTTGAAAACATGATCAGGCTTTGTTTCATCTTCAAAACTAGGAGGTTGTTCTACATATACTTCCTCCATAATATAACCATTTAGAAAAGCACTTTTCACATCCATTTGATAAAGTTTAAAACCTTTAATGCAAGCAAAGGCTAAGAGTACTCGTATTGCTTCCAATCTTGCCATTGGAGCATATGTTTCCTCATAATCAATACCTTATTCTTGATTATAGCCTTTGGCCACCAATCTTGCTTTGTTTCTCACAATGATTGCTGATTCATCAAGTTTGTTTTTGAAAACCCATTTGGTCCCTATAACCATATGATCTTTAGGTCGAGGAACCAAATCCCAAACTTGATTTCTTTGGAATTAATTTAATTCTTCTTGCATAGCAATGACCCAATCATTGTCAGATAAAGCTTCTTTCATATTAGAAGGTTCAATTTCAGAAACAAAAGCAGAGAAAGTTACCTCATTGAGAATTCTATTTCTGGTTTTGACACCTTCGTGAATATCTCCAATTACTTGATCAATTGGATAATCTTTAATATGACTCCATGCTTTTGGTTGAGCATGATCATCGACATCTTCTATATTTTGAAAATCATTTGTTTCAAAATCATTATGTTTTGAAATAGTTTTGTTTTTCTTTATCAAATCCATTTCTTCTTCATCAACATGTTTTGTCTGAGAGTCAAGTTCATCAAACACAACATGAAAAGATTCTTCAACTGTACACGTTCTTTTATTAAAAACTCTATAAGCTTTACTTCTATTAGAATATCCCAGAAATAAACCTTCATCAAACTTTGAATCAAATTTACCCAAGTTTTCTTTACCATTGTTGTGAATGAAGCACTTGCATCCAAAGATGTATAGATGAGCAAGATTTGGCTTTCTTCCTTTGTAGAGTTCATATGGCGTCTTTCCAAGTGACTTACGAATATATGCTCGATTTGAAATGTAGCATGCAGTACTCATTTCATCTTCCCAGAACTCTTATGACATTTCTTTTTCATTAAGTATTGCTCTTGCCATTTCTGTAAGGACTCTGTTCTTCCTTTCTACTACTCTATTTTGCTGGGATGTTCTAGGTGCAGAAAAGTTGTGATCTATTCCTTCGTTGTTGCAGTAGTCTTCAAAGAGTTGATTATCAAATTCTCTTCTATGGTCTGTCCTAATAGAAACAATAGAAATACCTTTCTCATTTTGGACCTTTTTAGCAAACGTAATAAATTCAACAAATGTTTCATCTTTTGAAGCAATAAATATAGTCCATGTAAATCTTGTAAAATCATTAACAATTACTAAAGTATATAGATTTCCTCCAAAACTTTTTACTCTTGCTAGACCTACCAAATCCATATGAAGTAATTGTAAAGGTTTGGAAGTAGAATTCTCATACTTTGTTTTGAATGAAGATTTAGTTTGTTTGCCTTTTTGACATGCTTCACAAATCATTTTATCTTTGAATTTTAGTTTAGGAAGACCAACAACTAAATCTTTTCTAATCAGTTTGTCAAGTTGATTTATATTAACATGAGCCAGACGCTTATGCCATAATAACCAACTTTCCTCTGATCTGCTAAGAAAACAATTCTTAGAAGAATTTGAATTTAAATCAATAGTATAACAGTTACTGTCCCTTTGAGCTCGGATCTTTGCCTTGATAGATTCTTTGTTAAGCGACAGATCTTTCTTGTTTACTATCAAGCATTCTTTTGAATCAAAGATCACCCAGTTATCTTTGTCAGTGTTTTGACTTACACTCAAGAGGTTGTGGCATAATCCTTCAACGTAGCATACCTCGTTGATTTGAACACCATCGGATTTCCCCACTTCACCAATTCCAGCAATACGTCCAGATTGATTACCTCCAAATATTACCTTTCCTCCTTCTCTGGTTTCCAGCATGGTGAACTTAGTTTTGTCACTAGTCATGTGTCTCGAACATCCACTATCAATATACCACTTGTTTGCTCTTGATGCTTTGAGACATACCTAGAGTAAGGTGATCAAGTTTTAGGTACCCACACTTTCTTGGGTCCTTTATGGTTAGTATGTAATACATATGTCCCTTTTAAAACCCATTTATACGTGCCAATAACTTGTCCTTTCTTAAAATAACATGATGAAGTATAATGTCCTTTCCTATTACAATAGCTACATGATGCGAATGGATTTGATGTATGCACAGAATTCTTGAAATATTTAAGATAAGTTCTACTGCTATTCTTCTTATTTCCTCTATTCTTATCATGATTGGACCTATATCTAATTCCAGATTTATCAAAGGAAACTTTCTGAGAATTTAGTATAACTTTAAGGGTTTCACTTCCTTTAGTAAAGTTTTCCACAAATTTTGTTAAATCTCTTATTTTCTTATCTTTCTCTTCACATACTTCACATGATTATATGACATTATTTTCTAATTCCTTTACTTTCTTCTTATAACTAACCATTTCTTTAGCTACCTTGATGAATTTTGTATGCAATGCATTATATTCAGATAATAACTCATCATAAGTAGGTTCAGAATCACTTACCTCAGAATCTGATTCTTCTTCTTTGGCTACCAAGCATAGATTTGCCACTTCATCATTGTCGCTTTCTTCATCTGATGAACTATCACCCCAGATAGATGATATATATGCTTTCTTTTTTTTCTTTTTGTTGTCTTTGTTTCTGAAGCATTCAGATTTGATGTGTCCAGGCTTCCCACATTCATAGCATACTATCGGTTGCTCTTTGTTTTCTTTCTTGCTTGGTCTACCTTATTAATTTTTAAAGTTCTTCTGACCTCTTCTATAGAACTTTTTGAATTTTCACACGATCATTCCCATATCATCATCATTAGGAACATCTTCATTTTTGGACGATTCTTCTTCCTTAATAGCCTTAAGTGCAACTCCTTTTTTCTTTTTATCATCGAACTCTTCTAGTTCCTTCTTGAATCTCAACTTTCCTTCATACTCAGAAAGGCTACCAAAGAGAGCAGCTACAGATCTCATTGACTCTCCTTTAGCTTCTTCGATAGCTGTCACCTTCGCTTCCCATTCTTTCGTAAGAATATTAAGAATCTTTCTTACCTGGGAATTTTGGTCAAAGGATTTTCCAAGTGCAGATAGTTGATTAACAAGATGAGTGTACCTGAGTTTGAATTTTGATATTCCTTCTCCAGGTTTCATACGAAATAGATCATACTCTGTAATGAGAGTATTGACTCTATTTTCTTTGATTCTGGATGTACCTTCATGAGCGATTTCAAGTACATCCCATATATCTTTGGCTGTTGGTAGAGTGCAGATTCTAAAATATTCCTTTTGACTGAGAGTACTCTTTATCATTAAAATAGCTTTACTATTTAACGTTACTAACCTTTTATCATCTTCGTCACTCTCCTCTGGGCTTCTCTTAATGACTCTATCTTCAATTTTCTTCATTGGAACATAGTCACCATCTTGTATTACATTCCATAAACTGTACTCGTTAGCCATCACGAACACTCTGAACTTAGCTTTCCAGAACGAAAAATGTTCTCCAGCAAAACAAAGAGGTCTAGTGATTGAAGCTCCGTCTGGAAGAATGTTTTCACCCATTGTTGCCATTTATCAGATCCTTCTCAAGCTATTAGGCTCTTTGGAGAAGACCTCTCTCTGATACCAAATGAAAGAGGCAAGCTTTACCCAAGAGGGGGTGAATTGGGTGATGTGATAAATTTTTTGATTGATATGGTGATATGATAGTAGTTGTAAATAGAGTAGAGTTGAGAGGATTAGTGCACAAAGAGTTATACTGGTTTGGCCTAAAAACCAGGCCTACGCTCAGTCCTCAGAGATCAAGACCTACTGAGATTTTCACTATGCTTCCAAGATTCAATGGGCTCTCAGAATGCCACAAAACAACAATCATCCTTGAATGGACTACGAGTAGAAATGTTCTCACACTAAGAAATTTCACTCCCCCTTACGACAAGTCTTACGTGCAGAAAAACAACCTATGACCTTTCTCACTTGCTTACATATACAGTCTTATGATCAGCAACATTCTCTTCTGCTTACACCACTGTAAGTCTTACAAGCAGCAACGTTTTCTACTGCTTGTATCTTGTAAGTCTTATGAGAGGAAAGTTTTACTAGGAATTCTCTCAACTGCTTCTTTCACAAGGATATCTACCCTCTCAAGGTCTCAATACCTTGAGATCAAATGAAAAGAGAATTTGAAGTGTATATAGACTTTCTTACAGAGCAAGTATGATAAACACTGAAGAATGATATGAATACAGAGAAAATATGAATAACAGAGACTCATGAATTCGCTTATGTGTATTCTTGTGCTTCATAGTTATTGATGATCTCTGGAAATCTGTATTTATAGACGTTCGATTTTGCCCATTTGAATAATGATCATTATGGAGCGGGGCATGTTACTGTGGAACGGCATGTGTACGTTTGAAATCTTTGAACATGGTAGGTACGTGCTTGGATGGTCGTAATGATGCTGTCTACCGTTGTTTGACTTCCTCTGCATCTGTTTATTTCAAACTTTCAAACTCCTCCTGCTCGAGTGTCCTTGTATTTTACACTAAGAGTTGCGTCTCTGGACAACACTCGCATACCATTTTAGCAAGAGTGTAATTTTGCACTCGCAGGTGATGTGAGCCCTTACTCGAGCATACATACTTCTACTCGAGTGAGAAGAATATTCTCATGTAATATACTCTTGTCATCAGCACTTGTATCAAAATTGAGAGAGTTAGATTTCTCACTTGCGAGTGCTAATATATCACTCGGGCATATGAACTCTCACTCGGGCATGCTTGTGCTTCCCTGTTCTTCATGACCCTCGGCCAAACACTTGCAGTCCCTCACTCATGAGTACTCGAGTGTAAACCAACTTCATGCTCGAGTGTATCAGTAAGATTGACAGTAATTGCTCTCGGCCAAATACTTTTTGTCCAACACTTGCTTGTGCTCGAGTGTGAAAGAGCCTGATGCTCGAGTGCTATGTCCAATGCTCGAGTGCATCAGTACTTCTGATAGTAATTTGCTCTTGGGCAAACACTTTCTGTCCAACACTCGCATCTACTCGAGTGTAAAAGAGCTTTATGCTCGAGTGCATCAGTTAAATCTGACAGCAGACATTACAAAACTTTGCCATATGCATTTGGTAACTTTATAATTATTCTTTAGACTTATAAAACCATACTTTGCATACAATTACCTTTTGTTATCATCAAAACTTGGGATCTAACAGTATGTTCTACAGGGCTGAAGCTTTTATCACTCTACCCGGTGGTTTGGAAATGTTAGATGGGATTTCCAGCATCGCATATTGGGCTAAGTTAAACTTTCATAAAACCTATTAGGATTGTTAAATGTTAATAGTATTTATAATGATCTGTTGTGTTTTTTTATCATGCTGTGGAAACAAGATTCATACCCCAAGCGACTCGCCATTCCATAATTTTTGCCCCAACTGCTGATCAGCTGCATGATCAATTGCAAACTTATAAACCTAACCCAGATATACTAGTCAAGCAAATAGGTGGGCAATCTTCAGATAGCAGTCAGAAGCAAGATCCAGATACCACTCTTTGGTTGTAACTTTCCTTAATCTCTTGGTTTTACTCTTAGCATTTTGGTTTTACTTTATTATATGTTTATGTTTTAAAAAAACTTTCTCTATGCTCTAAAAGACATTAGGGACAGTGTCTGATTTAGGTTGAAGGAGAAGGAAAAAATTTTTTTTAGTTAGTTAGTAAAACCATTAGATGTATGAGGTGCTGAAAAAATGGCAGAGTAAGGAGTTATTCTTAACTCCTAAGACGTATTTTATTAATTGCATGTTTTTATTTTAAAGAAAAGAGTAAAAGTGAAAAAAATCATCCTATTAAGTGCTTTGTAATGATCTTGAGAAGTATATAAGTTTTGAGTATGGATCAATTGAATTTAGAAATTTCGTAGAATGAATGAACAACTAATAGTTGCAATTGGTGATGAACTTTGCGATTGAATGAACTGAGTTTGAAATCCCCTAACCGTGAGCTTTTGAGCCTATAATGATTATTTGTCTTGTGTGTGATATTCATCTATTAAGTTGTAACTCTAGAACTTACTTTAAATCTAGTTGAGATTACATTTCACATGCACATTCAAACATGATAAAGGTATTCATTTTGTTTAGCTAGAGCCAAATAGCCAACCTTGTAATTATACCGTTGATAAGCCCCTTTGAGCCTAATTGACTATTTCTTTGTTCTCAACCCATTAACATATGCTTTAATGATATATCAAGCGCTTTTACCTAATTTAGAAGATTAGCAGAGCATTTGAAATTTTTGTGAAATGAGCTTTTGACAAGTGTAGGGGTGTATATATCATCAACTTTAGAGTTGTAAAACAAAAAAAAATTGATGAAAAAAAAATTGAGTATTCAAATTGTGGGTTGTTGTGATGAAATAGATTTATTCGAAAGCTGGCCCATTTTTTCAATTGTTCTATTAATTTATTAAATTTAGCCCTTCATATCACATTTTACGTTCCTTTTACCATAACCTCATTACAACCCTTAATAAGTCCTTTTGATTTGAATTATGCATGTGAATTAGGTAGTGCAAATTGAGATTTTTAGAAAGCCTATGGTAATGCAATTTTTTTGTTGAATTTGAGCGAAACACTTACCCTAAACACTTGAGAGATTGAGACAATGAGCAGTAATTACGAACTCGGTTTATTCATTTTCAAATAAGGTTACCAGTTTATATTTTCATTGATTTATGAATACTATGATCTCTTAATTTTTCAATTGTGTTCTTCCTTATGACTTGACACTTCTGATTTTGTTGGAAGCACTTAATGGTCACTCCTTGTCCGAGGATGTCCAAGAGCTAAGTGTGGGGTTAATTCACATTTATATATCAGAGTGTACAACAAAAATCCCAGCAAACCCCGGGTCATACATATATATTATCTATCGAGTTTATAATTCCCAACTAGGGGATTACATACAATGCCCAAAATATTGTTTACATCCCAAAAATAATATATAGTAATCCCATTCCAAAAGAGATAACCAACAATCCAAACTAAAAGTCCCTACACCGTTCTAGCCACTCCTGGTCGTTCATTTCTCCTTAGAGCCACTTGTTGGAAATTGTGCCCTAAGGGCCAATCATTGTACTTTGAACATTATTAATTTAATGAAATTTCTCCATTCTGTTTGTGATAATTGTATCCTTGGATAATTCATAAAGATTGTCCTAAAATGTCCCTAGTCGGTCATTTATGCGGGAGCAGAGATGAAATAAGATCAGTATGACTTTGATAAGATATGGAGATACGAATCAAAGTCTTAGGCACTTGTAAGAGTACAAAGAGCTGGACCGACCCACTATGAGAAAGCTACATGGATCAATTCATAAGCTTTTCTCATGTATAACCACGTCATAATGCCCTTTGACCTGAGGTCATCATGGATTCCTACATAAGAGTTGTTAAGCTTTGAACTAGTCAAAAGTCACTTTTGACTGGGTGATGATAAAGGCTACGATCGGGCTTGGTGGTTTTTCATACAAAGGAATATGAATGATCAAGATGGAATTTATCCCTCACGTTAGTAGAGAGATATTATTGGGCCCCTCATGAGTGAGTCTGAGAAATGTATGGCCATACTATGATAGAAAGGAGTTTTCGTCTCTATTATCATGCTACTCAGGAATCGAGAAAGTAATGGTCAGGAACAAGATGATGACATTATCCATGCCTTATCCTTGATCGATATATCGTGTTACAAAACGGACATGACATGGTTGTATGACAGGTTGTATCGTGATAACGATCCTTATATGAATTGGGTAGTCCTAATATCTTGCTAGAGGCCGCTTGCGACTTTTGGGTTAGTATAGTTATTGGCCCACTGCCAACTTCATATGGGCCTTCAGGGCCGCACACAAGAATGGCCCAACACGAGATAATGTTTAATTTAGGGTGGATGAATTATATATATATATATATATATAAGACGGGGGAGGGGCCCCGAAGGTAGATCTAACTAAAGAAAGGGAGGAGCATATGAAGAGGGAAGAAGACGGACTTCTTAAGGCAAAATCACAAACATAATTAAAGTATTAAATGATGCATGTAGAGGGGATGCTCTGTAATGTCCACTGAGATTGTGAATGAAATTAATCGGTGGCGGTAGAACCTGCCAGTGATTAACTTATTAAATCTGCTAATCCCGGGTCATCAGAGGAGGGAAGGATATGATGCAAAGAAAAGTAGAAGGAACTGATTAATTTTATTGAAAAGAAAGCATAAGCACTTACAAAAGGAGAAAGGGGAAGAGGGAAGAAAACTCGCCGGAGGGAGGAGAGGGAGGAGACTCGTCAGAGGAGCTCAGAACTTCTCTCTCTAGTTCTCTCTCTAAGTGCCTAACCGAACCTGCCTCAGAATGAGACTGAATCATCTTTAAATAGATGAGCGAGGACATTGTTTAGGGTGACTGGTAACTGGCTAGTGACCTATACTATTTGCACAGTTCCGGTGAACAGTTGATCGGTGACTTGTTACTGTTTAAACAGTTTCGGTTGGTACTATTTTCATAGTACTGCCGAAACTAGTGTTACTGTTTGACATGTGGTATTACAATACTATACGGTGAAAGCTACTGTGTGTACTACGGTGTATAGTGCTACAGTGCTTTTGTATATTTACATCGAAAACCTAAAAATAATTCCAAGTCTTTGAGAGTTTAATCTTCACTCAAATCTATAACAAACTCTTCTTCATTATCCTCTTGATTGTCTGAGGCTGCTGAAGAGACTGGTTGGTTGGTTGAAGCCATTTGGTCTTATTGTTGTTGTAGAACTTGTAGCATTAAGCTGAGTTGACTGATAAGATTAGCCTTATCTGTGGTTCCAGCTAAGATAGACATAATCCTAGATTTTTGATTCAGGAATTTGCTTTGTTCTGTCATACAAAGATGCTGATGATTTTCTTTGAACCATTTATCAACTGCTCTACTGTCAATTCTACTGATGTCAAATTTAGCCCACCATCTTACCGAGGGAAGTCTTTATAGAGTTGGTAAGAGGGTAGATCCTTGGTTTGTTCTAGAAAATCTGTAACTCCAGGCAAAGACCCAAGATACAGATAATTTTGAAAAATAGTTAAGATCAATTGGGAAAGGATCCTCACCAATGTTGAATTTTTGTTTAAATAATTCAAAGGCTTGTACAACCTTTGGGGGTAATATCTCTAGTACTGGACCAAAGAATCCCCACCAGTGAACAAACCATTGAGGAAAATCATACTCAGTTTTTGTTTTGAAGTAGATAAACCAAGTATGTGTAAAAAGTTCATTTTGATCCCAAAAGACATTGGACCATGCATCAACATAATCCTAGTAAGTATATCCTTTGGGTTCGTAGTCAATTTCCCAAAATTTTGGTTTAAATAAATTTTGTCCCCACTGGGAAGGGGTGAGAACTTTTAAAATCTGGAGAGAGGAATGAGTAATTATTGGTCTAGTTCTTTTGTCCGTTTTTCGTTCAATTTTAATGGACCCAGTATGAACCAGTATTATCTCATACCATTCTTGAGTTTTTGATAAATTAGAAGGCCTAAAATGAAATCCCAGAGGAAAGATATTCAAGGCTACCTGATTTGGATTTTGGTGAAAAAACTCTGGTTCCACCTGTAGAATGTGTTTTGCATAAGCCTTTTTATGGAAATAAGGAGTAAGCATGCTGGCTTGTGTTTGGGGTTGACTGACAATTGCTTTGGATGAAGAAGCTGCTGTTGTCAGTTGTTTTGGAGTTGGAGGAGTAGAGGGTCTTGGCCAAACTTGTAGACTTTGGGGTGCTTGGTTTAACCTGTCATACTCTTGTTTAGTCATTGGGGAAAATGGTACAAGGGCTGTGTTTTTCCCTTTTTTCACTACCTGTTCCCATGTTTGGTTTGGAAGTTTCCTCTGGGCATATGCCTGTTCATAAGATTTTAAAATCTCATTTGTAGAGGTTGCTTCTGTTTGAGGCTTCTAGATCGATGACCCAGATGGAGTAGATGACTCTATTTGAGACTGCTTCTGCTGCTGGGATCCTTGTTTTTGGGATCCATATTGCTGTAGAATTTGTTGCATAATCACCTCCAGACTTGCGATAGAGACTGTTTGATTTTGAGCATCTTGCATGACACTCGGGAGATTATCACTCTTTTGTTTAGCATCAGGTTTTTTCTTTTTTCTGGGTATTTTGTTGGTTCACTCACTACCTACCCTGAAGAAACTCACGGGTAAGAAAATCTGGTAAGGAGTTTGAAGTGCCTTTGATAAATTCAATATCAAAATCAAAAAACTTAGAATTGCTTGCCTCTTGGCAAATATTTGTTTTGATGCAAGGTTTTTAACATCTTTTTGCAAAATGTCTTTTGCCAATTTACAATCAATACGAACTAAAAACCTTTGGTTTAAAATATCATATTGAAATGTGGAAATGCATAAAACGATAGCCAAATTTCTTTTTTAATGGTGGAATAATCTACTGTGCAGTATTCCAATGTTTAGATGTGAAAGGGAGAATTTTTTCTTTTATGTCTAAACGTTGTTTAAGAATGCCACCATAACCAATGTCAGAGGCATCAATTTCAACAATTTTGTAAGCAGAAGGATCAGGAAGGCTAAGACAAGGAAGTTCCTTAACCTGGAGTTTAATCTGCTTGACAACATTTGAATGAATATCCATCCATAGAGGAGGATTCGTGTTAAGATGCTGGTGTAGCGGTTTAATGAAATTGCTAAGATGAGGAATAAACTCAGCAACATAGTTTAAACATCCCAAAAAATCGTTGAAGTTGTGTTTTGTCAATGATTTGATCGGGAAATTTATCTGCAAATAGAATTGCACATTCAATTGGCGTTATGGACCCTTGGTAAATCCAATGACCAAGAAACCTAACTTTAGTTTGAAAAAGACTAATTTTAGGCTTAGAAACTACTAAACCATTTGTTTCTGCAATTTTAATAAAATGATTAACATGTTTGAAATGTTGTTCAATAGAATGAGAATAGATCAAAACATCATCGATGTATACAATGATGAATTGGCTATAGTTATTAAAGATTTCATTCATGATTCTCTGGAATTCAGAAGGAGCATTTTTTAAACCAAAAGGCATAACATTCCACTCATACTGACCAAAAGGCACAGTAAAAGCAGTTTTATACCTATCTTTTTCAGAAATTTGAATCTGCCAAAATCCAGATTTCATGTCGAACTTTGAAAAGACTTTTGCAGAATACAAACATTTAAGTATATCAGATTTGTTTGGAATTGGATACCTAATCCATTGTAACGCTTCGTTCAAAGGTTTGTAATTGATTACAAGTCTAGGAGCTCTACGCTCTATTTCTGCATTTTTATTTACATAAAAAGTAGCACAAGACCAAGGGCTTCTAGATTTGTGAATCAATTTTTTATTCAGAGCTTCTTGAATTTCCTTTTTACAGGTTTTAAGAAGTTCTGCAGTCATTTGAATTGGTCGTGCCTTAGTTGGTATTTGTTTTTCATAAAAACCTGTTTCATAAGGCAAGTCAACAACATGTTTTTTGCGATCCCAAAATGCATTTGGTAAGTCCGAGCAAATAGTTTGATGGATTTTCGCAAGAAAAGTTTGAATTTGTTGTTTAATTTGTGCTTGACATAGGTAAGCTTCTATATGTTTAAAAGAGATATCTTCCTTCAAAAAATTAACTTCTTGTTGTTTTGAAGAAAGAAGATTTAATTCCTTAACTCTGGGCTTTTGAGTAAAAGGAAATAAGATGGTTTTACCCAGATGTTCTTTTGAAATTCCATTTTCATCAGTCATATATGGGAATAATAGCCTTGCAAAGAGCGCCCCAAGAATAATCTAGGTTCCCATATCTTTAACTAATATAAATGGGGTTTAAATTTTTAAACCTTCATTTTCAATAACAACGTTTGAAACTTTGTATCTGACATCTAAGCGTGAGCCATTGACGCCATTAAACCTTTCGGTTGTTTTCTCAAAATATTTTGTAGGAATGATTCCCTCTTTAAAACAATTAGAATCAGATACTGTGTCAAACAGAACAGTTTGGTCCAAGATAAAATCATTATTAATAATAATCTTAGCTTGAACATAAAACTTTTGAATTGATATTTTTGAAATCAAGTTTAAAAATGGTTCAGAAAGATTATTGTCTTCTTGATCGGATGATGTTTTTAGTTGCCCTTCAGTTTGAGTTGCAAGTTGAATATCCTGTATTTGGGATATAGCAGTTGCATGGGTGTCTTGTTGAAGTTTAATAAGACTGATTTCAGTTTTGAGGTTATTTACCTTGTACTGAAGGTCTTGGAGGGTTGTAGGTTTGACAGAATGTTTAAACTTGTTTAAAATATTTGTTAAATCATATTTGTTGAAAAGAATAGGAGGTTTAGAGTTTGAAGAAGTTGGAGTTTGATTGAGAATTTCTCTCAGTTTGAACAAATACTCTCCTCTATCAGAATCTGGGAGTTTAGTAATGATATCAAAAAGTAAATCATGTTCCCTCGTGATAACATTAATTTCTGAAGAAGAGTTTTCTGGAAGATCTTCATTTTGAATTTGGTTAAGATCTTTAGAAGAACTACTTTCAGATTCAGATTCAGAAGTTTCAATCAAAAGATTGTTTATTTGTTCTAGAAGAGGTTTTTCAATACTCTTAATCTTCTTCAATTTTCGAGTCAAATGACAATATTTGGAAATGTGACCTGGTTTACCACATTTAAAACAAGTAACTTTTGTTTGTTTAGGAAAATCAACTTTTGGTTTAGAGTAAAATTCCTTTTAAAGTCTATGAGATCTTTGGTAGATATGTTTTTTCTTTTTGTAGTAAGGCTTGCGGTGAGGTTTAGATTGCTTACAAGGAAGAAAGCCAAATTGTTCACAAAAGGTTCCCAATTCTTTCCTGCTTGTATCTTTTTCTTTTTTAATTGACGTTGGATTTTATTATCCTGACAAATTTTAAGAGCAGTTCTTTGGACATAAGAGATTAATTGACCATACGTCAAATGCTCATAAGGGATGTTGCCATCATTTTGGTTTCTAAATTTTTCTCTAACTTTATCACCTAACGACTTAGGTAATCCATATAGGAATTTTTCTTTCCAAAATGGCTGATGAGCATCATCTCTAGTGAGTACTCTAGTAAAAAAAGTATCTCTATATTATCTGAAATCAGATAAGGTACTGCATTTAAGATTTGAAAGAAGTTCAGCTGACCTATCTTTCCAGATAGATGGATGTCCAACAAAATGTTTAATAATTGTAAAAAGAAGAGTGTTTACTGAATCTGGAATAGGTTGGTCGTTTGAGGTGATGGGTGTTCCATTATATTCAGTTTTAATAGATGTAAAGATGGTATGTTTATCTTCAGAAGAAAGATAATTATCCCACCAACCTTTGAGTTGTCCAGTAAACCCGGAAACTATAAGATTGGTAATCATCTCATCTGAATAATCATGTTGAGTTTGGTATGCGGTACTTACCATGGACATTTGTTGAAGAGTTTGGAGAATGTTTGACTCACTTTGACCATCTATGTTCCATTCATAGATATTGTCAGCGTTAAAGGACTTAAAGTTTTGGTTTATTCGTTCTTCAACCAGAATGTCTAGAGGGCTAGCTCTATGGTAATAGAGTTTTGAAGGCTTTTTCTAGTGTTGATGGTTGATCTGGAGTTGCAACTCAGAAGGGTTAGAGTCTGTATCTCCAATTTGGGAATCTTTTTCAAAAGTCATGACGTCTTTTGATTTGGTTGATAACGTTTGGGGTGTATCTAGGACAGTCATAGTTTGAAGTTGGCTAATTTGTTGATTAACCTTTTTTAATAAATCAGATCTTTTAGTCTGAAAATCTGACTTAATTTTCGGGTTAATTTGAAAAGGTTTGAAAAGAGGTGTTTCAATTCTAGTTTCGACTTTTCTTGAAGAAACTGGTGTTTGAACAAAATAATCACCTAATACCTGAAGGTATTGGTTTGTGTAATTGTTTTGTTCAACAATGTTCTTAATATCCGTTGGGTCAATAGGTTTTTCAATGTTTTTAAATTTGAAAGGTGCAGCCATAATTGGTTGACATTTGTCATCAGCCAATTGTGGTATTTGCACTGATTTTGGAGGAAGAAACTCAGAAGAAATAGTTTCACCTTCAGAAGTTTTCCATTGTTTCTTTGTCATATTGATGGTTTGTAAGAAAGGATATTCCAAATTTTGATCTTCTGAATAAGCATTAAACCAATCAAAGAATGGAATATTTTCTTGTATTTTTTCAAGAAATCTGTAGAATTTTTCTTGAATTTCTTTTCTAGCAGATTTTTTGAAATTTCATAGAAACCATTCTCTCTGAAGGGTATATTTCTCAGAGTAAAATTCCTTTAGCAAAGTTTGTCAATTTGGAAAACATTTTCTGAAACGTTTATGATAAAAGGTTCCCCTAGTTCCCCAAGAGATGAATAGGTTGGAGACTCGATTGGTTCCAAGTCATCATCGTTTCTATAACTTGTTTGTGGGATATTTAAAGAATTGTCAACTCCTTGAATTGAAATGTTTGTAGTTGTTTGTGGGGTTACCGTGGGTGGTGCAGGTGCATATATGACCGATGGTACCTTTGGTAGAGTTTGTTGGGGGAGTTAATATGTTGGGGGCTGACATATAGATGATAGATGGTGGTTTAGGTAAAGAAGAACAAGAATATCTTGAAGATTCAGATCTAACAGACCTACAGTCTTCATATAATGAAGGCTCAGTTCTGGTAGCTTGACTACAAGATCTTCTTGGTCTATCAAAAGATAGTTTGATAGTTCCATATAATGTTTGAATGATTTTGCTTACCTGAGATATAGGTTTAGGAATCGGCTTTGTGGCCTTATCTATTGTCCAATCATCTGGTAATTCAATATCATCCCACATAATTGTTTTTGGAACGGTCAAGTTTGCATTTTGTTCATCTGATAAAAAGACTATTGTTTGGCCATTATCAGGTGGTATTAAAACTAAGGAATTGGATGAGTTTAAGACCTTATACTATATCCTATATGTTAGGGTAGCAGGTATAGATCCTGGTTTCATTTTCAATTCGTTTAACTGGAGTTTAAGTTTAAGAACTTCAAGAACATGTTCATCCTTTAAATCTGCCATCCTATATGGATAATAGTTAAAGTAGACAGGACCATTATGAAGTCCAAATTCTACTGCTGCAAGCAGAGAATCCGAAAATTCATAATGTCTAGCATCCATGAGTCATACTAGTCCTGATACATTTAATCCTTTTCTTATCAATGGTTTAATGGCAACTTGAACACTTCTGATGTGCAAAAAGTTGTAATCTTTCTTATGTTTGTCAATTGACTTTTGAGAAAGAAGGTAAAATTCTTCCTTTTCTGGTTTGATAGGAATTGATTCTTCAACTGTTCTAATTATGTAATCAGATTTGGAGAACCACTTCTTATCTTGAGTTTGCATTAGATAAAGCGCGTTTAGAGTAATTGGAGGTAAAACCCAATCGTCTACGTTCTGGTTTATATTTTTAAAAGAAATTTCTTCTTTGAAAATTTGTTTAGAAGTTGAAGACTTTGATTCCTCATCGTTTAGCGTAGAGTTGTTTAATGGAGTAGAAGAAGAGCTACTACTACCGCATTTAGAAGAAAAGGAACGGAGAAGAAAAGACATAATTTAAATTGACAGAATTTAAAAGACTGAAAGGAAAGAGTGCAGGAGGTAAATGACAGACATAAAGAGCAGAATATAAAGGCTAAAAGTAAATAAGTAAAAGTTGAAATTAAGGCTGAAGAAAGCTTAAAGAAAGGAAGATAACAATAATTGTAATTCTCCCTTGCCTAAGTATCATTACCTTCTGGATCCATAGTGGTTTAATAATTAAAAATGTATCAGTTTTTATGGATTAAAATGTTTTGTTAAGAAATTAGTAAGATTTCTTAGATCTAACTCTAGCTAGACTTATAGTATATAAAATCTTTATTTATCATACACTACTTCGTGGGGCACAAACGCCTGCCTCAACACACGGGACTTATGGCAACCTCAACCCACAAATGGACTCATGTATGATAAACAAGAACTATATACAAAGTGTTATCAAGTACAGACCTTTAATTCATACTAATCCGCTAACAAAATTTTTAATGCCATAAAACAGATCCAGATCTAAATATTACATCCCTATATTTATATATATATATATAATATAAAATTCGTTAATAATATTATATAGATATATATTTTCGAAATATATATATCTTATATATATATACACATATGTATATATATTATCTGATATATTATATTGTGTTAGTTTTAAATTTAATTTATTAAGATATATTAAATTTAATAACTAACATGATAGAGATATAGTATCTCAGATTTAATTTTTGAAGATAAATTAAATATAATGGCTCATTATTTGGATTAAATAAATAGGTTAAATTAAAACTGTTGGACAGATTTAATTTAAACTGAATTTATTTAATTAGCTTATCAAGATAATTAATAGTTAATTAATTTTGAAATTAATGATGATTAATTTTGAAATTTAAAAATAGCCCTCATAGGTTATAAACTTGATAGAGCAGATATACTGATATGCACATGAGAATTGAGAGCCGCAAGGGAAACCCTAGGAGACATTAGAGGCGCTAGCACGCAGTCTCAGTTGGAGAGCATTCGTGTGGATACCGGTAGAGGGAGTGGACCTGACGTGTTGGCTCCTTGAGATCACGAAAACCCTGAATCATAAAAGGTATGAATCCTTTCTAATTCGATTTAAACGCCGTTGATAGATCCTCGATTAGGATCGGTAAAATTTTAAAATTCTTCCGCTGTGCATACCGATCCTAATACCACTTGCTCTGTCTGAAGGTTAGTCAAAGGAAAGAATGAGATTCAACAAAATTGTAGTAGTAACAAATCACTCATACCACATATAATCACAAAGCATGCAAGTAAATTATCACACAGTATAGCAGCACAACACAGCATATAAGCTGTCACATATACATGTTGCCACACTGGCATACACATATTGCATTGCCTCTCTGACAATGTAAATAGCCACTCTGGCTTTCATATTGCCTCTCTGTCATTCACATAGCACATTGCCTCACTGGCAATCACATAGCCACTCTGGCTTTCACATTTGAAATCATCATAATACAATGATAAAACAAACATACAATGCATCATATACAATATAAAAGCAGGAGTCACTACCTTGTTCTTTCCTGACGTCTGTTGGCACAGTGGGCTCACGAGCGCAGTAAATGTCAATCCCTATATCCAAGATCAAGGATAGCGGATTAATTCTCTACTCCAACTTCTTATTGTTATAACTCTTAAAGTTGGTTATCTTTTAAACTCTTTAGGTGGTTACTAGAAGCCTAGATACATATAAAAAGGGTTGGAATACTACCCCCAAGATCTCTTTTTCAGAAGAAAATACTGATTTTTAGCTTAGTCACTCGAGTAATAGATGTCTTGCACTCAGGTGAGGATAGCTCACACTCGAGAGTGCATGACAGAGAGTGACAACCAAGAGAGAAAGTGCTCACAGCACTCGAGCACTTAGGACAACACTCGAGTGTTAACTTCAGGCTCACTTGAGTTCTATAAAGTGTGGCATAGAAAGTGTTTGCCCAAGAGCACAAAAGAATTTAGAGTGGAAAAATCACTCAAGTACTATTCTTGGCACTCGAGTGATGACACCTTTTCACCCGAGTCCCATCGAGTGAGGTGCAAAGAGTGACTGCCCGAGATCAACTCTAAGGTGAAACCTACTTCCGCACTCAAGTGAGACCAAATTCACTCGAGTGATTACTTATATCACTCGCAGGGGAGGAAGTGCATCCTTGTACTTTGCCTAAGAATTCTACTGAAACGCTGAAGAGAAAGGAAAATATCATGGTGCACTCGAGTGAGATCCTACCTCACTCGAGTGAGGCTTATCAGAAGCCAAAACGCAGCAACTGATATAGCTTTCCAGACTTGCCCAATTTGCTTCCAATGGTTCCAAAACTTATACCAAAGTTCACTCCCCCACAAGATTTCATAAGGAACCTATTGGTAACCTCAACCCAACCAAATTCCTATTCAATCAACACATTTGGTCTTGGACACCACATTACACTCAAATCACCCAATAATCAAAACTTCCACTTCCTATTTCCAAACCAATTCTAATAGGCTCAAAGATATACTATGCCAACAATTCTACCATAATACCCTAACCAATTCTCCCATTTCAAGTTCACATGAAAATCATGGCATAATTCCACAAATATCAAAACTTAACCAAAAATCACAACAAATATATCAAAATGCCACAAATGCTCACCTTTTCAACTTACTAAGACCAAATCCTTGATTCTCCAACTTTCAAATTTGTTCAAGTACTTAAACACTACCTCTCCTAATTCTGAAACCATATGAGTAAAGCTCTCAACCTCTTGAACAATATTAGTGAAAATTATTTGAGTTAAAAAGAGCATCCCACAAGTCAAAATCTTACCTTTTCTTTTCTCTTTCTTCCTTCTCTTGTGCGAAAATAGAGAATGGTGAGAGAGAAAATGAGGAAATGATGAAGATGCAGATTTTTCCCTATTTCCATGCTCAAAACTGACTTGGAGGGAGAGAAAAGAGAGAAAATGGAGTTTGAACATTTGACCATCATCTATGGTCCATATTTTGCCACTTTGCATAATCTTCTCCCTCCTCCCATAAGCTCACATACTCACACACACACTTGATTCCGCCCCATTGATCATTCAATCCTAGCCATTGATTCTTAAATTACTAAGGAGTTTCCTCTTCGGTAACTAACCATTTGGTCGGCAATTTTCTATTTTACCCCTAATTATCACAACATTTACTAAATCATCATCAAGCACATTTTACATCACAATTTGCATCATATTCGTCAAAAGTGTTCAATTAATAATAAATACACCACTTGGGAAGTCATTAGCCCTAAGTTACAATTCAGAATATTACATCATCAACCACATTTCATCTACCACCTCATGTTCCTTTCCACCTACTACTTCATCCACCGCATTTCATCTACCATCTCATATTCCTTTTCACCTACTACTTCATCTACCATACTCCATTCCTCCCTATATATAGCCATCATCTTCTTCACATTTTACATACCAATTCATATCCGTTACTCTCCTCTCTTCTCCACTTAGACACCAATTCATAACTATTACTCTCCTCTCTTCTCCACTTATACACCAATTCATATCCATTACTCCCCTCTCTTATCACTTACACACCAATTCATATCCATTACTCTCATCTCTTCTCTACTTACACAACCAAATCATATCCATTACTTTCCTTTCTTCTCCACTTACATACCATCATCTGATAATTAATTTCATGCATTGTATTTGTTTCTTGCATGCCTCCTACATGGAAGGCTTTACATCCTACATGGAAGGCTAGATTTTTCTAATTTCATTCATCTTGTGGTTGTATTTTTATTGAATAATTAAGTTTATTATAATGTTTATGAAGTTTTCTATTTATTTTATTTTTGTTTTTAATTTCATTATGAGCTAAATTTCCATTTTCCTAGGGTGATGACGTAGCTTACTAATGACCGATTGAATCTTATTAAATCTAGTTTGAATTTTTCCTTCATGATTAAGTTTTAATTATTATTCTTAATGCTTTCAATTGATTGGCTACCTTTTGAATGATTCCAATATGTATGTTGAGACCAAAAGGAGATGCATGTGTATAGTTCCTATAATTAAAACCATGACTTGCATATGAAATAGGAATATATTTATATGAGTTGTGTAGTCTTAATGAGTTTCATAAATCTTAATGCATAATTAATTGCTTAAATTTATATAGGAATATATTAGATTAGCAATTAATTATAGAATTGCTTGACATTGGAAGAGGCTAGTAATTAAATTAGGGAAATTCGACTATCAATCATGTGGAATAAATTGGGCTTGAATAGATAAGTGATTTAATCTAGAATTTGTTAAGTGAAATATGACCCCTAAGACTTTTTCTCATAGTTGTTTCATATCATTTGCATCCATATTTAATCATTTTTATTTTGTACTCTTAATCACCAACTAATCGATCGACTAAATAGAATTAAAATTACTCATTTTGGTACTTAGTGATCAATCCTCATAGGAATTATAGTCTACTCACTTCTATATTACTTGTTTATGACAGTGTACACTTGCATTATTTAATAGACCATTTACACTCGTAACATTAGCTCCATTGGCATTTTTCATTTTGTACTTCTTTAATAACTCCTTCAAATATTTGGTTTGGGATATGAAGATCTCATTCTTTCATTTCTTGATTTGGAGTCCAAGAAAGAAGTTTAGTGCACCCATCATGGACATTTTGAATTTCCCTGCATAACCTTTGAAAATTCTTAGCAAAGAGATTTGTTAGTGGCACCAAGGATTATGTCATCAACATATATTTGAACTACTAATAAATCATTTTTGTTATGTTTGATGAATAACGTAGTGTCTACTTTTCCTCTGATAAAGTTTTGATCAAAAAGAAAATTGCTTAGTTTATTATACCAAGCACTTGATGCTTGTTTTAAACCATATAAAGCTTTCTTAAGTTTGAAAACATGATCAGGTTTTGTCTCATCTTCAAAACCAAGGGGTTGTTCTATATAAACTTCTTCCATAATGTTGTTAGATATGATTAGTTTTGATGATGTCAAATATAGATGTGAAGTGATAAGAGCAAAAAGTTTATATAATGTATTTCTTTGACTAACTACTATATTTAATGTTACATATTTTGTAGATTAGTCAAGCAAAGAATGAAGAAGATTGAATTAATGAAAATGAACAAGAGGAAGAAGAAGAAGAGAAATTGAAGATAGTCAAGGAGATGCCTACTCGGATTATGGAGAATTATTATCAAGAGGAAAACCAAGAAGAAAGATATTGAAGAATGAAGAACTTGGAAGATCTATCATGAATATCAAGATTCAAGTTGTTAGGTGTGATATTGGAGGTTTCTATAATGATACCGGAGGTTTCTATGATCAAATGATGGTTGGAATAGGTTAATACAAAGCTAAGATGACTTATATATGAGTTTTGGCACTTCTAGAGGTGTTATGCTCGAGCACAAGGTGTTATGCTCGAGCACAGGAAGAACTCACTCGAGCACAGACCACTTCACTCGAGCACGGGGTGTATACTCTGTTCTACTCTGTTTTACGTTCAGCCTGAGCGAGGTCTGGTATTTTAATCATATCTCTCAAACCACACGTCGGATTGACCCGAAATCGGTGGAATATGAAAGAAGACTCCCAACACGTAAAATTCGCACCAGAAGCACATTGAAAGAAGATCAAATGAAGGAGATATGATTCATCGAAAATGAAACTGAAATCACCGTCACTTTCTGACACAGGTTCGGTATTTTGAGTATAACTCACAAACCACACATCGGATATAGACAAGACCAGTGCCAAATGAAAGTAGACTCAAAGAGCTTTCCATGGATAGGTAATTTACATAATTTGAACGTATATTCTAGGAGCTATGCCTTTTGGACATTGATGCTTGTGCAGACTAGCGAAATATACACTCTTTCGATCATAACTTGCAGAATACAAGGAGTTTGGAGGTGATTCTTGTTGCATTGGAATGCATATGGCAAGAGCATTCTTATGATACATCATTTGAATCAAATGAATAAAATTTTTCTAAAGTGGCCCCACATCACCCGCGAGTGTAAAAACTGACTCTCTGAAAATGTTGTGCGAGTGATGTCCAGAAGCAGCTGAAACGTGAATGCAACACTCGAGTACTAGGATTCATGCTCGAGCATTGGATCATTTCTCACTCGAGCACATGGAAGTTTTGACATGGAAGTGATAACCCGAGAAGAAGCATGTACGTGAAAACTGAAGGCGCACTCGAGCAGGACGTTTTGTGCTCGAGTGATGTCGAGAATTCACTCGAGCAGATGCGAGTGAAGAGCTGCGAGTGCTGTCCAGAGAAGAGTCTCCCAGTGCAAAATTCAAGATCACTCGAGTAGAGTGTGTATGCTCGAGTGAGGGACCTTATCACCTGCGAGTACAAATTCTCACTCTTGTCAAAATGGTATGCGAGTGATGACCCGAGAAGACACTCCCAGTAGAAAATGCAAGATCACTCGAGCAGAGAAAGTTGTGCTCGAGCGAGACCCCATTTCACTCGCGAGTGAGGATTCTGTCTCTCTGAAATCCTATGCAAGCACAACCCGTGAACTAAAGCATATGAAGGAAAATAAGGAGATCACTCGAAGTGAGCCATTCATGCTCGAGTGATACTCTGCAAAAGACCAAAAACACCAAGTCTCACAGCGAACAATCCGAATATGGTTACATGTTATTAAATCAGTGTGTTTTCACTTGTTATTGATTCTAAATGTTAGCTAACATATTTTTCAAGTGTGAAACAGGATATTAAACGTTCGGATTACAAATTCAAATTTAAAGTCAATTACGGTGAACTTCATCATTACACACCGAATGGCGGCTACCAACCACGACAAGCAAATAACCCACCATGAAAAATTGTCTGAAACACAAAACGCTCCACAACGTGATGTACAGCTCAAAATGAATCTTTATGCTATTCAACTAAGACGCTCCACTTTGCTCCACAACGGACAGGAGCTTGTTTTTCAAATATGCTCACACGTTCAAATGAAGCAATGGGACTCCAACGGATGAATGCTCACAACGGTCATCATCTTCATCAACTATAAATGAGAAAGCATTCAATATCGATGGGCAATAGAGAAAAATGGAGAAAAACTGAGACAGCGAGCAACTACATAGAAATGTGAATCCTCTGCTTCTACCCATACACTCTCTGTTCTGCGGTTTCAATATTACTTTTCATTGAGAGAGTGATTATTTGTATTGTACTTCAGTGAGCATTATATCCACTCTGTGAGAGAGTCTGTAAACACTTTCAACTATATTTCTGAGTTGATCTCAAGGTAGAGGGACCTTGAAAGGGTTGATTTTCTTACGGGGAAGCAGTAGAGAGAATTGCCAGTAAGACATTCTGCTCGTAAGACTTACAAGGTGCAAGCAGTAGAGAACGTTGCTGCTCATAAGACTTACAGGGGTGTAAGCAGGAGAGAACGTTGCTGCTCGTAAGACTTGCATGAGTAAGCAGGTGAGAAAGATCTTCGGGATTGCTCTGCTCGTAAGACTTGCCGTAAGGGGGAGTATTTCAGTGAGAGATTTGTAAAAGGTTTTACAAGTACCCAGCTAAACTTGTGGGATTGTAAAGGCTTTTCTTGTGCCCGGATTAAACAAGAAGATAGTGGATTTAAAAATCTCAAGAGGAGCCTGGGGACTGGACGTAGGCCATCACAGATTGGACCGAACCAGGATAAATCACAGTTTGCATATTCTCTTCCCTAAACTCTTATATTTCCATCATATATTATTTAATCTAACTGTTGATTTATAAACCTTCATACTTACTGCTTTCGTTAAGATACGAAAAGATTTCAAAAGATCTTAAGTTTTTATTATACACCCAATTCACCCCCACTCTTGGGTGATAGCCGGTTCTAACAAATGTAACCATTTAAAAAAGCACTCTTCACATGCATTTGATAAAGTTTAAAACCTTTAATGCATGCAAAGGTTAAGAGTACTCGTATGGCTTCCAGTCTTGCTACTGGAGTATATGTTTCCTCACAATCAATACCTTCTTCTTGATTATAGACTTAGGCAACTAACCTTGCCTTGATTCTCTCAATGATTGCAGATTCATCAAGTTTGTTTTTGAAAACCCATTTAGTACTTATAACCAAGTGATTTTTAGGTGAGGAACCAAATCCCATACTTGATTTCTTTAAAATTGATTTAACTCTTCTTGCATAGCATCACACAATTATTGTCAGAAAGTGCTTCTTCAATACTACAAGGCCTAATTTCATAAATGAATGCAAAAAATGTAACCTGATTATGGATTCTATTTCTGCTTTTAACACCTTCGTGAACATCTCCAATTACTTGATCAATTATATGATCTTTCATGTGTCTCCATGCTTTTAGTTAAGCATGATCAACGACACTTTCTTCAATTTAAAAATCATTTTGATTTGAAATAGATAGATTTTTAGTTTTCTTTATCAAATCCATTTCTTCTTCATTAAAAGATTTCATCTCAGAGTTTATTTCATCAAACACAACATGAATGGTTTATTCTATAATGCATGTTCTTTATTAAAGACTCTATATGCTTTACTTCTATTTGAATAACCTAAAAATAAACGTTCATCAGTCTTTCAACCAAATTTACCCAAATTTTCTTTACCATTGTTGTGGATGTAGCATTTACATCCGAAAATGTGTAGATAACCAAGGTTTAGCTTCCTTCCTTTGTAAAACTCATACGGTGTCTTTCCAAGTGACTTGCGAATATATGCTTGATTCAAAATATAGCATGCAGTGCTAGTTGCATCTACCCAAAACACTTGTGACACCTCTTTCTCATTGAGCATTGCCTTGACATCTCCGTGAGGACTCTATTCTTCCTTTCCACAACTCCATTCTGCTAGGTATTCTTGGAGTAGAGAAATTGTGATCTTTTCCTTGATTGTTAGAGAAGTCTTCAAAGAGTTGATTATCAAACTTCCTCCATGATTGGTCCTAATAGAAATAATAGAAATACTTTTCTTATTTTGGACCTTGTTGGCAAACATAATAAATTCAGCAAAAGTTTCATCTTTGGAAGCAAGAAATATAGTCCATGTAAATCTTGTAAAACCATCAACAATTACTAGAGTATATAGATTTCCTCTAAAAAATTTTACTCTTACTGGTCCTACTAAATCCATAAGGAATAACTGTAAAGGTTTGGACATTGAAATCTCATTCTTTGTTTTGAAAGAAGATTTAGTATGTTTTCCTTTTTGACAAGCATCATAAATCATGTTGTCTTTGAATTTAAGTTTAGGAAGACCAACAACTAAATATTTTCAAATCAATTTGTCAAGTTGACTCATATTGACATGAGCCAGACGCTTATGCCATAACCAATTTTCCTTATATTTGCTAAGAAAACAATTTTTAGAAGAATTTGAATTTAAATCAATAGTATAACAATTACCATCCCTTTGAGCTTGGATTTTTGCTTTGAGAGATTATTTGTTAAACTATAGATCCTTCGTGCTTACTATCAAGCATTCCTCTGAGTCAAAGATTACCTAGTTATCTTTGTCAGTACTCTGACTTATGCTCAGGAGGTTGTGACATAATCCTTCAACATAATATATATCGTTGATTTGAACAACATTGGATTTTCCAACTTTACCAATTCCGGTAATACGTCCAGATTGGTAACCTCCAAAGGTTACCTTTCCTCCTTCTTTAGTTTCCAACATGGTGAACTTATCTTTGTTACCAGTCATGTGTCTTGAGCATCCACTATCAATGTACCACTTATTTTCTCGAAATGCTTTGAGACATACCTAGAGTAATATGATCAAGTTTTAGGTACCCACATCTTCTTGGGTCCTTCGTGGTTAGTATGAAATACTCTTGGTACATATGTCCCTTTTGAAACCCATTTGTATGTACCAATGGCCTTGCCCTTTCTAAACTGACATGATGAAGTATAATGGCCTTTCCTATTGCAGTAATTACATGATACAAATGGATTTGATGCATGAACTATATTTTTAAAATATTTGAGATATGTCTTACTGCCTTTTTGCTTCTTTCCTCTGTTTTTATCTTAAATAGAATTATATCTAATTCCAGATGTATCATGAGTGACTCTTTGTGATTTTAAGATTCTAATTCCAGATTTATCATGAGTGACTCTTTGTGATTTTAAGATTACTTTAAGAGTTTCACTTACTTAAGTAAATTTTTTTAAAGTTGTTGTTAAGCCACTTATTTTCTTATCCTTTTCTTCATATAATGCACTTGATGATATGACAGTACTAGTTCTACTTTCTAATTCATTTACTTCTTATAACTTACCATTTCTTTAGCTACCTTGATGAATTCAATATGCAATTCATTATATCCAGACAACAATTCATCATAAGTAGGTTCATAAATACTTACCTTAGAGTCTGATTCTTCTTCTTTAGCCACCAAGCATATATTTGCAACTTCATCGTCGTTGCTTTCTTCATCCGACGAACTATCACCCCATTTGGATGATATGTATACTTTCTTTTTCTGCTTCTTTTTATCATTGTTCTTGAGGCATTCGGACTTGATATGTCCTGGCTTCCCACATTCGTAGCATATGACTTGTTGCACTTTATTTTCTTTCTTGATCGAACTTCCTTGATTATTCTTAAAGTTCTGTTAGCCTCTTATATAGAATTTCTTGAACTTTCTTACGATCATTCCCATATCATTATCATCAAGTTCATCTTCATTTTCTAAGGAATCAACTTCCTTGATGACTTTAAGGGCGACTCCTATTTTCTTTTTGTCATCAAACTCTTCAAGTTCCTTCTTGAATGTTCGCTTTCCTTCACACCCAGAAAGACTACCAAAGAGTGTAGCTACAGATCTCATTGATTCACCTTTGGCTTCTTCGATAGCTTCACCTTTGCTTCCTATTCTTTTATAAGAATGTCAAGAATCTTTCTCACTTAGAAATTTTGATCAAAGGTTTTCCCAAGTGCTGATAGCTGGTAAATAAGATAGGTATATCTGAGTTCTAATTTAGAGATCCTCTCTCCAAGTTTTATTTTGAAATAGATCATAACCTATAATTAGAGTATTGATTCTATTTTCTATGATTCTGGATGTACCTTCGTAAGCAATTTCAAGTGTATCCCACATGTCTTTAGCTATCGGTAATGTACAGATTCAGAAATACTCCTTTTAACTGTGGGCACTCTGTATCACTAAAATAGTTTTGCTATTTAATGTTACTGACCATTTGTCATTATCATCATATTCCTCTGGGCTTTTCTTCACGATTCTATCTTCTTCTTTCTTTGATGGAACATAGTCACCGTCTTGTATTACATTCCATAAATCTTATTCGTTTGCCATTACAAATACTCTGAATTTAGCTTTTCTGAATGAAAAATGTTCTCTGTCAAAACCAAAAGGTCTAGTGATAAAAGCTCCATCTGAAAGAATGTTCTCACCCATTGTTGCCATTTAATGGATCCTTCTTAAGCTGTTAAATTCCTCGAAGAAGGCCTCACTCTGATACCAAATGAAAGAGACAAGCTTCAACCAAAAGGGGGTGAATTAGGTAATGTGATTAATTTTTGCGTGTTACGGTGTTATGGAGATAGATGAAAAGAGAGTAAAGATAAGAGAATTTGCATATAGAGAATTATACTAGTTTGGCCCAACCCCAGGCCTATGTCCAGTCCTTAAAGATCAACACCTTCAAGATTTTCACTAATCTTCTAAGATTCCGTAGGCTCATGGAATGCCCCAAGACAACAACTGTCCTTGCAAGGACTACGAGCAGAAATATTTGTTAGATATGATTAGTTTTGATGATGTCAAATATAGATGTGAAGTGATAAGAGCAAAAGTTTATATAATATATTTCTTTGACTAACTACTATATTTAATGTTACATATTTTGTAGATTAGTCAAGCAAAGAATGAAGAAGATTGAATTAATGAAAATGAACAAGAGGAAGAAGAAGAAAGAAATTGAAGATAATTAAGGAGATGCTTACTTTGGTTATGAAGAATGATTATCAAGAGGAAAACTAGGAAGAAAGATATTGAAGAATGAAGAACTTGGAAGATCTATCATGAATATCAAGATTCAAGTTGTTAGATGTGATATTGGAGGTTTCTATAATGATACCGGAGGTTTCTATGATCAAATGATGGTTGGAATAGGTTAATACGAAGCTAAGATGACTTATATATGAGTGTTGGCACTTCTAGAGGTGTTATGCTCGAGCACAAGGTATTATGCTCGAGCATAGGAAAAACACACTCGAGCACAGATGGATTCACTCGAGCACGGGGTGTATACTCTGTTCTACTCTGTTTTACGTTCAGCCTGAGCGAGGTCTGGTATTTTGATCATATCTCTCAAACCACACGTCGAATTGACCCAAAACTGGTGGCATATGAAAGAGTACTCACAACACGTAAATTTGGCACCAGGATCACATTGAAAGAAGATCAAATTATGGAGATATGATCTGTGGAAGAAGATAGTAAAATCACCGTCACTTTTCGACACAGGTTCGGTATTTTGCACGTAACTTACAAAATACACATCGGATTGAGACGAGACCAGTGCCAAATGAAAGTAGACTCAAAGAGCTTTCCATGGATAGGTAATTTGGCTAATTTGAACGTATATTCTAGGAGGTATGCCTTCTGGAAGTTGATGCTTGTGTAGACTAGCGAAATATACACTCTTTCGATCATAACTTGCAGAATACAAGGAGTTTGGAGCTGATTCTTGTTGCATTGGAATGCATTTGGCAAGACCTTTCTTATGATACATCATTTGAATCAAATAAACAAAATTTTTCTAAAGTGGCCCCACATCACCCGCGAGTGTAAAAACTGACTCTCTGAAAAAGTTGTGCGAGTGATGTCCAGAAGCAGCTGAAACGTGAAGGAAATTTCATCACTCGAGCACTATGATCCATGCTCGAGCATTGGATGATTTCTCACTCGAGCACATGGAAGTTTTGTACGTGGAAGCATGAAACTCACTCGAGCATGACTGGTTGTGCTCGAGTGATTCGAAAATTCACTCGAGCAGATGCGAGTGAAGTGCAGCGAGTGCTTGCCCGAGAGGAAGTCAGAACGTGGAAATATGAACTGCACTCGAGTGAGGCATATTGCACTCGAAGTGAGGACCCGACAGAACGTGGTAGAATGCACAAACAAAACAGAGCCTCACAACCATCAATCCAAATATGGTTAAACGTTATACAATCATTATGTTTTCACTTGTTATTGTTTCTAAACATTATCTAACATATATTTCAAGTGTAAAACATGAGATTAAATATTTGGGTTGTATCTTCAAGAACGGAGGTCACAGTGAATATCTTCACTCAACGTGATGAGTCACAGAAGCCAGAAAATCATCTTTCGACCAATGATCCAACATACCCATGACTAATACTTCATCATATTAGTGATTAAGTATTTTACAGTGTGAAACAGGAAATTTAACGGTGAGCTTACAGATTCAAATGAAAGAGTCAAGAATGGCGGGCGACATCATTACACACCGAGCATCAGCTACCTACCACAACAAGTAACTGACCCACCATGAGAGAATGTTTGGAAACTCAAACGAATTCATCCCGCTCCACAATGTGATGTACAGCTCAAAACGAATCTTCCTGCTGTTCAACAAAACGCTCCACTCTGCAACGGACAGTAGCTCATTTTCAAATATGCTCAACGGTCAAAATGACTCCAACGGACGAATGCTCACAACGGCCATTATATTCATCAACTATAAATGAGAGAGCATTCAATGATGATGGGTAACTGAGAAGATAGAGAAAACAGTGCAACGACACCAACATGCGAATAACATGAATCCTCTGCTTCTACCCAAACTCTCTCTGTTTCCCATTTTCAGTATTACTTATCATTGAGAGAGTGATTATTTGTATTGTACTTCAGTGAGCATTATATCCACTCTGTGAGAGAGTCTGTAAACACTTTCAACTATATTTCTGAGTTGATCTCAAGGTAGAGGGACCTTGAGAGGGTTGATTTTCTTACGGGGAAGCAGTAGAGAGAATTGCCAGTAAGACATTCTGCTCGTAAGACTTACAAGGTGCAAGCAGTAGAGAACGTTGCTGCTCATAAGACTTACAGGAGTGTAAGCAGGAGAGAACGTTGCTGCTCGTAAGATTTGCATGAGTAAGTAGGAGAGGAAGATCTTCGGGATTGCTCTGCTCGTAAGACTTGCCATAAGGGGGAGTATTTCAGTAAGAGATTTGTAAAAGGTTTCACAAGTACCCGGCTAAACTTGTGGGATTGTAAAGGCTTTTCTTGTGCTCGGATTAAACAAGAAGATAGTGGATTTGAAAATCTCAGGAGGAGCCTGAGGACTGGACGTAGGCCATCACAGATTGGACCGAACCAGGATAAATCACAGTTTGCATATTCTCTTCCCTAAACTCTTATATTTCCAGCATATATTATTTAATTTAACTGTTGATTTATAAACCTTCATACTTACCGCTTTCGTTAAGATACGAAAAGATTTCTAAAGTTCTTAAGTTTTTATTATACACCCAATTCACCCCCCCTCTTGGGTGATAGCCGGTTCTAACAATATTCTACACTAAGAATTTTCTCCCCCCTTATGGCAAGTCTTATGAGCAGAACAATCCCTATGACCTTTCTCTCCTGCTTACATATCAAGCCTTACGAGCAACAACGTTCTCTCCTACTTACACCCCTGTAAGTCTTATAAGCAGCAACGTTCTCTCCTGCTTGTACCTTGTAAGTTTTACAAGCAAAAGTCCTAACAGGAATTTTTTCTACAGCTTTACCGATAAGGAAATCTACCCTCCTAAGATCCCTTTACCTTAAGATCAAAAATACAATTGAAATATGTTTACAAAACTCTCTCACAGAGTGGATATGATAATCACTAAAGTACAATATCAATACAGAGATAAATATAAACGTAGAGACTCTTGTAAGTTTTTTAATATATGCTCTCATGGTATGTTCTTTTATCTTGTCTTGTCTCTGTGCTCTGTACTTATAGTAAGTCTAAAGTAGCTGTTGTGTAATGTGCCGTTGAGGAGTAAGATGTTCCATTATGAAACTGAACGTCACATTAAAGAGTGGGATATGAGCGTTTGTGTTTTCAAAATTTATTCATGGTGGGTCAGCTGCATGTGATGACAGCTGTCCGGCAGTCAGTATGTAATATTGATGTTTGCCACAATTGACTCTCTCATTTGAATCTATAATCCAAACATTCATTTTCTTGTTTCACTCTTGAAATATATGTTAGATGACATTTAGGTATAATAACAAATGAAAACATAATAAATAAATATCATTTAACCATATTCAGAATTTTTGTTGTATCATTGTATTGCATTCTACTTCTGAGCCAGATGAACTCGAGTTCTTCCTTTGCACTCGAGTGTACATGGAATTCACACTAGAGTGTCACCTTTCACAATAGAGTTCTCTTCGAAATTTGCATACCTATACAGAGTAAACTTGATCACAATTTCAAGTACATGAGATAACTTTCAAGTGTTGGTGCCCACACTTAAGTACTTGAGTGCACAATTATAAACTCGGTACTCAGGCTATTCAGCACCTCTTCACTTAGTTCCAACAGAAAGTATAAAGTTTACACTAGAAGTGCAAGTCGACACTTAAGTGTCTTACCTCTTACTCGAGTGCACCAGCACATGTCAATTTGATAAGTTTCTTGATTCTGTTTCAGTATTCAAATCTTCAATGGTTTACTTGAAAGTATTACGTTGGACTCGAGTCTTGGTCTCTCACTCGAGTACATATATAGATACTCGAGTGCACTTCATGGTTTCAGGATCTTATTTCCTCTCGGGTAAATACTTTTAGGACTTCACTTTCTAGACTCGAGTGTATTTCTTACTAACACTTAAGTGTTGATCCAGAACTCAAGTGCACTAGGTTGTTTTTGAACTCGAGTGCTATAGCTTCCAACACTCTAGTGCATCAGTAGAATTTCAATTTCTGGACTAACTTTGTCTATCACTTGCAAGAGTGTAAAGCCATACTCGAGCATTCATGCTTCCAGAACTTGAGTGCTTTCTTCAAACTTGAGTGTATCAGTTATTTTCCAATGCAACTTTTTGTAAACTTGTGAAATGCATTTAATAATCGAATGGACTTATTTTTACAACTTCAAAACTTAAATTCCTTTGTAAAACAATATACTAACATCTTGTTATCATCAAATCAAGGATTCTAACAAATCAGGAATTGGTTACTCTTCTACTCATGACTTTTGATGGGCTCAGGATAAGGATCAGCCAGCTTGAAGATTATAAGAAATTGACACTAGGATTGAGCAAGCAAGTTGATGTGAGAGCTAGCAACTTTTTGGTGAGCACAGGGATTTGAACAAACATGAGGAAAAGAATAGAAGCTATGTATGGGGTTGAGATCAGGGACATTTTCTTTTTCTGACTAGAATTATGTATCATGGATCTCTATAGTTAGTCTATGAGTAGGATCGACTACACAAATATAGGCAGTGAAAATAAGTATGATCGTGTTCCTTTAGACATTGTTTCCTTTAAAAAAATATAATGACAATATAGAGGAAAGTGATATTTTAATCATAGTGGTCAGGGTGGGGATAAGGGGGATGATCATAAGCTAGAAAGGGGTACTCTTGTTTTGAATAGAAGCTTGTGACAAATGAATGATGACAGAGTAATACGGGGCATGAAAGATCAAATGAGCTCAACTTCAAAGGTTTATATCTATGATGAGCTTTATAAGATCCAAGATTCATAGGTAGAAAAAGGGAAATATGGTGGTAGTGTATTCAAGTACAAGTTGGTGAGAGTTCATAGACAACCCAAAGCCTTTGTTGTTTAGAAATCTATTAAAAGGTAGAAGGCTGGCATCGCTTCTAGGACCGGGCTCATTCTTGTAGACCTCTCCTCAAGTGCTAAGAAAATTGCTGTATCACTTGTCAATGATGTTGATAATGAGAAAGCACCTAGTTATTTCACTTATCTCTATTCTCTTATATATTTAAAATCCTTCATTGTTTCAAATCCCTACAATTGCTGCAACTGTCAAAAAGATTGCATCCAGAGGAACAAAGGTGATTTTCCATATATAAGGAATGGAATTTTAGTGAGTCAAAACAATTTGGTTCATGAATGTGGTAATTCATGTCAATATTTTCCTAACTGCAAAACTCGTGTATCCCAACTGGGTTAAAGTACTGTATGGAAGTGTTCAAAACAAAGGATAAAGGATGGGGCCTCTGAGCATTTGATCTTGTTCGTGCTGGTACCTTTATTTGTGAGTATGCATGCCAAGGTGAGTTGGAATGGCAATAATGTGTTGGAAATTATGCCCAAAGGGCCAATCATTGTACTTTGAACATTATTAATTTAATGAAATTTCTCCATTCTGTTATCATATTATTTGTATGTTAGCTGTCATAATTGTATCCTTGGATAAATCATAAAGATTGTCCTAAAATGTCCCGGTCGGTCATCTATGTGGTAGCAGAAATGAAATAAGACCAGTATGACTTTGATAAGATATGGAGATACGAAACAAAGTCTTAGGCAATTGTAAGAGTAAAAGGTGTTGGACGGACCCACTATAAGAAAGCTACATGGATCAAGTTATAAGCTTTTCTTATGTATAACCATATCACAATGCCCTTTGACCTGAGGTCATCAGGGATTCCTACATGAGAATTGCTAAGCTTTAAACTAGTCAAAAGTCACTTTTGACCGAGTGATGATAAAGGCTACGATTGGGCTTGGTGGTTTTCAATGCAGAGGAATATGAATGATCAAGATGGAATTTGTCCCTCATATTAGTAGAGAGATATTACTGGGCCCCTCAATGAGTGAGTCTGAGAAATGTATAGCCATACTACGATGGAAAGGAGTTTCCATTTCTATTTTCAGACTACTTAGGAATCGAGAAAGCAATAGTCAGGAATAAGAGGATGACTGCCAACTTGTGGGTTAGTATAGTTATTGGCCCACTGCCAACTTGTGGGTTAGTATAGTTATTGGCCCACTGCCAACTTCGTATGGGCTTACAGGGTCGCACACAAGAATAGCCAAACACGAGATAATGTTTAATCTAGGGTGGATGAATTTTATATTTATATATATATATATAATATAAAATTCATTGATAATATTATATATATATATATATATGTATTTCGAAATACATATTTTAATATATTTGTATATATATATTATATTATTATATTATGTTAGTTTTAAATTTAATTTTATTAACATAAATTAGATTTAATAACTAACATGATAGAGATATCGTATCTCTGATATAATTTATAAAGATAAATTAAATCAAATGGCTCTTTATTTGGATTAAATAAATATGTTAAATTAAAACTATTGGATAGATTTAATTTAAAAATGAATTTATTTAATTAGCTCATCAAGATAATTAATTGTTAATTAATTTTGAAATTAATAAAGATTAATTTTGAAATTCGAATATAGCCCTCATAGGTTATAAACTTGATAGAGCAGATATACTCATACACGGATGATAATTTAGAGTCGTAAGGGAGACCCTAGGAGACATTGGAGGTGCTAGCATGTAGTCTGTGTTAGAGAGTATTCGTGTGGATATCGGTAAAGGGAGTGGACTTGACGTGCTGGCTCCTAGAAATCGAAAACCCTGAATTCAAAAAGGTACAAATCTTTCTAACTCGGTTTAAACGCCTTTAATAGATCCTCGATTAGGATCAGCGAAAATTTTAAAATTCTTCCGCTATGCCTGCCAATCCTAATATACTGAAACATACTGATGAGTATGTTTTTGACACAACTCAAATTTATCATCCATTCAAGTGGAACTATGACATAAGTTACTTCAAGAAGCTGGTTTAAATGATTCTAGTAAGGATTATAATATCCCATCTCCTCTAATTATGAGTGCCAAGAATGTTGGAAATGTGGCTAGATTCATGAATCATAATTGCTCCCTAAACATCTTTTAGTAGTGAGTTTCATATGAAGAAAACAATCAACCTATTGTGCCCATTACCTTTTTTGCTCTTAGACACATTCCTCTACTGATAGAATTGACATATGATTATAGGATTTCATGTTTAATTCTATTGTGGGTCAAAGTACACCCAGATCGAAAAAGAAATGTGTTTGTGGATCATCAAAATGATGGGGTTCTTTTGATTGATAGATTTCGTTCGAGATGGTCAAAGGAAGGCAAGGAGCTGGACAACGTGTTCATGACTGATAAGGTTTGATGATCTTTCATGTTTCCTAATTTATAGCGGTTAATATTTGAATTGATCAGTGTAACAAATGTACTTCTTTTCCTTAATAGTTGCTCCTCTGGTCCTTAATATAAGACATAGTTGACTTTTTTAGAAAGATTAAGGAAGCTAAATGAATTACTTTAAAGTATTAATATTTAGCTTTTTTATATCAAATTCCTTTGTTTGACTTATAAAATAATATATAATCAAATGATACATAACATATGCTATGATTAACTAACTTATTTAGCTTCCTTAATCTCTCCAAAAAAGTCAACTATGTTTTATACTAAGGACCAAAAGAGTATTTCCAATAATAATTTTATGGCTTTCATAACAAATGACTGGATGCATACTGTCTGAATTCATTTTAGTTTTTTATACCCCCTCTCTCTCTTGGTTTTGCTTTCACCCATTTAGGGTATAATTCTGAGTTATTGAAAAGTCATTTTATTTATATATATGCTCCTGGTGCTATAATCTTATAATTATTCTTCCAAATACTTATTTAATCTAATAAGTTTGGTTTTCTTTTTTCTCTACCGAGTCTCCCAGTTTAAGTATATATTAGTTTGTAACTTAATTCTTTTTTAGTTGTATCTTATATGTTTGACATCAATACATAATTTTAATCACTTTAAACCCAAAAAAATCTTTTTCATTTCATTTCCTACATTAATTTCCCTTTCTTCTCTCTTTGTAGTTACTTGAATCAAGCTAAAGACTAAATGTTTGTTCTTATATACAATTGAAAGAAATTGAGGAAGTGATACTCTTTCTTCTCCATTTATTCTTACATTGCCTTAATGCCAGTATGTTTCTTTTGTGTCTATACAAGAAATGATTGTGTGCTAATGTAAGCCTTGTTTAAAAAAAGAATTAAAATTATATAATGTCAAGCCAATCATTTGTGCTGCTCCCTTCTACATGGGCCTTTTATTTAATTTTCTTAAAACTTTAGTTCTTACGATATTGGCCATTAAATTGCATAATCTAAGTTCTGTTCAGAGGCTATCTGGCTGACTCTAGGACCTTGAGTTTTAACAATCTCACCAGCTCCAGTACCCACACAAATTGGCCCTTCACTAGCTTCCTAGGCCAGGGATTGGGGTGATAGTGAAAGGCTTTGATACCCCCTGTTGGTTCAACTTGAGCCATTAGGAGTACTCATCCTAAAAGACTATTCCATTGGACATGAGTGCTCCAAGGCTTAAGTATTGTATATAGGTCCTTATGGTTGCTCAATGAGAGGCATATCTCGTTGGCTCCTTAGTCTATGAGAGAGACTTAGTAGTATGAGATATAAAGTCCCACATTGAGTAGAATAAAGATGCTCAATGAGGGTACTTAAGTGGGTTGGTTTTCCTACCTCAACCCTAGCTTTTGAGGTAGTGTTCCCCATCCTACTTAGGTACCCACCAATCTATTATCTATTAAATACTACCCACGATCCTAAATATAAGACATAGTTAATAAAGCTTAACAAAATATGCCTTGGATGTATGCCAAGCATTATTTTTATTTTTTCAATATGTAATTAAATCTTGGTTCTTTGAAATAAGCAAATGTTTTAGTCTAACTCATTCTATCTTTGCCCACAAATCAAGCATAGAAGCTTGGATGGATATGTGTTGCATGGATTTTGTTTCCCCAAAAATGGAAAAGTTGTACAATAATTCTATTCTTAGCAAGTTGAAGTAGTTGTGCTAAATGATATCATGATGGCATCCAAACAGGTATCTCTCTTGTATTTTGGTATACTGTAATGTAATTTATATGTTATTGGATTGAATGGACTTATAGCATTCATTCAAATTTTATTACAAGCCTTTAAAGCATCAATTCCAATTACTAACTAGTATCAAATATTTCAACACTTGAGATTGCAAATTAAATCATGCATATATGTTTGGTGTTGCTGCATGGTCATTGTTCAAGCTTCAAATGTGAAAGTATGGTATGACTTGTTTTCAATCTTCTAGGGCCTTTTCATAGCAAATTGGGTTCTACTTTTTAGTTTTTTAAGGTAAACCTTGGGACAGAGTGTTACTTGGAAGCTCCTATTTAAGCCATAGATTATGCTGCTATACTTGTCTATTTTGTGTTTACATACAAAATCTGTGAATTTTGATCAAAAGCACAGGAAGACGATGTGGATTTTATTTTCTTCTCTTTTTTCCTTCTAGAGGAAAACTGAAGAGAATGCTCAATGAGGTTATTGAGCTAGATCTCTTAGCTAACAACTGATCCTGAGATTTAATTTTTAACTGAGCTCAATGACATTATTTGATCCATATAGTCGACCCATGCGATGTGTTGTTGTTGTTGTTGTTTCCCCTATAGCTTTAGGGTTCCTTAATCACATGCAAACCATTAGATTTATCTAGTGGCTTGAGGCTTGACAAATATCAATTAATATATATATATATAATGTTTATATGCAAGTCTCTACAATTTCATCTTATTTTTAAGATTAAGGTGCATCTAACATCCTGAATATTTTTTGAGTTGCACTAAACACCCTAAAATATTTTATAGAGCAATTATGCCCTTCTAATATTAAAAACGGATCAATTTTTCCCCTCCCCTAATGGCAATCAAACATCCATTTTCTCAATGCAAAAAATAGCTTCTTCCAGCTAAGGCCTCTCCCTCCAACCCTCCCTTCATAGCCATGCCCGCTTCATGTTGCAGAAACTGTCCTCTCCCATCAGCACATGCATCATAAGGTTAGTTATATTTTTTGTTGATTTTGTGAACGAAGAGGCCTTTGACATTACCAACACAAGCTTCACCCTTCTCTTGTTGATATTAAATAGCAGCATATGTCTGTTTTTCTTCGTTCTTTAGTGAATTGCCATTACTAAACTTCATCTCTACTTAGGTGATTTAGGTAACTAACCTTGCCAAGAGAGGAAACTAGCTATTATTGTTATTATATACCCTATTATAATTCTGGTTCACTAATAAGCTTTGTACACAGTTGTTGGTTCTTTCCATCCTTTAATGTTTCACTTGATTCCCATAGTACACCATCAAAAATTAAGTTTACTTGCCAGGTTTGAGGCTGCTTACTAAATTTAGAATTCTTTTGTCATTAACGAATGTGATCTTAATCAATTCCATAAATTTCCATGAGACATATGACATGATTCAACCTTCTGGAGAATCTATGTGCTGATCACAAGGGGGAGAGAACAATTCCCGCATCATGCAGTAGGCATGGTTATGAAGGGATGGCTAGAGGGGGTGCTTAATTGGAAGAATGAGATAACGGATGTTTGACTACAGTTAGGTGAGGGGCAAAATAGATCCATTTTAATATTTAAAAGGCAGAATTGCACCATAAAATATTTTAAGATGTTGGGTGCATCTCAAAAAATATTTTAGGGTGTTGGGTGCACCTTAACCATATTTTTAATTATACATCTTATGTCCTTATACCTAAATAAAATCACAATTGACCATATTAGATTATTAATTATATATATATATATGCAAGGAGATGATTATGAGCAAATTTTTTTTTATTTTCATATTGAAAATATATCATTTTCATTTCATTCTCTTCTAAACTTTTTTACTCCCATCCAATCCTTTTTATAAGCAACAACTATCATGATTGAACAAAACGAATTGGTGGTTAAAATTAGTTAAAAGCAATAATGTGTAAAAAAAGTAATATCCTTTTCAAATATGCGCTTGTTTATGAAAAGATAATAAAAAAGAGAATGAGTAGAAAATATAACAGAGAATGAGTGATAAATGATTAAATGAAAGATAATTAGTGGCATATATCTCTTTCTTGTAAATGCAATTCTTGGTGAATTTGGGGATATTAATATAAAGATAAGTATTTAATAGGGGTAGCAAAAAAAAGTTGTTTATACTAAGGACCAGCCCTAAAAGAGAGAAAGTTGCTTATAAAAGGGACTAAAAGGAATATTTTGTATTTGATGGCAATTTACATGTCACTTAATTAGCATTCCCATCAATCTTAATTAACATATTTAGAGTAAACATGTATTGAAAAGGAAGAAAAATTATAGTAACTTGATTAAAAATAAGGTGAAATTATAAAGATTGAGGTTAATTTTTCTTATGTGTATTAAAATCAATCCATGGCCAGAGGGGGCAAGTTCGAAGGCATTGATACATTGATTTTATGAAAATAAGTTTAGAAATCAAGAACTTAAACTGCGACATGTATAAATATAAATGTCTTTTAATACAAGTGGCAAGTTAAGAAACTTAAAAGTTAACCCTCACAATAGCAATCCAACTTGGGATGAGGGTAGCTAGCATTGATCCTCTCATGTGAGGGAGAGACATCTAGGGTAAGGACTTAGCAAAATCAGAGAATCCTCACTCAAGTTATAAGCATCTTTAGCAAGCTAGTCTGCACATCTAAGTGTCTCACGTGGCGTGTATTGAAGTTCAATATCCTAATCTGAGAAGAGTATTCTCTGATCTCATCAATTTCTGCCCTTAGGGGTGTTGCATCCACAATCTTTTAAAACTAAATGAAAGGTGTCCATTGAATCTGTATAGACAAGAATTTTTTGAAGATTTTTTTGCTTGCAAACCTAGAGACCTGCTAGCAAGGCCATTACTTCTGTAGCTATAGGTGGGAGAAATCTCAACTTCCATTGGTGTCTCAAATTTTCTATCACATGTCACTTCTCTCTAATTGTTGATGATCCATCAACATCTAGTCGAACAAAATCTTCCGACAATGCTTTCCAACCTTATTCTGCATGCCTATAAAACTTGAATATTTGATGCATGAGGTTGTCATTGGTAGTAGCTTCCATTAATTAAGTGATTACTCCAGGAATGATTTCATTTTGCTTGTTGGACACCTTCCATAAACTCCCTGACAATGATTTTTCTAAAGGAGCCAACATGTGAAGCTGAAGACTCAAACCCACGTCCATCTATGAAAACATTCATTACTCAAATTATGGGCCACACAATTCCTTAGCTATACCTGCAAACCAAAGAAAAATAAACTAAAAAGAAAGTTAGGATTAATAACCTCAATCCATACATTTTTGGCAATCTCACAAGCATGATGGATATATACGGTGTTTTCCTTTCTTTGACACTAAAAAAAGACACTCCACATTATTAGTTAAGCCTTACTTAGCTTTAAGTGACTTTGTGGGAAACCTTCCATGAAATACTTGTCAAAGAAAATATTTTACTTTTTTGGGGACCAACTGTAATATCCTAAATTTTGGGACTAGAGACTTGAGAATGAGCCTAAATAAGGGGACTACCAATCCCCAGTTTAGCAAGAGTCCCAGGAAGGTATAAGAAACAAAATGGCTTGTAGAAACCGTACCCAGAATAGAATATGAATTTTGGTGTGAATTAGTCTGAATAAAGTACCTGATTCCTTTAGGATGTGTCAGAATGACATACAACCTGACTCGGATCCAAAGGAAAAGGGAAATGGTGTCTAGAAATAAGAAACAAAGAGAAATGTAAAGAAAGAAAAGAACTAATGGCACAAGAAATAATATTGCCATAATCAAGAGCAAAAGAAACATTTTCCATTTGATCTTGAGATTAGAATTGGAAACTAAAATGAAGGGCTAATATTTGTTCTTTAAAAGCAAAAGTAATCATGAGGTTGAAAAAGCAAATTAACTCCCTCCCCTCATGATATTAAAAACTTCCAAAGGGGGCAAAAAGGGAAGAGTAAAAGGGTTTGGTCAAAGTGTCAACCCAATTTGAAGAAGACTTTGATCAAATGGCCAGCACATGTTTATCCCTTTTCCCCTTAGGCATTTCAGTCAAGATAAAGAAAGAGGGAAGAGGAAAGATCATTTTTAATTAACCAAACACACCTTAGCATAATTAGCCACTTACTTTTTCAAGGAACCACAAGAACTTGACACTTGGCACATTGTGGAATAAGTATTTGGTTTAAGTGAAGATATATATTAAACACTCCCTTTCTCCTCCCATAAGTCATCCAACACTCAAAATTTAGGAGGAAAAATTGTTGGAAAAAGAAAGAAGAGAGAAAGAGAGAAAACTTATGTGTTCTTGAGAATATCTGACGATTCTGACCCTGAATCTCCGTTTCCAGTCTACAAAGCCTTCACAAATGTTGATCTACTCGACGAGAGCTTTATTTCTATGGTATGGATTCTTGATCAAAGGTGTTTAGAGCCATCTATCTAGGGGAGGTGCTGCCAAAATCAAGAACCGGTCATAGAATAGGTACGTATAAACTCCGATTTAAACTAAATAACTTAAGGTTAAAAGCTGCTAGTTTGTGTTTTCTGGGAGACAGTCTGTTTGTGATGAAATTTTGAATAGTCAAATTATATCCAACGACTGTAATATTTTCCATATTGGTAGTAGACATCCTAAGCTTTAAAATGATATATAGAATGCATTGATTGGTTGTCTAAGGAGTAAGTTATGAATTTTTAAAGTCTAGGCACTGAATCTTTGGAATAATTTCTGTGGAAGCGAGGATTGTTTGAGGTTTTTGGAATTTTATGACTATAAGTGGAATTGGGTGATATTTTTCCTTTAAAGAGGACTTAAAGAGATTTGAATAGGACTTTGAATCATCTCATTTAGGAATTTTTAGATTAAGTTATGATTTTTGGAAGTTAAGCCAAGAAACAAGGGAAATCTGGAAATCCAAATTTTGGCTACGGTCAAGCCTTTTTGCTATGGCCAAGCACCTAAACTCTTCTTAACTACAGCCAGATGATTTCTTGGTTGTGGTCTAAAATTTTTTGGACCTCTTTGGCTACGGCCAAAGAATGCCTTGGTTGCGGCCAAAACCCCCATTTTAGCACTTCATATTTTTCTGAGAGACATTGACTTCTTTCCAACTTCTTAGACATTAAATTACACTTCTAATGACTTGCTATCATAGCTCTAATAATGTGATTAGATATCTAGGGCCATGAGAGGTCAAGGAAGAGGAAATGGAAGGCTTTTCAAGCAACTACAATAGTTGGAAGAGACAGGAACAAGAGAAGGACTTAAAGCATAAGGTAGTAAAATTTCCTAACTTGCATGTATTTGATATGTATATGCTTGTGTGTTGATGTGTTTTATTGCTTTAATGAATTATATGTAACATATATGAATGATTGAAGCTCTGTTTTCATTTATACTATGGCCATAGGAGTATTGCATGAAATATTGAGTATGGAAATGTCTTATGTTGGCATGAATTTATGTAAGCAAGCATGTCATACATTAAGCATTTATCTTGCATGCATAGTTAGCAATGTTTGCTACTAAGATTCTCTCAAATCTCACTCTTCCTTACTAACCATATAGGTAGGTAAGCTCAGAAGAGGAATGCAAGAAGATGTGTAAGAAGAAAATGCGATGGCGAATTGAAGATTAGTATGTGATAATTAGTTACGTGTAAATTATCACTGTATGAGAATACTTATATAAACATGCCTAATTGAATAGTGTTGTGGAATATGTAAATGAATGATTTAAGAATGAGTAGAGAAATGAGTAGCGAATCACTCTGATTGAATTAAATAAAGATAAGAATAGATGAATAATAATGAAGTTGCGTACCGCTAAAAGATGCTTCTAAAATATTTGAAATTTTCAAAAAAAACCCACTCAATTACAGGTTCGAATGATGTTTTGAGATTAGGAATTGAAAGAGTTTTGAAAAAGAATATCGTATAGTGGTTCAAATTCGTTGCGTAAAACTCATCAGGTCGATTACGAAAATAAGTTGTTACACCAACATCCTGCATACTCTCTTCTACTGGCTCGTCACATGCTACTCGTGCTATGTAGACACAAATTTGTAAGCATCCTTGACACTAAAATTATCATTTGATTCACTCCTCTAGCAAAACCTATTATCTTCCCCTCTAGTTGAGGGTTTGATTTTCACAAGGGTATTAATGATCCTAGGAGGTAAGAACTTTCTCCACTCATGTATGTTCCATCTACCATTTTCTACAACAAAAGCATTTACTTTATCACACAAGTTTAGGAGACGTAGTTTTGCTCGACAAAGTAATTGAGGGGTTCATCTAATGGTGTCCAAAGAACCCACTAGAAACTAGTTATGGATCCATTTTTAGGGATTCGAGTAATACCTTTATAAATTCTATCCCAAATAGTGGTAATGCTTTGTCAAATCCAAAGGAATGTTGTTTTTGAAAAACCATTGGGTATGTTTCTTTACCATATCCATATTTAACTTTGAGACATTGCACCTAAAAAGCATTAGGTTTGGTTAGCAGACTCCAACAGTACTTCATAATGAAAGTAGTATTTTGGTTCTAAAATTCCTTGATACCAAGTCCTCATACATGCTTCTCTTTCTTTATTTATTCCCATGCTATTAGATGCATTTTCCTACCATCTTACCCTTTTTTTTGTGCCAGTCCTCCTATCTTGCCCTTATTCTATAGAAAACAATGACTGGGTTTTTCAAGTTTAAGAACCGCATATTTATGCAAAAAAATAGTCTTCATTTGGTAGCTAAAAAATTTGTCTTGTAAAGGGATTTAAAAGAATTCGGGGAGTTAAACAATTTTGGTCATCCACATATTTATCTTATAAATGTCTATATTTGTCTTAGAAAAAATTTTTTAACTCCTGAATTCTTTTAAATACATTTATTTGTCTTGTAAATACCCTTATTTCTATTTGTCTTGTAAATGCTCTTATGAAAAAAGGGCACTATTGTCTTTTCAGTGACAAAACTTAATTTCGTTTTGATCCCAGGGGTGTAGCAAAATTTCAACATCTTTTAGGATTTGACTGAAATAAAATTGCTTTCATGGGGTGTAAGTGATATTTTTCCATTAAAAAAGGCACATAATCCTAAAAATATATTAAAATAATAGAGAGTGAGAAGATTGGTGAAACCCACCGTTGGAAAAAGAAATGAAAGTTAACCAGTGTTAACAATGTTGTTATAATACTACCCCAAAAAAATTGATTATGTCTACTTTTGCGCCCAAAATAGTTAATTGCATTCAGTTCTTATAGGAAAATAGTTCGTTGCTAAATTTACAATCAACCCCTAATTAAAAATCGCTAAATAAATTTTTAATAAAAAAGGACCATTGAATAATTTCATTTCTGTTCAATCCTTTCATACACTCTTCATATTCCTTACGCCTTTATTGTTGATAATCACATTTTTTACCATGTTATGAATATATTTATTATGAATCTAATATTATTTCTCTTTTATTATTATGCATCCATCCTAATATTCTTTTTTTTATAATGACACAGGACAAGTACTTGGATATTACATTACATTAGGAAATTAAGGGTATCTCCCACCTAGTGAAGTCTTCCCTCATAAACTCTATGCATCCTGGGTGAGGAATTGGGAGAAATACTAGTCCTCCTGCTAGTTGTTGAGCATCTCTTGCTAGGTAGTTGGCACACTGGATTGTTTCTCGTGGTGCATAGTAAAGCTCGACATTCCAGTTTAGATAAAGCATATCTCTCACTTTATTTATCTCTTCTCTTAGTATGTGATTATGCCCACTACTCTCATCACTAAGTTAAGAACCTCCAAAGAGTCTGTGTAAGCCACCACTTGCTAGAAATTATATTGCTTACATATATGAAGACCAGTTGAGAGACCAAACAAATCGGTTAAAGTTTGGGGGTGAAATCCCAAGGTGCGTTGGAACCCAAGTACCTAGTTGCCATTTGTATCCCTGACTAAACCTCCATATGTAGAGGATAGTTGACCATTGGTTGAGGCATTAGTATCTAGTCTGACATAGCCTTTTGTGGCAGCTTCCATCTAAGATCCTTGTCTCTCCCAAATTGAAAAACTTGGTGCTTGAAATTACCAAACGTATTGGTCTCCACCAGGTGAAAAATGCCCCTACTTACAATTTCCTTGGCTTATGCACTAACTCCTTTCATCACTCCTTTGTATCGATTTTTCCACAAAAGCCAGCATATAAGACTGAAAATTTTTACCCAAGGCGATCTATAGAATTGTTCGAACCCCACATGTTTTCTTTAAGCTAGACCTATAAGTTAGAGCAAAAAAATCTAGTATTGGAGTTAGTCTTAACAAATTGTAACCACACATTTCTGGCAATCTCACAATCTTGAAGTATATGTAAAATGTTTTCCACTCTCTAACACTTAAAGGGACACTCATTACTATGACTTAAGCCTCTCTTACTCTGAATAGGTTAGAAGGAAGTCTCTCATGAAGAGCTTGCCAAAGAAAAAATTTCACTTTTTCTAGCACAGGTAATTTCCATACTTTCTTCTAATGGATAGGCGTATTCTGGACTCTGTGTAGATAACAACCTGTAAGCAGCGTGAACACTAAATGTACCATTAGAAGCATTCCTCCAACAAAATGTATCAACTTCATATCCACACGGTGGTTTCGCCTTAGCAATAATGTTGATCACCCACTGAGGGAGAAACTCTCACCACTTTGAAATATTCCATCTCCCATTATCCATTACAAAGTCTCTAATTTTAGCACAAGGGTCTAGAAGATGGATATTTCGGTCAACAAAATGGATGAGCGGCTTATCCAGGGGGGACTATAAGTCCTATCAAACATTTCTAGTCCTGGCATCCTTCAAATTTCCTTTGTAGAATTGGTCCTACACTGTGTGATTCTTCACCACACTCCAGAAGAGTTTTGTTACTTATAGACCATCAGGTATATTTCAGTGCCACATACATACTTCCCTCTTAGGCATTTGACCCATAAGGCTTCAGGTTTAGTAAGCAACCCCCAACAAAGTTTAATAATAAAAGCCATATTTTGATTTTGGAGATCTCTGAGTCAAGGCCACCAGCCTCTTTTTCTTGGTTAACTTGGTCCCTTGCAATGAGATGCATTTTCCTTCCTTCTTGACCCTAGTTCCAAAGAAAAAATTGGCTAATTCATTCTAAGTCTTTTAGTACTCCTCTAGGTAGCAAAGTAATTTGCATTTAGTAACTAGGAACTGCGGCGAGCACTGATTTAATCAAAATTGTTCTCCCTACCATGGTAAGAAACCTACACTTCTAATTTGCTAGTCTCTTACAAGCCTTTTGAATGATAGGGAAAATAGTAAGTTTATTGGCTCTCTTACATAAAAGCGGAACCCTAAGATATTTCCCAAGATTCCTTATAATGCCTATCCCTAAACTATTTCCCAGATCAACGATCCTATTAATATAGACATTTTTGGAGAAGAAAACCTTAGACTTGCTTATATTAACTCTGTGACCAGAGACCTCACAGAATTCTTTGATCACCCCTTTCATGACAACCATCTACGTTGTTGATACTTCCCTAAACAAGAGAAGATCATCAACAAAGAAAAGATGGGATAGGATAAGTGTATGCCTTTTAAACTTAAGGCCCTTCCAATTGCCATTTAGTACTTCCCGGCTAATCAGTTGACCAAGCCGTTCCATACATAGAACAAACAGATAAGGACTAAGTGGACCTCCTTGTTTAAGCCCTTTAAAGAAAACGGAGATGACTCAGTTCCATTCTACAAGACTTTCATGGTCACCAAAAAGGTACAGGCCATAATGAGATCTACCATCTTGTCTCTCAATCCTAGACTTGTAAGGGTGGTTCTCAAGAAGTCCCAATAGATATGATCATATGCTTTTTCCATGTCCCTTTTAACTACTATATACCCTGTCTTTCTCATCTTGTTTCTCATAGTGTGTATTTCTTCCTGGGCAATGATGATATTATCACTGCTTTGCCTACCTACTATAAAACTGCATTGTTACGGTTGGATCAGGTAGGACATTGCATCTTTCAACTTACTAGCAATCATTTTAGTTATAATCTTAAAGATGACATTGCATAACGAGATGGGACGAAACTCCTTCACATTTTGTAAGTTATCAACCTTTGGGATCAACACTATTGGTATGATTAATTTCCTTGACTTTCTTAGGATTTCGCCATAACTCATGAACCAGCTCATATACCTTAGCACCAATATGGTTCCATTAGGTTTGAAAGAAGTGTGCTTGAAGCCCATCAGGACCAAGTGCTTTAAAAGCACCCATTATGAAGGCTGCATTTTAAATCTCAATATCATCAACCTCCTTATAGATATGTTCATCATCCCGTTATTTTACCAGAGGGAACTCAGCAATCTAGTTCAAGGAATCTAGAACTTACTCATCCTTATTATAGAGGTCTTGAAAGAATTTGCCAGCCATTTGCCTCAATTTCTCTTCATCGGTAACCTAAGTTCCAGCCTCATCTTATAACACATCAATATGTTGTCTTGTCCTTTTAATCATGGTAAAGGCATGAAAAAATATTATGTTTTTATATCCCCACTCCAGCCACTTACATCTAGATTTTTGGAACCAAATTAGCTCTTCATGTACACTTAACTTGCTATATTCTTGCCAAAGCTTCTTCTTAAGCTTGTATAGACCATTAGAGAGGTTGTTATGTCGTGCTTTATCAATGCCCTCCAACCTCCTCATAATATGTTGTTTCTTCTTAATAATGCTACTTAGGACCTTGTGATTCCATTATGTAGCTTCCTTTTCAAACCTCAAGGCCCCACCACACCAATCTGAGTTCTCCTAAGCTTTGTGAACTACCTCCAGGAAGTTTTTTTCCAATGTCTATATTGAATGATATTGAAATTGGTTTCTTGTCCTTTTAGTGTTCAATGTTGTCTCGTCAACAACAACAAGGACTCTATGATCAAACTTATAGCGCATATGATTAAAGAATTTATTCCTAGGATGCTTTAGTTCCCACGTGAGGTTCCCAAACACCCAATTGAGCCTCTCTTTCATCCACTGCTTCTCCCATGTGAACCTTTCTGCAATAATAATGATTTTCAGCAGGTTCAAGTCTCTAATGCAACCCGAAAACTACTTCACAGCTCTAAGAGATAGGCAAGAACCACCTAGTTTATTAGTAGGTCCCAAGAAAGAGTTAAATCACCAATAACCATCCAAGCCTTATCCTTGATGGATGCAATTTCCTTTAGGGACCTCCACAGACTTTCTTTTCTATTCACCACAGTTTCCCCATAAATAAAGGTGGTGAGAAAGGAGTCTTGGGTTCTCTTATATTTGCAATACATAAATTAGGTACTAGAGAACAGATAGTCAACCTGAGTGTGATTATTATTCCATAAGACCCAAATACCGCCTGCAAATCTAGAAGCTTCTAGCCTGATCCAGTTACTAAACCCAAGCTTATAGGAGACCCTATCTGCACGAGAGCTACTAATCCTGGTTTCAATTAAGCTCAAGATATCTACAATATAGTTCTTTATTATTCCCTTACGGTGTAGGAATATATTGATTCCTAGCACCTCTGCAATTCCATGATGCGATAATATAATGACACTTATAAAAAGGAGGATAAGGGACTTACACCTCCAGTAGGTCATTTTCTTCTCGATTGCTTTTCCTTTCTAACTTGTGTGTTTCATGATCATTTAGATCTGCATTCATGAAGTCATCCACGACATCATCCTCATATGTTGAAAATGCTCCGGATGCAGGAGAATTTGAATTTGTGGGCTGCATACTCTACACTGTCCAATTTTAACCTCCTGAGATTAATTTTTCCCTGTAGAATGAGCCTTGCTATATCTACCAATGATCATCCAGGCTCCAAACTCCTCCTAGACGGCTGTGGTCTTTTTAGCTTACAACGGGTTTGAAACTTAGTGAATGTATGGCTCTAGCTATCTAGATTTTGCTTGATTTGAGCTTGCATATGTCCATTGGCAATTTTCCTTTTGATGTCCATATCTTCCACATGCGAAGCATATGAGATTAAGCCCCTCATACTCAACTTGGTATGTTGTATGTGCCGCAATCACCCTAGACACCAGTTTCTTCCTTAGGTCCACTTCAATGTAGATTCGAGCATATTTTTATTGTAACATTGCATTGAAATATTAGGTATCCTAACCCAAATGGCTATCCTACTCAAAGGATTGTTGAATGGGCCAAAATTTGGTGACTATCACTGTATAAGGATAGTATGGTGCTGAACCACCTAAGGGCCATCATAGAGTACTTTTCGTATAGCTGAGGCCACCCTTCCTTTTGGAGGAGTTAAACTAAAATATAGTTATTGGGCAAGTCTATCAAGTCGTAATCAAGGGTCTTCGATATACAGGTTAGGTGAGACTTTAATGTATACACATTATAACTTTTACCTAGTACCGTAATGATTAGAGTAGTATTCCATGGTTTGCACCACTCACTATATTCTTCTGCTGTGACGGGAACAACAAAATGATGTTATATAAGAGCGTAAACCTCCTCAGTCAGTTCAAGCAAGTCCCATTCTTTGTTAAGGACGTTCGATAGAAGTTCTTCATCCTCCATACAGTCCCCCTATTATCAATGCCATTGAATCCAAGCAAGGAGGCTCTATAGGATACTTGCACTTTCTCAACCTTTTCTTTTGCTTCTACATCAATGCTATCATGTTTATGGAATTGTGAAAATCTAAACAATTATCTGGAGTTGCTTCGTCGAACATTTGTGTGTCCGCTGCCGTTAAAGGAAGAACTTTGTTCTTCTTTTTCTTTTTACTGCCGGTGTTGATATTCCCAGATGAACCCATGTCATGTGAGTTCTCAGAATAAAACTAGGTTTGAAAATGTAGTGTAATAGCTCAACCTAGGTCATTCTTGTGAGGAGATTAATTTTCAAGTTTCTAAATAGTAAACTGATAAATACCTTAAAGTTGTGAGAAATCATTTTCAGAAATTGTTTATAAAACTAATGAAGTAATCTAATATAATTCAATATTTTTGTATTTTTTGGTTTTCAAGGCAAAGAAGCAAATGTAATTGAAATTAACAATTGAAAGAAGATAAATTCAATAAACTAGTATAATGATGAGACAAGATTCCCTTGAGTTGAGGTTTTAGTCTTCCTTGCTTGCGAATGATATGAATTTCATAATATGAGTCAAGATAATGGAACTAAGCTACCATTAGCTCCATAATTGCAATAATCATTTAATTCATTCTACCGAACCAATTAAATGATTGCCACCAAATAATTCAGACTCAAGGAGATAAATAATCAACTTCCAATTCTAGCTTGTAATTCTAGCTCAAGGAGATGAATAATTCAGACTCAAGGAGATGAATAATCAACTTCCAATTCTAGCTTGTAATTACCATTACAAAATTCAAAGCATTCAATTTAGTCATTTACAATCCACTTAACCAAGTTGGAATAAACAACTCAACCTACTCCTGATTTGAATCATACAAAGCTTACTTTATCAACTCCTAGCTCTACCGCCAAGTTTATTCACTTGGCATAGGACAATCTAGATCACAACCACATACGTAACTAAGCCATATAATTATGAATTAGGAAGAGAGCTTTAAGGAATTCCATTAAAATTTAGAAGCTCAAACCATTACCTAACTCAAAAAAATCACCAAAACTTAGCTACTCATGGAGGAAAAAGATGAAGCTTGATGAATGAAGAAGGAATCAGCCATGGAAATTACAGTAGCCACTTCACTCTCTTTTTCTTTCTTTCGGCAGCCCTCCTCTTTTCCATACACAGCCACCTCCTTCTCTTCTTTTTCTTCAATTATTTTCCCATTTGGTGCGGCCTCCTCTCACGCCTCTCTATTCATCAATTCGTTTCATCCCTCTAAATCCATTCGGTCAACTGTCCCCTTTTAATCATTCATTCCAGCTACTCTCCTCTCTCTAAGAATTCCCATTCGGTCAGCCCCCTCTCAATTCAACAGCCACTTCCCTCTTTTATTCCATCCATCCAGCTTGCTTCACTTCTTTCTTTATCTATTTAGTTCAGCCCAGATTCAATTTAGTCCACTCTATTCTTTAATTCGGTCTAGCAGCTTTTCTCATTTATTCCCTTTTGTTTTGTCAATTTCGACTGCTCTCTCTTTTCTTTATTTAATGATGTCCTCTTTCTCATTCACAAAAGCCACCTCCCTCATTTACCGTAGTCCTCACCTTATCTTCTTTCTTTAATTGTCTTTAGGTTAAAAGTGAGTTAAGGTATGTTTGGATAAGTGGTAAAAATATGTTTTAGGATTAGGCACAAAATTGCAACCACCAAACAAGGCCTTTACTCATTTAATCTCTTCTTAGAAAAAATGTGAAACTAAATTCTGCACTTGGATGTTCCACTCTTGTCCTTCATTAAGCTCCAAAATGACATCTTTGACCTTAACCACTTGATAAAAGTTGTGCCACATCATTACCTACAAAAGTAGATTCACAAAGGTAATATCTTTTGCTCACATTTAAAGAAATAATGGGAATAATAAATATTAATTAAAAATATAATGATTTAACCACTATTATTCCCAAATTATCCTTTCAAGAATATCTCACATTAACACTTAATTTTGCTCAAAATATTCAATTAAGTCCCACAAAAGCCTAAGATTAATTAATAAAAATATATAAATATTTAGCTCTATCAATTCCCCCACACTTAAACTTTTGCACTATTGAGCAAAACATTTAACTCAACACTAGGCAAAGTGGGATGAAAGTTGAAAGAATAGGCAAGACCAAGCTTCAAGAATCACACTTAGTCAAATAATAAGGTATCCACCTATCCAAATTCAATGAAAATACCAAAAATTGAAGTAGCTGAAGTAATGTAAGGTTTAATTACAATGAGCTTAACTAGAAACCTTATCTAGGATAAGTGTTTGCACTCTTCTCTCACATAAGGTACTTTTTCACTCACATCCACTTTGACCACACTCTACTATAGGCTTGTAATATTTCTAGGCTCTCCACTACTTGAAGCAATAGCATAAATAAATCTAAAGGACTTTCTAGGGTTGTAATGTTCAATAGGCCAAATGATGGAAAATGTAATAAATATTATACTTGCACTATAGAGCTTGATGAAGGATGCTATTTTTGGGTTGTAATGTTCAATAGTGCTAAGAAGAGCTTGATGAAGGATGCAAAAATAGCATTTGTATAATGAAATAGAAACGAAAGTGAAAGGCTCAAAGGGGTAAACTAAGGTGAATGATGAATGGTTTGTATTTAGGTTAGAAGGTTTAGAAATGAATGCCAATGTCATCTCTATCCATACCATTGCAAAATGTAGCCTCAAGCAAGAAACAAAACAAGTTCTAGGGAGTAATAATCTAAGTGGATAAATCACACAATGAAATGAAAAATTAGGCCTAAAATACCTTCCAACTAGGCTTTTTGTTCCCTAATAAACTCATCAAAATTAAGCCATGTATCATTATTACACTTGAATTTTGTGGCAATTCACTAATTTAAAGCAAGTTTCAACCATGAATCTAACTAAGAATAATGAGATACTTGATCATAACTAAAGGCTTCAAAAATCTCAGTGAATTGGACCAAAAACAATAGAGGACACCAGCAGGAGACAGAGGCATATGATATCACAGTGAAATCCATCATAAGAATAAACACACTCCCCCACACTCAATCCTTACATTGCCCTCAATGTAATTCACAAAAATAAAGAACCTAGACGCACCTATCTCTTAGGTGCAGTGAATGTTGTGAAGTCCAATTCAAGATTGAAGCACAACACATCATCATCACAAGGAGAGAGAGAAGGACAAGACATAAGTGGAAATAGTTCTTTAAAATTAGGCATAAGGATATGGAGAAAAGGGTAGTGGAGGATAAGGCTAAGCACAAGAGTATGATTCAAAATAAAGTTCTCAATTGAAAAATGCAATCTAACAAACTACCTTTAACTACTAATAAGTCCTTCCCCCATACTTGTTCAATAGCATATATCATCAAATAAAATAAGGAACAAGGTAAGGATAGAGACAACCTTATAATTATGGTGGCTTGTAGCTAGATAGGAAAATCAAAAGGAACCTCAATATTTGCTCCTCAACAATTGAGGCCCAAGTAGGAGTAGAGCTTCCTAAATCCAAAGATAATAGGAATGAGGAGAACCACCAAGAGAATTAGCTTGCAAAGAATTAACCAAAACAACAATAGTACCTACTCCAAAGATGCCACATGAATCGAAATACTTAAATCCATGGAATAATGGTGTATGTAATGTGAGAAGACTAGAGGCAAATGCATTCGATAACAAGTTCTTCTCACAACCAATAAAGTCAACTAGTGGCATACAGCAAGCAATACTAGGTATCAAAGAATCAATTTGGATTTCAGTAATGGTAGTGACATAGTAAAATACTACTCTATCATCTATAGTACAATCCAAGTCAATAGAATCATTTACACCATCAAATCCTAATATATCAAGAAGTAAATCACATGATAAGATTTGGGAATAGGAGCCATGAATATGCTTGACATCATCTAGTAAAGAAGTATGATCACCACAAAGCATAAAACTAGGACCAAGCAATTTAAGTGAATCAAGGTAAGTCTCACTTGCTAAATCGAAAGCACTGTCAATTGAAACAATGGGTACATGCTTGTCATCATCGATAATGGGCATATTGAACTCTTGCAAACAAAGATTGACCTTACGATTAGTAATCAATTGTGATTTAACATCTTTATCTTTACTCTTGTGTGAAGTGGAAAGTATTGAATCCAATATAGAATTGAAGTGTATCAAGTTACTTTCACAAGTAAGAGAGGGAGAAGAAGAGAAAGATAAAGGAGTTTGATTCTCAACATCATGCATGGTATGCATATCACTAAGTTCTAGAGAATGGTCATCTCTACTCCTATGCATTTCAACAAATTTAGGATATTTCTCATCAATGCAATCATACACATTGTATTTCCATCACACGAACATGTAATTTCAGCACTAGTATCATCATTATCATGCAAATCGTCACTCAAAGTACCATACAAAGGAGTAGAATCATTACAAGGCATAGGCTTATCCTAGCTACCACTACTAAAATCAATGGGTTGAGCAATTACATGTTCAAGCATTAGAGGGAATTCAACAATTATTTCCTCATCCACCTCATTATCACTTAAATCATAAATTACTTCATCAATCAAAGTAGTGTGAGAGTTAACTTTTGTAAGGATAGGATTGTTACCAAAGGGTAAGAAAGACTCTTCATTGCTCATTTGTACTTAATATTAGTGCAAACGATTCACCCAAGAGAGGGGGTGAATTGGGTGATACCAAAATTTTCGTTGCTAATAATATAATTGACAGAATATTAAAAGCAGTTAAGAGCACAGAGAAATATCACCGAAGTGTACACTGGGAGTTATACTAGTTCGGTCACAACCACTTTGACCTACGCCAATCCTCAGAGCGTCTCTAAGAGTTTCACTATATTCTCCAAGATTCAGTGGGTTTTGGCACCTAAGTAGACAACAAGTTCCTTCACTTGGACACTCGCTCCCCCTTACACATTATAATCAAATCCCCAACTCAAGGTTCCATAACCTTCAGTTGTCTCAATAACAAATATTGAGTTCGTAATGAAAAACTCTCTCACAAAGCAAATATATAATCACTGAAGTACAATAAATGAGTATAAGAAAAATATAGCACTAAAAATGTGTTGATCAATGTATGTTCATGTGTTCTCGTTGTTGTTTTTCTACTCTTTGAATGCTCTATATTTATAGATGAATTGTGGCGTCTGTTGGAAGCAATTCAACATGTCCGTTATAGTCGCGCAGCAACGATTGACTGTTCTTCGAATTTGAAAACTATCCATTTGCGGTAGGTAGCGGTAGGTGAGATCTCGGACGCTTTATTTTACTTTCCTCTTATGTCATGATTTCTTCATTGTTTCGCTGTAAACATACTTAGAATACTAGTGCAATGAAGAGTTAATCATATAGATAACAAATCAATATACATACGATTTAAAACATGATTTATGGACTGCCTTACTCGAGTGGCTACTCAAGTGATCAAGCTCATTACTCGAGTAGTCCCTCGAGTAAACCTTCAAAAATATGGCAGAGAGTAATTCAATATTTTCCATAGAATATTACTCAGATAAGACATGAAGTAAGATATATCACAAACGTTGGAAATACCTGATTACTCGAGTGCTTACTCGAGTGGCATGTCTTCTCTCACAGGCTACTCGAGTGGTCCCTCGAGTAAGATTTTAAATAAGTTTGCAGATTACTCGAGTGCTTCCAATCAAAATTTTGGCCGAGATCTCCTAATTATTTCTTTTCTCATTACTCGAGTGGCTCCTCGAGTAATATATCAAATAACTTGGCAAATTACTCGAGTGATCCCTCAAGTAATGGCATTTTCTCACCTGGTTACTCTAGTGGCTACTCGAGTAATGTCAGGGCAGAGAGGTACTGGAAGATAGTTGATCTGGTTACTCGAGTAGCTACTCGAGTAAAGCCTTTTACTCCCGATGTTACTCGATTGGTTACTCGAGTAATTGGTCACATACCTTTTCATGTTACTTGAGTGGCGACTCTAGTAAAACCTTTTTCTCATGTCATTACTCGAGTGGTTACTCGAGTAATTGTTCTCAAAACTCTTTAGATTACTCGAGTAGCCCCTCGAGTAACTTCCTTTAAAATTTGGCATAGCCTCGCTGGTTCATTCCTGCAACATTACTCGAGTAGCGCCTCGAGTAATATGTTCCATTACTCGAGTGCTCCCTCGAGTAACTCTTGACCAGAACTGCTACACCTGTTTTTCTTGTGCATTTTGTACCAGTACTTCTTCATTACTCCAGTGCTTACTTCAAGTAAAGCTTTTGTTTGCCTTTTAGTTACTTTGTTCAAATTCATTTCTTTGTCATCAAATCCTCTTATATGATTACTCCAATCTTTGTTATCATCAAAACATATGGGATCTAACATTCTCCCCCTTTTTGATGATGACAAAACTTGGTGATTTTGAACAAAGTTTTTGAAATTGAATTTTCAACTATATGCTTCTTAAATACTTTTCATATGAAATCTTTGATCAATTTAAACTTGAAAACTCTTTTGAAATAACTTGGTAAATGTCTTTTTCAATTCAAAGTAAATGATCTTGAGAAATTTAGTTTTTGAAACCAATGATAACTTGTTCACCTTGCATACACAATAAAACTCATTAGTCCCACAATGTAATATAATTTGAATTGAAATTGCAATATAAGTTCATTACATGATTAACTATATTAACTACTACAAAAAGTAAAAGCTCCCTAAAGCCTTATACACCCATATCCCCAATACATAAACTCAGCCACTAATCACAAAATCACTCTCAGGCTCTTCTCCCCCTTTTTGTCTTCATCACAAAAGTGGAATCAATCATGAGGAGAAGTAGATGGCTTGGCTGCTAAGATAAGGGTAACAGGAAATGCTAAAGATTCATGTAAACCATCTGAACTGGAAGAATCTGAAGATGATGGTTCAGGATCAAGAAGGTTCATTGGGGGTGTCTGAAGATCCTCTGGAGGATTTTGAGGAAATGGAACCAGAGACGTAATCTCTACCTCCTCTGTACCAGCAGGTGAAATAATCACTTCCTCAGTGCCATGGTTGAGGCAATAGGAGTAGGCTCTGACTCAGGTTGGATAGGCTGAGCTGGCTGATTATCAATAGTGATATAGATTTGCTCGGATGTGTTAGGATCAGGCATAGAGAACAAGAGATTACTGGCTCCAATCTCAGAAGATTTATGCTCAGTAAGTATAGGATCAGGAAGACTAGGCTTGGAAGATCCAGGTTCAGAGACTGGTACTGGCTCAGGAGTAACAGAAGGACCAGGAATGGGAGAGCTAGATGTCATAGTATCAAGTCTAGCAATAATGGATCTCAGAAGCTCACCCTGGGCATATTGTTCTGCTAACAACTCTTTGTTCCTCTTATCCATTCTCTCTTCAAGTTATCCCATCTTCTCATTCATATGAGTTATCAACTCGGCATTGGTATTTGCAATATCGATATGAAAACCCTTCAGAATGTTCTCCATGAATTTTTGCATTGTGACACCAAAGAATGAAGGAGACAATGTGGTAGCTGGAGCATAAGACTGTGTGCCATCCATTCGACTAGTTGCAGTTGAAGTCTTCTTCTTCTTCTTGGGACTTGCCTCAAGAGGGGTTTTCAGAGGAATCTCAATGTTCAACTTCCCAATTTGATTTCTCCCAACTGGTGTTATCCTCTCAATTGGCTCCTTACTCTCCAAGTACCAGACCTTATTCTTCTTAAGAAACAAGGAAATAAGTTGAGGGTAAGGCATTGGAGTGGTAGGCTTTCTGTCATATCTATATCGCTTGATTTCAGAAAAGATATAGTCTCCCAAATCCTTTTGTTCTTTGAGAATCAATGAGGCAAACTTCCTAAAATCCCTCTCAATGAAATGAGTATAATTGTTGGATTTGTTCACTATGGCTCTCGAGTAGATATACCATAGGACTCAATGAAAATCACTCATATCACTTGGGTTGAAGTTTAGAGGTCCCACCATCTTACTAGGTCTTAGGATAGAGAATATCTGGTTTGAGTCAAGAGAAGGATAATCATCATCAGGAGGGTCCTCTATTCCTAGCCAGGTATTGATTTTAGAGGGTGAGATTGTGATTTCTTTTCCTCTAACCTTAGTAACCATTTCTTCTTCTAAGACATCTTGGAGAGGATCATTTATAAGTTCATGATTATAGTAAAAATGCCTCACAACTTTGGTACAAAAAGGAAGTTTGATTGACAACTAAGGCATATAGGAATCAAGATAGGGACTCAGGTCGAATTTTAATTCCTCTAAAGAACCTTGTAGTCAATGTAGTACATCTTACACACATTTCGTTTTGCAAAATGACTCAAGTACTTCGGAGATTCCATAAGTTGATCACATTGAATCCATGAGGGGGAAATGTGATTTCTTCATCCCTCTCTTCTGGTTGCTTTGAAGATTGCCCTTTCTTTAAAGCTTGTCCTTCTTTAATGGCTTCTTCAAGCATACCTGCCAAGACTTTGGCCATGTTTTTATCAATCTTGGGTTTCTTAGGTTTTGGAGAGAAAGTGGGTGTATTGGATGAGTCAGAAGGAGGAGGAGATGGTACTTTTATTGCTTTGCCTCTTCCTGGAGGTGAACTCTTCTTTGATTGAGCTCTTGTGCAATGCGTTCCTTGATCACAACCCTTTTCACCATTGGCTTTGCTTGCAGTTTAGCTTTGGCTTTAGGTTTAGGAGAAAGTTTATGTTTCTTGGTAGAATGAGAGGAAAGTGATTCAGAGGGTTGATATGGTTTAGAGGACTTAGAAGGAGTGCTATGATTGGGAGATTTAGTCCTCACCATTTCAATTTATGAAAAACAAAAAAAAATTCTAAAAATGAGGCTGAGAGTCGCGAGGTTAGGGTAGATGATTTAGTGCAATCTGAGAGGTTTTTGAAGCTAAAAGTAAAAGGGTTTTAACAGCTATGAGAAGAGAAAATGATTGTGAAAAGTTTTTGTGAGAGCACTAGGAGAATCACTCGAGGTGATTTTGTGAGAAATGACCGAGCATCGATTGAAATAGACTTAGGGCACGACATCACTGGAGGGCTTACTCGAGTGATCATCATGTTCACTCGAGTAGCTACTCGAGTGATCATACCAGAATTTTCAAAATACAGCAAATTCAATAGCGTACCTGGCATGAATAATATTGTAATTACCAATGTATATTCCCTCAATCATTTTGTGGCTCTTTAGGACAAATTTGAGCTGAAATTCTGCAAATTTGTGATCAGCAACCAAGTTTACTCGAGGCCTTACTCAAGTAACTAGTACAGTTTACTCGAGGCCTTACTCGAGTAACCTTTGAAGTTCACTTGAGGCCTCCCTCGGTTAATCTATCTTTTCACATATAATTGTTCATTTCCAACCATTGTGCCGTTACTTTTGAATTTATTTTGAATTAATGCTCCACAGTCATGATTTTCAGGTCATTACTCGAGTGCCTACTCGAGTAATCCATTCCATTACTTTAAGGTATCACTCCAGTAATGTTAGTTACTTGAAGTCGTCCCTCTAGTAATGTTGTCCTCTGTTAACCTCTGCTTTTCTTACTCCAAAACAGAGTATCATGATCCTGCAAAACAAATTGCTAGAAATTCCGATGCTTAAGTTAGTAATCATCAAAACATCAATAAATAACATTAACTAACACATTGTAAACCCTAAATAACTTACAATTCATTGGGATTTACCATTCCCAATTCTCTTCTAATATACAAAAATTGATCTTTTGCAAGAGGTTTTGTGAAGATATCAACTAGTTGAAGATGAGTTGGAATGAATATCACTTTGACATATTTCTTTTGGACATGATCTCTGATGAAGTGATGTCTAACATCAATATGCTTGGTTCTAGAATGTTGAACTGGTTTCATTGTCAAGCTTATCGTGCTAGTGTTGTCACAGTATATTAATATCTCCTTCAAATAAATACCAAGATCCTGGAGTTGTTGCTTTAGCCATATTACTTGTGCACAACAACTTGATGCTGCAACATACTCAGCTTCCGTTGATGAAAGAGACACTGTATTTTGTTTCTTGCTAAACCATGACACAAGTGAGCCTCCAAGAAACTGGCCTTGTCCATTAGTACTCTTTCTGTCTGTCTTATATCCTCCATAATCAGAGTCTGAGAATGCAACTAGATATTCACTTCTTCCTTTAGGATACTAGAGACCTAATTTTGCCATGTCAACAAGATATCAGAAGATACGTTTGACGGTTTCAGCATGTGACTCCTTTGGTGCTGATTGATGTCTCGCACACATACCCACACTGAATTGAATGTCAGGTCTGCTTGCAATGAGATAGAGTAATGATCCAATCATTCCTCTATATTTTGTGATATTGTAATCTTTTCCTTTAACATCTGCATCAAGCAATGTGGTTGAGCTCATAGGTGTGTCCATTCCATTTGCTTCATCCAATCCATACTTCTTCAATAGCTCTTTTAGATACTTCGTTTGAGATATGAAAATTCCATTCTTTCTTTATTTGATTTGTAAACCAAGAAAGAAATTCAATTCTCCAATCATTTACATTTCAAACTCCCCCTGCATTATCTAAGAAAATTCTTTGCACATGGTCTCGTTAGTAGCACCGAAAACTATATCATCAACATATATTTGTACAACCAAAATATCATCCCGTTTTCATTTTGTAAAAATTTTGTATCAACTTTTCCTCGTACAAAGCCATGATCAATGAGAAATTTACTGAGCCTTTCGTACCAAGCTCTAAGAGCATGTTTTAAACCATATATATAAAGCCTTTTTGAATTTGAAAACATGGTCAAGTTTGGTTACATCTTCAAAACCTGGAAGTTGATCTACATTACTTCTTCCATGATGTAGCCATTTAGAAATGCACTCTTTACATCCATTTGATAGAGTTTGAATCCCTTGATGCATGCAAAGGCTAAGAGTACTCGTATAGCTTCCAATCTAGCCACTGGAGCATACATTTCTGTTGGAAATTGTGCCCTAAGGGCCAATCATTATACTTTAAACATTATTATTTTAATGAAATTTCTCCATTCTGTTATCATATTATTTGCATGTTAACTGTGATAATTGTATCCTTGGATAATTCATAAAGATTGTCCTAAAATGTCCCTGGTCGGTCATCTATGCGGGAGCAGAGATGAAACAAGACCAGTATGACTTTGATAAGATATGGAGATATGAATCAAAGTCTTAGGCACTTGTAAGAGTACAAGGTACTGGACCGACCCACTATGAGAAAGCTACATGGATCAAGTCATAAGCTTTTCTCATGTATAACCATGTCACAATGCCCTTAGACCTGAGGTCATCATGGATTCCTACATAAGAATTGCTAAGCTTTGAACTAGTCAAAAGTCACTTTTGACTGGGTGATGATAAAGGCTACGATCGGGCTTGGTGGTTTTTTATGTAGAGGAATATGAATGATCAAGATGGAATTTGTCCCTCACATTAGTAGAGAGATATTACTGGGCCCCTCGATGAGTGAGTCTGAGAAATGTATGGTCATACTATGATGAAAGGAGTTTCTGTCTCTGTTATCAAGCTACTCAGGAATCGAGAAAGTAATGGTCAGGAACAAGAGGATGACATTTTCCATGCCTTATCCTTGATCGATATATCGTGTGACAAAAGGGACGTGACATGGTTGTATGACAGGTTGCATCGTGATAACGATCCTCATATGAATTGGGTAGTCGTAATGTCTTACTAGAGGCCACTTGCGACTTTTGGGTTAGTGTAGTTATTGGCCCACTGCCAACTTCATATGGGCCTACAGGATCGCACACAAGAATGGCCCAACACGAGATAATGTTTGATTTAGGGTGAATGAATTTTATATTTATATATATAATATAAAATTCATTAATAATATTATATAGATATATATATATATTTTTTCGAAATATATATCTTATATATATATATATATATATTATATTATTATATTTAATAATATTATATAGATATATATATATTTTCGAAATATTATATATATATATATATATATATGTATATATATTATATGATATTATTATATTGTGTTGGTTTTAAATTTAATTTATTAAGATATATTAAATTTAATAACTAACATGATAGAGATATAGTATCTCAGATTTAATTTATAAAGATAAATTAAATCTAATGGCTCTTTATTTAGATTAAATAAATAGGTTAAATTAAAACTGTTGGACAGATTTAATTTAAACTGAATTTATTTAATTAGCTCATCAAGATAATTAATTATTAATTAATTTCGAAATTAATGATGATTAATTTTGAAATTTGAAAATAACCCTCATGGGTTATAAACTTGATAGAGCTGATAGACTCAGCGTACATCAGAATTGAGAGCCGCAAGTTAAACCCTTGGAGACATTAGAGGCGCTAGCACGCAGTCTCAGTTGGAGAGCATTCGTGTGGATACCGGTAGAGGGAGCGGACCTGACGTGTTGGCTCCTAGAGATCGTGAAAACTCTAAATCATCAAAAAGGTATGAATCCTTCCAACTTGGTTTAAACGCCGTTGATAGATCCTCGATTAGGATCAGTGAATATTTTTTAAATTCTTCCACTGTGCTTATCGATCCTACAGTGGTATCAAAGCCAGATCAATTGTACGTTTAAATTGAGTTTATGATTATTATACATGTGATATATATGGGATGTGTACGTATGTTTATAAGAAACACTCGAATATATATGTGATTCTCGTTTTGGAACAAGCGTGAAATCGATTCCGAACATGTATATCTTGAAACATGTATGTGATTTTCATTTTGAACAAGCATGAAATTGGGTAGGGTACCTAAGATCGTAGTTGGCGACAATCAAATTGGGTCTAGGTTCGGATATCTATTCGGGTAATAGGGATCCGAACTATGGGGAAGACAAATTGGATCAGAAGCGTTCTGGGCCATTGTTGTTTTTTGTTTTGAAAAATTGGGTCCGAAATTTAATTGTCGCCACCTCTACGTAGTACAATATAATCTGATCATGACGTTTATTGCTTTTCATATTGTATGAATTCTTGTTGTGGTTTATTATTTATCCTTGTTTGGGTATGGTGAACAACATGGCTTTAGAATTTTACAAAGGTTGTAATATTTAAATACGGCCTGCGTGCCGTGCCTTTCTCTAAATACTCTCGATGTACATTCTCTTCTCATCTCACTCCCCTCGAATGTTTAAACAAGGTTTCTCTCAATGTATTTCTCTTTTTTTTAGAGAAGTCTTCTCATTGGCTTGGGAGGATTTTAGGGTAGGTAAGCCATGTTGTGTCACGTTTAAATTATGCTTTTGATAAGATCATTGCATGATTACTTTTACATTTATATGTATTTATCTGTATGAGATACGACCACGATTGCATCCATATAAACAAAACTAATTAATCAAGCCCTCTAAATTAAATCTTAAGTCATAATGCCATCAATTAATGAATACTTGTCAAAACCTAGATCGCTCAATTGCGGAAACCACCAAAGTGGATGCACTTGAGTTATCTTGATGAGAAAAGCTTGAGTAATTGTGCTGCTCATAATATTCATTATTGTTTTGACTTAATTGAGATTAACAAAACGGTTTTGAATCTCAAGGCATTAGATGGGGTTAAACATGCCAGATCATATGATGATTAAATCCCATAAAGATCTAAGAGTTACATGTGATGTAATTGGTAAATAGGTTACCTACCTAAATAACTTGAATTTAAGCGTCTTGCCAAAGCGGACTTAAGTTTAAGCCAAATATGGATCTTATCCCACTAATTATTATATTGAAGGTTGTTAATTTAGTGGGAGATTACTAACTAACTTTACATATTTTAATTGTAGAATCATGTCAACTAGTAATACTGCTACACTATCATTGTGATCAGTCCTTGAGAAGGACAAACTCAATGGGACAAACTTTCTTGACTGGTTCAGGAACTTGAGAATTGTTCTCAAGCAGGAAAGAAAGGCTTATGTCCTAGATCAACCCATTCCTGAGGAGCTTGCAGCTAATGCTCCAAGAGCTCAGAGAGATGCTTACACAAAGCATAAGGATGACTCTGTGGATGTAGGTTGCCTGATGCTTGCCATTATGGTTCCAGAGCTCCAAAAAGATCTGGAACTCATGGAGGCTCATGAGATGATAGTACATCTCAAGGAAATGTTCCAGCAACAGGCAAGGCAAGAAAGGTATGAGACCACAAAGGCCATACATTCCTGTAAAATGGCTGAAGGTGTATCAGTTAGTACTCATGTGTTAAAGATAAATGGCTATATTGATCACCTTGAGAGGCTTGGATTTCCCATGAGCCAGGAGTTAGCTACGAACTTGATCCTCAACTCACTCCTGGAGAGTTATGACCAGTTTGTTATGAACTACAACATGAACAACATGGAGAAATCAATTTCTGAGCTGCATGGGATGCTCCAAACTACTGAGCAAAGCATTAAGAAAAAGCCTAGCACAGTTTTAATGGTTCAGAAAGGAAAGGGTATGAAAAAGAAAGGGAAGGGCAAATGGAAGGGTAATGGCTCAGGTGGTAAGACCAAAGAGTCAAACAAGCCCGAAACCAAGCCTGCACCCCGGAAGGCAAAGCCTCCAAAGGAAGGAGTCTACTACTTCTGCAATGAACCCGATCATTGGAAGATGAATTGCAAACTCTACCTGGAAGATCTGAAAAAGGACAAGAAGGATAGCGGGGCTATCGCTTCAGGTATTTATGTTATAGACATTCATATTTCTACTTCCTCTACATGGGTATTAGATACTGCATGTGGTTCTCACATTTGTACAAATGTGCAGGGTCTAAAGGACAGTAGAAAGCTGAAGAAGGGCGAGGTGGACCTACGAGTTGGAAACAGAGCAAGAGTTGCTGCTTTAGCTGTAGGCACTTATGAATTAGTTCTGCCCAGTGGGCTTTTGTTAGTTTTGAACAATTGCTATTATGTTCCTGCTTTGAGTAGTAACATTGTTTCTCTTTCTTATTTGGATAAGGAAGGTTATACTTCCATTACTAGGAATGGTAAATATTCTATTTATCGTAATGACATTTTCTATGCTGATGGTGATTTGCATGTTGGTCATTATATATTAAATTTGGAACATCCTAATAATGGGAATATCTATAACGTAACTACTAAGAGGATAAAATCAAACGATTTGAATCCAACCTACCTATGGCATTGTCGTCTAGGCCACATAAATGAGAAACGCATTTCTAAACTCCATCAAGATGGATTTCTAAACTCATTTGATTTTGAATCATATGATACATGCAAATCGTGATTATTAGGAAAGATGACTAAGGCACCTTTTACTGGCCACAGTGAGAGGGCTACTGAATTATTGGGCCTCATACATACAGATGTATGTGGACCATTAAATATAGCTGCCAGAGGAGGTTATGTCTACTTCATTACATTTATAGATGACTTTAGTAGATATGGCTATATCTATCTAATGAAACATAAATCTGAATCTTTTGAAATGTTCAAAATATTCCAAAATGAAGTACAAAACCATCTTGGTAAAAAACAATTAAAGCACTTAAATCTGATTGAGGTGATGAATATTTGAGCCAAGAATTCACTGACCATCTTAGGAGTTGTAGGATAATCTCACAATTGACTTCTCCATGAACACCATAATGGAATGGCATTTCTAAATGAAGGAATCGAACACTATTAGATATGGTTCGATCTATGATGAGTCAAACAGATCTTCCACCGTCCTTTTGGGGACATGCCCTAGAGACAGCTGCGTTCACACTAAATCGTGTTCCATCTAAGGCAATTGAAAAGACACCATATGAGATATGGACTGGAAAGAAACCAAGTTTATCTTTTCTTAAGATTTGGGGATGTGAGGTACATGTTAAGCAACAAGCCTTTGATAAATTAGTGCCCAGTTCCATAAAGTGCCTTTTCGTAGGGTATCCTAAAGAAACGAAAGGATACTATGTCTACAATCCCACCGATAACAAAGTGTTTGTTATTCGAAATGGCAAGTTTCAAGAAAGAGAGTTTGTCTCTAAAACAACCAGTGGGAGCGACGTACATCTCAAAGAAATTTAAGATCCACAAGATGGTACAGAACCACAGATGGAAATTAGAGAAGACTCACAACAAGTTGCTGAGCCTCCTCAAGTAACACAAGGTCCACGAAGATCTGATAGGACACGGCATCAGCCTCAGAGATATGGATTTATTGATTACTGAAGGCCGTGATGTGTTGCTCATTGAGCAAAATGAGCCCACCACCTATCGAGAAGCCACAGTGGGACCAAACTTTGAGAAATGGCTAAATGCCATGAAGTCTGAAATGCAATCCATGTACGACAATCAGGTATGGACCTTAGTCGATCCACCTGAAGGTGTAAAAACCATTGGGTGCAAATGGGTTTTCAAGGAGAAAACTGACATGGATGGCAATGTAAATGTCTTCAAGGCACGACTAGTTGCAAAAGGATTTACTCAAACTCATGGTGTAGACTATGATGAAACCTTTTACCCAGTTGTAATGGCCAAATCAATCAGAATCCTTCTTGCCATTGCAGCATATTATGACTATGAAATATGGCAGATGGATGTCAAAACAGCCTTCCTTAATGGAAAGCTGCTTGAGGATGTGTACATGACACAACCTGAAGGTTTTGTGCGTCCAAAGGACTCTGGTAAAATTTGCAAGCTTCAAAGATCCATTTATGGATTGAAGCAAGCATCTCGGAGCTGGAATCATCATTTTGATAAAGTAGTCAAAGAGTTTGGATTCATTCAAAACATCGATGAACCTTGTGTTTACAAGAAGGTTAGTGGGAGCATAGTTGTATTTCTAGTGCTTTATGTAGATGACATCCTACTCATTGGGAATGATATTCCTACCTTGCAGAGTGTCAAGTCTTGGTTAGGAAAGTCCTTTTCAATGAAAGACTTAGGTTAAGCCACCTATATCTTAGGGATTAGGATCTATAGGGATAGATCCAAAAGACTAATAGGCCTAAGTCAGAGCACATACATAGATAAGATACTGCATAGGTTCAATATGCATGATTCAAAAAGGGGTTACATGCCTATGTCTCATGGCATCTATCTTAGCAAGGATCTGTGTCCTAGTACACCTAATCAGTGAGATCGCATGAGTAAGGTTCTATATGCCTCGGCCATTGGATCCATCATGTATGCCATGTTATGTACTCGATCGGATGTCTCGTTTGCCTTAAGTATGACCATCAGATACCAACAAGATCCTAGTAAGGGTCATTGGACTGCCGTTAAGAATATCCTAAAGTACTTAAGAAGGACTAAGGACTTATTTTTAGTCTATGGTGGATTGGATGATGAGCTCTGTGTAACCGATTACACAGATGCAAGTTTCCAAACTGACTAAGACGACCTTAAATCGCAATCTGGATATGTATTCCTCCTGAATGGTGGAGCAGTAAGCTGGAAGAGCTCCAAGCAAAGCACTATAGCAAATTCTGCAACATAAGCTGAGTAAATAGCAGCATCAGATGCAGCTAAAGAAGCCGTTTGGATCAGAAAGTTCATTACTGAACTAAGGGTGGTGCCTACCATCTCAAATCCAATAAATTTGTTCTGTGACAATAGCGGTGCTATTGCACAAGCCAAGGAGCCTAGGTCACATCAAAGGACCAAACGCATACTCAGGCGATTTCATCTTATTAGAGAAATCAATGATAGAGGTGATATAAAGATATGCAAAGTAGCAGGAGAAGATAATGTTGCTGATCCTCTTACTAAGCCACTTGCACAGGCAAAGCATGAGCGTCATGTTAGGGCAATGGGAATTAGGCAAATTAATGATTGCACCTAGGGCAAGTGGGAGGATGTTGGAAATTGTGCCCTAAGGGCCAATCATTGTACTTTAAACATTATTATTTTAATGAAATTTATCCATTCTGTTATCATATTATTTGCATGTTAACTGTGATAATTGTATCCTTGGATAATTCATAAAGATTGTTCTAAAATGTACCTGGTTGGTCATCTATGCGGGAGCAGAGATGAAACAAGACCAGTATGACTTTGATAAGATATGGAGATATGAATCAAAGTCTTAGGCACTTGTAAGAGTACAAGGTGCTGGACCAACCTACTATGAGAAAGCTACATGGATCAAGTCATAAGCTTTTCTCATGTATAACCACGTCACAATGCCCTTAGACCTGAGGTCATCATGGATTCCTACATGAGAGTTGCTAAGCTTTGAACTAGTCAAAAGTCACTTTTGACCTGGTGATGATAAAGGCTACGATCGGGCTTGGTGGTTTTTCATGTAGAGGAATATAAATGATCAAGATGGAATTTGTCCCTCACATTAGTAGAGAGATATTACTGGGCCCCTCGATGAGTGAGTCTGAGAAATGTATGGCCATACTATGATGAAAGGAGTTTCTGTCTCTATTATCAGGCTACTCAGGAATCGAGAAAGTAATGGTCAGGAACAAGAGGATGACATTTTCCATGCCTTATCCTTGATCGATATATCGTGTGACAAAAGGGACGTGACATGGTTGTATGACAGGTTGCATCGTGATAACGATCCTCATATGAATTGGGTAGTCGTAATGTCTTGCTAGAGGCCGCTTGCGACTTTTGGGTTAGTGTAGTTATTGGCCCACTGCCAACTTCATATGGGCCTACAGGGTCGCACACAAGAATGGCCCAACACGAGATAATGTTTGATTTAGAGAGGATAAATTTTATATTTATATATATATATAATATAAAATTCATTAATAATATTATATAGATATATCTATATTTTCGAAATATATATCTTATATATTTATATATTATATTATATTATTATATTTAATAATGTTATATAGATATATATATTTTTTTAAAATATATTATATATATATATATATGTATATATATATTATATGATATTATTATATTGTGTTGGTTTTAAATTTAATTTATTAAGATATATTAAATTTAATAACTAACATGATAGAGATATAGTATCTCAGATTTAATTTATGAAGATAAATTAAATCTAATGGCTCTTTATTTAGATTAAATAAATAAGTTAAATTAAAACTGTTGGACAGATTTAATTTAAACTGAATTTATTTAATTAGCTCATCAAGATAATTAATTGTTAATTAATTTCGAAATTAATGATGATTAATTTTGAAATTTGAAAATAACCCTCATGGGTTATAAACTTGATAGAGCTGATAGACTCAGCGTACATCAGAATTGAGAGCCGCAAGTTAAACCCTTAGAGACATTAGAGGCGCTAGCACGCAGTCTCGGTTGGAGAGCATTCGTGTGGATACCGGCAGTGGAAGCGGACCTGACGTGTTGGCTCTTAGAGATCGTGAAAACTCTGAATCATCAAAAAGGTATGAATCCTTCCAACTTGGTTTAAACGCCGTTGATAGATCCTCGATTAGGATGTGTGAATATTTTTTAAATTCTTCCGCTGTGCTTACCGATCCTACAATTTCCTCATAATCAATTCCTTCTTTCTGATTATTGCCTTTGGCCACCAATCTTGCCTTATTTCTGACAATGATTGCGGATTCATCAAGTTTGTTCTTGAATACCTATTTAGTACTAATGATCGCATGATCCTTATCAGGGTACCAACTCCCAAACTTGATTTCTTTCAAAATGATTTAGTTCTTCTTGGATTGCTATAACCCAATCATTGTCTAATATGGCTTCGTCAATGTTAGAAGGTTCAATCTCAGAAATAAAAGCAGGGAACCTAACTTTATTGAAAATTTATTTCTAGTTTTGATTCCTTCATTTACATCTCCTATGACTTGGTCTAGGGGATGACTTTTATTATATTTCCAGGCTCTAGCCTGTCCTAGTGACTAATCTTCTTCCTTAGATTAATCAATTTCTGGAATGCTAGATTTAGAAATAGGTTGACCATTTTCTTGATTTAAAACAACTTCCTGCTCATCATCAATAGTTTTGTCAGAGGATTCAAATTCATCGAATACAACATGAATTAATTCTTCAACAACACATGTTCGTTTATTGAAAATTCTGTATGCTTTGCTTCAGTTAGAATAGCCTAGGAAAATTCCTTCATCTGCTTTAGAATCAAATTTTCCTAAGTTATCTTTACCTTTATTATGAATGAAAAACTTGCAACCGAAGATGTGCAGATAAGCAAGGTTTGGTTTCCTTTCTTTGTATAGTTCATATGGTGTCTTTCCAAGTTTTGTTCTGATGTAGGCTCTGTTTGAAATGTAGCATGCTGTGCTCATTGATTGCTCTAGCCATTTCTGTGAGTACTCTGTTCTTTTGTTCCATGACTCCATTTTGTTGAGGCGTTCTTGGAACGGAGAAATTGTGATCAATGCCATTAGCATCACAGTAGTCTCCAAAAGCTTGATTTTCAAATTCTCTACCATGATCTGTTCTAATACCTGCAATGGACATACCTTTCTCATTTTTCACTTTCTTGGCAAAAACAATAAATTCTTCAAATGTTTCATCCTTTGATGACAGAAAAATTGTCCAAGTAAATCTAGAGAAATCATCAACAATGACTAATGAATATAAGTTTCCACCAAGGCTTTTAACTCTTGCTAGTCCAACTAAATCCATGTGTAATAATTGAAGTGGTCTATTGGTTGATATTTCATTTTTCAATTTGAAAGAAGATTTAGTTTGTTTACCCTTTTGACATGCGTCGCAAATCAAATCATTTTTGAAATTTACTTTGGGTAATCCAAACACTAAATCCATTTAACTTGCCTAGTTGGTGCATGTTGACATGATCTAGCCTGTTATGCCATAACCAACTTTCATCGGCATTACTTAGAAAACAATTTTCAGAGTTATTTTTATTGATATCAAGAGTATAGCAGTTACCTTCCCTTTTTGCTCTAAGCTTTGCTTTGAGATTCTTCTTATCTAATTGTAAATCTTTCTTATTTACAATTAGACATTCTTATGAGTCAAATATTATCCAGTTGTCCTTATCTGCACTTTGACTCACGCTCAGCAAGTTATGACACAAGCCTTTAACCTAATAAACATCTTTGACTTGTATGCCTCTATTGTTTTTTATTTCACCAATTCCTGCTATCTTTCCGGATTGATTTCCTCTAAATTTTACCTTCCCACCTTCTTTTGGTTGTAATGAGGTAAAACTTTCGAAATCTCCGGTCATATGTCTGGAGCACCCACTGTCTATGTACCATTTGTTGTTTTTGGATGCTTTAAGACATATCTGTAATCAAATACTATTAAGTCTTAGGTACCCACATCTTTTTAGGTTCTTTTGGGTTAGTGCAAATGATTTTCTGAACATATGAGCCTTTAGGTACCCATTTATAGGTTCCTACTTTTCCTTTCTTTTTATGAATGCATGATGAAGTATAGTAACCCTTTCTATTACAGTAGTTGCAATATGCGAAAGGATTTGATGTATCAATAAAATGCTGAAAGTAGTTCAAGTATGACTTACCTCTTGCTTTCTTTCTTCCTTTTCTTCTATATGATTTTGGATCATATCCAATTCCAGATCGATCATTTACAACTCATTGAGCTTTTAAAATTACATTAAGCATCTCACTTCCTTTAGTAAATTTCTCAAGAGTTTTCATAAGATCGGCGTTTTTCTGTTTCAAAGAAGAACAGTTTTCACAATCTTTTTCAAAATTCTCTTTAAGTTCTATTTCAAGAGCTTTGTTTTTGTTTTTGAAAGCAACTAGTTCTTTAACTACTTTGATGAATTCAGAATGTAAAGCATTATATTCGGAAAGTAATTCATCATAGGTAGGGTCAGAATCAATTACCTCTTCTTCTGTTTCTTTTTGAGCAACTAGACAAATATTTGCTACTTCCTCATCATCGCTATTTTCGTCAGATGAACTATCTCCCCATATGGCAAATGCAAAGGCTTTCTTTTTGTTGTGGAATTTTCCTTTTCTCTTCTCTTTATTTTTCTGAATCAGTTTTTGACATTCTGATTTGAAATGTCCTGGCTTTCCACATTCATAGCAGATGATGTGTTGTTTACTACTTTTCCTCCTTTCTAAAAATTCGTGAATCCTTGACCTTTTTTGTAAAATTTTCTGAATCGTTTTATCATTAGGCCTATTTCGTCATCGTCAATATCATCTTCATCTTGATCTTCTTCTTTTGCTTTCAGTGCAAGACCTCTCTTCTTCTTGTCACCAATATCATCTAGTTCTCATTTGAATTTTAGTTTACTTTCATATTCAAAAAGACTTCCGAATAGAGAAGCTACTGATCACATCAATTCACCTTTTGCTTCCTCAATTGTAGTGACTTTGGCCTCCCATTCTTTAGAAAGAATATTCAGAATCTTTCGTACTTGGGTATGTTGGTCATAAACTTTCCCAAGTGCTGCAAGTTGATTAACAAGGTGAGTATATCTAAGTTCAAATTCAGCTATCGACTTACCTGATTTCATTCGAAGTAAATCAAACTCAATAACCAAAGTATTGATCCGATTTTCTTTTATTCCCGAAGTTCCTTCGTGAGCTATTTCCAGGGCTTCCCACATTTCTTTACCTGTTGGGAGTGTGCAAATTCTGAAGTACTCATTTTGACTCTAGGCACTTTGAATCATTAGAATTGCCTTACTGTTGAGTGTGATGAGTTTCTTGTCATTCTCATCGTATTTTTCCAGAGTCTTAAGAACTCTCTATGAATCTATAATCTTTTCAGGTTTGTAGTTTCCACTTTCAATTATATCCCATAGCCCATATTTTGTAGCTATTACGAAAACTCTGAACTTCGCTTTCCAGAATGAGAAGTGTTCGCCATTGAAACCCGGAGGTCTTGTTATAGAAGCTCCGTCAGGAAGAATTCCTTCACCCATGCTTGCTATTGGATCCTTCTTAGGCTATTATACCTTAACAAGGAGACCTATGCTCTGATACCAAATGTTAGTACAAGCGTTTCACCCAAGAGGGGGTGAATTGGGTGATACCAAAATTTTTGTTGCTAATAATATAATTGACAGAATATTAAAAGCAGTTAAGAGCAAAGAGAAATATCACCAAAGTGTATACTAGGAGTTATACTGGTTCGGTCACAACCACTTTGACCTACGTCCAGTTATCAGAGCGTCTTTGAGAGTTTCACTATATTCTCCAAGATTCAGTAGGTTCTTGGCACCTCAGTACACATCAACTTTCTTTACATGGAGCCTCGCTCCCCCTTACACGTTTTAATCAAATCCCCAACTCAAGGTTCCACAACCTTAAGTTGTCTCAATAACAAATATTGAGTTTGTAATGAAAAACTCTCTCACAGAGCAAATATATAATCACTGAAGTATAATAAATGAGTATAACAAAAACAGAGCACTAAAAATGTGTTGATCAATGTATGTTCGTGTGTTCTCAATTGTTGTTTTTCTGCTCTTTGAATACTCCTTATTTATAGATGAATTGTGGCGTTCGTTAGAAGTAATTCAACATGTCCGTTAGAGTCGCGCAGCAACGGTTGACTGTTCTTCGAATTTGAAGACTATCCGTTTGTGGTAGGTAGCGGTGGGTGAGATCTCGGACGCTTTATTTTACTTTCCTCTTATGTCACGATTTCTTCATTGTTTCGCTGTAAACATACTTAGAATACTAGTGCAATGAAGAGTTAATCATATAGATAACAAATTAATATACATACGATTAAAAACATGATTTTTGGACTGTCTTACACGAGTGGCTACTAGAGTGATCAAGCTCATTACTCGAGTAGTCTCTCAAGTAAACCTATCAAAAATATGGCAGAGAGTAATTCAATATTTTTCATAGAATATTAATCGGGTAAGACATGGAGTAAGATATATTATAAACCTTAGAAATACCTGATTACTCAAGTGGCATGTCTTCTCTCACAGGTTACTCGAGTGGTCCCTCGAGTAAGATTTCAAATAAGTTTGCAGATTACACGAGTGGCTACTCGAGTGCTGCCAATCAAAATTTTAGCCGATATCTCCTGATTATTTCTTTTCTCATTACTCGAGTAGTCCCTCAATTAATGCATTAAATAACTCGGCATATTACTCGAGTGATCCCTCGAGTAATGGCATTTTCTTACCTAGTTACTCAAGTGGCTACTCGAGTAATGTCATGGCCGAGAGGTACTGGAAGATAGTTGACCTGGTTACTCAAGTGGCTACTCAAGTAAAGCCTTTTGCTCCCGTTGTTACTTGATTGGTTACTCGGGTAATTAGTCACATACCTTTTCATATTACTCGAGTGGCGACCGAGTCAAACCTTTTTCTCATGTCGTTACTCGAGTGGTTACTTGAGTAATTGTTCTCAAAACTCTTTAGATTACTCGAGTGGCCCCTCGAGTAACTTCCTTTAAATTTTGGCATAGCCTTGCTGGTTCATTCCTGCAACATTACTTAAGTGGCGCCTTGAGTAATATGTTCCATTACTCGAGTGCTCCCTCGAGTAACTCTTGACCATAACTGCTACACCTATTTTTCCTATGCATTGTGTACCAGTACTTCTTCATTACTCCAATGCTTACTTCAAGTAAAGCTTTTGTTTGCCTTTTAGTTACTTTGTTTAAATTCATTTCCTTGTCATCAAATCCTCTTATATGATTACTCCAATCTTTGTTTTCATCAAAATATATGGGATCTAACACTTACTTCAATTCTTGTGCTTGGATGGATGCATTTGATGGAATCACTGAAGGTTGAGAACTCTCCACATGTGAAGTAGCATAAAGCTCTTGATTTTGGGTTCCTTGTTCCTCCTTTTATAGGTCTTGAGGCCAATGGTTTCCAACTTCAACTCCCATCTTTACCCATAACATGTGATCATAGTATTCCTTAAAGAATTCATCAATATCTTTCAATTTCTCTTCTCTCTCCTTAGAGCTATCAATTATTCCTTGATACATGAGTAACTAAAGGTATTGCTCTTGGAGTATCTCATACTTTCTTGTTATGGAACTTGTTAGGGAATCCATGTTGTGAGGTGAGAAAATGGTATCCAATCCACTAGGTTATGGATCATGAAATAGAGGTAGAGGTTCAAGATAGGATGGTGGGGAAGGTTCACAAAGTGGTGGGTGAAATGATTGGAATGAAGATTGGAATAAGGGTTAGTATGGTGAGTAAGAGGGTATATGGTGTAAAGGATATGGTTTATAGGGTGGCTTTTGTGATGAAGGGATGGGGTCAAGATTTAGGTTGTATGGTAGGGAACAAAAGTCATGTTGAGGCCTATATGGGGATTGTAGGGGTAATGAAGGACTATGGAAGGGTTGGTATGGTGGAAAAGATTATTGGAGATAGGGTTCATGATATAGGTTGTGTAATACCCCAAAATGGTTATAAGGGCTCATGACTCCAAAAGTGAATGTAATTAATGTTAGACAAACACTTTTGGAGAATGCAATATGAATTATGACCCGAATTAGCAGTGAAAAATGCCCAAACCCATTATCTAAAATTTAATTGTGATAACAAAGTCTAATTGGGATATTTTGAGAGATCATAATCCTCTTCCAATGGGCCATAAATGTCATCCAACATGAGGAAAGAGAGAGAAAATGAGTATGTGAACACAAGTGGTGACCTTGGGAAGCCATTAAAGTCAAGTGAAAAGATAAGAAGAAAAGTCAAAAATTGTAGGCTAAAGATGTGACATTTAAAGAGGCAATTGGAGTAACATATTTGCTTATTGGAAGGAGCCCATTTACGTCATTTTATGGGCATAAGGAAAAGGAAATAATGATTGAATTCCAAATTCCAAAAGATGAAGTATTATAGTCAAGTAAGAGGTAAACTTTGAAAAGTCAAAGGTGAGTGTAATACAAGGAGCCCTTACATGGTAATTTCAAAGAGATGGATGAGCTCAAATTAGGAGACTCATTTGGTCTCTTTGAACATTTATGATCAAATAAAAGTAGATAAGGATTGGAAAATTGGCATATGTTGAAAGGCAATAAAATATTATTGGAGGAAGAATTTGGACCACACCTTTTGCTTTTTCCCTAAGACCACTTTCGGCCAAGTACTTTAGTCAAGGAGGGATGAAAAATCTGAACCTAATACACTCTCTTATTCTTCAAACATGTGGCCAAGCTTAAGAAAAGAAAGAGAAAAGATGGCAAGTGTCAAGGTAACTCTTCTAGCTCAAATTTCACCTTCTTAATCACTTCTTTGGCTCAAAAGCTCTTCATGAATCTTGTTCTTCTCTTCAAGAGCTTCATTTCTATGATTTTAGAATTTCAAGAGGAGGTGTTTTGAGCCATCATCCAAGAAAAAAAATCTGAAAAACCAAAGAAAGGAGCTAAGGGAAGCGAGAGGTGAGTATTGGCTTCAATTTGAGCTATTGTTTGTATAGGTTGAATGTATATTTGGACATATATAATTCTGCCCTGATTTTGTCCAAATTTGGGTTTAGAGAAGTCATGGTGTTTTGGTTATGTATTTGGTGTTTTATGATGATTAGAAACCATATGACACAAGTTTGATGCTCAATTTGAGAGTTTGGGAATTTCTGGAATTTTGTTGATTTTTCTGCCAAAATAGGATATGGGTAATGAGTGAGAATTTATTCATTTTGATGTTACCATTGTGTTCTACATGAAATATTATGTGGGTATAGCCCTGGGTTGTGAATTTTGGGTCATTGAAACTCAAAATGCAAAACTGGATTTTCTGCTGAACAAGATTCCAACGAGGTACCCTGATTTTGTGGTGTTTTTGGATAACCAAATAATCTATAAAAATTCTAAAACTTTCTAATTAAATAGTAGACATATCAAAATTTAATTTGATATTTCATTTGCATCATTTCAATTTGTACAGTGGGAGTTATGAATTTTTGAAGTTAGGTCATGAAAACTGGGTTGAATTCTGACAGTGTGCAATAAATGAAAATTCTGGGAATGATGTGTATCCAATTGGATATGGCTGATATTTTTCCTTGAAAATAGACTATATAAAGGTGACATAGCCTTTTGAATCACCCCATTTCAATTTTTATAGATTTAGTTGTGATTTTTCAAATTTGATGAAAAATTCTGGCAGATTTGGTCACTTATGTGAAAATTGAAAATGTAATGGCATAATGTATTATTGTTGAACTCCAATGTTAGGAATTTGTCTTTTAGGTTAATTGACCACTTTAACTCCTTAGTTGACTTGATTAAATGTCCCTAATGATAACCAACTTGAGTGTTTGAATTAAAGAAGAATTGGATTAAGTCATAACATGTCGCCCATAATTCTAATTATAGGATTTGACATTTGCCCTGCATGTGATAAACCGGTGCCAGTGCACGAGCGGAAAGAACAAGGTAGTGACCCTCTCTCTTATATTGTGTACGATGCATTGTATGCATGTCTTATCATTGAAACATGCCATGGTGGAACATGAAACATGCCGTTGTGAAACATGTCGTTGTGAAACATGATATTGTGAAATATACCGTTGAGAAACATGTCGTGGTGTAACATGCTATTGTGAAATATACTGTTGTGAAATATACTGTTGTTAAACATGCCGTTGCGAATATAGTGAAAGCCGTCGCAGAAATGCCGTTTATGTGTTGTTGTTTGTGATTTACTTGCATGTTTTGTGATTGTACATATTATAAGTAAACTATTACTACTGGGATGCTTTTGAATCTCATTCTTTTCATTGACTAACCAACAGCCAGGGCAAGTGGTTCAAAGGAAAAGCAAATGACGAAGGGCAGTTAGAGCTCCTAACTAGGAGTTTTAATTTTGGTAGTTGGTTGTCATATTTTTTTGGGGATTAGTTGCACATGTTGTATATATTGAATAGTGTTGTATAATCCCTTGTATGGGAAACTGAGAATAGGCAATGTGCCCTATAAACCCTTCATTAAATGAATGAAACCTGAGTGTTGTCAGGAATTTTGTTACACTCTGATAATTGTGAATGAAACCGAACTGCACAGGCCAAATATATATTCGAAATGTGAATGTGAGACCACATCGAACAGGTTTTGGAAAAGTTTTTGAAAATCCTATCTTGAAGATGGGATTTTTAATAAGTTTTACATTTTTCATTAGTCTCTATTTCAACTTAATGACACATTTTTGAACTATAATTTCAGCTATTAAGATAGGGGTTACAGGTTGTGGAAGGATGCATCATATTCTTGATCATTGGAACCTCTTTCTTGACTCTCCAACTGGGCTTGAAGAAGCTCTAATTTATGTCGTATGGCCTCAAAGCTTTGTGAAAGAAGATCTTCCATTCTGGTAATGTTACCAAGAGCTTCCCAAGAATGAAGAATGTAAAGTTGCTCACCACCAAACCATAGTGAACCAACAATGGCCACTAAGAATATGATAGCAAAGCAACAAAATGTGAATTTCTTTTTATATATATATGCAAAACAACTATGAACATAACAAATGACCTAAACCACTATCAAACACTCCAACAATTAACAACTACCTAAAACAAACTCAAAAACACACAAACAACGAAGAAAAATCAAAGAAAAGCCAAAAAACAAACCTAATAAAAAATCTAAAAAATACAAAAAAAGAAAGAAAATTTAAAAAAGTATAGCAAACTACCGAATTTGGCTAAAATCCAGTAGACGTAATAGCAATAGCTATTGGTCTTGTTTAGAATGCCGCAAAACTGACCTGTCAAATTTCAGAATTCTCTGAGCAAGAATATTTCAATTCCAACAAGACAGTGCTAATCAAAAATCAGATTTTCGCCAAAATTCAAATGAGTGCCACACACTTTCTACCCAACTAATAAGACACACTATGACAACCTAAAAGAACACTTACCTACTTTAAACCTTGGCAATCATCCTCCCAGCAACGGCGCCAATTTGATGAACCCTTGTCGTGTGAGTTCTCAGAATAAAACTAAGTTTGAAAATATAGCATAGTAGCTCAACCTAGGTCGTTCTTGTGAAAAGATTAATTTCTATGTTTATAAACAGTAAAGCAATAAATACCTTAAAGTTGTGAGAAATTATTTTCAGAAATTGTTTATAAAACTAATGAAGTAATCTAATCGAATTTCATATTTTTGTATTTTTCGGTTTTCAAGACAAAGAAGCAAATGTAATAGAAATTAACAATAGAAACAAGACAAATTCAATAAACTAGTATAATGATGAGACCAGATTCCCTTGAGTTGAAGTTTTAGTCTTCCTTGCTTGCTAATTGTAACCCTCGCCAATATAATAAGGTTGTGATCAGCGTTTAAACATGATTAATAATCGAATGAGAGATCTGGAACAATTTCAAAAATTTTAAAACACTTGTACAAATAGATCTCCATTCATTCATTCATAAAATCAAAAGGCCTATTCGGTTTTTCACATGTATAATATCAGAGTATAAGCACAATTCCCGACGTTCACCCGGGATAATAACATTAATCCAAAGGTTTATACAGGGCATCATTGCCCATCTTACTATCTATACCGGGGATTACACAAAACTATAATACTATGGTCTATTCAATATATACATTTGTCCAAAGTGATAACTAGTTCAGTGTAAAACCAAAATATCTAACTAAGACTACCGCCGACAGTCCTAATCGCCCTTATCCACTTGCTTGCTTTTCGATCCACTTGCCCTATCTAAAAATGTTATTTGGAAAAAGTGAGATTCAAAAGAATCCCAGTAGCAACAGTTTACGTATATGATGCATATAAACAAAGCAAGTAAACATATATCACAACGCAACAATCAATAATTACGGCCGGGCACACTGCACGTCCCCTTCACTATATACAAGGTCAGGCTTTCGCCACGTCCCCTCACTGCATCTGTATTCGAGATCGTACTTGCGCCATGTTCCTTTACTGTATCTGTATTTAAGGTCGGGCTTTCGCCATGTCCCCTCATTGTATCTGTATTCAATGACTAATGCAAACAAGCAATGTAATATACATGATATAGGATAAAGTGCCACTACCTTGGTCTTTCCGTTCTTGAGAAGACACGGGCCTTCTTCACTCCGGGCAAATATCAAATCCTAAAGTCATAATTAAAGACGATGCGTTACCACTTAATCTAATACTCAATACCTTTACAATACTTAAATTGGTTATCATTACTGTCTCTTAAGTACTCTTATATGTCTCTAATAAAATCCCTAAAGGGTTGGGAGAACTACCCCAAGGATCCCTTTTTAGAAGCACGAACACTGACATTTTTCACTGTTTTACTCGAGTGAAGATGATCTCACTCGAGTGATGGGGCACTGACACTCAAGTGAAGATGGCCTCACTCAAGTGATGGTACGGTCTACACTCGGGTATTTGAGAGTGAAGGATAGCGAGTGAACACCAGAGAGCACAAGAACTTTTTCAGAGACAGGGACACTCGTGTACACAGGACCTCACTCGAGTGATAGCTAAATGCTTCACTCGAGCACTAGAGAGTAAAGTTCAGGAAGTGAGAGCCGGAGAGCAATGGAAATTTCAAGGAAGAGAAGCACTCGAGTGCTGGCCTTTGCACTCGAGTGATACTGAATGATTGCGAGTGTCAAGACACACTCTTGCACTTTACCCACGAGTGACAACCTGAGAGGCAAGTTCTAGGTGTCAAATATACTAGTACTCGAGTGAGACGCAGCTCACTCGAGTGAGAATCCACTACACTCGAAAGTGAGGCTATACACTCTTGAGATTTTCCAAAAATCACAATAGAAAGCTGAAGGGAAAATGAATATACTCGCAGCACTTGAATGAAACTCAACCTTACTTGAGTGATACTCATCCCCCACTCGAGAAACGAGTAAACCCCAGATCACTCGAGTGATCTAATCAGAAACCAGAAAACGTAGAAGAACTGGCAGCATTCTCCAAACTTTTCCCAAGTGATCCCAATGAATCCAAAACTTCAACCAAAGCTATCCCCACCAAAATCACTCAAGGAATCCAATAAAACCATCAAAACACCCAAATTCCTACTCCATTATCATGCTTTGGTTTTGGGCAACAATGAACACTAAATTTCCAAAATCACCAAACTCCATCATCCAATTCCCAATCAATTCTATCTATCCATAAACATTCCAAATATACCCAATGACACTAATTTTCAAATTTAAGGCCAAAATTTGCATAATTTCCAAACAAATTCAAAGGCCACAAAACTTATATAGAAAAGTTGGTCTCACTTACCTCTATAACTTTGCCAAATAGATTTCTTGATTTTCTAACTCCCAAATTTCCTTGTGGGCATAAACCAATACCAATGAATAAACTACAACCATCAAAATGAAGCTCATCACTCAAGGAACAATATTAATGAAGAGCATTTTGACATTTGAGGCCATTTCCCTTACCTTTTTGAAGATTTTCTTCCTTCCCCTTTGGTACAACAATGGCGCCGGAAAATGAGAAGAGAAGAGAGAGATGAAGCTTGAAGAATGAGGTAAAATGATGATCCTACTCCCCTCCCATACCATTTCAGCGCACAAAAAGGGAAGAGAGGAGAGAGAAATTTTTTTTAATTGCCTTTGACTTTTCTACCACTCTTTACATGTGAGCTTGCCAAGTGTCCTTCTCTCATTGGTCCTCATCAAGTAAACACCCAATTAGCTACTTAATCCATCCATTAGCCATTTAATCACACTTCCCCATTTTCTCTTAGTTAGTAATTAATTTCCCCATTAATCACCAACTTATAGCCAATAATTCCATTCTTTAGATTTTTCCATCAATTATGACATATTAATTAATATTATCACAAAACACATAATCATCCACTCTAATTCACAATTACATTCTCAATAATTCTCATTAGCCATTAATCAAAAATTTGGGGTGTTACAATTCTCCCCCCATTCAATAAATTTCGCCCTCGAAATTGGTTACACATCATTAGGCATAAACTCAGGAAATCCTTTCTTCATGTCCCCTTCTGCCTTCCAAGTCACTTCTCTTGGAGACATTCCCTTCTAGACCATCTTCACAAATGGTAAGCTTTGATACCTGAGCCGCCGCTCTTCTCGATCAATGATTCGCTCTAACTTAACCGTATAAGTGAAGTTATCCCGTAACTCTACCTCTTCATAATCAATAATATGCTCAAGGTCTTGTTAGTACTTTTTGAGCTACGAGACATGAAACACATCATGCAATCTACTCAGATTTGGGGGTAGGGCTATCCGGTACGCTACAGGTCTGATTCATGCCAGAATCTCAAATGGACCAATATACCTCAGGCTCAGTTTCCTCCGCTTGATCGCCCTTCCGATGCCTGTGACCGGAGATACTCTGAGGAAAACATGATCCCCCACTTCAAACTCTAGAGGTCTTCCCCTTTTATCAGCATAGCTCTTCTGTCGACTCTGTGCTGCAAGGAGCCTCTTTCTGATAATTCTAATCTTTTTTGAAGTCTGATCAATGAGGTCTGGGCCATACAACTTCCTCTCAGACAATTCTGTCTAGCAGAAAGGTGATTGACACTTCCTTTCATATAACACCTCATACGGAGCCATCTGAATGCTCGCATGATAACTATTGTTATAAGCAAACTCGGTAAGTGGAAGGTAATAATCCCATTTTCCTTTGAAATCTAGGACACACGCTCTCAGCATATCTTCTAGTGTTTGGATAGTCCTTTCTGATTGTCCGTCTGTCTGAGGATGGTATGCCGTACTAAACCTCAAATGTGTACCCATAGCTTCATGCAGAGCCTTCCAGAATCTAGAAGTAAAGTGAGGATCTTTATCAGAGATAATGTTCTTCAGTGTGTTAGATCTCATGTTTTGATGATAACAAAAGAATGGTTTGAAAAGGAAATGATTAATAAACAAGTTTGAACAAAGGAATAACAGGGATAAGCATCACTTGAAGTTAGCATTGGAGTAATAAAGAAAGACGAAGAGAAAAAGCTGAGAAACTTGATCAGAAGCAGTTTTTCTAAGGCATTACTCGAGGAGGTACTCGAGTAATAAGCCAAAACTTGAAGTAACCAGAGGCACCTTCCAGTAACCTGCTAACGTTACTCGAGTAAGTACTCGAGTAATAGTGTAAGTATTTTCAAGTTGCTCTCGGCCTGCCAATGTTACTCGAGGAACTACTCGAGTAACCAGGTAAAAACTTGGAGTTGCTCTCGGCCTGCCAATGTTACTCGAGGAGCTACTCGAGTAACCATATGAAAAACTTCCAGTTGCTCTCGGCCTGCCAATGTTACTCGAGGAGCTACTCGAGTAACCATATGAAAAACTTCCAGTTGCTCTCGGCCTGCCAATGATACTCGAGTAAGTACTCGAGTAACCCTGTTTCTGAAAATGTGTTGCTCTCGGCACTTTGTACCACTGCCAATGTTACTCGAGTAGCTACTCGAGTAACACATTATAGTCAGTGAAAACTTGAAGGTGGTACCCGATTAACTTGATATCATTCTATCTCATTTTCCTCGAGTTATTCCTCTAGTATACAAGTATTTAATGTTCTATTTTAAGTGGATTCCTCGAGTAGGTACCCGAGTATGCAGAGATACTTTCAAGGAAAACCTCAAGTCATTACCCGAGTAAGTGGTGCACAAAAAGTAAGTTTACTCGAGTAGGTACTCGAGTAATAAGGTAAGTGCTCTCGGCCTTGAAATCCTGCCAACATTACTGGAGGAGAGCATCGAGTAATCAAAAGATATTTGAAGATTTACTCGAGTTGGTACCCGAGTAACCTATGAAGTTGTGAATGTATTACTCGAGTAGGTACCCGAGTAAATAACTATTTTCAAGAACTTAGATTTAGTTTATTCCATGCACTACCCGAGTATTCTTGTATTTGTTCATTGACTTGAAGTTAATTTAAGATTTCCCAATGATACTCAAGTAAGTACTCGAGTAAACTTCACGTGATACTCGAGTAGCTACTCGAGTAAGCAAACCCAGAAAGTTTGAAATCATTCCAACGGTCATTGTTTTGTTTCCTATTTGATTAACTTTTCATTATATTAGTATTCTTAGCATTTCAACAGATAAACAATGAAGAGATCTTACCAAATAAGGAAAGTCAAAATCAACGCTCAAATGTCACCGACCGTCACCTACCGCAATGTATGTTTTTCAAAAACTGGAAAAGTCAATAGTGGCTGTGCACGCTCTAACGGACATGAAGAAATATGTTCCACCAATCATTACCAATGTATCTATATATATGGGAACATATGAACAGAGAGACAAACAAGAACACACGCACGAACGTATCATCAAGTTCATTACTCTGTTTCTCATTGTACTTGTGATTCTATGCTTCAGTGATTCTTATTTACTCTGTGAGAGAGATATTTCATTCAAACTCAATATTTGTTATTGAGGTAACTTAAGGTTGTGGAACCTTGAGTTGGGATTGAATTACAACTTGTAAGGGGGAGCGAGTGTCCAGGTGTAGGAACTTGCTTGTACTGAGGTGCCAAGAACCCACTGAATCTTGGAAGTTATAGTGAAACTCTCAGAGAAGCTCTGAGGACTGGACGTAGGTCAAAGTGGTTGTGGCCGAACCAGTATAAATCCTGGTGTACACTTCGGTGATATTTTTCCTTACTCCTTCCTGTTTTAATTTCAACGTCAAATTTTATATTTACAACGAAATTTTTAAGGTCACCCAATTCACCCCCCTCTTGGGTGAAACGCTTGCTCTAACATTTGGTATCAGAGAAGGTCTTCTTGTTAAGGTATAACAACCTAAGAAGGATCCAATGGCAAGCATGGGTGAAGGAATTCTTCCCGACGGAGCATCCATCACTAGACCTCCTGGTTTCAGTGGAGAACACTTTTCTTTTTGGAAAGCAAAATTCAGAGTGTTTGTGATGGCTACCGAATATGGGCTATGGGATGTAATTGAGAGTGGAAACTATCAGCCTACAAAGATTGTAGATTCTCAGAAAATTCCAAAGACGCCAGTGGAATATGATGAGAATGACAAGAAACTTATCACTCTCAACAGCAAGGCAATTCTGATGTTACAAAGTGCCTTAAGTCAAAGTGAATACTTCAGAATTTGCTCACTTCCAACAGCAAAGGAAATATGGGAAGCTCTGGAAATAGCTCATGAAGGAACTTCGGGAATAAAGGAGAATCGAATCAACACCTTGGTCACTGAATTCGATCTACTTCGAATGAAATCAGGTGAATTAATTTCTGAATTTGAACTTAGATATACTCATCTTGTTAATCAACTTGCAGCACTTGGGAAATCTTATGATCAACATACCCAAGTATGAAAGATTTTGAATATTCTTTCTAAAGAGTGGGAGGCCAAAGTCACTGCGATAGAAGAAGCAAAAGGAGAATCAATGAGATCAGTTGCTTCTTTATTTGGAAGTCTTTCTGAATATGAAAGCAAACTAAAGTTCAAACGGGAACTAGATGACATTGGTGACAAGAAAAAGAAAGGTCTAGCACTAAAAGCAAAAGAAGAAAATCAAGATGAGAATGAAGAGTTCGATGATGACGAAATGGTCCTAATCATTAAACGATTCAGAAAGTTCTACAAGAAAGGTCAAGGATTCAAACACTTTCAGAAAGGAGGAAATAGCAGCAAAGATCATATCATTTGCTATGAATGTGGGAAACCAAGACATATCAAGTCAGAATGTCTAGAGCTGAACCAAAAGAGCAAAGAAAAGAGAAAAGGCAAATTCTTCAACAAAAAGAAGGCCTTCGTATCTGCTATATGGGGTCATAGCTCCTCTGACGAAGAAAGTGATGAGGAAGAAGTAGCTAATATATGTCTCGTCGCTCAAGAAGAAACAGAAGATAAGGTAAATGATTCTGAACCTACCTATGATGAATTACTTTCCGAATATAATGCTTTATATTCTGAATTCATCAAAGTAGTTAAAGAATTGATTGTTTTCAGAAAGAAAAACAAAGCTCTTGAAACTAAACTTAAAGAAAAGGATTGTGAAAATTGTTCATCTTTGAAAAAGAAAAACATTGATCTCACAAAAACTCTTGAAAAATTTACACAAGGAAGTGAGATGCTCAATGTTATTTTAAAAGCTCAACGATTTGTAAATGACCGATCTGGAATTGGATATGATCCAAAGTCAGATAAAAGGAAAGGTAGAAAGAAAGCAGGAGGTAAGTCATATTTGAATTATTTCCAGCATTCTGTGCATACATCAAATCCTTTTGCATTTTGTAATTACTGTAATAGAAAAGGTCATTATACATCTTCATGCATTCATAAGAAGAAAGGAACAATAGGAACCTACAAATGGGTACCTAAAGGTTCATATGTTCAGAAAATTACTTGTACTAACCCAACAGGACCCAAAAAGATATGGGTACCTAAGACCTAGTCATTTGATTGTAGGTATGTCTCAAAGCATCCAAAAATAGTAAGTGGTACATAGATAGTGGATGCTCTAGACATATGACCGGAGATTTTGAAAGTTTTACCATATTGCAACCTAAGGAAGGTAGAAAGGTAAAATTTGGAGGAAATCAATCCGAAAAGATAGCAGGAATTGGTGAAGTCAAAAATGAAAAAGGAATACAAGTCAAAGATGTATATTATGTTGAAGGCTTGTGTCATAATTTGCTGAGCGTAAGTCAAAGTGCAGATAAAGACAACTGGGTAATATTTGACTCAGAAGAATGTTTAATTATCAACAAGAATGATTTACAACTTGATAAGAAGAATATCAAGGCTAAGCTCAGAGCAAAAAGGGAAGGTAACTGCTATACTCTAGATATTAGTAGAAATGAGTCTTAAAACTGTTTTCTGAGTAATACTGATGAAAGCAGGTTATGGCATAAGAGATTGGCTCATGTCAATATGCATCAATTAGGCAAACTACTCAAAAAGGATTTAGTTCTTGGATTACCCAAAGTAACTTTCAAAAATGACTTGATTTGTGACGCATGTCAAAAGGGTAAACAAACTAAATCATCTTTCAAATTGAAAAATAAGATTTCAACAAATAGACCACTACAATTATTGCATATGGATTTAGTTGGCCCAGCAAGAATAAAGAGTCTTGGTGGAAACTTATATTCATTGGTTATTGTTGATGATTTCTCTAGATTTACATGGGTTATTTTTCTATCATCAAAAGATGAGACCTTTGAAGAATTTATTGTTTTTGCCAAGAAAGTGCAAAATGAGAAAGGTATGTCCATTGCAGGTATTAGGACTGATCATGGTGGAGAATTTGAAAATCAAGCCTTTGAAGAATATTGTGATACTAATGGCATTTATCACAATTTTTCTGCTCCAATAACACCTCAACAAAACGGAGTTGTGGAACGCAAGAATAGAGTGCTCACTGAAATGGCTAGAGCAATGTTGAATGAAAAGAATGTGTCTCAAGTGTTATGGGCTGATGCTATGAGTACAGCATGTTATATTTCAAATAGGGCCTATATCAGAACAAAACTTAGAAAAACACCATACGAGTTGTACAAAGGAAGAAAGCCAAACATTGCTCATCTACACATCTTCGGTTGTAAGTGTTTCATTCATAATAATGGTAAAGATAACTTAGGAAAATTTGATTCTAAAACAGATGAAGGAATTTTCCTAGGATATTCTAACCGAAGTAAAGCATATAGAGTTTACAATAAAAGAACATGTATTATTGAAGAATCAATTCATATTGTATTTGATGAATTTGAATCCTCTGACAAAACCATTGATGAAGAACAGGAAGTTGGTTTAAATCAAGAAAATGGTCAATCTATTTCTAAATCTCTTATTCCAGAGGTTGATGAAACTAAGGAGAAGAGCAATCCCTAGGACAACCTAGAGCTTGGAAATACAATAAAAGTCATCCCTTAGATCAAGTCATAGGAGATGTGAATGAAGGGATCAAAACTAGAAATAGAATTTTCAATGAAGTAAGTTTTTCTGCATTCATTTCTGAGATTGAATCTTCTAATATTGATGAAGCCCTATCAGACAATGATTGGGTTATAGCAATGCAAGAAGAACTAAATCAATTTGAGAGAAATCAAGTTTGGGATTTGGTGCCCCGACCCAAAGATCATCCGATCATTGGTACTAAATGGGTATTCAAAAACAAACTTGATGAATCTGCAATTATTGTCAGAAATAAGGCAAGATTGGTGGCCAAAGGCTATAATCAGGAAGAAAGGATTGATTATGAGGAAACGTATGCTCCAGTGGCTAGATTGGAAGCTATACATGTACTCTTAGCCTTTGCATGCATCAAAGGATTCAAACTCTATCAAATGGATGTAAAGAGTGCTTTTCTAAATGGTTACATCATGGAAGAAGTGTATGTAGAACAACCTCCAGGTTTTGAGGATGTTACTAAACCTGACCATGTTTTCAAACTCAAAAAGGCTTTATATGGTTTAAAACAAGCTCCTAGAGCCTAGTATGAAAAGCTCAATAAGTTTCTTCTCGATCAAGGTTTTGTACGAGGAAAAGTTGATACAACACTCTTTATAAAATGAAAACACAATGATATTTTAATTGTTCAAATATATGTTGATGACATTGTTTTCGGTGCTACTAATGAATCTCTGTGTAAGGAATTTTCTGAGATAATGCAGGGAGAATTTGAGATGTCAATGATGGGAGAATTGAATTTCTTTCTTGGTTTACAAATCAAACAAAGAAAGAATGGAATCTTCATATCTCAAACAAAGTATTTAAAAGAGTTATTGAAGAAGTATGGAATGGATGAAGCAAATGGCACGGACACGCCTATGAGTTCAACTACGTTGCTCGATGCTGATGTCAAAGGGAAAGACTACAACATAACAAAGTATAGAGGAATGATTGGATCATTACTCTATCTCACGGCAAGTAGACCGGACATCTAATTTAGTGTTGGCATATGTGCAAGATATCAATCAGCACCAAAAGAATCACATGCTGAAACGGTCAAACGAATCTTTAGATACCTTGCTAACACACCCGAATTGGGTCTGTGGTATCCCAAAGGAAGAAGTGAATATCTTGTTGCATATTCAGATTCAGATCATAGAGGATACAAAACAGACAGAAAGAGCACCAGTGGACAAGGACAATTTCTTGGAGGATCTCTTGTATTATGGTTTAGCAAGAAACAAAATACAGTGTCTCTTTCGTCAACGGAAGCCGAATATGTTGCAGTCTCAAGTTGTTGTGCACAAGTAATATGGCTAAAACAATAACTACAAGATCTTGGTATTTATCTCAAAGAAATACCAATCTATTGTGACAATACTAGTACGATAAGTTTGGCAAAGAATCCAGTTCAACACTCTAGAACCAAGCATATCGATGTCAGACATCACTTCATCAGAGATCATGTTCAAAAGAAAGATGTAAAAGTGATATTTATTCCCACTCATCTTCAACTAGCAGATATTTTCACAAAACCTCTTACAAAAGATCAATTTCTATATATTAGAAGAGAATTGGGAATGGTAAATCCCAATGAGTTGTAAGTTATTTCAGTTTCTCATAATATTAGATGAAGTCATTTGTTAAAGTTTTGATGATTACTAACTTAAGCATCAGAGTATATAGAAATTTGTTTTGCAGGAAGGTTGAAACTCTGTTTTGAGAAACAAAAACAGAGGTGATCAGAGGACACATTTACTGGAGTACCAACTTGAAGTTATCACTAACAGAGAAGCATTACCTGAGGAACAACTTGAAGTAAAGAAGCACTTTACTCAAGTATGTACTCGAGTAATGGACTTCAAAACTGGAAGTAACGGATCAAGTTACTTGATTTTCAAATATAACGGTTCAGTTACAAAGAAATGAAGAGTCACAAGTTGAAAACTCAGGTTACCCGAGGAAGGCCTCGAGTAAACTTGAAGCTTACTCGAGTAAGGCCTCGAGTAACTGCAAGTCCAGATTTTCAAAATTGATGAATAATGACTCAAATCTGTTCAGAATGGGTTATAAATGATCGAGGGAACATCCATGGATAATTACAATATTATTCATGCTAGGTACGCAATTTAAATAAATCATTTTAAGGTTTTTCTGTATGAACACTCGAGGAAGGCCTCGAGTAAACTTGAAGGTTACTCGAGTAAGGCCTCGAGTAACGTCGGGTTCTAGGGCTTTATCTGTCACAAACTCGGTCATTTCCACAAAATCTCCTCGAGTAAATCACTATTTTCTCTCACAAAAATTTTTCACAAGTGATTCCTTGCTTCTTTTTCGACAAAACCCAACAATTTTCAGTCCTAGAAACCTCCTATTTTGCTCAGAATCTCTGTGCCCTAATTCTCGTCTGTGTCTCTGTTTTTTCTGAAAATTTTAATTTTCAATCATTCAGAAAGATGAGAACTAAAAACCTTACTCCCATAGACTCCTCTGAATCCCAACAATACTCTGATCCTCTTTCTTCTCCTCCCAAAAAGAGAAGAAAACTCACCCCAAGACCAAAAGCTAAAATCCCTCTTCAACCTCAATCTCAACCGAAACCTAAAGGAGTTGTGATTAAAGAGCCTATTGTTACAAGGGCTCAATCCAAAAAGAGTACATCTACCGGAAGAGGCAAGAGTACCAAATCTCCCTCACCTCCTCACTTTGATTCCTCTACCCCCTCTTTCACACCAAAGCCTATCAAAAAGCCAAAGTATGACAAGAATATGGCTAAGGCTATGGCTGGAATCATTGATCAAATGGAGAAGGGACAATCTTCTAAGAAGTCCAAAGTGCCAGAAGAATAGATCACCAACCCTCCAAAAGGGTTCAACGTCAACAAATTGGTGGAGTCTCCCAAGTATCTATCCCAATTCTCCAAGAGGAAAGTGTGCAAGACACACTATGTGGATCTCAGGCTACTTCAGGAGGTATTGAAGCACGACCTTAGTCCATATCTAGATCCTTTTATGCCTTGGTTATCCATTAGATTACCTTTTTGCACAAAGGTGATCACCCACTTTTATTGTAATCTAGAATTATAGATGAGCCAAATAGAACCTCAGCTGAGGAAGAGATGACCACCACAGTTAGAGGCCAAAAGATACTTGTATCACCCACTAGGATTAACTTGTGGTTAGGAATTGAGAACCCCCCAGATGATATTTACTCCCAGCTTGAGCCAAACCAAATCTTTACTATCCTTAAACCCGGAGAGTTAGTTGGCCCTCTAAATTTCAAACCAAGCGATATGTGTGATCATCATAGGGTCCTATGGTACATCTATTCTAGGTCCCTAGTTAACAAGGCCAACAACTATACCCACTTCTCCGATAGGGACTTTAGGTGGTTTGCTTCACTTCTTCTGAAGGAGCAGAAGGATTTTGGGGAGTATATTTTCTCTGAGATGAAGAGGTATAAGGTGGATGGGAAGGCTACAACACCAATGCCATATCCTCATATTGTGTCACTGATCTTGAAAGAGAACAAGATATGGTATTTGGATAGCAAGGAGCCCGTTGAGAGGATGACTCCGGTTGGGAGAAACCAAATTGGGAAGTTGAATATTGACATCCCTCTCAAAGGCCCTCTGGAGTCTGGGTCAAAGAAGAAGAGGAAGACCACTGAAGCAGAGACCAGTAAGATGGATGACACACAGTCATCAGCTCCAGCTGCCACCACTTCATCACCATCCTTTCTCAATGCCACTCTCCAGTACTTCATGGAAAACATGCTCAGAGGATTCCATGTGGATATCGCCAACACGAATGCTGAACTGATAACCCACATGAATACCAAGATGGGAGAGTTGGTGGAGAAAATGGACAAGAGGATGAGGAATTGCTAGCAGAGCAACGTGCCCAGGGTGAGACTTTGAGATTGATTCTGGCACGACTGGACTCCTTAGGTCCCGGACCTTCTGCCGATCCATCTTCCTCTGCACTACCACCACCTCCAGTAAACCCTCCTTCTGACACTCCTTTCACTGAGGATGAACCATCTACCCCTCTGGTATCTAGTCCACCTGAGACTCAAGCCAAAGACATTCTATATACAGTGGACAACCCAGATACCAATGAAACTATACACATTGTCATTAATGATTCACCTCCTAAACCTCAGCCTGAACTCGCTCCTAAACCTATTCCCTCTCCTACCCACACTGAGGAAATATCTCCCTCCTCCTCCCCTGAACATCATACTCCTGAGGCTGAGACTACTCCTGAGATTCAGACCACTCCAGAAGGAGAAACCTCTACTATGGTTGTCTTCCAACCTTCTCCTCCCGGCGATGACATCCATATCCCTGTAGTCCATCTGCCTGACCCAGTTCCCTCTAGCTCATTTGATTCTTTGGACTCAGATGATTCTATGGTCCTTCCAGTGACACCCATTTCCATGGCCAAGCCTCCTAGCCCTCCACTTGATTGATAAAGCCAAAAAGGGGGAGAAGAGCTTGAGAGTGATTTTGTGGATGTGTCCTATTTTATTTTGGGTATTTGGGTGTATATGGGTTCTAGGGAGCATTTTGGAACTTGTTAGTTCTTTTTAGTTCTTTTAAATTTATTATCTTGTAATATGCAATTTAAGTTTAATACAAGTGTGCTTAAGTTATGATTTTATTTTAAGTCCATTTAAGTTTTGAATTATGATACATTGTTGGACTAATGAAGTTGACTATGAATGCAAGGTGTGTGCTATGAATCTAAACTTAATAAGACATATTTAATTTGAAAATTCAATTTGAAAAACCATGTCCAAAATCACCAAGTTTTGTCATCATCAAAAAGGGGGAGAATGTTAGATCTCATGTTTTGATGATAACAAAAGAATGGTTTGAAAAGGAAATGATTAATAAACAAGTTTGAACAAAGGAATAACAAGGATAAGCATCACTTGAAGTTAGCATTGGAGTAATGAAGAAAGACGAAGAGAAAAAGCTGAGAAACTTGATCAGAAGCAGTTTTTCTAAGGCATTACTCGAGGAGGTACTCGAGTAATGAGCCAAAACTTGAAGTAACCAGAGGCACCTTCTAGTAACCTGCTAACGTTACTCGAGTAAGTACTCGAGTAATAGTGTAAGTATTTTCAAGTTGCTCTCGGCCTGCCAATGTTACTCGAGGAACTACTCGAGTAACCAGGTAAAAACTTGGAGTTGCTCTCGGCCTGCCAATGTTACTCGAGGAGCTACTCGAGTAACCATATGAAAAACTTCCAGTTGCTCTCGGCCTGCCAATGATACTCGAGTAAGTACTCGAGTAACCCTGTTTCTGAAAATGTGTTGCTCTCGGCACTTTGTACCACTGCCAATTTTACTCGAGTAGCTACTCGAGTAACACATTATAGTCAGTGAAAACTTGAAGGTGGTACCTGATTAACTTGATATCATTCTATCTCATTTTCCTCGAGTTATTCCTCTAGTATACAAGTATTTAATGTTCTATTTTAAGTGGATTCCTCGAGTAGGTACCCGAGTATGCAGAGATACTTTCAAGGAAAACCTCAAGTCATTACCCGAGTAAGTGGTGCACAAAAAGTAAGTTTACTCGAGTAGGTACTCGAGTAATAAGGTAAGTGCTCTCGGCCTTGAAATCCTGCCAACATTACTGGAGGAGAGCATCGAGTAATCAAAAGATATTTGAAGATTTACTCGAGTTGGTACCCGAGTAACCTATGAAGTTGTGAATGTATTACTCGAGTAGGTACCCGAGTAAATAACTATTTTCAAGAACTTAGATTTAGTTTATTCCATGCACTACCCGAGTATTCTTGTATTTGTTCATTGACTTGAAGTTAATTTAAGATTTCCCAATGATACTCAAGTAAGTACTCGAGTAAACTTCACGTGATACTCGAGTAGCTACTCGAGTAAGCAAACCCAGAAAGTTTGAAATCATTCCAACGGTCATTGTTTTGTTTCCTATTTGATTAACTTTTCATTATATTAGTATTCTTAGCATTTCAACAGATAAACAATGAAGAGATCTTATCAAATAAGGAAAGTCAAAAGCAATGCTCAAATGTCATCGACCGTCACCTACCGCAACGTATGTTTTTCAAAAACTAGAAAAGTCAATAGTGGCTGCGCATGCTCCAACGGACATGAAGAAATATGTTCCACCAATCATTACCAATGTATCTATACATATGGGAACATCTGAATAGAGAGACAAACAAGAACACACTCACGAACGTATCATCAAGTTCATTACTCTGTTTCTCATTGTACTTGTGATTCTATGCTTCAGTGATTCTTATTTACTCTGTGAGAGAGATATTTCATTCAAACTCAATATTTGTTATTGAGGTAACTTAAGGTTGTGGAACCTTGAGTTGGGATTGAATTACAACTTGTAAGGGGGAGCAAGTGTCCAGGTGTAGGAACTTGCTTGTACTGAGGTGCCAAGAACCCACTGAATCTTGGAAGTTATAGTGAAACTCTCAGAGAAGCTCTGAGGACTGGATGTAGGTCAAAGTGGTTATGGCCGAACCAGTATAAATCCTTGTGTACACTTCGGTGATATTTTTCCTTACTCCTTCCTGTTTTAATTTCAACGTCAAATTTTATATTTACAACGAAATTTTTAAGGTCACCCAATTCACCCCCCTCTTGGGTGAAACGCTTGCTCTAACACTGTGTACTATGAGTCTCACTATATCTTTGATGTAAATTTCCGCCAGCCTATCTGGGGAATAGCTAGCATTAATCGGTATGAAGTGCGCTGACTTGGTGAGTTGATCAACAATCACCCAAATTGCATCATAGTTCTTGATCCTGGGCCGACCCACCACTAAATCCATGGTCACACTCTCCCACTTCCATTCTGGAATTTCTGAACTTTGAAGCAATCCTGGCGGTCTCTGGTGTTCAATCTTCACCTTTTGACAGGTAAGACACCGCGCCATATACTTTGTCACATCACTCTTCATTCCTGGCCACCAATGCATAGCTTTCAAGTTGTGATACATCCTTGCTCATACCTGGGTGAAGAGTATACTGACTCTTATGAGCCTCATCTAGTATCTTCTGTCTCAAATCTGCCTTCAGTAGAACATAAATCCTCTTCTGATAACGAACCAGTCCACTAGGCGACAAATCATAATCCCGAGTCCCTCCTTACTTAATCATAGCTCGGATGAATTGGGCTCTTTCATCATGCCTCTGAGCCTCTTTGATTTCCGTCCTCAGGTCATTTTCCCTTTAGACAATGCCATAACTGGCACACAGGATACTATTCGAGAGACTGAAGTCCCGAAAATCCTCTATCAATTTCATTTCCTGTATCATCATTGTTGCTACTAGTACTGTCTTCTGACTCAGAGCATCTGCGATGACATTAGCTTTACCTGGATGATATTTGACCTCCAGGTTATAATCTTTCAGCAACTCCATCCATCGATGCTGTCTCATATTCAATTCCTTCTGATCATACAAATCTTGAAGACTCTTGTGGTCGTAGTACAATTCCACTGTCACGCCATATAGGTAATGACGCCAAATCTTTAATGCAAACACTATTGCCGTAAGCTTCAGATCATAAGTGGAGTAATTCATTTCATGCGGTTTGAGCTATCAAGAGGCATAGGCCACCACACGTCCCTGCTGCATTAGGATACACCCTAACCCTTGCTTACTCGCATCACAGTACATGACGTAAGCCTCACTAGGATCAGGTATAATCAATACTGGTGCCATAGTCAATCTCTCCTTCAGCTCCATGAAACTCTGTTCATAACTGTCATTCCACAAAAACAGTTGATCCTTTCATGTGAGCTTGGTCATTAGCAATGAAATATGGGAGAAGTTCTGGATGAACTTCTGATAATAACCAGCAAGACCCAGAAAACTGCAGATCTCAGAAACAGTTTCTGGCCTCTTCCAGTCAAGTACTGCTTCCACCTTTCTGGGATCCACTGAGACCCCTTCATGTGAGATAATATGGCCAAGGAACTTCACTTTAGAAAGCCAAAACTCATACTTGCTCAGCTTAGTATAGAGTTGCTTTTCTAGCAAGATTCTCAACACAATTCTCAAATGCCATTCATGATCTTAATTACTCTTAGAGTAAATCAAAATGTCATATATAAACACTACCACAAACTGATCAAGGTATGGTCGAAAGATGCAATTCATATAATCCATGAATACCGCCGGTGCATTGGTCAAACCAAAGGGCATCATAAGGAATTCATAGTGCCCATATCTCGTTCTGAAAGCAGTCTTCGGAATATCCCCTGCCTTCACATGCAACTGATGATACCCCGACCTTAGATCAATCTTGGAGAATACACACGAACCAGACAATTGATCTAAAAGGTCATCTATTCTCAGGAAAGGGTATTTGTTCTTAACGGTCACTTTGTTAAGTTCTTTATAATCGATACACAATCGCAAACTCCCATCCTTCTTTTTCACAAACAATACCGGAGCTCCCTATGGCGACACACTGGGCCGGATGAACCCTTTGTCAAGCAATTCTTCAATTTGTTTCTTCAATTCTACCATTTCATTAGGGGCCATTCTATATGGGGCTTTAGATATAGAACCAGCTCCAGGCACAATTTCAATTCGAAATTCTACTTCCCTTTTCGGAGGCAATCTACTGTGATCTTTAGGAAACACCTCAGGAAATTCTCTCACTACTGGAATACTCTCAAGGGCTTCATCTAACTTCCCCTAAACAGAGAAAAAGACCATATACCCTTGACATCCCTTTTTCAAACATTCCTCGGCCTTAGCCGTCGAGAGGAAATTCAAACCGCTGTTTACATCAATATTCCTCCATGGAGCAGGATACACTATTTTTCTATTCCCAAAATCCAACATGACATTGTTCGCTGTCAACCAATCAATACCCAGAATAACCTCCAGTTGATGGAGTGGCAAACAAATCAAATCAATGGTAGACTCAAACCCTTCAACAGTTATAACACTATTCAGACAAGCTTCCGCAGCCATAGTCTTAGCACCTATAGGTGTTGACACAACAATATCAAACGGTAGTTTATGAACATGTAATCCTAGACACTTTACACTGTCATAGGCTATGAATGAATGACTAGCACCCGAATCAAACAGAGTTTGCAATACATTACCATTTAGAAGAATATTACCTTGGATTAATTCGGGAGATTTCCTTGACTCTTCATGAGTCATAGCGAACACTCTCCCTTAACTCTTGGGCCTTGACTCTATCGGTCGCCCTTTGTAATCTTTGGCAAGATGTCCGAGCTGCTTGCAGGTGAAGCATACCCATTGCCCCTCACAATTTCTACCAGCATGTGCTTTGTTACACCGGGGGCATACCCACTGTGATAACTGTCCCAGATTCCCACAATCTCCAGCTTGGTACGATTTCTTACCACCACCGTTGGATGAAAACCCTTGGTTCTTATGTTTCTGGGATGAGCTCCCTTTACTAGTGTCACCACGACCACCACCCTTACTCGGGTTAATGTCCCTCAAGTTGTTCTCAGTGATACGGCACCTCTCAACCGCTTTGTTGAACTTATCAAACTGTCGGGTGGCCAACCTTTTCTTCAACTCCCTCTTCAAACCACTGATTAGCATGTCGGAGCTCCACTCCTCGTCATCCATCCGCCTGAGGTAAGAGGAGTAGCGGGCTAGACGGACAAACCAAGACAAGTAATCATCGAAAGTCTCATTGTCTCCTTGCTTGATCGCCAGAAATTCTGACTTCTTCTCAATTCTCACCGACTTTGGGAAATATTTGTCATTGAATTCCCTTTGGAATACTTCCCAAGTCACTGGCATATTCCGGGCCTGCAAGGTCATGGCAATGTTTCTCCACCATTAATCTGTATCCCCTTCCAGCTTGTAGATAGCTAGCTTTACTTTCACCTCTGATAGGCATTCAAGTACCTCGAAGATCTTTTCTAGCCTCATCAACCAATAGTCCACTGCTTGAGGGTTGAATCTTCCTTTGAACACAGAAGGCATGTGTTTGCAGAATTCAGAAACCCAAAACTTAAGGTTTCTATCATTTCAAGCCGGCACCCCGTGTGACCCTTGATTATGCTCAGTATGAGGTGGGGACTCATGAGGTCGATGTGACCCCTCAATTGTCTCTTCTGGTTGGGTCTCTTCTCGGGTCTCCTCAAGTGTAGACTAGAGCCTTTCCTCATTTCTCTTAGCCTTTTCCTCTCTGAGCTCTTCCCTCAGCTCAGCGATCATATCTCTTTATTTTCTTATCAGTTCCATCATTTCTCCCATCGAATCAGGAGGATTATTATTGAGTTCTTCTACCTCCGGATCCGGTTGTCTGACTCTAGGGCGAGCCATTGCTCTCTTCAGTCTACAAATAGTTCACCCAGTCAGTAATCAGATAAATGTATACACATATTCCTTAAACTCTTATATATACCAATCAATATCAGGAATATTCATGTGTGTACAATCAACCATCATCAATCATCTTACACTCAAACAATAAACTAGGGCAACTATCCTAGCAATTCCTACAAATGCCAGGAAAACTGCTCTGATACCACAAATGTAACCCACGCCAATATATTAAGGCCGTGATTAGCGTTTAAACACGATTAATTATCGAATGAGAGATCCGGAACAATTTCAAATTTTTAAAATACTTGTACAAATAGATCTTCATTCATTCATTCAAAAAATCAAAAGGCCTATTCGGTCTTTCACATATATAATATCAGAGTATAAGCATAATTCCCGACGTTCACCGGGGTAATAACATTAATCCAAAGGTTTATACAGGGCATTATTGCCCATCTCAGTATCCATACCGGGGATTACACAAAACTATAATATTATGGTCTATTCAATATATACATTTGTCCAAAATGATAACCAGTTCAGTGTAAAACCAAAATATCTAACTAAGACTACCGCCGGCAGTCCTAATCGCCCTTATCCACTTGCTTGCTTTTCGATCCACTTGCCCTATCTAAAAAAGTTATTTGGAAAGAGTGAGATTCAAAAGAATCCCGTAGCAACAGTTTACGTATATGATGCATATAAACAAAGCAAGTAAACATATATCACAATGCAGCAATCAATAATCAAGGCCGGGCACACTGCCACGTCCCCTTCATTATATACAAGGTCGGGCTTTCGCCACGTCCCCCCACTGTATCTGTATTTGAGATCGGGCTTGCGCCACATTCCCTTACTATATCTGCATTCAAGGATGGGCTTTCGCCACATCCCCTCACTGTATCTGTATTCAATGACTAATGCAAACAAGCAATGTAATATACATGATATAGGATAAAGTGTCACTACCTTGGTCGTTCCATTCTTGAGCAAGCATCGGCCTTCTACGTTAAGGGCAAATATCAAATCCTAAAGTTATAACTAACGACGATGCGTTACCACTTAATCCAATACTCAATACCATCATAATACTTAAATTGGTTATCATTATTGTATCTTAAGTACTCTTATATGTCTCTAATAAAAGCCCTACAGGGTTGGGAGAACTACCCCAGGGATCCCTTTTTAGAAGCACGAACACTGACATTTTTCACTATTTTACTCGAGTAAAGACGGCCTCACTCGAGTGATGGGGCACTGACACTCGAGTGAAGACGGCCTCACTCAAGTAATAGTATGGTCTATACTCGGGTATCTGAGAGTGAAGGATAGCGAGTGAATACCCGAGAGCACAAGAAGTTTTTAAGAGACAGGGATACTCGAGCACACAGGACCTCACTCAAGTGATAGCCAAATGCTTCACTCGAGCACTAGAGAGTGAAGTCCAGGAAGTGAGAGCCCGAGAGCAATGCAAGTTTCAAGGAAGAGAAGCACTCGAGTGCTGGCCTTTGCACTCGAGTGATACTTAATGATTGCAAGTGTCAAGACACACTCTTGCACTTTACTCGCGAGTGACAACCTGAGAGGCAAGTTCTGGGTGTCAAATATACTAGCACTAGAGTGAGACGAAGCTCACTCGAGTGAGAATCCACCACACTCGAAAGTGAAGCTATACACTCTTGAGATTTTCCAAAAAAACACAATAGAAAGCTGAAAGGAAAATGAATATACTCACAGCACTCAAGTGAAACTCAACCTCACACGAGTGATATTTATCCCCCACTCGAGTGAACCCCATATCACTCGAGTGATCTTATCAGAAACCAGAAAACGCAAAAGAACTGGCAGCATTCTCCAAACTTTTCCCAAGTGATCCCAATGAATCCAAAACTTCAACCAAAGCTATCCCCACACAAAATCACTCAAGGAATCCAATAAAACCATCAAAACACCCAAATTCCTACTCCATTATCATGCTTTGGTTTTGGGTAATAATGAACACTAAATTTCCAAAATCACCAAACTCCATCATTAAATCACCAATCAATTCTATCTATCCATAAACATTCCAAATATACCATTTCCATACCAATAACATGCCAAATACCCAATGACACTCATTTTCGAATTTAAGGCCAAAATTTGCATAATTTCCAAGCAAATTCAAAGGCCACAAAACTTATATAGAAAAGTTGGTCTCACTTACCTCTATAACTTTGTCAGAGATTTCTTGATTCTCTAACTCCCAACTTTCTTGTAGGCACAAGCCAATACCAATGAACAAACTACAACCATCAAAATGAAGCTCATGACTCAAGGAAGAATAATAATGAAGAGCATTTTGACATTTGAGGCCATTTCCCTTACCTTTTTGAAGATTTTCTTCGTTCCCCTTTAGTACAACAATGGCATCGAAAAATGAGAAGAGAAGAGAGAGACGAAGCTTGAAGAATGAGGTGAAATGATGATCCTACTCCCCTCCTATACCATTTCAGCGCACAAAGAGGGAAGAAAGGAGAGAGAAATTATTTTTAATTGCCTTTGACTTTTCTACCACTCTTTACATGTGAGCTTGCCAAGTGTCCTTCTCTCAATTGTCCTTATAAAGTAAACACTCAATTAGCTACTTAATCCATCCATTAGCCATTTAATCACACTTCCCCATTTTCTCTTAGTTAGTAATTTGATAACTGAAATATTTACATATTTATTTTCCCTTATATGATGATTTTATGGACGATATTTGAGCTTAATATAATATATTTTGGGTGTAAAATAAATAGTATTTAAAAAATAAAGAAAAATATAAAAAAAATGTCAGTACTGTAGCGTCGGGCACTATTCATGACAGAATCACTATAGCAGGACGTTACTGTAGCGGATGGAGGTACTGTAGCGGATGGAGGTACTATTTATGACAGAATCACTGTAGCACTGTAGCAACACGGAAAAAACGCGTAAACCAACCGACAGGTTACTGTTCATCACTGTAGCAATACGTGAAAAAATGGCAAAATCACTGTAGCACCATGGAAAAAGTGACCCTATGTTGCCTATAAATACAATGGTCAGGCGTGGAGAATTTGGCAGATTCGAGGTGTGAAGAATTTTCTCTGACAGTCGGAGACCCTTTTCTGATAGGGAGAGATATTTTCTCTGACAAGTCTAAATAAATTGTGTTATTTTTTATTTTTAATTTTACGTATTTTATTATCTTTTTTATGCCTTCTACATGGAAGGCTTAGTATTGTATTACTTTTTGCATGCCTCCTACATGGAAGGCTTAGTATTGTATTACTTTTTGCATGCTGCCTACATGGAAGGTTTTACCTCCTAAATGGACGGCTAGATTTCTCCAGTTTTTTCATGTATATTTTTTGTTGTATATTTATGTTTGAGAATTTAATATTCAAGTTTATGCAGTATTTATGAAGATTTCATTCTAGTTTTATATAATGTCAATTTATTTTGATTTTGTTTTTAATTTTATCATGAGCTAAATTTTCATTTTCCTAGGGTGATGACGTAGCTTACTAATGACGGATTGAATCTTAACTTATTAAATCTAGTTTTAATTTCTCCTTCATGATTGAGTTTTAATTATTATTCTTAATGCTTTCATTTGATTGGCCACCTTTTGAATGATTACAATATGCATGTTGAGACCGGAAGGAGATGCATGTGTGTAGATTCTATAATTAAAACCATGACTTGCATATGAAATAGGAATATATTCATATGAGTTGTGTAGTCTTATTGAGTTCCATAAATCTTAATGCATAATTAATTGCTTAAATTCATATAGGAATATATTGGATTAGCAATTAATTATAGAATTGCTTGACCTTGGAAGAGGCTAGTAATTAAATTAAGGAAACTCGACTATCAATCATGTGGAATAAATTGGGCTAGAATAGATAAGTGATTCAATCCGGAATTTGTTAAGTGAAATCTAATCCCTAGGACTTTTTCTCATATTTATTTTCATATAATCTGCACTCATATTTAATTATTTTTCTTTTATTTGTACTCTCAATCACCGATTTATCGATCGACTAAATAGAATTAAAATTACCCATTTTGGTACTTAGTGATCAATCCTCGTGGGAACGATACTCTACTCACTTCTATATTACTTGATTACGACAGTGTACACTTGCACTATTTAATTGATCATCTAAACTCGTAACATAATTAATTTCCCCATTAATCACTAACTTATGGCCAATAATTCCATTATTTAGATTTTTCCATCAATTATGACATATTAATTAATATTGTCACAAAACACATAATCATCCACTCTAATTCACAATTACATTCTCAATAATTCTCATTAGCCATTAATCAAAAATTTAGGGTGTTACACTAATGATATGAATTCCATAATATGAGTCAAAAGGATGAAACTAAGCTACCACTAGCTCCATACTTGCAATACTCATTTAATTCATTCTACCGAACCAATTAAATGAATACCACCAAATAATTTAGACTCAAGGAGATGAATAATAAACTTCCAATTCTAGCTCGTAATTACCATTACAAAATTCAAAGCATTCAGTTTAGTCATTTACAATCCACTTAACCAAGTAGGAATAAACAACTCAGCCTACTCCTAATTTGAATCATACAAAGCTTAATTAATCAACTCCTAGCTCAACCACCAAGTTTATTCACTTGGCATAGAATAATCTAGATCACAATCACATACTTAACTAAGCCATATAATTATGAACTAGGAAGAGAGCTTAAGGAATTCCATTAAAATTTAGAATCTCAAACCATTACTCAACTCAAGAAAATCACTAAAACTTAGCTACTCATGGAGGAAAAAGATGAAGCTTGATGAATGAAGAAGGAATCAGCCATGGAAATTGCAGCAGCCACTTCACTCTCTTTTTCTTTCTTTCGGCTGCCCTCCTCTTTCCTTTACACAGCTGCCTCCTCCTCTTCTTTTTCTTCAATTATTTTCCCATTCGATGCGGCCTCCTCTCACGCCTCTCTATTCATCAATTCATTCCATTCCTCCAAATCTATTCGGTCAACTCTCCCCTTTTAATCATTCATTCCAGCTGCTCTCCTCTCTCCAAGAATTCCCATTCGGTCATCCCCCTCTCAATTCAATCGCCACTTCCCTCTTTTATTCCATGTCCATCCATCCAGCTTGCTTCATTGCTTTCTTTATCTATTTACTTCAGCCCATCTTCAATTTGGTCCACTCTATTTTTTAATTTAGTCCAGCAACTTTTCTCATTTATTCCCTTTTGTTTTGTCAATTTTGGCTACTCTCTCTTTTCGTTATTCAACGATGTCCCCTATCTCATTTACAACAGCCGCCTCCCTCATTTACTATGGTCCTCACCTTCTCTTCTTTCTTCAATTGTCTTTAAGTTAAAAGTGAATTAAGGTATGTTTGAATAAGAGGTAAAAATCTATTTTGGCATTTGGCACAAAATTATAACCACCAAAGCCTTTACTCATTTAATCTGTTCTTAGAAAAAATGTGAAAATAAATTTTGCACTTGGATATTCCACTCTTGTCCTTCATTAAGCTCCAAAATGACATCTTTGACCTTGACCACTTGATAAAAGTTGTGCCACATCATCACCTACAAAAGTAGATTACAAAGGTAATATCTTTTGCTCACAATTAAAGAAATAATGGGAATAACAAATATTAATTAAAAATATAATAATTTAACCACTATAGTTCCCAAATTATCCTTTCATGAAAATCTCATATTAACACTTAATTATGCTCAAAATATTCAATTAAGTCCCACAAAAACCTAAGATTAATTAATAAAAATATGTAAATATTAAGCTCTATCATTCACCCATACCAGAAATCGTGGGTTGGCACACTTTTCAAGAGAGAGCAAAGTCATACCTGCTCAGAGCTATCCATCTTAATATTCTATACCTTCTAATATCCCATCTATGCACTTTTTGTCATAGACCAACATTTACCATGTATTACCAAATTTATATATAAAATTTTGGGCAAAGGGGTAAATCTGACAACAAACTTATAGATAAGGGGCACCTGGCACTATAAAGTTTTTAAAGGGAAAAAATACACAAAGTTTGAAATGGGGGGCACCTGGCACTATGAAGTTTTTTAAAGGGCAAAAATACACAAAATTTGAAATGGGGGGCACCTGGCACCATACCATTAAGTCTCTTTCAAATTCCATTAGTTTATTGTTAATTGGGCTCCACAATGTTCCTCATGTCATTATTTTTATTCCACATTTGACTGGTCCATTTAGTCCTTCATCCTCTACCTCTTAACTGACCAAGTTGGATGCCATTAAAAATGGACAAGCGAGGTAAGTGGTTGTGATGTTGTGCCTTACCCAACTATCACAACAGCCACCGATTACTCAACTGTCACAATCGCCTACCTCGCCTGTCCATTTTTAATGGCATCCGACTTGATCAATTAAGAGGAGGAGGACGAAAGAGTGATTGGACCAGTCAAATGTAAAAAAAAAATCATAACATGTGGAACATTGTAGGGACCCAATTAACATTGAGCTAACGGAATTTGAAGAAAACTCAACGGTATAATGTCAAGTGCCCCTCATTTCAAACTTTATATGTAGTTTTGTTCCCTTAAAAAGCTTTTAAACTTTTTAGGTAGTTTTTTTTATTACAAATTTTAACATTAAAAAATTGCCTTGTCCAGTTGTCTTGCCTTTGTCTCGGGCGGCACACCCATTTTTGAAACTTTTTTGTCCCTTTTTTTAATGTGGCCTGCCTGTGCCTCTGTTGTTATTGTTATTGTTATTGAATGAGATCTATATTTCAAACCTTAATGCTAGCAACCAAAGCATGAATCACCTTTAGATCAGTTGATGTCCTTTTCCCCTTTTTTGGTCCAGACGGTAGAAGTCCATTTCCTTTTCACTATAACTAACTATAATGTTCTCAGAGAAATTTTGACAAAATGTTGCAATATAAGCTGTTACAAAAAATAACAAATAAATATAATTTTTTTTAAAAAATATTACATGTAATAAATCCATTTATAAAATGTAAGTATATGGTTCTATACATAGAATTTTTTTGGGAATATAGAGAATTTTATTTGCTGGTGCTTTACGCTAGTTTTACACTGACTCTATCAGGTAATATTGTCTTATACATATTAAAGAGGAAAAAACAGAGTTCAAAGAGTTTTCACATCTCTCAATAAGTGTGTTTTTTAAGATTTAAACTTGTGTTATTCTCCTAACCAAGTGAGGCCCCTTGCCATCTCAACCTAAAACTTATAGGTGGTATTCCTTTATTTTAGTTATTTCTATGTTTTTCTAACTTAGACCATCTTTATTATTAATTAATTATTTATAATAAAAATTGAGTAATTAAGTATTTTTAGAGATATTTTTTAGTGCTTTCTTTTAGAAATTAAAAGAGTAAATATTATTAACCTGAGATTACAAGCGGGATTAAATCCGCTATCTGAGCTCTTGTACCACTGCGCTTTAAGGCAATTGGCATTTTGAGGGCATTTTAGATGAAATGGCATTTTTAATGGACAAAAAAAAGAGATAAAATGATATTAATTAATTAATTTAATTCAAATGATGTTAAATGCTTTAGGTTTAAAAAGGGTTAAAGTCTTTGATAGGCGGTGAGGGAATAGTCTTTAAACCTGGGCCTTTGGTCGTCGGGTGTTTCTGTATTAATCTCTATGAGATTATTGTAATCCAGTTTGTTAGTTAAAAAAAAAAGAAAGAAAGAAAGAAAGAAAGAAAGAAAGAAAGGGTTAAAGTAGAAGCTTGGGTCTTTTCATGCGCCAGAGATTCGTAGTTGACAATCAATTTTTTCTTCTCTTCCCTTGATCGCGTTCAGCATCATTTTCATTGACAATCCAAGATGGCTCTCTACGATAACGGAGAGATCGCGATTGAGAAGAAGCCTAAGACGAAGATCGTTTGTACTCTTGGACCGGCGTCCAGGTCTGTGCCTATGATCGAGAAGCTTCTGCGTGCAGGCATGAACGTTGCTCGGTTCAACTTCTCTCATGGATCACATGATTATCACCAGGAAACTCTCGATAACCTTAGGACAGCCATGGAAAACACCGGTATTTTGTGTGCCGTCATGCTCGATACCAAGGTATTTCAGTCCCTTTCTTAGTACTCGTTTACTATTTGTTTTTTATTTTATTTTTTCGTTGAGCGAAAACTTGTTTATCGTCTCCTTCAATACTTTTTCCCGTTTGTTATTTGTGATTTTAACGGCTGGGTTATTTGCTTTTATTTTTATCTATTCAGTTTTACCATTTCGTCTGAACTTATAATAAAACAATTGTAAGTCAGAGCTCAGCCTCCAAAAAACAAATTGTAAGTGCAGTTAGATAAACTAATATCTTATATTTTTGAAATATTGAATACTCTGCTGCGTAAAATGGTATAAAGTATAATGATATCTGTGAGTTTGATTTGACAATAAAAGTTTGTACTAACAGTATCTTTTAAATGTTAACGAAGTTAAAGTTATTTAGTAGGGAGATCTATGGCTTTTAATAGCTATAAGATACCACCCAAAGTCCTAATATCTTAGATGCTGAACTTAGACACCTTAAATGTTGCATGTCATCTGAGATTATGTGGTCAAGATGATGGTAATATCAAAAGGCTCCGAAATTGTTGATATCCATTCCATTTCTGTTATCTTATATGGCATTCATTATATCTGTGATTTTTATAACGATTTTGTGCTCGTGTGGGATAGCTTATTTTTTACTTATAAGTGCTTATAATTCGTGATTTACGGTATACGAGGTAAGTATGTGAGAGGAGTTTTGTCTCGACTTACGTAATAAGTGCTTATTTCCCAGAAATAAGCTATTCCAAACACTCACATATAAGCTATCCCAGACGAGCACTTTATTTAATCCGTCTCCATTCGGCATAGTACTGCATATGATTTTTCTGTTATTTTATATGGCGTCCATTATATATGTTATTTTAATAACTATTTTATTTGATACGTCAATTCATTTTTCGAGAGTTTTACAGAATTCACTAACTTTTGGACAAAGCGTTCAATCATGATAGAATCTATCATTCTGCGATCTGTTATTCATCTTGTATGTGTTATCATTTGGTAGTTTGCAATTTCCAGTGACTAATTCTTTTTGGTTTTTTAGTACTTTCGTCTTCATGTAACAGCTAACATGTTATGCAATTGCGTATTTAGTTTCATAGGAGATGTTTCAACACACATGTACAAGTTTTCTTACATATGAAGGCAAACATGTCATTCTATGGCATTTCTCATTTTTTGTTTTCTCTCTGATGTTGTAGGGCCCAGAGATTCGAACTGGCTTTCTGAAGGATGGTAAGCCTATTCAACTGAAACAAGGTCAGGAAATAATCCTATCAACTGACTATAGCATAAAAGGTAATGAAAATATGATCTGTATGAGCTACAAAAAGTTGGCTGAGGATGTGAAGCCTGGCAGTGTAATATTATGCTCAGATGGAACAATCTCATTTACTGTCTTATCATGTGACAAAAAATTGGGTTTAGTCCGATGCCGCTGTGAGAATTCTGCAGTTCTTGGTGAGAGAAAGAATGTTAATCTTCCTGGAGTGATAGTTGATCTCCCTACATTGACAGAGAAAGACAAGGAAGATATCTTGTCATGGGGAGTTCCCAACAAGATTGACATGATTGCTCTTTCCTTTGTTCGAAAAGGTTCAGACTTGGTGGAAGTTCGGAAACTACTAGGAAAACATGCAAAAAATATTCTTCTCATGTCCAAGGTATGTTGTCACCCATTCCATTTTTCCAGCACTTGACGCTCTTTAAGCATATGTTAGGTTGTTGAGAAAGGAATGAAAGGATTCATAGATATGAATTGAGATTGGCTGCAAAGGGCTTCAGTTAAACATCCGAGAATATAGTATACAGAGACTTGTGTTGTTTACTGAAGTCAAGGTCCTTTTATCAATGCCGGTAGACTTAGTTTGGCCCTTCTTTCAACTTGAAGTAAACATGTGTTTCTCAATGGATGTTTAGAGGAGGAAATCTACAAGCTCTCACCAAGGAATTTGAATAAAGGACTTTGAATTTTGAATTACTTCCTTGGAATAGAGGTAATCAAGTCAAAGAAACACATGTTTACTTTAGAGTGTGGATCTCCTTATATCTGAAAGGAGAATGCCCTGGATCTCCTTGAATAACTTGGAATGCTTTAGAGTGTGGATAGTTGATCCCACTTTAAAATTAAATATGCTCAAGATAGCCCTCTTGTTGATACTGGAAGATACTAAAAGCTTGTAGGCAACTCATGCTTGACTTATTCAAGATTTGACACCCGATGTGTCATTGTTTTGTTGGAGTAGATGTACTGAATCTCATCTTGTCTTGATGCTGCATATAGGATCTTGATATAGCTAAAACTGGCTCCTATGAAGAGAATCTTCTATCACAAACATTTAATCTCTGTATAATCATGATTTAGTTCTTGTGGATGTATGAAATTATTCTACACACTCTATCATATCTTTCTCTAGTTCTCTAAGAAAACTGTCTTGAGAGATTATTGATTTTTGCTATCTATGTTCATGCTGTGTTCAATCAATTTTTTGTTTTTGTTTTTTAATTGTTATTGAAACATCAAACTGCATTTGGCAGGTTGAAAACCAAGAAGGGGTTGCAAATTTTGATGACATCCTTGCAAATACAGATGCATTTATGGTTGCACGTGGCGATCTTGGAATGGAAATTCCGATTGAGAAGATATTTCTTGCTCAGAAAGTCATGATTTATAAGTGCAACATTCAAGGAAAACCGGTTGTGACTGCAACCCAAATGTTGGAGTCGATGATTAAATCTCCCCGTCCAACTAGAGCTGAAGCTACTGATGTTGCCAATGCAGTGCTTGATGGCACAGATTGTGTGATGCTTAGTGGTGAAACAGCTGCTGGAGCTTATCCAGAGCTTGCAGTTCGGACTATGGCCAAAATATGTATTGAAGCAGAGGGCACCCTAGACTATGGAGATGTATTTAAAAGGATTATGGAACATTCTCCAGTACCCATGAGCCCATTAGAGAGTCTAGCATCTTCTGCTGTTAAAACTGCTAACTCAGCTAAAGCAGCTCTTATATTGGTTTTAACCAGAGGAGGAAGTACTGCAAAACTAGTGGCTAAATATAGGCCAGGCATGCCTATTCTTTCTGTAGTTGTTCCTGAGATTAAGACTGATACTTTTGACTGGTCTTGCAGTGATGAGTCTCCTGCGAGGCATAGCCTAATCTTCCGTGGGTTGGTTCCAATATTAAGTGCAGCATCTGCCAGAGCTTCTCATGATGAGACCACAGAAGAAGCTATTGAGTTTGCCATTCAACATGCCAAGAAGAAGGGTCTTTGCAAGAATAGTGATGCTGTTGTTGCTCTGCACCGAGTGGGCACTGCATCTGTTATCAAGATCTTGACAGTGAAATGACTACCCTATTGAAGGAGTTTCCTAGCTGTCATGTTCTTTCCCTCATTTTCTTTGCAAAATTTTGACTTGGTAAGTTGATATCTCGTATGTAGAAGCATATGCCTAACTGGATCTTCATTTGGATGGAAAAACATCAGTTTATATGTTTAAAGCATGGCTAGGGCGGTTTCCCTAGGGTTTACTTAACCATGTTATTCTATTGTTTATCTTGAAATTGAAACTTTTCATTTTGCTGAGACTTTCACTGCTTTAAGTTATGATTCTTTTCAAAAACAAAAAATATTCTTGTGATTCACGGTATTCTCTGATATTCTTTAGGGTGAAATTTCCTTCACGGACAGTTTAAGGGCTGACTGACTGGACTTGAGTGTTTATATGGTAGGTTATGGAGTTTGATTGTTTGCAATTGTTGCTTGTTAGAGAAAATGAATTTTTTTTTTTTTTTTTTGAGAAAATGAATGTTGAATGATGTCAAAAGTGGAAGTGAATATTAATACTCCCTTGGGTCTTAAATATATGAGCTGGGAAAGGCTTTATTTTGGTCATAAATATAAGGTAAATAAAGCCCCCATGCTTTTTTTACTCTCAAATTTATAACTTTTTCTTTAAAGTATCCCTATTGATTATATTCTTTAAGGATGTTTATGTAAACATAATTTCAATGGATACGATTAAAAGTGTATTTTAATAAAATCAACACACATTTATTTCAAATAACTAACTTCACTAATTTTGTTAATATCTAAAAAGTAATTATTTAACTATTATATTAAAGATTTTTTACAAACAAAATTAATGCAGTAATTTATTGTCTCGTGGGTTGAGAACCGAAGTGACATGAGATTCCATCATTTTTTCGGACTTGAGTAACTGGAGGATCGATATAAACAGATACTAATGCATGCAATAAATAAACAATAATCACATGAATAAAAATTTTGATTATCGGCGTTCATTTGAGCATTCCTGCTTGTATGGATTAATAAAAAATAATTATTTCTTCTTTTTCTAATGCAGTTTTTTTATTTAACCAAGAATTTCCCCTTTCGGACTTAGTATAAAGGGTTTTCACCAATGTTTTAAAGCCGGACCGGACGTCGAGCCGGAAAAGCTAACGGATTATAGTTCAAATGGTTGAATCAGTTAGATCGTTTAGTTGAATCGGTGATTTAATAATTAAATTTAAAATAATAGTGTGTGTATATATATAACTTTTTAAAAAATGATATAAAATATTGATTTAAAATCAATTATCAATTTTTTAAAACAGAAAATTATCAATTAATTATAGTAAAATTAAAGCTAAAATTGAATAAGAAAAAAAATAAACAATGAGGAAATATTAAAGATATGACAAGTGAGGTATACGGGATGACATTTTTTTCAAAAAAATAGTTTGGCAAGTTTTTTTCCTCTTTTACGTCATAGCCTTATAGGTTTAGCATGGTATAGTGGAAAGACGTGATGTATAGCTGGATCCGGCTACCCTCCTATGCAAAAGAGAAAAGGAGGGTCCGCTGTAGAATTTGGGTCGTTGGATCAGATCTCAACGGTCCATATTTAATATATTATATTATTAAATCTGGACCGTTGAGATTTAATAATATAAAAATAATAATATTTTTATAATATATTAAATTTGGACCGTTGAGATCTGATACAACGGCCCAGATTCTGCAGCGGACCCTCCTTTACAAAGGAGGGTAGCCTCATCCTGTATAGCTAGCTCTTCATCTTCCCTAGGTTTAACTTTTGTACATTGGGTAATGGGTAGAGCAAATTTTTTTATCATTATTTCAAATTAACCCACTTTTTTTCTTTAAAAAAATCAGCTTCTACCTTATCACTCCACAACTATCTCTCTCACAGCACTCAACTCTTTTCTTCTTTGAATAAAATAGCAGTTGTTGCTTTCTCTCTCTTCCAAGTTTTAGTTTCATTTTTTGACAATCCAGCCATGCCGATCCTCAAGCATGGCCATTCTTCTTGCTAGTGAGTATTTGAAGCATTTTTCTTTAAAATGTTGTTGTTATTAAAACGAAAAAGTTATGGGACTACTAAGATTTTTTGTCTTTTGTGTTCTTTCTTCTTCCCCCTCTTTGTTTTCATCAATCGGAAAGTTGACATGGATATCATCTAAGAGCCGTCTGGTTTTCTAAACTCGGTACTAGATTCCGGTCTAATGGCGGTTATTCTCTGGCTCAAAGGGGCTAAATCTAGAAAGTGTCTTTGTGGCTGCATCCGGACCGTCTGCACCTCCAGCCAACGGTCCGACCGGTTGGACCGTCTGATCTGGTCTAGTTTTAACAACATTGATTTTCACCCCGTCTCTATGTTTTTACACAAAAGTACAAAAGGTTTTCACCCATCTCTATGTTTTTACACAAAAAAAAAAATGACCAAGGGCTCGTTTGGATTAATGTTGGTAAAAGTTACATTTTATCATAATTGACATTACTAAAGTTAAGGGTAAGACAATTAGCATCTTTGTGTTTGGATAGGCTTTTATGAAAAATATAACCAGTTTGATATAAACTTGTTTAGATGATACTCCTCCGATCCTTAATATAAGACATATTTACCTAATTTAATTAGATTAATGAAGTTAGTTAAATTAATTATTATGACATATATTGTCTAGAATGCTCCATCTATCTCCCTTAATTCCCTCACTCTCTCTTCTCCTTGATTATTATTGAGGGAGCATCAATTGGGGTAAATTAGGGAAAGATTGACAAATATGAAAAATATGTCTTATATTTAAGACAAGATCAACTCTCCAAATATATCTTACATTCAAACCAGAGGAGTATATTAAAGAATTAGTTTTTGATGGGGTTTAAATATGAAAAAACTATTTAGAAAAAAGAAGAAGAAGAGAAACCCGAAGACAAGCCTGAAATCAGAATCTTGAAAGCAACCATCCCAAGTTCGGCGGATGATGATATTATTGATTTTTTATGTTTTGTTAATGATGTTGTAAATATTCAGTTGTTATTATCTTTTTAAAATTAAATTTTATAAGAACATTTTGTATTATGACCCTTAAAAAGTGAAATTTTACAAAAAATATTTCTTATTTCATAAGTAATTTTATTAATTTTTTATTTTTTGACTTATTTTCTAATGACTGTTTTGTTCTTATCTTGTAATTTATACTTCTCAAGCATATATTAATAAAGTGTTGTCTATTTTGTTAATTCCTTACAATTTCCAAGACATATTTTTATGAGAAGTGTTGTTTATTTTGTTAAGTCTTCTCATTGATTAAAAAATACTTGATTAACAAGAATATTTCATTTGGTCATGCTTGATGCGTACGGTTCATACCTTAATTTTGACAATACTTATGTATTAAATTATAACTTTTATTGTTGTAATTTACTAATTTTATTTCTTTGAAAAAAAGCTGAAAAAAAAAATAATAAAATGTTATTAAAAGGACTTCCACCCCTAATGTTCAAGGGTCGGGCCTCAAAAAATATATGTGTTTCTTTAACCGTTTGTTTAGGGCCTGGCCCGTGAAAGGCAGGCCTTGTAGAGGGTTGGGCCGGCACTTTTCATCAGCTCTAGTCCCAACCCACCCGTCCTTGGATTCCTCAGTGTTAAGTCTTCTCTTATCCGACATCATTTTAGTGTGTTGATTAACTTGATTATTTAAGTGATCTTAGGTCACACTTGGTAAAATTGTGAAAAGTCATGTCTCTTGACACAATCACTTTTTTTAAGCTTTCCTATCGGGCTCAACAAAATCTCTTCTACCACATTTAGAGAATTCAAACTTACACATCAACCAACATACAAATAAGCAAGTTATTTAATTATGAGTTAATGTGCAAAGTTACCCTGGAAGCTTTCGTTGAAGAGTAATGTTACCTTGAAGTTTTTTAGGTTTAATATTACCCTGAAAATGTTAAAATAGAGCAATGTTATCCCTTACTGTTAAAAGGTTAACAGTCAACGTCAATTTTTTAACGGTCAACGTTAGTTTTTTAACGGTATCGGGCAACATTGATACATTTTTAAACTTCCGAGAAGACATTGAACCGGAAAAAACTTCTGGGGCAACATTACTCTTCAGTGAAAACTTCTGAGATAAGTTTGCACATTAACCCTCTAATTATTCAGGGCATATTTCAAAATATTTCTGATCTAATATTAATTGAAATTAAACGTTTGATGACATAGAGAGAAGAAGCAAGCCATCAAGAACAACTAATGGAAATAGTTGATGGAGTCGACGTCCACATTTTATGCGGTGTAAATAGAATAGCTTCTACGACGTTTAGAAATAGACTAAATTTAATTGGTTGATTGATTTGATTAAATATTTAACATTGATTGTACTAATTTTAATTAAGAAATTAATCCAAACAAGTACTCCCATGTTATATAACATTGGAAGGGGCAGCCACGAACCCCGAAGTTGATACCGGATGATAATATCAAAATAAGTACTCCCATGTTATATGAATCTCCCTTATATACTTATATATTGATATTTCATTTCCACGATTCCATCAATGCAAACCGTTATTAGCATTTATACTTTCTCAAAAAAATTATTTTTATACAATATAAAAATAACTTTAGAACATATATTTTCAAACTTTCTAACATGTCATAAATTAAAATGTATTAAGTTTATTATATTATAAATTTTTATAATTTTAATTTTTCACCACAATTATTGAATTTTTTTTTTTAGATTTCGTTTTTCATCATATAGTATAAGGTTGAATGATTAATAAATCATTTAAAATTATAATTTAAAATTTTAATAATACTTTTATAGTACACATATTTATAAAGTCGTTTTGTCAAGTATTATATTTATTGACAAAATTAATCAAATTATCAAGGGAGAATTACATTGAGGTCTCAAAGAAGACACATTATCACAACCAAGTCTCATTGAATCATCAAATTATTATGAAGTCTCAAAGGACCCGTGGGCCAGTGATTTTTAGAATTATGAAAAAACAAGTTTTTTTTTTTTTTTTGCCAACAAAGTAACTAGTTTCATTTCATAACAAGATAAGAAAACAACAAAAGGTCCAAAATAACAGTGCGATGAAAATAGAAAGCAGATAACGTAAACTCAAGTAAACTAAAAAAAAAGACAAATAAAAGAGCTATCCTATACCAGTATTTGCAGGTTGAAACTCCAGATCCTTTTCCAACAAAGACTGCAGTTGTGCAGGAGGTCTCCAAATCCAATTATTAGGACATAGACCCTGCAACAAAGCACGAGCCACCCAATCCGCAACTCCATTTGCTTCTCTTGGAATCCATCTGAAATGTAGGACTCTACATAAGTTCCTTATAAAAAGGATATTTTCTACAACATGTAGGATTTCCCAATTAGAGGATAAAGCCTTTTTTTCCAAACAGTGAATAAGCTGTTGATTGTCAGATTCCAGAATCACATCATCAAGATCATTATCTCGAATGTAACAAAATGCAAACCACATTGCCAGACTTTCAGCCATAAACACTGATGTGGCTTTTATTACAGATGCATTCCCATCTATAACATAACCATTGGAATCCCGTACAACAAAAGCCACAGCAGCCACATTTTCATCCTTAGAAAAAGCACAATCAATATTTACCTTTAAAGAATTTCCTTCTGGTAATTTCCATTTCTTCTCTTGTTCTGCCTTTTCCCCAACATTTGGATTTTGCACAATAGAGGTAGAACTCCAACAGTTAGCCTGCCAAAATTCCCCAAGAGAAATTCCAGCTTGGTTTAAAATATGCACTGGATCAGGATGATAGTTTGGTATATGAAGTTGCACCTTGCTTTCCATATGTGCCACAAAATGACTGCAATAAGAGCATTGTCATAATCATTCATGGAGGAAAGAGAAAAAAGATAAGTCAACCAACTTTTCAAATCACCAGTATGAGATCCTTGAGTATGCAGAGCAAAAGGACTACTAAACCAAACTCTCTATGCCCATTCACATGATAACAAAACGTGAGAGACAGTCTCGCTTTCAACCCCACAGATTGTACATATATCAGAATGTTAGGATCGGTAGGCACAGTGGAAGAATTTTAAAAATTTTCACCGATCCTAATTAAGGATCTATCAACGACGTTTAAACCAAATTGGAAGGATTCATACCCTTTTGATGATTCAAAGTTTTCACGATCTCTAGGAGCCAACACGTCAGGTCCGCTCCCTCTACCGGTATCCACACAAATGCTCTCCAACCGAGACTGCATGCTAGCGCCTCTAATGTTTCCTAGGGTTTCACTTGCGGCTCTCAATCCTCATGTGCATATGAATATATCTATTCTATCAAGTTTATAACCTATGAGGGCTATTTTCAAATTTCAAAATTAATCATCATTAATTTCAAAATTAATTAACAATTAATTATCTTGATGAGCTAATTAAATAAATTCAGTTTAAATTAAATCTGTCCAACATTTTAATTCAACCTATTTATTTAATCCAAATAAAGAGCCATTAGATTTAATTTATCTTCATAAATTAAATCTGAGATACTATATCTCTATCATGTTAGTTATTAAATTTAATATATATTAATAAATTATATTTAAAACTAATACAATATAATAATATCATATAATACACACACACACACACACACACACACACACACACATAAGATATATATTTCAAAAATATATATCTATATAATATTATTAAATATAACAATATCATATAATATATATACATATATATATATATACATATATATATATATATAAGATATATATTTCAAAAATATATATATCTATATAATATTATGGGAACATCCCTCAAAAAGAACCTTTAAATTGTTAAAAGACGCAGACGTGCGCGGAAATATAATATCCCGTATCAGTGTGAGTACGTTAACTGGAATATTAGAATTGAACGTAAAATGACAAATTTGTCCTCTGATGATGAAAGAAAAGAAGTTGATGACAAAAGAAGGTGACGCGAAATAGGGAGAGCGTCATCTCGCGGGAACGTAAGTGAGAGGCGATACAAACAGCAGTGAGGTATGTACTTCATTAGTCGACAATGTTCTTCCCCCTATGGTCGAGCTGAAGCAAAACCATTTTTGTCTTCATTTGGGTGGGAAACTTTGCGGGGTATTTGGGTTTGAAGGACGTGAATGTTGAAGAGTAGTATGGCGAAAAATGCAGATGCTGCCTGAATCGGGGAGGAGGTTGGGATGGTTACTTTCAGGGTTGTGGTTGAAGAGAATAAATGGGGTGGATTTTTTAAGAAACGATTAATATGAAGTTGAAAAACCCTAATATAGATTTGTGAAAGATTGAGGTACTTATGTAGTTTTGTGTTTGTCAACTAACAGTGTGTTATTTATTTGTTGCAGGAAGCGTAAAAAAATGGATGGTAATATTGGTTCAAGCTATGCAAAGGAGTTGTTTTGTTATTTTCACGTAGGGGGAAATTTGAACATAATAATGACGGTGAAGTTAAATAGTTCGGAGGCAGTGTGAGGGTAAAGGTACTAAAAGATGGGATAAGAATGGAAGATTTAAGAGAAATTATATCAACATTGACAGGTCATGAAGGGAGCAGTTGTGACATTAAATACACAGTAATGTTTGATGAGATGACATTAATTGAGCTTGACAATGATAGTGAAATTGAAAACCTTTTTCGGTGCAATGAAAGCAGTGCGTATGTGTTTGTAGCCCATATAGAGAATGGCAATGAATCCTTGCCAATGAATAATACACATCTGTAAGTTAGTAATATTTTGTTCATTCCCAAGCTGATAATAAGTTATAAAGTATTGTAATTGTTGTATGCAGGAGCCACAGATTATTGGAACGGTAACCGAAAGTAGAGGTATCTCCCACCACACATGGCAATGATCTTGAGGCTGTGTCATTTGAAATTGGTGGTGGGTGTATAACTTATGAGACAGATCAGACAAATTTTAGTGACACTAGTTATTTGAAATGGTCAAGATTAATTTCCGGGGTCGGGCAGCATTTTCCTTATGCCAATGCATTAAGAGAAGCCTTGTACAAGTATAGCATTGCACATAAGTTCATGTATAAATATGATAGGAATAGCAAGGACAAGATGTATGTCACGTGTAAAGTAGAGGGTTGTTCTTGGAAATTATGTGCGTCTGCAATGGGCAGGAGTTCTGGAATACTGTGTGTGACAAAATTCATCAAAGATCATGTTCATTCAGCTCAAGATTATTTGCAAGTGAGCGGCCATGGTGCAAGATCTACTTTGACATCATTAATAATAATTGACGAGATTAGGAATCACATCGAGAAGCATCCAACTGAGATTATGAAGACACTGCAAAGGGAGTATGGTGTGAAGCTAACATATAAATAGGCATATAGGGTAATGGAAAAGGCAATGGAAGATATACATGGAAGACCAGAACAACCATACATGTTAATCCCATGGATATGCCAAAGGTTGAAGGAAACTGATGCTAATACAGTTGCTGAATGGGTAGCAGATGGTTGCATGTTTGAAAGAGTTTTCATTGCATATGGGTCATGTGTACAGGGTTTCATGGGGGGTGCAAGGCATCTACTATATGTTGATGGAACTCATTTAAGTGGGCCTTATAAGGGGACTCTACTTGCAGCTTCAGCCTATGATGCGGATAATGAGCTGTTGCCGTTTGCCATAGCAATTGTGAAGGGAGAGACACTGGACGATTGGACTTGGTTCATGCATATGATTAAAAGGATTGTTGGTTCTATGGAGTTGACAATTGTGTCAGATCGTCACAATGGCATAATAGGTGCTGTGGCAGCAATATTTGGAGAGCATCGTCATGCATTCTGTTATAGACATGTGAAGGAGAACTTCAGTGCAGAGATACTGAAAATAAACAGGGGCAAGAGAAAGACTAGTAACCGGTCAAAGGAGGATGGACTGATGCTTCTTGACAAGATTGCATATGCAAGGCGTGTTGATGACTTTGATAAAGCAATGGAAAAGATGCGGGAGCACTGTCAAGAGTTATATGAATGGATTAACAATCATGGTGACGTTGATAGGTGGGCTCTTAGCAAGTTCCCATACAAACGATAGGATAACATAACAACCAATATCGCCGAGTCATTCAATACATGGATGGTGAAGGAGAGGAAGTATAATGTAGCCCAATTAATTCACGCACATCGTGAGAAAGTAGCAAAGAAGATGCATGCCTCTTATGTGGCAATGAACAAGTGGAAGAATTGTGTTGGACCAAATATAGATGCAAAGGTTATGGAAAATGTGAGTGGATGTGAGCATATGTGGTGTGAAGATTATGGGCAAGGTAGATTCAGTGTGCATACAGTACGTGGAGACCATGGGGTTGACTTGCGATCACGACAATGTAGTTGTGGGGCATGGCAGATGAGTGGGATTCCATGCACACATGCGTGTGCAGCTGTAAAGGTTGTACACGGCAACATCTACGATTATGTTGAGGATTGTTATAAGATAGAAGCTTAGCAACGGATCTACCAGCATAGCATGATTCCGGTTGTGACAATAGACATGCCGAACGTCAATGATTATAGGGATTATCACATGGAAAACATGTCTGAAGCTACGTTCCTCCACCCTCCAATCACAAGTCGACCTCCTGGAAGACCAAGAGTAAGGAGGCAGGAATCACAGTTCCAAAATAGAAAGATCTACCATTATACACGGCGCCATGAAGCAGGACACACAAGAAGGACGTGCAAAAATCCCAACCCAAGTTGAACTCTAATGATCATCTTTGATGCTTCATCTTTTATGTTGTATATATGTTTTGGTTTGACCCTTCAATGGTTTTTGGAATGAAGGGATGGGGTGCAGGGGAAGCAGTTTTTATATCTAATGTATGCAGTGTCGTGTCATGTCAGTGACAAAAAACATTAAGAAGCAGTAAGATCTTAATGTTCTGTTGTCACTGAAAGTTGAAAGTTTATGTAAGTAGCCACTGCTTTTGTACACAAGTATAGTGTTGATTATGTATAGTTTGGCAACTATTTCTCAAGTTGTAATCAATATGGAAATACAAATGTATAGTTTATCGACTGCTCTGTGTTATCTAGTTTTTATCAGTTGGTTGGAATGCTGCTGCTCTCAAGTTCTAAGACATAGTTAACCACAGCATCTATGGCACCAAAATATCATCACCTTATAAGACATACTTGACCACAGCACCTATGCCACCAAAAAGATCTGTGTTCATGTAACCCAAAGTTAGTACACAGTAAACTGGTGATTAATGAGTGATGTACATATAATGATGTTCCGCAGATGATACTTCTTGCTGATATTCATATAGCTTTGTGAAGTATATTGTTTGTGCATCAATGTACCCTGCTTCAGATCTGTGTTCATGACCTTTTAAGATATAGTTCACCACAGCATATATGCCACCAAAAAAATCTGCTATCAGGACCTTCTAAGACATACTTGACCACAGCATCTATACCACCATAAACATCTCCTATCATGACCTTCTAAGACATACTTGACCACAGCACCTATGCCACCAAAAAGATCTGTGTTCATGACCTTCTAACACATACTTGACCACAGCATTTATGCCACCAAAAAGATCTGTGTTCATGACCTTCTAACACATACTTGACCACAGCATCTATGCCACCATAAACATCTCCTATCATGACTTTCTAAGACATACTTGACCACATCACCTATGCCACCAAAAAGATCTGTGTTCATGACCTTCTAAGATATACTTGACCACAGCACCTATGCCACCAAAAAGATATGTGTTCATGACCTTCTAAAATATACTTCACCACAACAGTTATGCCACAAAAAAAATTTGTGTTCATTACATTCTAAGACATAGTTCACCATAGCACATATGCCACCAAAAAGATCTGTGTTCATGACCTTCTAAGATATACTTGACCACAGCACCTATGCCACCAAAAAGATCTGTGTTCATGTCAGCCAATGTTAGTACACAATGTTAGTAGATAGTGAACTGGTGATTAATGAGTGATGTATATATAATGATGTTCGGCAGATGATACTTCTTGCTGATATTCTTATAGCCTTTGTGAAGTATATTGTTTGTGCATCAATGTACCCTGCTTCAGACCTGTGTTCATGACCTTCTAAGATATAGTTCACAATAGCATATATGCCACCAAAAAGATCTGCTATCATGACCTTCTAAGACATACTTGACCACAGCATCTATACCACCATAAACATCTCCTATCATGACCTTCTAAGACATACTTGACCACAGCACCTATGCCACCAAAAAGATCTGTGTTCATGACCTTCTAACACATACTTGACCACAGCATCTATGCCACCAAAAAGATCCGTGTTCATGACCTTCTAACACATACTTGACCACAGCATCTATGCCACCATAAACATCTCCTATCATGACCTTCTAAGACATACTTGACCACATCACCTATTCCACCAAAAAGATCTGTGTTCATGACCTTCTAAGATATACTTGACCACAGCACCTATACCACCAAAAAGATCTGTGTTCATGACCTTCTAAAATATACTTTACCACAACACCTATGCCATAAAAAAAATGTGTTCATTACATTCTAAGACATAGTTCACCATAGCACATATGCCACCAAAAAGATCTGTGTTCATGACCTTCTAAGATATACTTGACCACAGCACCTATGCCACCAAAAAGATCTGTGTTCATGGCCTTCTAAAATATACTTCACCACAACACCTATGCCACAAAAAAAATTTGTGTTCATTACCTTCTAAGACATAGTTCACCATAGCACATGCCACCAAAAAGATCTGTGTTCATGACCTTCTAAGATATACTTGACCACAGGACCTATGCCACCAAAAGATCTGTGTTCATGTCAGCCAATGTTAGTACACAATGTTAATAGACAGTAAACTGGTGATTAATGAGTGATGTATATATAATGATGTTCGGCAGATGATACTTCTTGTTGATATTCTTATAGCCTTTGTGAAGTATATTGTTTGTACATCAATGTACCCTGCTTCAGACAATCCGTTCCACAGGTGGAGGGTGGGATGACAATGGTGTTTTTATTTACACAACTTTAAATCACATCAAATTTCTTCTTCCAAACGGAGATAATCTGTTAATAACAACAACACTTGGTATCCCAATTTATATTTCAAAGTCTTGTGGTAATACAATTTGCTATTTGGATGGCGATGGGAAAAACAGGCCCATGGCTATTGATGCTACCGACTGTTTATTCAAACTTTCTTTGCTCAGGAAAAGGTATGATCTTGTTATGAATATGATAAGAGTAAGTGATAACTCGAGTTTGATGGAATAGAAACTCGAGTTGTACGCATCTCTGGAGGGTAATCGAAGAGTTATCGTGTGTAGGAGAGGAGAACTCGAGTTGGACAAAGCTTACTCCAGTGCGATACTGTGTTCAGTCGACGTGTGGACTCGAGTTGGGCCATGATGAACTCGAGTTGTACGCATCACTGGAGGGTAACCAGCCAGTTATCGTGTGTAGGAGAGGAGAACTCGAGTTGGACAAAGCTCACTCCAGTGCGATACTGTGTTCAGTCGACGTGTGGACTCGAGTTGGGCCATGACGAACTCGAGTTGTACGCATCACTGGAGGGTAACCAGCCAGTTATCGTGTGTAAGAGAGGAGAACTCGAGTTGGACAAAGCTCACTCCAGTGCGATACTATGCTCAGTCGATGTGTGGACTCGAGTTGGGCCATGACGAACTTGAGTTGTACGCATCACTGGAGGGTAACCAGCCAGTTATCGTGTGTAGGAGAGGAGAACTTGAGTTGGACAAAGCTCACTCCAATGCGATACTGTGTTCAGTCGATGTGTGGACTCGAGTTGGGCCATGACGAACTCGAGTTGTACGCATCACTGGAGGGTAAGTCATCAAGTTATCGTGTGTAGGAGAGGACAACTAGAGTTGGACAAAGCTCACTCCAGTGCGATACTGTGTTCAGTCGACTTGTGGACTCGAGTTCGGCCATGACAAACTCAAGTTGTACGCATTACTGGAGGGTCACCAGCCAGTTAACCTATCAACATATGCAGAACTCGAGTTGTAGAAAACTTACTCCAGTTACCTCGTGCTGTGAATTCATGATGCTCACTCGAGTCAACCACTTACAACTCCAGTTAATATGATCACTGGAGGGTAACTGGAAAGTCACGAACCAAAAGGGGAATACTAACTCGAGTGAATGAACTATAACTCGAGTTAATCAGGATTCCACGCTTTAATTCCCTCAATCACCAAACATTTCTGTTCACTCCACTCGACCTCCAACTAAATGAGCCCTCGAGTTAACTGACGAGAAACGTACTATTAGTCAGTTGAGTTCTACATATCCGTAAATCCCGTTCAACCAACCGTGGCGTAAAAGCTCCATTCCCCCTAACCCTCACTGAGTCGAGAATCAGAGTTTGGACTAGCCCTAGCATCGCACTTTGTCATTCTTGCATCTGGTGCAATGGTGCGAACCAAGGGCTCCGACAATGGGAAGAAAGATTCTCGTGATTCACAGAAGTTGCCGTCCAAAGGGAGTAAGGCGTTGAACAAACCGAGGAAGACTTGGCCAAAAGTTTAGGAGCGACTACCACCAAAACAACCGAGCAGATCACAGGGGGTTGTGATAGCAGAACCATAGCAGAAACGGCCAAAAGTAGCCTCTCCCATTTCGAAGGAACTAGTCGTGTCAGTGCCTACCGAACATTTGGCCTCAACCTCCACAGATAAAACAGAAGAAGACTTAGAGCGGAAGATAACAAAGATTGTGACTCAATTGGTTGATCAGACATTGCATGCACCCACAAAATCCAGATATGGGGGTGCATCAACTTCAAATCAAAAAGGAAAGTGTAATGTACCTCCTGAACTGGAGGATGAGCTTCTAGGACCACCACCATGTTTCAATTCAGAGACACTAGAGCCTAATGATAAGAGCAGGTATGACGATGATTTCGCTCATAGATCATTCTGTCCTGTTGTTTATCTGGATCTACAACATATTAAGGACACACTCGCTTTAGATCTGTACACTTGGTTTCAAGACTATGAACCTTGGTTGACCATCAAAACGTCATATAGTCCCTCTGTAGTGAGGCACTTCTACTGTAACTTGGAGGTGGTTGAGGTTTGTGATGAGGTGGGCGAACTGATAGAAGAAAGATTAGAGTCAACTGTTAAGGGCCAAAACATTCAACTATCTCCTGCATTGATTAACACTTACCTTGGCATAGACAATCCTCCAACAGGGCTTGTAAAAGAATTCAGTGATGTAGAAATATGTCAGATTCTAAATCCAATTGGTGGAAGTAAAACTTTAACTTTCAAACCTAGCTCCTTGAGTGATGTACATCGGATTGTGTGGTACATATACTCACGATCTATGGTCAACAAATCGAACAATTTCACTCACTTCGTGGGACAAGATTACTAGCTGATAGCCTCAATTCTGTCTAAAGAACAGAGGAACATAGGGCAACACATTTACAATGAAATAAACAGATACAGGAAGTCTTCCACAAGGAGTACCCCTCTACCGTTTCCCCAACTGATCTCTCACTTTCTGACGCTGCACAATATCTGGTACCTCGAACCTAATGAGTAAATTGTTCGTATTCCAAGGTTTGACAGCATTCACTTGAGCAGAATGAATATTAAGCTGCCAGTGGGTGCTTCTACAAGTATAACAACAAAGAAAAGGAAGGACATGGAATCTGAGAGACCTAAAGTGGATGAGGGACAATCATCAAGAGCTGGGTCTCCTGGACCCCCATTCATGGCAGCCACAATTCAGACCTACTTCCAGGATGCATTGAAAACAACCACAGACCACATAAAGGTCTCAAATGCCTATCTGGTCGAAATGGTTGACCATCAAGTCAAACGTCTGGTTATTGGCATTAATGAGAACTTCGAGAGGCTATTTCAAATGCAAGATGCTCATACTCAGTAGTTGAGGGAATTTAATCATCGCCTTGATACTTATGAAGCTGTCCTCAGAGAACACTTCAACTTTTGTCCTTCTGATATGCCGTCACAGTGTAATGCTACACCTATTCCATCTGGACCTGAATCTACAACTCCTGCAAACTTAGTCACTCAAAATACTCCATGTGCTCCTACGTCATCCAATGTTATGTTGACACCCCCGGATCCTGCCACACTGTCAAAGGTTCCCATCCCTCAGGACCCAGAAGCTATTCCACAATCCAGTTCTGAGCCCTCAGGTACCAATCCCATACAGGACCCCTCTCGTACATGCTCTGGCTCCCATGATCAAACCTCTGCCCCCATTGAACCTGCCGCTGCAGTTACACCCTATACACCACCTTGTTGTACCACTGAGACAGACCCTATTCCACCAGTAGCTCCTCTTCACATTCCACCATCTTCCTCTGCAACCTTCAAATTATGTACGAATTTACCCTTCCAGATGACGACAACAAGGGGGAGACATGACCATGAGACATATTCCTAGTATGAGCCTGCGTAGAGAGCATTACTTCTCTGTATAATGTCTTCTTCATGGTTCATGTGTTACTGATAGTCATGTTGTCTGGTACATAATGATTATAGTGTGATGGCCTATAATTGCAATGACAATGTTTATTCTGTACAAGGGGCTGAATGTGTTGCATGGTGCCTGATGAATATATTTGTGGTTTTGATTTTTCTGTAATTAAGTAACACAAACCTTAGTCTGTGGAAATTGAATAAGTTTTGTCATCATGAATACAGATCTTTTTAGTGGCATAGGTGTTGTGGTCAAGTATGTTTAGAAGGTCATGTAATTGCATGTTGTACCTCTCATTATGTGACTACTTAACTGGAGCGTGTTATTTTAAACTCAGGCTCGGTGCATCTTGACACCATACGTGCTCTGGATATAATATGACCTTCAGTTCAGTTCATTAATGTGCATAAATTAGTAATTACAAAATATATATGCGTGGCCATCACACACACATTCAATTGTAAAACAAAACACAGTTCAAACACAAAACAGAAGGGAAAAAGACATGAAATACCACATAAACGTTACATGCAACAGAACAGACTCACATTACTATTTTCAGTTACGAATGCGAAGCACTCTGGTAACCGCCAATGAACCCACGACATCAAAAGGCATACACCACAATCAACTAATCAGCACAACCGCCACGTTCCACCCACCACCACCAACAAAACTAAAACACACGATAAAATAAAACGGCTACGCTTGGTCGTGCACTAAAAACTACAAATAGTCCACACACCCAATTATTTAGGGCGCAGGCAACAAAACAGTCTTGCAAGAACAAACACGCACGAACATGGCTGGCTTCCCACCAGACCAATCCAGACATAGAAGAACGACCAGCAATGATGACTCACCGCTTCTGAAGCTTCCGCAAACAATATTAATAGAACTGATGTGCTACATAGCATCATCAAGTTTGAAAGACTATTATCACTTCAAGAATTCATGCCGCATCCTAAGGATAGCAGGAAATTCAACAGAATTTTATAAGAACGTGCCACTGGAGAACTATGATCATCTAGGATGGATAAGAAACGAGCAACAGATTCATTTCCTACTGACATGTTTCTATAATGGTAATCCATTTAGTCTATTCATTAGAGGGCTTAAATACTACACCAGAACAGAAGATACAGGAGAGAAAGGACTGTCACAAATACGGGAGGCTGCAGTCCTAAACAACTGTGATGCAAGTTACTCATTTACCATATTAGTGCTTGCAAAATGGAGTAAGTTTAAGGACACACCAGAAGGGAACGAAGTAATACACAGACTTCAAGCCATTATCGACTCAGGCCAAATATCTTCAATTAAAGAGCGAGTGACACGACACCTACAATCAATGAACTGGGGACTGAACAGGAACATATTCGACCGTCCCAAACATAGATTCTGTGAGAACCAACCATGCCAGGCCGGATGCAGAAATTGCATATACGACACAGAAGTAAGCTGGCTCTACCACATTATGAACGAACCAGAAGGACCGAATGTTGAACCACAGGTAATTAAAGGAATCGACGCATGGGAGGAGGAGGAAATTAATGAGGGGGTCGACAACGATGAAGACGTTAATCCAGATGCTTAGACGACGATAGTCCCCACATTTGTTTTAATTCTCCTAACATGCAGTTCAGTAAAGAAATAATTTTAGAGTAAATGTTTCAAACACTTCGTCCATGCGTCAGGTTTAACGATGTGCATATGGTTTATGTTTTTTTTTCTACGGACTCCAAGTATGACCAATTATGTGTTGCTTTTTGCACATTACTTATGCACATTTAACAACAACAAACACAATCACCATCGGGTTACCCTCCAGTGATGACGACAACTCGAGTTGGTCATCTGAAACTTGAGTGAGCTTTGTAAGTCATCCAAGAATGGCGGCGAGTGACCTACGCAACTCGAGTTCGGTGCCGCTTCTCACTATCACCATTGGGTTACCCTCCAGTGATGACGACAACTCGAGTTAGTCATCTGGAAACTCGAGTGAGCTTCGTAAGTCATCCAAGAATGTTGGCGAGTGACCTTCGACGCAAATCGAGTTCGGTGCCGCTTCTCACTATCACCATCGGGTTACCCTCCAGAGATGACGACAACTCGAGTTGGTAATCTGGAAACTCGAGTGAGCTTCGTAAGTCATCCAAGAACGTTGGCGAGTGACCTTCGACGCAACTTGAGTTCGGTGCCGCTTCTCACTATCACCATCGGGTTACCCTCCAGAGATGACGACAACTCGAGTTGGTAATCTGGAAACTCGAGTGAGCTTCGTAAGTCATCCAAGAACGTTGGCGAGTGACCTTCGACGCAACTTGAGTTCGGTGCCGCTTCTCACTATCACCATCGAGTTACCCTCTAGTGATGACGACAACTCGAGTTGGTAATCTGGAAACTCGAGTGAGCTTCTAAGTCATCCAAGAACATTGGCGAGTGACCTTCGACGCAACTCGAGTTCAGTGCCGCTTCTCACTATCACCATCGGGTTACCCTCCAGTGATGACGACAACTCGAGTTGGTAATATGGAAACTCGAGTGAGCTTCGTAAGTCATCCAAGAACGTTGGCGAGTGACCTTCGACGCAACTCGAGTTCGGTGCCGCTTCTTACTATCGCCATCGGGTTACCCTCCAATGATGACGACAACTCGAGTTGGTCATCTGGAAACTCGAGTAAGCTTCATAAGTCATCCAAGAACGGCGGCGAGTGACCTTCTACACAACTCGAGTTCGGTGCTGCTTCTCACTATCACCATCGGGTTACCCTCAAGTGATGATGACAACTCGAGTTAGTAATCGGACAACTCGAGTCCGTACTGCTAAGTCTTGACGCAAGCACTATCTGAAAACCGTCCAATTATGCAAGTAACTCAAGTTGTAATCCTCAAGTCGAGTGGAGATGCGGAAAGAAACGCAAGGCTCTAAACAATAACTCGCTTGTTACCGTCCAGTGCTGATATCAACTCGACTGCTCAATAGCCATCCTGACTGAGACACCAAAGCACTGTCTACGTAACATCAAGTTATGACCGCGCTATAGTGTATATGCCTATGGATTTGTTGCCGCCAGAGATAATTAGAGTAATGGCAGTTGTTAAAGGAAGTGTCACACTTGGTTAGTAGGGTGTATTGACTGGACACAATCATTATGTAATGTGTGCATCATCATTGTTCACTATGGATTGTTAGCAGTATGATCAGATTATTAGCAGTTGGAAATGGAAGTGGCGCACGTGCGTAGTATCCTTATGTAATGTGTGCATCATTCAACCCTAAATTGCATATTATTCATTACGCCTCATTACATCAGCCCTTTCTGTTAGGGATATTAGTTCTCTTAAAAAAATTTTTAACTTGCATCTGGCAAGGACATAGTTACATTGCGAAAGGGGAACACAGATATTGTTGGTGGCATACAAGTACGTTTTAGAAGGTCATGATAGAGGAGTGAACTGGGAAACATTGCATCCCGCAATGGCAACATATATGTCATTAGTGTACCTTAAATTGCATGTTCTGTTAGTGCACTCTACCGTACATTACTCTATGACGTTAACAATACTTTACATGGACAAGTGTTGACATTACTATATCGCGGGAACATAACCTAAGCACGTCTTTTGCTGGACTTTTGTCCAGAGGGAATGAGGGCCAGAGCTGTGTCCCACTTTAAATTCAGTGGATGATTAACTAACCACCACATATTGTCACTCCGCAATTGCTGAATTTGTTCCTGCAAATAAGTAATTCCCTCAGTGTAAGGTTCAATGGAAACCATAATGGAAATCACAAGTAAATAAGAATGTGTACAGAGGGAAATCTGGACCACTTACATTTTCGTAATGGAAATCACCTTTCGGGGTCCACTGGCTCAACCAAATAATAACATGAACACCACAGTCCCTCCTGTACTCTCACCCACATGAAAACGTTGTGTTACTTAACGAAACAATGCAAGCTAAATTGTAAGAGGCGAATGTGAAGAAGCTTACAAATTATTCTGTTGCACAACAGGAGGCCACACAATATATGACATCTTCTTCTTCCCAGCCAGATGCGGGTTAACAATGTGCAAGATGTCAACGAACCTATCTCTCTGAAAAAAACAACATTTATGCGTCTTACGATGTGGGTCAACTGAAGTAAACCACCTCAACTACAGCAGTGGAGTCAGGTGAACTTACAATTAAGTTTAACACAAATATGTAATCATCTGTCACGCCACCCTTCCTTGTAGTCTTCTTGCTGCCTAGATCAGGCTTCATTGAGTCCATCACGTAGAAGGTCATAGTCTTTGTCTCTAACGCAACACAGAACCAGTGGCCATGGACAAGTGCCGGACCCATTATCAACTCACACTCGCCTATATTGTAACCGACGGTTTTGGGAGAGAATTCTTTACTCGCGGAAGACACTTTCCACCCTATTGGGTGACCTACCAACTTTGTCTGCATAAAAACACATAGTCCTGACTAATGTGCACATAATTTTGTCAAATTAAATGTTGTTCCATTACACAACAAATAAGTAATTACCATGAACCATGCATAAAAAATATGGCGCTTCGACTGTCCTCCCTCCACCTTGAAGTGATACATTAAAGCCTTACACACAACCGACATCACCTACAGCAGCAAAGAAACCATTGCATAAACTACATATAATATTCACCATAACTTAATGAAACTATTCTCCACGTAAGCCATACATACCGTATTACTTAGTCTTTGAATTCCCCCTAGCGTATACAACTGGTCTCGACACAGTTCTTCATCCAAAATCTGAACCAACGGCCTACAAAAACATTTCAAATGCAATGCCAGTTAGTTCATCGCTTCCCGTGTTGTGGTAATATACTAACTACATAACAGTCTTTCAATCACATGACGTTGATACTTACACTTCAGCCTCAGCACCTCTGGCCATTGTGGAAACTATGTTAAACAACATTTTCTGATCATGCGTTGGCGTCTTCCTTTTTCGATTCCCATCCAACTGTATAAATGGACATGTCATCGCTTGCAGTGGCTGCCTCTTTGATCTCCGCAGCTATTGAGGCCTCTGAATTGCATGGTCATCCGTGGGGACTTTTTCCGCCACCTCAGTTCCCTCTGCATCATCATCTTCATCGTCATCAACATGATAACGTTCTGCGTCTGCATCATCAGAATCTGAGTCGTGAGAAGCATCTGTCGCATAATCATCTTCATCTGTATATTGCTCATCTACTGTCACACCAGGGCCGTCTTGTTGTTCTTTGTCCCTGGCCTCTCGTGCGAGCTGGACATTGAGTAGCTCTTGCACCACCACGTTTACAAGTCTGTTTCGGTTTTCATCAATAAATTTCACCAACCGCGCATAAACCTCCTTCAATTCCTACAGTGACAGCACAACTTAATTTGTCAATTACATGATTAAATCATTTTTGGATTTTAAATTAGCTTCCACAGACACATACCGGGTCTAAATATGGGACATTATCTGTGTCCTCATTCCCTGCCCTAACTTCAGAGCCTTTTCCTTGATACAAAATGCTCATATTGCTCGTCCTCTCAGTCTTCACCATTTCGTTGATCTTTTCCTTTGTCCAGAATTCAATCGGTGTGGTGGACTGTTCGCGAACACTTTGTTTCAAAGGGAAATTTTCCCAAAAGAACAACTACACCATAGAAAATATATGGATCATTATTTTCGGCTTGAATGATAGCTACACATTTAATGTAAACAGTGACATACCAAGAGTAAGTACAGGCAACCACCCACATTGCTGCTCCCTTCCCTTTTCTTCTTCTCCCTGTACTCTTTCACATAATCACTCATTTCCTTCCACAAGTCTTTCATCATGTATGTTGCCCAGTCATAATGTTCAAAACGGTCCATTATGTAGAACATAACCCTCAACATCCGGTCACTTATGAGCCCACTCGAGGTAGGGCATAACAAAGTCCCTAAACTGTACAGCACAAACATAAACTCAAATTTATCGCCAGCTGTCCCAGATTTTATGTGCTTCAGAATGTCCGTATATTTCTTCCTCCCATACTCCCTCTTCAACCACTGATATCTTCTATTTGAATCCTCCACATCCACCTTCACCTCCTCCCCTAAATCAGGTATACCGAGCAACTTGTGCACATCTGATGCTTCTATTTCTTTTGTCTTCCCCCTAATCCTGAATTGATGTGTTGTTGGGTCATATGCTCTCAGCATGGACACAATCAGGTGACGGGGGAGTCTGTCCAATTGCACCTTCAATAGATTTCCAAATCCTATTCTCTTAACCCTCTCCTTCAAATATTCTTTACCGTTCACAAACTGCACCAATGATGTAAATCCTCCCAGTGAGCAGCGGGTATGAAATGGCAGTTCCTTTTTCCTCATCTTCCTTTTCGGCCGTCCTTCCATAGCTTTATCATTGTACTCCTTCTTCTTCGCCTCTGGCAACTCACGCCATGCCTTCCCTGCCAACCTACTTTCATCTGCCATCCTTTTCTTCTTCTCCCCTAACTTGGCCACATACTCGTTTCTAAACACCATAAACCCACTCATCACTGGTTTAATCTGTTCACCATCGCCCTTTACTACCTCAGACTTTTCACTTTCTCTCGTTACTTCTCTACTCTTGACACTTGTTGCCTTTACTTGTTCTGCCTTTGATGTCTCACCTTTGTGTCCCCCCATCTCCTTTTCCTGCACAAAATTCAGTTTACACTCATCAACTATGGATTTCAGCACATTTAATAACATTTTTATTCGTACATGACAAGTTAACATATCTAAGCTATGTCATCACAACTTCTCATACCATTTTACAACCTTCCCATCACAACCACAACTATTGGAAATATCTATTTCCCCACAGTTAAATAAGGTCTCACAACTTATGGAGAAAAATTCACAACTTCTGCATAACGATTCACAAGTTCGTCTATGAATTTCACAATTTCCTCGCCTAAATTGACGTCTACACATATTTACCAACTTTTCATTACGCTTTCACAAACTCCGATAATGTTTTCACAGGATAACATTCGATTTTCAAATGTTATCTTAGGGATTCAGCACTTCACTTAAAACAATATACACTATCCATAACATTTTCACTACTGTGAAATCGGCGATTCCTATATCTACAAACCCTTTCACAACTTCTACTCACATCCACAACTTCATATGCTATTTCACAACGTGTCATTACCGTTTTCATAGATTCGTCTTTTGTGTTCACAACTTAACATGCAGTTTTCAGAGGTTTTGTTTCACAACTTCACTTAAGCCATTCGCAAATGTATGTATAAGATTTTCACAACAATAAAATCAAAATTCCCTATGTCTGAACACCCTGTCACAACTTCACAAATTTACGCATTCATATGTTGTTTCAAAGGTTTAGAAATTTCAAAAGTTGTAATTCAAACTTCCCAACTTAACAACTTATTTTCACAACTTCCCCTCAACGATTCCCAACTTCGCACCACTTCATAGCTTTTATCCACATTTCCCAAACTAATTTTAACCCAACGACATTGAACCCCCATTCTAATCAAGTGGATAAGTTAAAATGAAATACAATTTTAAACACAACAACTTACCCAACTTCAACACCGGAGCTAAATTTCGCAGCTGCAAACTGGTGCCTCTGCAACTGTCCAATGCCTTTCACCACAACCTCTTCTCGCCTTCGCTCCTCCTCAAATCCACCCCAAATTCACCACACAATGTCGCTGCTACTATCTTCTCTCAATGCCACAGAACCACGCTCCACTAAAGACAATGACGACGCTGGAAGAAGATGAAGAGTCCCGACAGAGTTTTCGCGCAATTTCGCCCTTCTTATTTCCTCAACGTTTTTCAATTTTAAAACTTCCAGGGTTACGCACGTCATTTTGTCTATAATTTCAATATCCCAGATCAGGTACTCGCACTTTTGTGGAAATATGGAATTTCGGAACACCTTTCCGTCTTTTACTATTTTAAAAGTTCTTTTTGAGGGATTTTCCCTAATATTATTAATGAATTTTATATTTTATATATATATATATATAAAATTCATCAACCCTAAATTAAACATTATCTCATGTTGGGTCATTCTTGTGTGCGACCTTGTAGGCCCATATGAAGTTGGCAGTGGGCCAATAACTATACTAACCCAAAAGTCGCAAGCAGCCTCTAGCAAGACATTACGACTACCCAATTCATATAAGGATCGTTATCACGATGCAACCTATCATATAACCATGTCACGTCCCTTTTGTCACACGATATATCGATCAAGGATAAGGCATGGATAATGTCATCCTCTTGTTCCTGACCATTACTTTCTCGATTCCTGATAGCCTAATAATAGAGACAGAAACTCCTTTCATCATAGTATGGCCATACATTTCTCAGACTCACTCATCGAGGGGCCCAGTAATATCTCTCTACTAATGTGAGGGACAAATTCCATCTTAATCATTCATATTCCTCTGTATGAAAAACCACTAAGCCCGATCGTAGCCTTTATCATCACCCGGTCAAAAGTGACTTTTGACTAGTTCAAAGCTTAGCAACTCTCATGTAGGAATCCATGATGACTTCAGTTCTAAGGGCATTGTAACGTGGTTATACATGAGAAAAGCTTATGACTTGATCCATGTAGCTTTCTCATAGTGGGTCGGTCCAGCACCTTGTACTCTTACAAGTGCCTAAGACTTTGATTTGTATCTCCATATCTTATCAAAGTCATACTGGTCTTGTTTCATCTCTGCTCCTGCATAGATGACCGACCAGGGACATTTTAGGACAATCTTTATGAATTATCCAAGGATACAATTATCACAGTTAACATGTAAATAATATGATAACAGAATGGAGAAATTTCATTAAAATAATAATGTTCAAAGTACAATGATTGGCCCTTAGGGCACAATATCCAACACAGAATCTGAGCAATTTCTTTTTCTCAAATTCAACATGGTTGGAAGTGCATTTGATAGAGATCTCCACAGGAAATTTCTAACCTTATACGGCACCTTTAGTTTCCACACATGTTTCCAAATATTAAAATTGTTACCATTCACAATGTCTCCTGTCAGACCACTAGTACTCAGGTTAGAGGATTTAATCCATTTATATCCTTCCTTGATAGAATATTCTGTCTTAGGACCATGGATCCAAATCCATCTATCAGCCCTGTGACTTAACACCCGAGGCATACTTCTTATAGCATCAGCCTCCTCATCAGAAATGAAATCCCTTATGAAAGATAAATCACACCCCAAATCACTCATTATTTCAGAGACTTTAATAGCAGAAAAGGATGGGAAAGGGCATTGAAAAATCAATTTGTTACCTGGTGTGTTATGAATCCAAGGATCATTCCATAATGTAGTGGATAGGCCATTCCCCACACTCACATCAACATTACCTTCCAGTATTTGTCTTCCTGCCAAAATGCTGTTCCATAACCATGAAGATGATCTGCCTTGTTTTGCTTCCATAAAGTTGCTCTTTGGAAAGTATTTGCTTTTTAAGACTCAAGCCCATAAATGAATGCTATTTCATTGGGAAAGTATTTGCTTTTTAAGAATCGAGCCAACATAGCAAGATTGAATGATTCAAAATCACGAAAACCTATTCCTCCTTCCTCCTTTGGTTTCTTTAAAACTTGCTGAGAAACCCAATGAATTTTTCCCTTATTAACAGTTCCCTTCCACCAGAACCTACTAACTAGACTATCCAACTGTGCTAAAACAGACTTTGGGAATAAAAAACAGGACATAGAATATACCAGAATCGAATTAGCAACAGCTTTGATTAGTACCTCCTGTCCCGCATCTGATAAGAAACTTCTCTGCCACCCCAGTATTTTTTTTAACTCTATCCACTACAAAATCCAGAGCTTGTCATTTGGATCTTCCCCAAATAATTGGCTGGCCTAAATAGTTTCCAGGAGTGTCAACTGCTGGAATCTGAAAAATATGACCAATTTCTTCCCTTAGTAAGGCTGGGACTTGATGAGAGAAGAATAAACATGACTTCCTAATATTTATCATTTATCCTGAAGCATGGCAGTATATATTCAATAAATGTTGCATGTTTCTACAATTATCAATATTTGCCTTTAGGAAGAAGACAGAATCATCCTCAAACAGGCAATGAGTTAATTCTGGGCAAGTACGTCACTACAAAAAAAAAAGGTATTTTGTAGCAGTACAATTGTAGCGGTTATATTAAACCGCTACAAATTATAGTATTTGTAATGGTTTTCACCTAAACCGATACAAATTTGTAGCGGCAAGCTTTTTTTGTAGCGGTTGGGTACACAAAACCGCTAGAAATTTGGCGCGAAATTCCTGCCAAAACTTGTAGCGGTGATTTTGTAGCGGTTAATGCATAGAAATCGCTACAATATTCCCACCACTTGGCCGACCAAGCCCCGCCAACAGTGTAGCGGTTATTTGTAGCGGTTACATCAACCGAACCACTACAAAATACCAAAGGTCAACATTTTGTAGCGGTTATACCCCTATAACCGCTACAGAATTTCAAGAGTCTCGACATTTGTAGCGGTTCTGGGCAATAACCGCTACAGAATTTCAAACATTGTTATCATTTGTAGCGGTTATTGTAGAACCGCTACAAATTTAATTATTTGTAGCGGTTATAGTAGCGGTTATTTGAATAACCGCTACTAAAATCTGACCTATTTAAGCCACCACCTCCCTTATTTCTCCTTTTGCTCATTTTGTTTCCTGGGGTTTCTCTGAGTGATTTCTTCAAGATTTGAGCGTTCAGACGTCTGTGTAGGAGTTTTTACTATAGTATTTCTCAGTATTTGCACTTGAGGTACGTATATAACATGTATTTTATTTATATTTGTATTTTTATTATATTTTTGCATAATAATGTGACTATATTTTTTGTTTTGATTTGTACAGTTGATATGGCTTCAAGAGAGGATAAGGGGAAGGCCCCTGAGGTCCCCAGACTAATTTTACGGGGTGGCAGCAGCCGGGCAGGGGGCAGAGGGAGGGGGCAGCGCGGGGGCAGGGTGACCTCGGCATCTCAGCCCATCCCCCCACAGGAGTCGGCCCTACCACAGGCACCGCAGACGGTCCCACAGGAGACGACCGCACTAGAGGTGCCTGAGGTTGGGGGCCAGATATTAGCATCGAGGACTTCCTTAACGAGGAGGAGTTCGAGATCCCGATTGGGTTCAGGGAGATGGAGCAGTTCCTCGATGAGGAGGACGCTCAGGAGCAGAACAACCCACGAGGGTCGTCTTCGTGGTCCACTGGGTTTGAGGTGCAGGTCCAAGGTAAATTAATTTTTTAATTTAGTAAATTCTTTATTTAAATTAGAAATGTTAACTTTGAATTACAATTTATCTAACGTACGGTAAACTGTGCAAACGAGCAGGGGAACGTTTCGACGAGGAGGCTAGATGTGGCCGATGTGAACAGCTTGGACCGGAGCCTGTGAGTTATAGTGCTGTGGAATGAGGGCACTGACCAGCCCATCCACAATGGGGGTTACCTGCTCAACCGCTTCCTGAACGACCTAGGCGCGAATTGGATGCGGTTCCCCCTTCACTTCAAGATGTGGAGGCACGTTCCGAGGGGGCTGAAGGACCAAGCTTGGGAGGAGGTGGTTCAGGTAATTAAAATTATTTAATTAATATTTTTTTGTAATTAATTATATTTAATTAATATTTTTTAAATTATGTTTTTTGTAATTATTGATATTTAAATAATTTTTTTCAGCTGCGGTTTGCCGTCCGGGCCAACCGGAAGAGGTACGCCCTCGTGAAGATAGGTGACGCCTGGAGGAACAGGAGGAACCTTCTCTTCCACAGGGTGGATAAGGACGGGACGATGCCTCTGGAGCAGCTAATTGAGAGCGTCCTGGACGACGTGCCGCCGAGCTACTAAGTGAGTTTCGTCCAGTTCAAGAGGAGTGCTGAGGCGCAGGTAATGTATTTATTAGATTTTTTATATATAATTTTGTAATTGTTAAATATTAAATTATAATTTCAATTTAATTTGTATTTAATTTTAAATTATAATACATTTAATATATTTTTTTCCAGGAGCTTTCTCAGAGGAACACTGAGATCCGGGCGCAGCGGACGATCCACCACACAGCAGGATCGAAGACCTTTACTGTGACCTATAGCGAGCTGGTAAATTTTCAAAATATCACTTACTTTTAGCTGATTATTTCATAATACTAATTGAATTTTGTAATTGTTTCAGGAGACGAAGGCACAGTAGGAAAACCGTCAGACGAACTATGGGGAGTTGTACGCCATCACACACAGACACCGTGACGGGACTGCGACCTCTCAGCAGGTAGAGGCGGCCATTGTAAGTAATTTTATTATTACATTTTTTATAAAACCAAGTTAATAATGAAAAATTCTAATTAGTAATTGTTTCATAAAATGGCAGGAGCGGATGCAGCATCGCAGGCTGAGCTGCGACAGACCTAGCATGAGGAGTCACAGGGGTCAGTGGACTCGCGGCTCCTTTGAAGGCGGGTCTGGCTCAGGCTGAGCACCCCGGAAGCGTGTGGGGGATGGGGATAGGCGCCAGACCTAGCATGGTCTACGGTAGGAGCGCCGCCTCTGAGGCTGGCAGCTCTAGAGGGGTCAGACGTCCGAGGGACGAGTCTATTGACTAGCTGCGGTCAGATTTGGAGCAGCAGATGGCGCAGCAGCAGCAGCATATGCAGCAGATGCAGCTGCACGCTGATTTGATCTACGTTCAGCAGACGCAGTGGCGTGAAATCGTGAACAACATGCTCGAGCGGTCATGGAGTTGCCTGTCCCCTGACGAGCAGCATCCAGAGGTTCCCCCTGTCCCTTGCTACGTTGTCCCGAGTACTACTCCTCCTCCTCCTCCTGCTCCTGCTGATGATGATGGTGCGGTTTACTCTGCGCAGCAGCCCGATCCAGTAGCACCTGAGGGAGCCCCACCTGAGCGAGCACCAAATGATCAACCCCCAGCTACTTAGTTTAGGACATTTTTTTGTAGTTGAAACATTTGTAAATATATATATATATATATATGAGTTTATATTTCAGAACTTTCTTATTGTGTTTAATATAATTATATTTATATTATTAGATCGCGTTGTTGAATTTATGAATTAATTGCAATAATATTATTTATATTTCTAAATTAAAAAAAATAAAGCATATATATTTGTAGCGGTTTTAAGTTAAAACCGCTACAAATATATAATTGTAGCGGTTTTAACTTAAAACAGCTACAAATATATATATTTGTAGCGGTTCTTAAATAAAAACCGCTACAACTATATATATATAGCTGTAGCGGTTTTTCTTGTGAAACCGCTACAAACATGTATATATTTGTAGCGGTTCTACAATAGAAACTGCTACAAACATGTATATATTTGTAGCGGTTCTACAATAGAAACTGCTACAAACATGTATATATTTGTAGCGGTTTTACAATAAGAACCACTACAAATACTCATCATTTGAATTTTGAAATTTGCCGTCTTTGTGAACATTTGTAGCGGTTATGTTATGTATAACAGCTACAAATTTAAAAATTATTTTTAAATTTGTTGTCCAACGGCTTTAATGTTAGTAGCGGTTTTATATATATAACCGCTACAAATACTTAACATATAAATTTTGAATTTCCCACTAATGTGTAACGGCTTGAAAATTAGTAGCGGTTATATATATATAACCGCTACTAATATTTTAGTGACTTTCCTGGCCTTGGCACATTATCTGGTTGGAATGTGCATACTGGGTCGCGTGTCCAGCTTGTAATTTTGACTCTGACGCATTGCGCCTTCCCCACAGCTGAAAGTGGTGCTTTATGGGGCATCGGAGGTTTCTCGATGGAACGCATAAGTTCATGTTGCAACGGAATCGCTTCAATGGGAAACCAGAAAAAAGAGGACCACTTCAGACTTTGTCCGGTATAGATATCTTACAACAGCTTGAGCATGTTGACTTCGCACAAACTTGCCAAAAGACGCGCAGGACTTCGGCACCTCAGCAGTGGAAGAAGATAAGTATTTTCTTCATGCTTCCATATTAGAGATCTAATTTACTTTGCCACAGTCTTGATGTAATGCACATTGAAAAAAATGTTTGCGACAATGTGCTGTATACGCTGCTTAACGAACCCGGCAAGACAAAAGATCACCTTCAAGTGAGGAAAGATTTACGCGACATGGGAGTTCGTGAAGACGCTTGGCCAGATGAGCATGACAGATTTCCACCGGCAAAGTTTACCCTCACAAAACCGAACAAGGAAGTGTTCCTCGCGATGTTGAAGAAATTAAAAGTTCCTAATGGGTATTCAAGCAACATTTCTCAATGTGTCGACTTGCAGGCTCGAAAGGTTGCTGACCTGAAGAGTCATGACTCACATGTTCTTATGCAGCAGTTACTCCCTCTGGCTATAAAGAATACACTTCCTCCCAATGTTTCCATCGTTTTGGTGGAACTTTGTTCTTTCTTTCAGAAGTTGTGTTCTAAGGTTTTGATCGTTGAGGAGCTCGATCAGCTGCAGTAAAAAATCATTCTTATGCTTTGTCATTTGGAGATGATCTTTCCTCCATCCTTTTTTACTGTGATGGTTCACCTCACAGTCCACCTCGTTCATGAAACAAAGCTCGCTGGACCAGTACAATATCGTTGGATGTATCCGATTGAGAGGTACTCATTTTAAATATGTGCTTTAATTTGTTGTCCGTATTTAATGTTTGCTAGTCGTCCTTTTCATCATTTTATATCAATTTTCTCTTCTGTACTTTATAGGTTCCTTGGGAAATTAAACTCTTACGTGAGGAATAAGGCGTGGCTAGAAGGTTTTATAGCTGAAGGCTATATAGGGGATGGGGTGCTATATTTTTGCTCAAGGTACTTTGATGATCTTGAGACGGCTTTCAACCGCCCGCCTCGTGTTGATGATTGTCTTGAACCTGCGCCGACATCAGGAGAATTTATCCCTCGTGTTGGTAAACCAGTTGGAGCAACTGAGAACTTCAAACTAACGGCAACTGAGAAGTTCCAAGCACATAGACATGTCTTGATTAATTGCACTCAAGTTGAACCTTTCATACGGTAAGAATTGTACACTCACATGTTATTCGATCTATATCTTTCGTAACGTTTCTCACTTTCATTTCACTAACGCCTTTCCATTATTAATTGCAGGGAATTTAGAAGTCATGTTAAGCGTCAACTCAGGATCCGTACACAGACATCCTCGAAAGTTGATAGGAGGGTCCACAGAGAATTCCCGAGCTGGTTTGCGCGCAGAATACTAAATGACCACAACCCACACTCACCAGATTTCAGAGCTCTCGCAATCGGCCCTCTTGATCATGCAAAACGGTTTACAGCATACAATGTCAATGGTTTTAAGTTTTGCACGGTTTCACGAGATCAAGGATTGCAATCATGGGATCAAGGATTACAAACACAAAATTTGGGTGTTTATGGCACATTTGGGATAAGGCGTTATGCGAGCAGCAGTGATGCCAACATGCAGTTCAGAGGCGTCCCTTACTATGACAAGCTTCTTAATGTGGTCGAACTTAATTATCAAAGCCGTTTCACTATGACGCTGTTCAAGTGTTTGTGGGCAAATACCACTACTTCTCGGGGACTGACAACTGACGACCTAGGGATCACATCAGTCAATTTCTCACAGCCGATTCATACTGGTATTTCTCAAGATGATGAGCCGTATATTCTAGCTTCAGAGGCACATCAGGTTTATTATGTCGAGGACGAGAGGCATAGGAATTGGCACATGGTCGTTCATTTAAAGCCAAGAGACCTTTACGACATGGGTGAAGGCGATAACATCGCTTACGAGAGTGAGCCATTTTAGCCAGCTGATTTTGAAAACTACTTCCCTGAAGGCGATGACAATTTACCTCTACTGCGGTGAGTTTTTTTAAGTCCACGTCATTTGAATTAAATTTTTTAAATTTAAAAATACATCAATAACAATAATTTTTCTACAAAATTTCTGTAGGGATGGCGATGATGAGTGATCAAATTCAAATTATGCTTTTGTCTTTACAAAAAATGCAAAAAAATTTTTAAAATAAAATGTAAAAAAAATTAAAAAAATTAAAATAATATTTGTAGCGGTTATTGAACCGCTACAAATAAAAAATTAACCGCTACTAAATGAATAACCGCTACAAAATGGATACATTAACCGCTACAAATAGCACTATAAATATTAAACCGCTACAAAAATACAAATAACCGCTACTAACTAATAACCGCTACATTAACCGCTACAAATAGTACGTGGATCCCTATAAATACCCTTACCACAACTCATTTCAAACACTCTCCCCAATTTCTTTTCACCTTACCTTTCTTTCATTTTCTCTCATTTACAACTTCTTTCGTATGAGTAGAGGAGCTGAATAATATGATCAAATATGGTAACAAGATTTTTAATTTTTTTTAGAATACTTCTTTCCTTTCTATAAAATTTATTCTAACCTTTTTTTTCCTAGATATATCATAACTGTATCTCATTTTCATACACAATTACATTATATTAGATAACATAATAATTCCTTATTACCTACCTATCCTTAATAATATTATTAATATAAATTTTATACTAATCCAATTCAATTACATTTTTATTTATTATTTATTAATAAGTTAAACTATTGAATAATAAGCTAATTGAAATAGATAAAATAATAACAAAATAAACTATTTAATTTAATATTGAAAAAATAGAAACAAATAATTGTATATTTTTTAAAAAATTTTGAAATATTTGTAGTGGTTATTAAACCGCTACTAAATAACGCACCTTTTTACAACTCAAATTAAATTTTTTGGCGCCAATTTTGAATTTCATGAAATTAGTAGCGGTTTTCAAAACCGCTACTAATTTCATGAAATTCAAAATTAGTAGCGGTTTGTTAACCACTACAAAATAAAAAAATATCTTTTTTTTCGCCAACAAAATTTTAATTTTTTATATTTGTAGCGGTTTGTTAACCGCTACAAAATAAAAAAAAAGTCATTTTTTTTCGCTCTCAAAATTTCAATTTTTTATATTTGTAGCGGTTATATAACCGCTACAAATATCTCTGAAAAAAATTTCGTCCATGTGGGTGTTGTAGCGGTTAAGTTGAACCGCTACAAAGGATGTAGCGGTTATTTTTTATTGAGTAGCGGTTTTATATAACCGCTACAAAACTGCTTGCAACATACAATTTAGTAGCGGTTCTAGTAACCGCTACTAACCTTGTTTGTAGCTGTTAAAACCGCTACTAATACCCATTTTTAACCGCTACTAAATCACGTTTTTTTGTAGTGCGTGCAATTTTGATCCCTTGAATAAGTCCCCTATTTTGCCAATTATCAATCATAACTGATAGAGCATTGCTCACCAAAATGAAAAGATATGGTGAGAGAGGATCTCCTTGGTGAAGGCCTCTTCTAGGTACAACATTAGACATTCTTTTTCCAGATAGCATGATGGAGAAATGAACAGAAGATATACACCATAAAATCCTGTCAACCCACCTATTGGAAAACCCCATCTTTAACATTAAGGCTGCCAAAAAATCCCATTCCACACGATCATAGGCCTTGTTCATATCAAGCTTGATAGCCATTTCTGAGTGTGTTTTCTTGTTTTTAAAATGGTGGAAAGCTTCATGGACAAGAATAATGTTATCCTGGATTAGTCTCCCAGGTACAAAGGCCCTTTGACACTCAGAAATAAGCCCATCAAGAAGTGGTTTCATCCTATTAGCCATGATCTTGGAAAAAATTTTGTAGGCAAAATTACATAAACTAATGGGCCTATACTCATTAACAGATTCTGGTCTTTCAACTTTCGGAATCAGAACTAGATCCGTTTCATTAATGGAATTTAGCAAGAAACCAGTTTCAAAAAATTTTAAGACTAAGTTACTTACCTGGTCGCTTATGATATGCCAGTGCTTTTAATAGAAACTCCCTGTGAAGCCATCTAGCCCTGGTGCTTTAGTGTCCCCAAGGCTAAAAGCTGCCTCTCGAACCTCTTCTTTTGTACTGAGTCTCATCAACATTTCATTATCCTCATTTGATACTTTAGGTTCAATGAATTGCAGAATATCATCAAACACTCTTGGTCCTGAGGTTTCAAATAGATCTGCCTTTATTGACAAAATTAATCAAAATATCAAGGGAGAATTACATTGAGGTATCAAAGAAGACCCATTATCACAACGAAGTCTCATTGAATCATCAAATTATTATGAAGTCTCAAAGGACCCGTGTGTAACCCCCTTACCGTAATTACATCCAGATTACGAAATTTAAGTGAAATAGAGACCAATAAAATGAAATCAACAACTATTAATCCCTCATCATCAGATGGGGTATTTCAAAATCAATTCAAAATGTAATTAATCCTGGTCTCACATTCACGTGCGGATATTGTAACCCCCTGCCGTAATTAATATCCGGATTACGCAATTAACGTGAAATAGAGACCAATAAGATAAAACAACATTTATAAACCCATCAACCTGACGGGGTTTTCACAAATGCATTTCAAGCCCGGTCTCACATTCACGCTCCGAATATAATTACTATGCGAAGATAAATTACATTTATGCAATTATCAGAGTACGCAATATAAATTCCCGACAATTCCGGGATCATATCTTCGCTCAATAATCATAGGGCGCATTAGCCCATACAACTCAAATAACAGGGATTACACAACTTATCCGAATACATTCTCAAATACTGATCCATACAATCAAATACACAATCCCAATAACGTATTGATAACCAACTACTAAATTCTCACCCAGAAATGAGTCCTCTTCGTCCTTGGATGCTTGCTCATCCTCAATCTTCCTTCCCTGCCTAAAATGTTTATAGGGGAGGGTGAGATTCTGGGGAATCTCAGTAGGAAACAGGTACCAGTATGCATGCAAGATAAGTATTTAATGCATGACATGCTTGCATCACAATAACTCATGTTCACATAATGATATCCGCATGCTCAATGTTCACATAACATACACATGGCCATAGCAGAACTAGAAACAGAGCTACAATCATTCTCATATGTTTCACATAATCATGCAAAGCAATAACATGCATCAATACACAAATACAATTATCAATACATGCAGGAGAGGTAAGTTCCCTACACTCTTTCCACGTAAGCTCCTGCTCCGGCTGCTCACGTTCAGGGAAATCATCAAATCCTATATTCAAAATCAAGGACATAGGATTAATCCCTTTTCCAATTCCTTAACTTTTAGACACTCAAGTTGGTTATCATTATTGCCCTTTAGGTACCCTCAAACACCTCAATCGATAGCTCTAAAGGGTTGGAAGACTATCCCCAAAGATCCCCTTTTGAACACTCAATCCTGATATTTTCCACTGCCTCACTCGAGCACAGATGCTCTTACTCGAGCATTGGTACGGACAACACCCGAGCACAAGAGAAAGTGAGACCGCGAGCACTTGCCCGAGAGCACAAACCCACTCCAGAAGCACAAGCTCACTCGAAGCACAAGAGGCTCACTCGAGCACGCTGCCCATACCCGCTAGCACAAGAGAAAGTGAGACCGCGAGTGAGCACCCGAGAGCACAACTCTCACTTTCAGGAACTGGCTCACTCGAGCACAAATCCTCACTCGAGCACACACCTCCCACCCGCGAGTGAGAAGGCACACTTCTTGCCCCTTGCCCGCGAGTGAAGACCAGAAAGCAACCCTTCACTCTGGACTCCCACTATCACTCGAGCAGGCCATGCTCTCTCTCGAGCATGTTCTTCCCTCACTCGAGCACAAAGCGATGTGCTCGAGCATTGCTCATAAATCCCAGATGCACTCGAAGCAAAACAAGGGAAAACTCACCCAGCACTCGAGCAGAGCTCATCCCTGCTCGGGTGACATTCATCCCTCACTCGAGCACACCCCTGTCTGCTCGAGTGAATCTATCAGATTCCAGAAAACGCAGCAAACATACCACATTTCCCTAACTCTTGCCCAATTGATCCAAATGGACCCAAAACTTCTACCAAAGCTACTCCCACACAAAATCACTCACTGAATTCAATGGAATCAACAGAATTACCCAATTCCCATTCCATTCACAAGCTTTGGTCTAGGGCATCATAATCATCAATTCTCTAAATCAACAACCTCACACATTTCAATCCCAAATCCAGTCTATCTATACAAAACTCATACCATTATACCATTTCTATAACCATAACATGCCAAACTACCCATTGACCCATATTTTCGAAATTAGGGCAATAATTCCAGAAATTCCAAACATAATCATTTGGCATGAAACATAGATAGAAGGATTGGTTTCACATACCTTATCAACTTTCTCAAAGACACTCTTTGATTCTCCACACTTCATATTTTCGTGATTCTTCAAATCACCACCAATGGAGAAACTACAACCACCAAAATAAAGCTCTCAACTCAAGGATTAACATTGGAGAAGAGAGTTTGAGCTAAAGAGGCCATTTACTTACCTCAAAATCCAGATTTCCTTTCTCCCTTCCAAGCTCCATGGCTGCCGCACAAGAGAGAGAAAACGAGAGAGAGAAGAGAGGAGATGGAGATGATGATGATGTGTCTCACATCACTTATCCCACATCCAAGGGTCCACACTTTGCCACTTGTCACCATCTCACTTCAACTCTCATGGGCTCACATGCACACACATACACATGATTATGCCCCTTACTCAATTACACAAATAAATCCTAGCCATTGATCTTGGAATTACCAATGAGTTTCCTCCTCGGTAACCGATCAACTGGTCGGTAACTTTACCGTTTTGCCCCTGGTTATGGAAATTCACTTAGAATTTCCATCAATTCAATTTCATATTTCTTAATCACAATTTGGACTCTTGCTAAACCAGGGCTTAGTAGTCCACTAATCTCAGGCTTAATCTCTAAGCTCAAGTATTAAAATTCGGGATATTACAGATATAACTACTTGAGAAATCAAATCACATAATAAATATCAGAGTGCGGAAACTAAAAACCTTGCAAAACCTCAGGCTACTTCATAAATATAATGGGTTTAAGGTTTCCCAACAATGGGGATTACATATCCAAAATATTCATTTACTTCTCATATACACTTGGTAATCCTAAAACCAAAATGAAGATAACCAACTACCACTAAGTCTCAGAGTAACCCTAACTACTCTTGGTTGTTCGCTTCCCTTTCGAACCACACACCCTGTCTGAAAAGGTTAATCATTTGAAAAGAGTCAGATTCTAAAGAATCCCAGTAGTAACAAATTATTCATACCACACGTAATCACATAGCATGTAAACAAATCATCTTATATCAGCAACACAAATCACACTCCACCCTCATCCCCTTTTACCGCCGGGAAGGCACACCGTCCTAACCCAAACCGTTGTTAGCGACTCAGGGACTATTGGCGTGGCAGTGCATATGAATAGCCTTACAGCTCACATATAGCCTTTTGGCTTTCACAATTGGCCCGTCGGCCTTCACAAATAGCCTTTCGGCTCACTATTAGCCTTTCGGCCCACATAATCACATATAACACACCCTAACCTCATCCCCTTTTACCGTCGGGAAGGCACACAGCCCTTACCCGAACCGTTGTTAGCGACTATTGGTATAGCGGTGGTTCACACAATTTTCACAAAACTTGCAGCATACGAAATCCATTTCATCACAATGATATATCACATATACAATGTATCACATAAGGTATAAAGAAAGAGTCACTACCTGTATCTTTCCTAACTGGCTTCGGTACCGTGGCCTCACGAGGGCGACAGATGTCAAATCCTATACCAAATTAGGGACAACTGATCAATCTCTTTTCCAAGTTCTTAATTTCATAATACACTTAGTTGGTTATCATTTAGGACTCTTTAGGTGACTACTAGAGGCCTAAACATATGCCTAAAGGGTTGAAAGACACTACCCCAAAGACCCTTTTTTCGAAGGCACAACACTGATTTCTGACCACCTCACTCGAGTGATGAGAGACTTGTGCTCGAGTGAGGACAACTCTCATTCACGAGTGCTTGATAGAGAACAACCTTCACAGCCAGGAAGTGCTCACATCACTCGAGCACCAAGCTCTGCACTCGGGTGATGACCCAAAATATGCTTGAGTCCCCGAAAGTGCTACACCACGAGTGACAACCCGAGAGCATCAACCTCACCAGAGGCAAAAGCTCACTCGAGCATACCCTCAGTGCTCGGGTGAGATGGCCGTGCTTGCGAGTGTCAGAGCACACTCTTGGCACCAACCAGCGAGTGAGGACCCGAGAACAACCTCAACACTGGACTCACACTATCACTCGAGCATGTTCCTCCCTCACTCGAGAACAAAGAAGTGCACTCGAGACTCATTCAAAGAATCCAGGAAAAACTCGAAGCATAAAAGGGAAAAACTCACGCAGCACTTGAGCATGATCTTCCTCTGCTTGAGTGTTGTGCATCAGAGACCAAAAATGCAGCAAAAACCAGAAAACACCAGATGGTCAAATTCATACCCAACAGTTCCAAAACTCCTCCCAAAGCTCCTACACTCTTAGCACTAACTAGGAACACATTGGCAACTCTAAAAACACTTCAAAAACCATTTTGACCACAATCAAACACTAAGGTCTCCATGATACACAATATCCAAATTTCATTCAACTTAATTCCAACATTCCAGATTATATCCAACAATCAAACAACTCCACATTAAACAATTTCCAATACTAAACACAATGAAATCCATAAGTTCAACATTTGGCATATCTAAGGCAATTTTCCAGATTTTTCTAAACTTATCCAAAAATCACAAACAATACTTCAAAATGCACTAAATGCCTACCTTTTCACTTTACCAAATCTAGAATCTTGATTCTCCAACTTCCAATTTCGACCAATACACAATTCACCACTTCTCAAGATTCTACAACCACCATAATGGAGCTCTCAATAAGATACACAACAATAAGGAAGATGATTTGAGCAAAGGAGATCATCACTCACCCAAAAATCAAAGCTTTATCCTTCTCTTTCTTGCTTGATTCAGCGAAAATGGAGAGAGAAAATGTGAGATATGGAGGAGATGATGATGATGATGTCCTTTGGTCCATACTCCCTCCCTTAACCGAACAAGAGAGAAAAGTGATATTTTGTCCTCTTGTGTCTCATCTAATGGCTCACCACATGCCACTTGTCACCATCTGCACACTCTCTCAAAGAGCTCACATAAGCTTAATATACCGGATTCTGACCCATAGCCAAGGAATCCCAACCCTTGCTCTTAAATAACACACACATTTATACTAAATTCACATTACATAAATTCCAAAAGTGCTTAATTACACTAATTACAATAATTCTCATAGTCATTAGCCCTAATCACAAATCGGGATATTACACAGTGGGCCAATGATTTTTAGAATTATGAAAAAACAAGTTTACCGTGACTTACCATTAGTAATACATTGATAAGTCAAGATTCCATTAATGACAAGTCAGGGCACATCAGATGACAAGTCAATATGTCACTAACAACAAGTCATGGTGTTACAATTTGACAAGTTAAAGTATAATAAGCCATGGTGCCACAATGAAAAGTCAAGGCACCTTAATTAACAAGTCATTGTACAATTAATGACAACATATTGCCACAATTTACAAGTCATGATGCCATTAATGATAAGGGTGCCTTAATTGACAAGTTGTTGTAACACTAATGACAAGTCCAATAAATCTCTCATAAGTTCCTTGGGACTCCATATTAATTTGATGATTTTATGAAATTTGGTTGTAATAATTTGTCTTTCTGGTGATCTCAATGTAATTCCCCTATATTTTAACCGATTTTTTATATCTATGTTTTATATAAAATTGGGGATTTAGTATGATGAAAGGAAGATTAGTAAGTAAAATTTATTTAAATATCTTTTTAAAGATCATTTCATAGAGTTAATAGTTTGGACTTAAGCATATTTTCAAAATAGATGAAAGGTCCATGTAAGGCAAAAAATGTAAGGGAGGTTAGAGTATATTACACAAAATAAAATATATGCAATCAATTTAATTTTGAAACATTCATTAGCGAAATTAATTTGGAAGTCTATTTGTTCGGTTGCATTTGTAACAATATTAATATATTACAATTGTGTATCAAAAAAAATATGTTACAATTATTTTTAAAAGTACAACTTAAATTTTATTGAAAGTCACTTAATAAATTTGAAAATCACATTAATTATACAAAAATAATTCATATAATTGTTTTAATGAAATCTTCATAATCAAGTTGACTTCAAATTTTAACATTTCGAAAAAATTCAAAATAGTATTCATATTTAATTATATTTCAATGATAAATTGAAATTTTTTATAATTTCAAGTTCAATCGAATTATATTTCACTTTAATTATATATATATATATATATTTATTTATTATATATGCCCATATTTTATAAGGATTGTGAGAAGGCATAAATTAATGTGATGTCTGAGTTTAATATAGTTAATAAGGGGTAATATTGGAAATAGCTTGAATTTTATGATAAATTTTAAGAGTTAAGATGTATCCACTATCTTGAAGTATTTTTGAAGGTGCAGTCAGCATTCTAAAATATTCTGTGATACAATTTTGACTTTAATATATTAAAAGTAGATCAATTTTACCCCAAACTAGCATACCCAAACTTCCATTTTTTCCTTTTTCTTTTTTTAAAAAAGCTTCTGTATGAACAACCATGGCTTTATCTCTTCCCCCTCTTTCTCTCATTGCTTTGCCTCACCTTCTTATTGTTAAAGCCATCAAAATGAGCCGAGCCTATTGGGGTAACCTATTTAAACCCGTCTAAGTGGAGGGCCGGACTTGTGTTTCAGGTGGTTTAAAAGGAACTCGGGTTTAAACAGGCTAGCCCATCAGAGCTCAAAAATAAAAAAGCCAACCCTTTTAAGTCCGTTTGTGTTTCATGTATTAAAATAAAATATTCACTCTTGTTATACAACACCTTTTACTTAGAAAAAAAAAACTTAGGTGCTTCAATTCACACACACTTTTGCTTTAACGAAAGCTTAAAGGTTCAAGTTGATGTTGAATTGTTTAGCTCTAGTAACTTCCCATACATCTAATGACACTATATATATGCTTTACTCATATTTATGCATATGCTACGCGCAGGATAATCGAACAAAGAAAATTTTAGTTTATTGGTGCTTGAATTTTGATTAGCATAGTATTTTTCCTAAAACAACATAATTTTAGTCTAACTTTTCATTTTTTTCAAGACTTTCTCAAATTAATTTTTAAACTAAATAATATTATGACAAAAAAAATTTAATAGTCATGCTAAACTTTATATATATAATAACTATTAGATTTTCTTGTCTGTCAACTATTAAAATTTTTTTATATGTGATTATAAAAAGGCGGTAAATTATATAGTTTTGTTTATTTTTGAGTTGGGACAACAATTTATTAGTGTTTGAAGTTTAGACAATAGTTTTGTTAGAACCGGCTATCACCCAAGAGGGGGGTGAATTGGGTGTATAATAAAAACTTAAGAACTTTAGAAATCTTTTCGTATCTTAACGAAAGTGGTAAGTATGAAGGTTTATAAATCAACAGTTAGATTAAATAATATATGCTAGAAATATAAGAGTTTAAGGAAGAGAATATGCAAACTGTGATTTATCCTGGTTCGGTCCAATCTGTGATGGCCTACGTCCAGTCCCCAGGCTCCTAAGATTTTCAAATCCACTATCTTCTTGTTTAATCCATGCATAAGAAAAGCCTTTACAATCCCACAAGTTTAGCCGGGTACTTGTGAAACCTTTTACAAATCTCTCACCAAGATACTTCCTCTTACGGCAAGTCTTACGAGCAGAGCAATCCCGAAGATCTTCCTCTCCTGCTTACTCATGCAAGTCTTACGAGCAACAACGTTCTCTCCTGCTTACACCCCTGTAAGTCTTATGAGCAGCAACGTTCTCTACTGCTTGCACCTTGTAAGTCTTACGAGCAGAATGTCTTACTGGCAATTCTCTCTACAGCTTCTACCGTAAGGAAATCAACCTTCTCAAGGTCCCTCTACCTTGAGATCAACTTAGAAATATATTTGAAGGTGTTTATAGACTCTCTCACAGAGTGGGTATAATACTCACTGAAGTACAATACAAATAATCACTCTCTCAATGATAAGTAATATAGAAACTGGAAAACAGAGAGTGTTTAGGTAGAAGCAGAGGATTCACATTTCTATCATTTTTCTCGTAGTTGCTCGCTGTCTCTGTTTTTCATCGACGTTGAATGCTTTCTCATTTATAGTTTATGAAGATGATGACCGTTGTAAGCATTCGTCCGTTGGAGTCCCATTGCTTCATTTGACCGTTGAGCATATTTGAAAAACGAGCTATTGTCCGTTGCAGAGCAGAGCATCCTATTGAAGAGTAGGATGTTTCGTTGTGAGCTGTACGTCACGTTGTGGAGCGGGATGAATATGTTTGAGTTTCCAGACAATCTCTCATGGTGGGTCAGTTACTTGTCGTGGTAGGTAGCCGCCATTCGGTGTGTAACGATGAATTTCACCGTAATTGACTTTTATTTGAATCTGCAATCCGAACGTTTAATATCCTGTTTCACACTTGAAATATATGTTAGCTAACATTTAGAAACAACAACCAGTGAGAACACAATGATTCAATAACATGTAACCATATTCGGATTGTTCATTGAGTGATGATATTTGCCGCACGTGACCTCCGTTCTTGAAGATGCAATCCAAATATTTAATCTCCTGTTTTACACTTGAAATATATGTTAGTTAATGTTTAGGAATAATAACAAGTGAAAACATAATGATTGTATAACATTTAACCACGTTTGGATTGATGGCCGTGAGAGTCTGAACTTCTACGTTGCTTCTGTCAGGACCTCACTCGAGTGCAAAGAAGCCTCACTCGAGTGCATGTAGAATTTCACGTTCTGGCTTTCTCTTGGTCAAACACTTTCTGCTCTTCACTCGCATCTGCTCGAGTGAATTCTAGACATCACTCGAGCACAACACATCCTGCTCGAGTGCGCCTCTTGTTTTCACGTACATGCTTCTTCTCGGGTTAACACTTTCATGTCAAAACTTGCATGTGCTCGAGTGAGAAATAGTCCAATGCTTGAGTATGGATCCTAGTGCTCGAGTGTTGTAAGTTTCTTCACGATTCAGCTGCTTCTGGACATCACTCGCACAACTTTTTCAAAGAGTTCGTTTTTGCACTTGCGGGTGATGTGGGGCCACTTTAGAAAAAATTTGTTTATTTGATTCTAATGATGTATCATAAGAAAGCTCTTGCCATATGCATTCCAATGCAAAAAGAATAAGCTCCAAACTCGTTGTATTCTGCAAGTTATGGTTGAAAGAGTGTCTATTCCGCTAGACTGCACAAGCGTCAACTTTCAGAAGGCATAACTCCTAGAATATACGTTCAAATAATGCAAATTACCTATCCATGGAAAGCTCTTTGAGTCTAGTTTCATTTGGCACTGGTCTCGTCTCAATCTAATGTGTGGTTTGTGAGTTATGCTCAAACTACCGAACCTGTGTTGAAAAGTGATAGTGATTTCACTGTCTTCTTCCACAGATCATATCTCCTTCATTTGAGCTTCTTTCAATGTGATCTTGGTGCAAAGGTTACGTGTTGGGAGTCTTCGTTCATATGCCACTGGTTTCGGGTCAATCCGACGTGTGGTTTGAGACATATGGCCAAAATACCGAACCTTTATCAGGCTGAACATAAAACAGAGTAGAACAGAGTGTTCACTCCGTGCTCGAGTGAGTTCATCCTGTGCTCGAGTATAACTTCCCTAGAAGTGCCATAACTCACATATAAGTCATCTTAGCTTCGTATTAACCTATTCCAACCATCATTTGATCATAGAAGCCTCCGGTATCATCATAGAAACCTCCAGTATCACTTCTAACAACTTGAATCTTGATATTCATGATAGATCTTCCAAGTTCTTCATTCTTCAATATCTTTCTTCTTGGTTTTCCTCTTGATAATCATTCTTCATAATCCGAGTAAGCATCTCCTTGACTATCTTCAATTTCTTTCTTCTTCTTCCTCTTGTTCATTTTCATTAATTCAATCTTCTTCTTTCTTTGCTTGACTAATCTACAAAATATGTAACATTAAATATAGTAGTTAGTCAAAGAAATTCATTATATAAACTTTTTGCTCTTATCATGTCATAGATATTTGACATCATCAAAACTAATCATATCTAACAAGTTTGACACTTTATTTTATTAATATATGTGATTTGAATTATAATTTTGAGAGATTTATTATTTTTTATATTTTTTAGAATAGTTTAAAAAATAGAAATTTAATAAAAGTACATGAAAGCCGGTGGACCAGCCCTGAGCTTGTATGTCTAAGGGTCGAGCTTCAATAATATCATGATTTTATGGTGCGCGAGCTTTTTGAGGGCGACCCTTGTAAGCCCTGGTCCATCAAGGGCTAGACCATTTTGACAACTCTACTTATCCTCCCCTAACAAGGTTGGCCTTTTCTCCTTTGCCCCTCCCATTCCTTGCCTCTACTTTACCTCCTCTTCTCTTTATCACCGTTGGATTAAAAGTTTCAATGGTCCAAATTTAACATTTTATAAAGAATATTTTTATAAATTCACTTATAAAATATACAAATAAATTTAAACTATCACAATTTGTTTTGAACAGTTCACAACTGTCATGAAAAAAATCTATTTTATAATAATAATCTACAGTTATGAATTGTTCAGATCAAATTTTAACAGTTTAAATTTATTTAAATATTTTATAAGTTAATTGATAAAAATATTATTTATAAAATATTAAATCTGGACCATTGAAACTTTTAATCCAATGGTGGTAAAGAGAAAAGGACATAAAGGAGAGGCAATGGATGTGAGGGCCAAAGGAGAGCAGCCCAACCCTAACCTGCACAATATGGTATAGGTATCATATTAACACTTTATATTGATTGTGCATTCATTATTTAACCTACTCTCAACAAAAAGCTTTCTTGCTCTATACTTACAAAGTTGTAGCCACTCTTGGTGAGAGTTTTTATCTCGTGGTCATTGTTACTCCTAAATTCTTGACAGTTCCTAAGGTGTTGAGATCTTACGAGAGATTGCAAGTTTTGCAATCTAAAAGTGCAAATTATAAGGCCTTGCAAGAGAGTAAAAATCTTAAGTGTGATCTTGAAGTACAAAATTCCTTATGCATTATTCTTCTTTTACTCCTCTCTTTGAACTTTCTATTTCATCTTTCTTACTACACCTACTGTTATGTGTGGTTTCTATGAGCTTTTTTTTTTTCCGCCAATCTAATCCAACAAAAGGGTGGACCAGACCCATGCAACGCGTGGTGTTCGGACCAAGTGAAGCCCAGCCTAGTGAATGAGTGAAGCCGAGTATCGTAGTTCAGGTCTGAGTAAAATATATAATACTTCCTTGATTTTATTTATAAACAACATACTTTCTCATAATGTTAGCCTTATATATAAACAACAATTTAACTTTGCGTAAAGATTTAATGTTCTTTTCATTTTTACCCCCAATTTATTACATGTCTCTCTCATTTCTTTTTTCACTTATTTTCTCTCACTCATCATCTTTATAAATGATGCGTGCTTCTATCGCTAAAGCAATCAATTAAACTATGTCCTAAATTATTATGCAGTTTATGGTCAACCTAGGTCATTCTCCCAAGGAGCAAGCTATGGGTTTTCTTTAGGATTGATTTTTAAGTGACAAGAGATGCAATAGAATGGACCTAAACTAAAATACAAGACTCTACTACCTAAATTCAAATGACTCTAAAATCTATATGAGAATGAAACTAACCTAAATGAATTGGAATGCAATCTTTGGGGTTTTTTTTATGAAAAATGAATTAAGATGCTAAGCAAAGAGAATAATCAAAAGCAAGACAATCAACAAGGGTTTAGTTCAGTTATAATGATGAAGGGGACAACTTAAGATTTATATGGAATTAGCTTTCTTAGCCATTTAATTTATTAGACCAGAGGGAGGTTCATGAAAAATTGGAATTAATAAACTTAATCACCTAATTAAGACATGGGAAACCCTCAAGCTCAATAACACCTAATCCACTAGAAAACTTGTAATGGAAAAAAGTGGTGGTTAATTAAATCCATTAAAAACCAATCACAATAATTTAAGATAATTTTTGAAATTATGTTCACAATTGCCTAATTAAACAATTCAACAATTAATCACCTTAATTAAACAATCAAGAGATCAAACCCAAATTGACAATTAAATTAATAATGAAAACTCAATTAATAATTTAATTGACAATCAAAGGTTTACAAACAAAAATCCCAATAATCAATTAAGAATAAATCAAATCCAAATTATCAATTCAATCCAAATAAAAAATAAGTCTACAATCTAAAACTAGATTTTTCTCAATTAATGCAACCCAAAATCATTTAAAACTAAACAATCTCAAGTCTTGAATCAAAAAGATAAAAGAAAGACACTCCCTTAAGATTTTCAAATGTAAGCTCCTAGGCTCGAGCTTTCTCCATGTTCCTCCCAAGCTGCCTCCCAAAAGACTTAAGCTGCCATGAATTTACTCTCTCCTCGAAGCTTCGAACAGCATGACACGGCCATCAAAATGCTTGGTGAAATATGTGATGCATGCTTAGCTAGTTTGGACAATGTTTTGGAAAGATGCATTCACTATAATCTTGTGTTGAATTTTGAAAAATGTCATTTCATGGTTAAGAAAGGAATTATTTTGGGCCATGTTGTTTCACATGATGGTATTGAGGTTGATAAAGCTAAAGTTGATATTATTTCATCCCTTCCATATCCTTCTGTGTGAAAGATGTACGTTCTTTCTTGGGCATGCTGGATTTTATATAAGGTTCATCCAGGATTTTAGTAAGATAGCACTGCCATTATCTCATTTATTGCAGAAAGATGTGGGTTTTGTTTTTGATGATGCTTGCAGGTATGCATGGGATGAGTTAAAAAAGAAACTCACTACACCCCCCATCATTCAGCCACCTAATTGGAGCCTTCCATTTGATCTTCTGGGATATTCAAGCGTGATTTGGTTTCTTTCATCCTATTGCATCATTCTCTTCATCTTCTGGGATATTCAACTTTGTTTCTCCAAACACTATACCCTTTCTTTATTAACCTTAGCCCCATTAAAACCTAATAAAAGTCCTTTGGATTTATGTTTGCATTTGCTTTGCTAGTGGTGGAGAACTTAGATCCTTGTCAAGCCTATGGAAAGAGTACTGGATTGGGTGGACTTGAGTGTAAACACAAGCCTATACACTTTTGAGTGATGAGTGACATACACATTATCCTTAGTGAGGGATTTCTAGCTCAGATCCCCCTTTGTCAAATAAATTGCCATGAAGTTTGTTTTCTTGAGTCATGAGAAAATCATTTGGATAAAAGAGGTGTTGAAATGCTTTTGTTTACTTTTTACTTATGATTGGAACATTCAATTTTGAAGTTTTGTTTTGTTTTGTCTTGTTATACTCCCTTGGTCTTGATTTATTTTGCCCATGAGTGCAAATGATAAATGTGGGGGAGTTTATAAATCCTAAATTCTATATATTTTATTCCACCTTATTCATTTATTTTGGGAATTATTTTAGGCTAATTTGGATTTATTAGATAATATTTGGATTATTAGCCAATTTTAGGAAATAATATAAATTTGAATGGATTATGATATTATTGAGCTTGAATTGATAACATTTTAATTGTTATATTACGATTGGAAAATATTTCAAATTATATGATAAATCACGATTTTATTAGATTCTTGCAGTATAAGGAAAGGCATATTAGAAGATCCTACGGTGTAAAATTTTTCTTGGAAGCTAAAATAGAATCTAATAGTTGAATATTATTGGGCTAAGTAATTTTAATAGGCCTAAACTTTGACCCCATAGCTCTCTCTTTCTCCCTTTTATCTAACCTAGCCGCCACAGCACAGAAGAGAAATCACGCATTCACGAGAGGAGAGACGTGGATTGACGCTGAGACTCACGGACCAACGCTGGGGAGGAGGCCGAGATGCACACTTATACGCTGAAACAAGGCCGAAGAGATACGCAGGTGGAAACTCCAATGCTATTCGGCGCATCTCATTACAAGAGTTGACTATACCTCTCAGATTTCCTTGCTTGGATGCCACTGACGCTACTAGGAGAGATTGATTCATTCAATTGCTATTGTTTCTCCACACGGGTCCCACGACATTAATCAATCATCAATTAAAAAACAGTAATGTGATCTACCAGCCAGTCTAACATCTGATCTATAAAGGGAAGGGGGTAGTGATCCTTTCTAGTCACAGAATTCAATTTTCTATAGTCAATACATACTCTCAACTATTCTGGACTCTAGTCGGAACTAGCTCACCTTCGTCATTTCGCACAACTGTAATACCAGTTTTCTTAGGCACTACCTGAACTGGACTTATCCACTGGCTATCAGAAATAGGGTAGATTATACCTGCAAAAAGAAGTTTTGAGACCTCTAGGATTTACCACATCAAGGATCAATGGATTGAGTCGTCTTTGTGGCTGTCGCACAGTTTTGGCACCATCTTTTAGCAGGATCCGATGCATGCACACATTTGGGCTTATTCCAGGGATATCAGCAAGAGTCCATCCAATAGCTTTCATCTGTCTCCTAAGTACCTCTAAAAGGCGGGTTTCCTCATCAGCAGTTATGTCATTAGCTATAATCACAGGAAGTGTCTCGTTCTTCCCCAAATAGACATATTTCAATGAGCCAGGAAGTGGCTTTAACTCCAGAAATGGAGCTTGCTCAATTGAAGTTATGAGCGGCTTCAAATCTATATCAGTCAAACTAGAAACCTGCACAACTGATTCACAAACAGAAGAGCAAACTTTCCCATCTTGGGGAGTATTAGTAGAAACTGCAGGTGCAGTAGAATCAAGCAACACATCACAATCAACAGCAATAGTGTCATCAGTAGCACTCATGTCAGAGATAGAATTATAATAAAAAATCTCACTATCAGAAACATAATCAATGTCAATCAATAATTCAGAGTCAAGTAGTGAAGATAAATCAATTCTATTAATGGCATCTATCACACTAAGTAACTGAAAAAGTCCATCAGAATTAATAGAAGTAGTAGATGTGTGATCACTAGAATTGTGAATGCTACAATTAGGCACAGAAAGATCATGTCTAGAATGTCTCATAATCTCAATAGCATCAGTGAAAATATCAATATCAGCACTATCAAGATCAACACATGTATCACAACTACCAATTTCAGCACATGAACAAGAGATAGTATCATCTAATTAGGTAATATCACCAGATCTATTAAGCATGCTATCTCTAAGATCTACTACAGAATGATCCATAATAGCATCAATAGCATTAACATCTATCTCAGCACAATCATTAGTGTAAGAGGCAAGCTTCACCCAAGAGGGGGGGTGAATTGGGTGATGTTATAAATTTTTTGCTTGATGTGGTGATATGAACAATATAGTAGATAGAGTAGAGCTGAGAAGATTTGATCACAGAGAGTTATACTGGTTCGGCCTAACAACCAGGCCTACGTCCAGTCCTCAGAGATCAAGACCTACTGAGATTTTCACTTAACCTCCAAGATTCAATGGGCTCTCAGAATGCCTACAAAACAACAATCATCCTTGAACGGACTACGAGCAGAAATATTCTCTCAATAAGAAATTTCTCTCCCCCTTACGACAAGTCTTACATGCAGAAAAACAACCTATGACCCTTCTCACTTGCTTATGTATACAAGACTTATGAGCAGCAACGTTCTCTCCTGCTTACATCACTGTAAGTCTTATGAGCAGCAACGTTCTCTTCTGCTTGTATCTTATAAGGCTTATGAGTGGAAGGTACAACAAGGAATTCTCACAACTGCTTCTCTCGTAAGGAAAACTACCCTCTCAAGGTCCCAATACCTTGAGATCAAATAAACATAGAATTTGAATTATATGAAGACTCTCTTACAGAGCAAATGAATAAACACTGAAGATCAATGTGTGTACAGAGAAAATGATGAATAGCAAAGACTAGTGTATAAGCTTGTGAATTCTTGTGCTTCGTTGTTCTCCTTGACTATCTCTGAATCTCTGTATATATAGTTGCTTCAGTTTTTGCCCGTTTGGGAAATCATTGTTTGAGGAGCGGGACTTTTGCAACTATTGAAAGACACGCGCATGTTTGAATATTCTGAATGCGGTAGGTGCGAACGTGTTTGTAATCATGTTGTCTGCCGTTGTTTGACTTTCTCCGTAACAACTAATTTCAAACGTTCATCCTCCTGCATCACACTTATAATACTCTCAAAATGATGTTAAGCAATGATAATAAGTAATGATGATATGAATAAATAACAATAAACCATATTCGGATTGAACGTTGTGAGACTTGGCATTTTTGATGATCTGGCAGAGCATCACTCGAGCATAGATGGCTCACTTGAGTGATCTTCCCATTTTCCTCTTTGTGCTTCAGTTATCGGGTTGTGCTTGCAAAGAATTTCAGGGAGACAGAATCCTTACTCGCGAGTGAAGTGGGGTCTCACTCGAGCACAATACCCCCTGCTCGAGTGATCTTGCATTTTCCACTGGAAGTGTCTTCTCGGGTCATCACTCACACACCATTTTGTCAAGAGTGAGATTTTGTGCTCACGGGTGATGTGGTCCCTCACTCGAGCACACACACTCCTGCTCGAGTGAGACGCATATTATATAGGAATATGCTCTCAATACCAACACTCGCATCAGAAACTCAGAGAGATAAATTTATCACTCGCAGGTGATGTGGGCCCTCACTCGAGCACACAGACTCCTGCTCGAGTGAGAAGAATATTCTCAAGTATTATACCTTTCAAACAAGCACTCGCATCAGATTTGGAGAGAGATAAAATTTTTACTCGCAAGTGCTGATGTGTCACTCAAGCATATGAGGTAGTGCTTGAGCACACTTGCACTTCTTTGCACTTCATGACTCTCGGCCAAGCACTCGCAATACATTGCTCGAGTACAGAATGCTCATGCTAGAGCATTGATGTCTCTGCTCGAGTGAATCAAGGAAGCATAATAATACTTACTCTCGGCCTAGCACTCACGGACCTTCACTCGCATGTGCTCGAGTGAGAATGGCTTCTCTGCTCGAGTGCAAACTCCAGTGCTCGAGTGAATCAATGAAAATAACAGTGGCATACATCTCGGGTGAACACTTTCTGGCTTTCACTCGCACCTGCTCGAGCACAGAAGGGATCTATGCTCGAGTGCAAAACTTATGCTTGAGCACTCCAGTTCAATTTTGCAGCAGATACCAGAAAACACTCCTATATGCATTTGGTAACTTTGTAAACTTTTCTTAATCTTATAAAAACATGATTTGCATACAATTGTCATTTTGTTATCATCAAAACTTGGGATCTAACAATTAGGGGGTGTCTCATGGATTCAAGCACATTAAATCTAATAGTTTCACCAGCAAATTCCAGAGTAAGGCTACCAGCATGCACATCTATCATAGCTCTAGCAATTTTAAGGAAAGGTCTACCTAGAATTAAAGATAAATGTCCTTTTTGCCTAAACCTACCATCATCCATATCAAGAACATAGAAGTCTGCAGGGAATATGAAATCTTTTACCTTGACCAAGATGTCCTCCAAGACGCCTTCTGGGACTGTGCAACGTCTATCAACAAGGGATGCAATGAGATTTGTGGGCTTAAGCTCTACACCCTTGAGTTGATTGAAGACTGATTTTGGCATAACGTTGATAGCTGCTTCCAAGTCTGCTAAGGCATCTGAGAAGTCAATGTCACCAAAAGTACAACGTATGAGAAAGCTACCAGGATCCTTGCACTTTAATGGCATTTGCATTTGATAAAGAGAGGAGACAACTGCTCCTAAGTCAACCTTGCCTTCATGCTTAAATTTTCTCTTTGTAGTACATAACTCCTTCAAGAATTTTGCATATTTAGGCACTTGTGCGACTAAGTCAACTAATGGAACATTGATCACCACTTTCTTGAAGATATCATAGACTTCATTAAACATCTCAGCTTCCTTCTTTCTCCTTTCAGCCTTAGCTACTGTATTAGGAAATGGCAGGGCTGGTTTGATCACTTGCTTTCCTTCCTCGTCCTTTTCTTGTTCTTCATGAGGTGCCACTTGTGTTTTTGATAAAGTGGACTGATCCTATGATGTGGAAGTGGAAGTAGAAGGAAGAGTGGAAGGAGAGTCATCAACAACTTCCTTGTCATTTGAAGTATTGGTGGTAACAGGATCTGCAGAAGGGATTATCTTTCCACGTCGAAGAGATATAGCATTAACTCCACCAATATTAGGATTTTGCTGAGGTCCAACATTCAGATTAGTTACCACTTGAGATGGAAGCTTTCCTGAACCTTGACTCTGTACATTATTGAGTGTATTAGAAAATTGACCCATTTGAGTATGAAAAGCTTGAAATTCCTGCATCTGTTGTGTTGTTGTTGCATTTGTTGTTGCTGTTGTTGCATCTGTTGTTGTTCCATTAGGATTTTCATCATAGCGTCCATCTTGCTTTCTAACCTTGAACCTTCATCTTGGACTGGCATTGATTGTCTAACTTGTTGAAACATCTTGCCACTAGAATTCCCACTTTGATTGAATTGTGCTTGCTGAGCTTGGCTATTTCCATATCGAAGATTTGGATGATCACGCCATCCAGGATTATATGTATTGGAGTAAGGATCATATTTTTGGCCACCTTGAGTCATAAGTTTAGAAGGGTATATTGCATTACAAGATTCAACTCCATCATTCATATAGGGGCAAGAGTCAGTACCATGAGTGGCTAGAGAGCAAATAGAGCAGAGTGGCCCTACTAGAGCAGAAGAATTAGCCTGTGGGGTAACAGAAGCAGATGGCCCCATAGGATTTGTCATATTAGAAGAATTTTGTATATGAAACATAACCATTTTTTCCATAGCAGATGCAAGTCTATTAATTTTGCTCTCTAGGCAAGACTTAGAATTAGAAAAAAGTCTTCCCACTTCATTAACTTTGACCTGTTGTCTAGTACCAAATTGTTGGCTATTTTCAGCTTTCCTTTCAATCAATTCCCAAGCATGATCCACAGTCAAGTGTATAAGTGCACCACCACCAGCTGAGTCTAATAAATCTCTCTCTAGAAGTAAGAGACCTTCATGGAAGTATTGGATCAGTAATGTATCCGGAATCTGATGGTGGGGACAGCTAGAACATAGCATTTTAAAACGCTCTAGATATTCATATAAGGATTCTCCAACCACTTGTCGACATCCACATATGTCCTTCCTGATAGATGAAGTGCGAGAAGCTGGGAAATACTTTTCCAAGAATAGTTTCTTCAATTGGTTCCATTAAGTAATGAATCCAGGAGGTAATCGAAGCAACCAATTTTTAGCAGATCCTTCTAAAGAGAATGGGAAGGCACGCATCTTAATCTGATCTTCAGTCACACCAACAAGTTTCATAGCAGTGCAAACCATATGAAACATCTTCAAGTGATTGTACGCTTCCTCACCTGAAAGGCCATTAAATTTTGGAAGTAAGTGAATTAATCCAGATTTCAATTCAAAATTTGCATTTATATCAGGATAATTCATACACCAATTTTGAAAATGCAAATCAGATGAAACCAATTCTCTAATAGTCATAGCAGGATCAACAATATTAGCATTTGCATTTGCATTTGCGTTTACAATTGCATTTGCATTTGCATTAACATTAACATTCCCATAAGCATTAACAACAATATTATTAGCATCCATATTGACTTTAGAATCAGAAGGATCAACAATGGGCTCAACAGAGGAACTATTGCCTACAAAAGTACTAGCTCTAGTCCTTCTTTATTGGTGAAGTGTCCTCTCAATCTCAGAATCAAATTCAAACAATTTTTTAGAAGAGGATCGGGTCATGCAATAAACAACTACCTAAGAAGTTGCCTAAAAACTCAAACTTAAAGCCTAACCGCTGCTCCCCAGCAACGGCGCCAAAATTGATGTGTGCTTCTGTCGCTAAAGCAATCAATTAAACTAGGTCCTAAATTATTATGTAGTTTAGGGTCAACCTAGGTCATTTTCCCAAGGAGCAAGCTATGGGTTTTCTTTAGGATTGATTTTTAAGTGACAAGAGATGCAATAGAATGGACCTAAACTAAAATGCAAGACTCTACTACCTAAATTCAAATGACTCTAAAATCTATATGAGAATGAAACTAACCTAAATGAATTGGAATGCAATCTTTGGGGGTTTTTTTTAATGAAAAATGAATTAAGATGCTAAGTAAAGAGAATAATCAAAAGCAAGACAATCAACAAGGGTTTAGTTCAATTATGATGATGAAGGGGACAACTTAGGATTCACATGGAATTAGCTTTCTTAGCCATTTAATTTATTAGGCCAGAGGGAGGTTCATGAAAAATTGAAATTAATAAACTTAATCACCTAATTAAGACATGGGAAACCCTTAAGCTCAATAACACCTAATCCACTAGAAAACTCGTAATGGAAGAAAGCGGTGGTTAATTAAATCAATTAAAAACCAATCACAATAATTTAAAATAATTTTAGAAATTATGTTCACAATTGGCTAATTAAACAATTCAACAATTAATCACCTTAATTAAACAATCAAGAGATCAAACCCAAATCGACAATTAAATTAATAATGAAAACTCAATTAATAATTTAATTGACAATCAAAGGTTTACAAACAAAAATCCCAATAATCAATTAAGAATAAATCAAATCCAAATTATCAATTCAATCTAAATAAAAAATAAGTCTACAATCTAAAACTAGATTTTTCTCAATTAATGCAACCCAAAATCATTTAAAACTAAACAATCTCAAGTCTTGAATCAAAAAGATAAAAGAAAGACACTTCCTTATTATTTTTAAATATAAGCTCCTAGGTTCGAGCTTTCTCCATGTTCCCCCAAATTACCTCCCAAAAGACTTAAGCTGCCATGAATTTACTCTCTCCTCCAAGCTTCGAACAGCATGACACGGCCATTCAAAATGCTTTGTGAAATATTAATTGATGATTGATTAATGCCGTAGGACTCGCGTGGAGAAACAATAGCAATTGATGAATCAATCTCTCCTAGTAGCGTCAGTGGCATCCAAGCAAGGAAATCTGAGAGGTATAGTTAACTCCTGTAATGAGATGCGCCGAATAGCACTGGAGTTTCCACCTGCGTATCTCTTCGGCCTTGTTTCAGCGTATGAGTGTGCGTCTCGGCCTCCTCCCCAGCGTTGGTCCGTGAGTCTCAGTGTCAGTCCGCGTCTCTGCTCTCGTAAATGCGTGATTTCTCCTCTGTGCTGTGGCGGCTAGGTTAGATAAAAGGGAGAAAGAGAGAGCTATGGGGTCAAAGTTTAGACTCATCAAAATTTACTTAACCCAATAATATTTAATTATCAGATTCTATTTCAGCTTCCAAGAAAAATTTTGCATCGTAGGATCTTCTAATATGCTTTTCCTTATACTGCAATAATCTAATAAAATCGTGATTTATCATATAATTAAAAATATTTTCCAATCATAATATAACAATTAAAATGTTATCAATTCAAGCCCAATAATATCATAATCCATTCAAATTTATATTATTTCCTAAAATTGGTTAATAATCCAAATATTATCTAATAAATCCAAATTAGCCTAAAATAATTCCCAAAATAAATGAATAAGGTGGGATAAAATATATAGAATTTAGGATTTATCAATAAACAAGAGTATATTTAGGGAAAAAAAACTTACATCTCTTATACATTTTCACTTATTTTCTCTCACTCATCATATTTATAAATAAGAGTATATTTAGGGGGAAAAAACTTACATCTCTTATATATTTATTATATTTAACTAATTTCAACTAAGAGTTCGTTGTGCTTGATTTGAATAATTATTACTTATAAGAGGGATCGGACGAGAAGGAACACTACACTATAAGATTAATTTGAGAAGGAAATACTGTTCATTTTTTCCTTACTTTTTCACAAGGTTCTGGCAAAGACAAGAAACAAAAATTCCAAACATATATGATAGGCAAAAAAACAAATAATAATAATAAATCAGTAAATAAATTATTGATATAAAATGTTCATGAACAAATTAGGATATTATTCAAAGGAATAAATATAAATAATTCATAACCAAAATTTTTTGCGCTCATATTTTGAAGGAGAACGACGATGAAGTTATATTGAAGGAATTCAACTTCAATGATTTTATTCACTGTGCACTTCAGAAATTATATACACAGTGTTTTGTGAGGTAGATCCTAATATCTAGGGATTACATATCAGAATCATCAAAAATACAAAATTCAAAAGATTCATAATAATATCTAATTAGATACTAAATCCTAAAATCTTGGTAACTACCAAGATTAAAATAGGTGCAAATTTGCCCCTAATTATGCGTGGGCTTCCAACACTCCCCCTCAAGTTGAATCATAGATACTGATCATGTCCAACTTGCTAACAAGAAATTCAAATCTGTCCTTTGTTAACCCCTTTGTTAGTATGTCTGCAGTCTGCTCTCTAGATGGAACATACTTGAGGCTGATAATTCCATTATCGATCTTTTCTCTTATGAAGTGCCGATCTATTTCAACACGTTTAGTTCTATCATGTTGTACTGGGTTGTGTGAAATGTTGATAGCTGCCATGTTGTCAGAGTAGACCTTGACTGGAGAGTTTACATTCATTTTTAATTCTTCAAGCACTCTCTTCACCCATATGCCTTCACAAATTCCTAATGCTATTGCTTGGAATTCTGCTTCTGCACTACTTCTTGCTACTACACTTTGCTTCTTACTTCTCCAAGTAACGAGGTTACCCCAGACGAAAGTACAATAACCTGAGGTTGATTTTCTATCATCTTGATCACCTGCCCTGTCTGCATCTATGAAAATTTCTACATTTCGTTAAGTAGATTTTTTAAATAAGAGTCCATGTCCGAGAGAGCCCTTCAAATATCTAAGTATTCGGTAGACTTCATTCAAATGGCTCTGTTTTGGATCATGAGAATGCTGGCTTACCACACTGACCACAAATGCTATATCAGGTCGAGTATGTGAGAGATATATTAGTTTCCTTACCATACGCTGATATCTTCCTATATCAACAGATTTTCCTAGCTCCTCATCATCCCTAATTTTGTCAGCTCGGATGGGAACAACACTTGGTTTACAGCCTAACATACCATTTTCCTTTAAAAGATCTAGAATATACTTTCTTTGGGAGATGTAAATGCCTGTTTTTGATCTGGCTACCTCCATTCCCATAAAGTATTTCATTTCTCCAAGGTCCTTAATATGAAATTCCTGGTTTAGAGCTAGTTTAATCTGGGCAATTGCTTTTTCATCATCTCCGGTCAAGACAATATCGTCTACATATACTGCTAGAACAACCACCTTATGATTTGTATGTTTGAAGAATAGGGCATGATTACTTTGCCCTTGCATGTATCCTTGTTTCTTCAATACCTGTGTAAATCTTTCAAACCAAGCTCGGGGGGATTGTTTGAGACCATAGAGTGATGTTTTGAGTTTGCATACCTGAGTTGCTTTCTTCCCAGGGAATCTTGGAGGAGGTTTCATGTACACTTCCTCTCTTAGTTCTCCATCAGGAACGCATTCTTCACATCGAGTTGGTGTAAGCGCCAATCCAGGTTTGAAGCCAATGATAACAAAACCCTAATTGTATTCAACTTTGCCACAGGGGCAAAGGTTTCGGTATAGTCCATTCCATAAATTTGAGAGAAGCCTTTTGCTACAAGTCGTGCCTTATACTTGTTAAGGTTTCCATCGGCCTTGTATTTGGGGTTAAATACCCACTTGCAGCCAACTGGTTTCTTTCCTTCGGGTAGGTCTACAAATTCCCAAGTGTCATTCTTCTCTAGTGCCTCCATCTCAGCCAAGACAGCATGTCTCCATTCAGGACTATCTAGTGCTTTATATATGTTGTTAGGTATTCTTACAGCATCAAGTTGAGTTATAAAGGCATGATATTTGGATGAGAGAGCTTGGTATGAGACAAATTTCTCTATAGGGTGTTTTGTACAGGCTCGAGGTTGTTTTCTTACAGCAATTGGCAAATCTAGATCATCAACCATATCATTTTCTTAATCATGTTCAACTTCCGGACCTACCACTGGTTCCGACTCAGGCCGTGTGCTATAAACCTGAGGGTGATCACCTGGTTTTGGTAGCCTTCGTGTATAAGTTTGCTTCCACTTATTGTTTTCCTTGTCTCCCCTAGGACTAGGTGCAATTTGTGTTACAAGTTCCTCATATGTCATAAGGTTGGGAATGTGTAGTGTAGTATCTTGGAATTGAGGTTCAGGTGTGGACTCTGATGTAAGGTCAGGTGTGATGGTACTATTCTCAGGGTGAAATTCACTCCAATTCTCCCCCTGAATTAAGGACAGAGAATAGAAGGGAACACTTTCATGAAAGGTAATATCACGAGAGACAAGAACACATTTAGTAGTAGGATCATAGCATTTGTAGCCTTTTTGGGAAGCAGAGTATCCTAAGAAGATACAGAGGACAGCTTGAGGGTCAAGTTTGCCGTATGGTGAAGATGGACAAAGGCCGTGCAGCCAAAGACTCTAAATGGAAGGGTATTTTCAAGGTAGGGGAGATGATAATGTTGATGAAGGACTTGTAATGGGGTTTGAAAGGAGAGGGGTTTGCTAGGCATGCGATTAATAAGGAAGATAGTAGTAAGAATGGCATCACCCCAATAGAATTTAGGGATAGAGGAACTAAGCATAAGAGCCCTCGCGGTATTGAGGATATAATGATTTTTCTCTCAGCAATACCATTCTGTTGGGGGTATATGGGCAGCTAGTTTTGTGAAGAATCCCATTATCTTTAAGGAAATTGGAAAGGGATGTGGTGAAGTACTCAGTGCCATTATCCGAGTGAAGAACCCGAATTTTCATTTGAAATTGGGTGTAGATCATGTTGTAGAAATTAATGAAGGTTTGGGCAACCTCTGATTTTTCCTTCAAAAGAAAAAGCCAACTCACACGAGTGTGGTCATCAATGAACGTGATGAACCATTTAGAGTTAGTGCGATTAGGGACACGGGATGGACCCCACACATCACTATGTATGGTGGTAAAGGGCTGGGAAGCACGATATGGGGTACTTGAAAAAGAAGTCCGATGATGTTTGGCAAGTTCACATGTATCACAAAAAAATTGGGAAAAATCTTTATTTGCACAAATTGAAGGAAATAGTTTTGACATGTAATCAGGATTAGGATGGCCTAATCTCTTGTGCCATAACTCTAAATTACTAGTCCTAGAAAGAGACACGTTATTGCAAGAACTACTACTACGAAGACTACATTCATCCAGGTAATAAATCCCATCATGTTCATTTGCAATGCCAATCGTCATCCCTGTGAATAGGTCATGGAAAACACAATGAGTAGTAAAAAAGTCAGCATGGCATCTTGCATCATGGGCTAACTGATGAACAGATAATAAATTGCATTTTAATTTGGGAACATGCAACACGTTATGAAGGACTAGGGTAGGAGAGACTTGAACACTCCCAAAGCCAGCAATAGTGGAATCAGACGCATCAGCAATAGTAACCGACATGTGTGGTGGTTGGAGTATAGTTCATAAATAGAGAGGCATTATCAGACATATGATCAGAGCCGCCGGAGTCGACAATCCAACAATTTCCAGTACTTATGCTTTTGATAGTAGATAAAGCCTTAAAGAAGTTACCTCGTTTGACTACCGAAGTAGTGGGTTGTCGCGGAGAAGGTTGCAATGTAGATAATAGTTCAATAATTTTATCAAACTTATCACCTTGTGGGATTAAAGGAGAAGGACCAGAATAATCCTCGTTGGATGTTTCAGTAATGTAGTCGCGGCCCCGATGTTTTTTCGGCTTTCAATCGGGTGGTTTACCATGAATATCCCAACAAGTGTCTTTGGTGTGACCCACCTTTTTGCAATGATCACAAGTTGGGCGATTCTTGGGAGCACGAGATTCAGTAAAGCGGGCAGCAAGCGCAGATGATTCTAGAAGAGAAGTGGGACATATGTTTGGAGATCCCAAGGCACCCTTAAGCATGACCCTTTTTCTGGATTCTTCATTCCTGAGTGTTGCAAATGCTTCTCTGACACTCGGGAGAGGGACCTGGCTTAGAATTCTACCACAAATGTCATCAAATGACTTATCTAGATCAGCAAGGAGTTCAAACAGCCGTGGTTTTTCTACTTGTTTGGCATGATGTGCAGCATGAGAGGTGCAACAGGGAGCATCTTCACTAATGAGATCGAGTTCTTGCCAAAGGGTGCTTTTAGCAAGATAATAATCACCCAAAGACAAAGTTCCTTGTTTGAGATCCTAGACTTTGGCTTGAAGATAAAAAATATATGCAGAATTACCTCCATCGCTGTAGGCTTCACGGATGGCATCCCACATCTCACAGGCTGTAGACATGAACATGAAGTATCGCTTAATAGAGGCACTCATCGAGTTGACAAGCCAAGAACAGACCAGGGCGTTATCGACTTGCCATTTCTCGATAGCCTTCTTATCGGAGGAAGAAGGAGTTAGTGTGCGACCGGTGACATGCTCGAGCCTCCCACGGCCTTTAAGGGCGAAACTGACAGACTGGGCCCACTCCCGATAGTTGTTGCCTGTGAGCTTATCCGGGATAATGGTGACGGCCGACCCTTCAATGTTGGAGGTCGCTATATGGGACGCGCTGGTGACGGAGGAATCCCTTGTTGCCATCGAGGCTGAGTGAGACGAAGATGGGAGAGGACTCGACCCCTGCTCCTCCTTGACTGATCCGAACATCATCGCCGTCGCCGCTGCTCTGATACCATGAAGGAGAACGATGATGAAGTTATATTGAAGGAATTCAACTTCGATGATTTTATTCACTGTGCACTTCAGAAATTATATACACAGTGTTTTGTGAGGTAGATCCTAATATCTAGGGATTACATATCAGAATCATCAAAAATACAAAATTCAAAAGATTCATAATAATATCTAATTAGATACTAAATCCTAAAATCTTGGTAACTAGCAAGATTAAAATAGGTGCAAATCTGCCCCTAATTATGCGTGGGCTTCCAACATATTTGTCTCACAAATAAGACAAACATTATTAATTTTGACTTTCTTGAGGGTACATGCAGAACACTATCTATTCTTCTGCCAAATGATCCTATTGCTGGAGTTTGAGCACTGGGAATGCAATTACATCTCGGATACTAGCAGAATTTGTCAGAAGCATCACAAGCCTATCAATTCCAAGTCCCTGAAACAATGTATTTATTCATTAATAGTAGCTCATGAAAACAAAAAGTTCAATAAGTTAATAAAAGGAACTAAAAGGCAGCAAGCAAGTTCAGCTAAAGCTGTGTGTCTTGATAAAAAATTATTCACCCAAAAGAAAAAACAGAGAGAGAGAGAGAGAGATCGATCATGCATATGCACAGGGGATCATCATGATACTCGAGCATAAACTTGCTACAGGATTTTCAAAGACAAATATATAGGATTTACTTTCATAGGTCTTGTCAATTTGTTATAAGAGAGAATAACTAGGCCTGAACTGGAAACCCACCCCATAAGGCATTAAACATGAAAAAAAGCATGACAGTGCAGTAAATGCTAATCATAATTGCGACTTTGTCCAATAATCAAACTTGATATGAACACATGAATGGCTACAAAATTAGCACCTTTAATTGGTTTGTTGCGAGGGGTTAGAATAAAAAACATTCTGACAAAGAATTTCTACAGAAAACCCCTGTTTTTGTTACTTCCAAATTATTTCAAACTATATAAGAACAGGGAAACAGATGATGATTACCATTCCAGAAGCTGGAGGCATTCCATATTCCAGAGCTGTTAAAAAGTCATCATCAAGAGTGACATCATATGAGTCATTCTCATTTTGCACCCCTTCCTTCTTATCCCCATCTGCTGAAATAGTTGCCTCTCTCTTCTTTTCATGCTCTCTAATTTGATACTCGAATCGTCGTCTCTTCCAAGTGAGAATAACAACCATTTTATAAGAAAAATCAAACCAGTCCCAACCAACTGAGAACAATAATAAATGTAAAATTGTCCACAAATAATCACCCTGAAATTCATTTACCATCCAGATATATTGCCATGAAAATAAGATAGAATCCTCAAAAAAAATATCTTCACAATCTAATATACCACCAACTTTCAGCTCACTTGAGCGCTGAAATGTCACAGATTTAATATATGAAGCTTGATTTTGTCTATAACATCATCATAACGGTTTAAGGTGTAATTAATACAATGATCAAAGCTAATTAGTTGGGAATTGCTTATCAAGTTTTATGAGAAATTTTCTCACTACATTCCAAAAATGGTTGTGGATAGAGCACAATGGCACCGTGCAATCCATGTAACCAATTCCATTTAGTGGTATAAAACTTGTTGTATATTTAGTTCCAACTAATTCCCATGTTTCAATGTTTGGATAGCATTGTATCGACTAAAGGACTACAGGTTTTAAAAACATATCTACAATCTTAAGTGTCTAATTGGGGGATGTGTTTGTGTTAGACAAAAGAAAACAAAAGGTTTTGTCCGTTATGAAGGCATCAAAAGACAAATACATAAAGCATTGTGCTAATTTGAAGACATTATTGCTGCACCCGTTGGCCATAGTTGGAATATGCCTTTAGAATATAGATCAGTTATCCAAAGTTTAATAGTCATTTGAGTTCTCAGGCAGAATGCAACCCAATCATATAAGCAGCTGTTTCAGTGTTATTTGGCTTCCAGTTCACTTGTCTCTATCTTGAGTTTGTCCCTTTTTGCTCTCCTCTTATTCTGATTTTGTTCACTGCAGAATGACTGTCTCTATTGAAGTTTCAGAGATTTCACTTGTGATGCATTCTGATATATGTTGCTTCAATCTCAGTTCTGTTTGACTGCTTGAAGGATTATGTTTGACAAGTTGATATATGATCTGGAGAAGTTAACTTATGATTCAGTTCACTGAAGTTCTCCAAGTGTAGTGATCCTTAGAATTTATTTGTTGCCAAGGGGAGCTATGAGCCATTAATTGTGCATAAATAATCAATTATGTATGCAAGTTGTCGGTTGAAGACTTGATGTTACTGTTCTTCCTTAGTTCTCGTTATCATCATAATAGCTACCCATTTTACAAGCTGAGGTTTTTGGAATTCAGTATCATCAAATTTTATTTGCAAAACTTCTAATAATTTCTAAAAAGCTTGATTTTGAGAGGCAGATCCAACATTCAGAATTTTTCTATCATGTGGTTCTAAACAAATAAGCCATTGAACATTCAACAATATGGAAGCTTGAAAGCCTCAAATCCATATCTCTTGATTCTGGAGAAAAATATCATATAAATTTTCTTACCTGATCTATAGGATCAGTTAATTCAGAGAATGCATTGCCCAGCTCACGACCACAGATGAAAAGTTCAAATCTCTCCGTCAAACCTGTGAATCTAATGGGAAAACAAGCTGTATAATAAAAGATATTGTCCAAAAGCAGTAGGACGATCAGAGCTAATTAGTTAGAATTGCCTATCAAATTTTACAAGAAATTTTCTCACTGCATTCTGAAAATTGAGAAGCAAAATATATATTGAACTCATTCTTAAATATTAGTGTCATGAAATGGGATATATAGGTCCTTTCTATCCCTTTTTTAATTACTTTTGGTGTTTGTCCTTCATTATAATTATACTCCCTCCGTTCCCTTTTATAAGAGCCAATACAGATCCTAATAAACTAATAGTACTTGGCGGGAAATACCAATATGACAATATCAGCAGATGGTTAAGATATCAATACCTTCGGTGGGGCTTAGCCAGAGGTGATATTTCAATTGGGTAGTCTAACACAAATGTAGGTTGGATAAGTTTTGGTTCTACTACAATCTCAAAAACCTGAATAAACAAGACCAACAAACTGCTTAGTCTATACAAGTGAATCTGAAAATATAAGAACTTTTCAAAGCACAGCCAAAAGGAAGTTGAATGTATTAATAAAGAATAATCAACTTGGAAAAAAAACAAGTGATTAGTTGCAAACAAAACCAAGTATATGAAATAAAGAGGACTAAAAATTCCTTCAACAACATGAGATAAAGAAACCAATCAACCTCATTAAGTAGGTGGCCAAGTGATTGACATGCTTCGATGGAAGCTTTATCTTTGTTATCAAGGTTATTGCCAAGGGTGCGCAGGGTAACTTTCTTTGCAACATCGAGATCACTTCCGAACTCATTGAAATCAATTCCAGAAGTTTCTTTTACAAGGTTGTGCATTGTATCCCTTCTCCAGGGCCGCTCCAAACATATTTCATTCCCCTGCATAAGTGCATTTATCCTTCTTCAGCGGATTTGTTGTATTGGAAGAAAATTGGAGTAATTGAAGAATGTCATGGCTCATGAATTACTAGTGTAACAATATTATAAAATAAGAAGTAATAAAATACTATAATGTCATCATAACCTCATCTAATTAGTTACCACAAGAGTGGTACAAAGAAACATATAACTACTCTGTTGAGAAGTTCAAATCTAACTTCCAGTCCCAAGATAGTACATTGGTAATAAAACTTGAAAATATTAAAAGCCCAGATTGTCTTTAAAATTACCTTTATTCCCTAAGCAACTACATGAGAAAAGGGGATATTTGGATAGACCATTACTTTCAGTTAAAGATTTGAAATAACTTGCATATGGCATCATGAGATTGACCATATACAAAATCTACCTGGTAATCTACAGTAAGTTTCCCATTAACTGCAAGAGCACACCGAGTGATAATCTCCTCTGCCAAATTCATCATGCTTTGATAGTCTGAATATGCCTCATACATCTAAATTTGATAAATATTAATAAATCAGAATGTCGTTAAGATATAATTAGAAATACATTAATTACAACCAGTATGCATGTTCATACCAAGCACCGCCCCTAACCTGATTGATATAAAGTTCTTAAGGTAATCTATAACATAAGAAAAGAAAATGAATAGGTGCCTGAAGATGCAACCCCATTGCTGCATGTTCAAAAAGTTACCTCAATAGTTGTAAATTCAGGATTATGACGAGTAGAAATTCCTTCATTTCTAAATATCCGGCCAATCTCGTATACTTTTTCAATCCCTCCCACCTGTCAAGAAAAAACACATCACAGTGGTTAGCTACTTTAAATTCAAAGCCCCAGGAAGCCTTTTCCATGCAATCTTTGAAATATATGCTTTTCCAATAAATATGTCCCTCAGAATGCTGCCATGTCCATAAAAATTCGAGACCAAGAATAGCAATTTAATATCTTTTGGCAGCAAATTTGTTGATAATACTAAATTTATCTCCTTTCTTCTTCTATTGTTCAACATAGTAGTTGCACTGTATCTTCAAAATATCAGGTGCAAAGAAGATGATTATTTAATATTCCACTCCCCTAACAATAAAAAGAGCATTTTCTGTAAACACATTTTTGTTAGACACTTTAAATAAAAGAAAAGCAGAACCTCAAAGATGACATATTTATTGGAATTCATTATACAGTCAGTTCACTTTACAAAAAGTCTCACCATCATTCTCTTTAAATGCAGTTCAGTTGCAATCCTTAGATACAAGTCCCTGTGAAGAGAATTATGATATGTAATGAATGGTCTGGCTTCGGCGCCACCTGCTGCAACCTGGACGATAAAATTAATCAAAACAGGGCTGACACAAACAAATTCCAATAATGATGGCATTTAAAAAGTATTGTTGAAAAAAGCAAAATTTTAAATTAAAATAAGGTTGTGAAGCATGCAAGTGAATACAGAGAACAGAAGGCCAACGGAGTGCCAAAATACAAGCATAAATAATGGCTCATAGAGCCTTAATTTCATTGATACAAATGAAATGGGAAGATTACAGAATATATATAGATAAAACAGAGTGACAGAGATGCAGTAATTGACAGAGGAAATAGACAGAGAGATTGAAGAAGAAATAGATGGAGAGAGAAGTCAGAAAACTCATGCTAATGACCGATTTACTCTGACTTTTAACACTCCCCCTCAAACTGAAGAGTATATGTTAATCATTCCCAGCTTGCACCGAAATCCTTCAAATTTAGTTCTGCTTGGTGGTTTTGTCATAACATCTGCAATTTGGTCTTCAGATCTGATGTAGGATAGATTCATGATACCTGCTTCAATCTTTTATTTAATGAAGTGTCTGTCTATCTCAACATGTTTCGTCCTATCATAATAAACTGGCTTCTTGACCATTTCAATGCTGGAGTTGTTGTCACACCAAACTTGTATTGGTCCCTCATGTGGAATCCCCAACTCCTTCAGTAATCTGATGACCCAAATTCCTTCACGTACTCCATTGTTAACAGCTCTCAGTTCAGCTTCTGCACTACTTGTCGACACCACAGTCTGTTTCTTACTTCTCCATGTAACTAGATTTCCCCACACATATGTGCAGTACCCTGAGACTGACCTTCTAGTCTCCCTGTCTTTTGCATGGTCTGAATCAGTGTAGATTTCAATATTTCTGATAGTGCCTCTCTTAAAGAAGATACCTCTTCCAGGATTAAACTTCAAATAGCTTAGGATTCGGTACACAAACGCCATGTGTTCTTCTTGTGGCTGGTGCATGAATTGACTTGCTATTCCGATTGCATATCTAATATCTGGACGTGTGTGGGTTAAGTACATGAGTTTCCCGACAAGTCTTTTGTACCGTTCTGGGTTGACTGGGACACCATTTGGCTTGATTTCCAAGTGACAACCTTCTTCCATTGGTGTTCCTTCAGGTTGTGCCCCTAACATTCTTGTTTCATGAAACAAATCTAAGGTATACTTCCACTAGGATACATTGATACCCTTCTTGGTTCTTGCTACCTCCATGCCCAAGAAATACCTCATTTGTCCGAGATCTTTGACTTGAAATTCAGTTGACAAGTCCTGTTTCAGTTGAGCAATGGATTCTTCATCATTTCCTGTAATGACCATGTCATCAACATAGACGAGCAAGATGGTGACTTTACCATTGACACGTTTGATAAACAATGTATCATCTACTTGTCCCTGAGTATACCCAAGCCTTTTCATTGTTTTGGTGAATTTACCAAACCATGCCCTAGGAGATTGCTTAAGTCCATATAATGACTTGTTAAATCTACACACAGAGTTATTAGGAGCTAGAATTCCATTTGGAATCTCCATGTATTCCAAGTTTCTATTCAAGAAGGCATTCTTCACGTCTAGTTGGTGCAGCAACCAATCTAGGTAGGCTACGATTGATAGTAGCACTTGGATGGTATTAAGCTTGGCTACTGAACCAAAGGTTTCCTGATAATCAACTCCATATGTCTGGGTATATCCTTTTGCAACAAGTCTTGCTTTATATTTGTTGATATTACCATCAGGGTTGAATTTTGGATTGAAGATCCACCTGCATCCTACTGGTTTCTTTCCTTTAGGAAGAGTTGCAATCTCCCACGTTTTATTTTCCTTGAGTGCCCTCAACTCTTCTTCTGCAGCTTGTTTCCAATTCGAATAAGCCATAGCTTGTTGAAATGTGTTTGGGATTTTATCTAGGCATTATTTACAACAAAGCTTAGCATTTTCACAGACAAGTTACCGTATGAGACAAAACGTTGAATTGGATGCTAAGTACAAGATCTTACCCCTTTTCTTAATGCACTAGGCCAACCTAGTTCTTCAGGATTTAATCCCGGATTGGAGTCATGGTCATTCCGTTAAATGGGATAGTTCTACTAGTATTTGATTTATCTAGAACTTATAGTTTGGACTCTTCCTCTCGTTCTGGTTCGGTATCCATCCTTGAATTGATCTCAACATTTGTTTCCAGTTCATTAGGTGTGGGTTCAGGTTGAGGTGGAGGATGTTCAGATTCAAGATTAGATTGGGTAGGACTAGGTTGGCTTGTGGGAGCAAATGAGTCAATGGTGGCTATAAGGGTGGGTTGTGGTGGTGACAGTGATAATGTGTGTGGTAAGTGTTTGGAGTTAGATTCTTCCAGAATTAGCCATTCACTGTCGTTAGACTCCCCTTGAATGGATAATTTGGGATAATATACTTCTTCTGAGAAAACGGTATCCCGAGGATGCTTCTTAGAAGTAGAGCAATAGCATTTGTACCCTTTTCGAGAAGAGGAGTAGCCAAGAAATATACATTTGTTAGCTCAAGCAGCAAATTCGTTGCCATTATTTTTGTGAACAAAGACAACACAACCAAACACCTTTGGAGGTAATGAATTTATTAGTGGGCAATTTTGAAAGTGTTCAAGAAGTTTTTGGATAGGAGTGTCGTAATTGAGAACTTTAGATGGCATGCAGTTAATGAGATAAGCTGCAGTGAGAACGGCATCACCCCAGAAGATGCTAGGAACATTTTGTTCTATTAGAAAGGTTCATGTTACTTCCAACAGGTGATGGTTCTTTCGTTCGGCCACTCTATTTTGTTGAGGGTTGTAAGGACAGGAAGTTTGTGATGAATTCCATACTGAACAAGAAATTTTCTAAAGGTGTTGCTCATGTATTCCTTAGCATTATCACTTCGTAGTACCTTAATAGAAGCCTTGAATTGGGTTCGCACAAAGGTATAGAAGTTTTGAAATACTTTGGCTACTTCGGATTTGTCTTTCATTAAATAAACCCATGTGGTTCTAGTGTGATCGTCTATGAAAGTAATGAACCATCTAGTATTAATGAGGGTTTATATTCGTGCAGGACCCCAAATGTCACTATGGATTAATGTGAATGGTGAGGAGGGCGTATAGGGCAATTTGGGATATGAAGATCGAGTTTGCTTTGCAAGTTGGCAAGTTTCATAATGAAAAGGAATGGAATTTTTGTTGAATAAACTTGGAAATACATGCTTCATGTAATCAAAACTAGGATGACCTGAGCGACAGTGCCACAAGTGTACATCATGATTTTGAAAGTTGGAACTAACCAGTTCCTTTCTTGCCTTCCTTGCATTGTTAGTTGTCAAGTTCAGTCCTTCAAGGTAGAACAGTCCATCCCATTCTCGAGAAGTCCCAATCGTCCTCCTCGATTTTAAATCCTGAAAAACACAAAGATCATCATAAAAAATTACTCGGCATATTCGACCTCTAGTTAACTCGCTCGCAAATATTAGATTACAAGTGAGTGCAGGCACAAATAGAACATTGTGAAGTTCCAAGTGATCAGATAAAGTGACCGTGCCAATTCCCTCAACCCTTGTGTATATACCATTAGCTACTTTTACTTTAAGATGTTCATGACAGAATTTGAAGTTGTGGAATAAATTTCTGCTACCGGTCATGTGATCTTAGCTCCAGAGTCAACAATCCAAGTATCTTCACTAGTCATCACTGCATTGAGGGCTATAACAGAATTACCTGGTTATATTAGATTCACACTAGGAACAGAGTTTGACATATTCTGCTTGTCAAGTATATGGCGAAGCATTTGTAATTCTTCCCGACTATCGGAGAATTCTGGTGCCACCACTGTGCCGCTGGCATATTGGCTTAGATCCATGTCTAGGAAGCTTTCAGGAGGAGAAGGGCTAATAGTAGTCTGCTTGGCTTCACATTTCTTTCCTCACTTCATGACCTTGGCTTTTACTTTACTAGCTTCTTGCTTGCTTGGTTTCCAAACACTTAGGTATGAATTTACAAGCACCCATGGTAGAAGAAGAGCTGTATACATCTTTATCAAAGGATTGAGTCTCATCGGACATGAGTGCCATTGGACTAGTTCCAATCGTAGTTGGATTTTTAGGGAGGGCCAAAAATATAAGGAAATTCGGAGTAATCCATTTTCTGGAAACAAAATTGGTCGTTGGAAAGCACCGTCGGAGGTGGCGCGTGGGCTCACGCGCCAGTGACTGTGACGGCGCGTGGGGCTCATGTGCCGATTAGATGCCTATCGCTCTTTCGGGATTCGCCAATCGGCGCTGTCCGATCCTTTCTGAGGTGGCGGTGTGCTTCCACTCGCCGACGTTGTGGAGATCGGGGAGGTTCGGTCGATCCCCTATTTTCTTTTTTTCTCATTGTTTTCTCTCTCTCCTCGCCATATCTCAAGGCCACTGCCACTTGCTCCAGCCGCGGATCATCCCTAGAGTCGCTTCAATACCATAATGGCTCATAGAGCCTTAATTTCATTGATACAAACGAAATGGGAAGATTACAGAATAAATATAGATAAAACAGAGTGACAGAGACGCAGTAATTGACGAAGGAAATAGACAAAGAGATTGAAGGAGAAATAGATGGGGAGAAAAGTCAGAAAACTCATGCTAATCACCGATTTACTCTTTGACTTTTAACAATAAAAAAAATGACAGAACGGTGGCCATACATGTTAGCAATTAGTCATTGAGATTATTACAATGATTGTTAGCAATTAAAATACCACCTTTTGAACTGTGGGCTTTGTGCTTTGTGTGTGTGAGAGAGAGAGAATACACACTATGCAGTTCTCCCTACAGGCTAACATTATGGATTCTTGGCACTAAAGGGCACTAAGTGCTGTTAATAACTATTATTTTAAAAGAAAACGTATTATGTAAATTATACCAGGAAGAGGAAGATCAAACAATTACATGATGCATGTTTAGGACACCAACAAGTATCAATAAAAAACTTATGCACTTTGCATTGTTTCAGAAACAATCGTCTACTGAGGTAAACTAAAATCAAATAAAAGAATCCACATAAACATGAAGGAACGTTTATATAACAAACCTGTAAAACTGGAGTTTCAACTTCAACAAACCCTAAGGACTCCACTGTTGTCCGTATCTCTGATACAATCTTAAAAAAGGCAAAGAATTATATTAATTTAAGCATAGAGCTTACTAGCTCATGCACAGAGTGAAAATCAATAATCAGTTGAAAATCAACTATTAATATCTTATTTAATTCCTTCACCCCTGATGGCAATCAAAATTAAGAATGCAAAAAAAATAAAAATAAAAATCTACTTGCAGGATAATAATATTGAAGTTGCAGGAGTGTTATTGGATTTTTCATCCTACCCGTTCTGAAGTCCCCCAGTGTTCTATTGTTTAGAGTGGGTACATACTGCCAAAACATTCAATAAGTGCCTGGCTAATTTTCTATGGCGAATTAGCTACTACAGATTGTCCTCAACATTTTAAGTTAAAGCAACATGACCTCTGCAAGTTTTGTCAAGCTTATCCAAAAACATTCGGTCATCTATTTCTTAGGTATTCTATACCTGCTAAAATCTTAAAAAAAACAATGGTTTATGATATTGGTTCTTCAAGATTATCCACGTTACATGTTTTTGTGCAAACTAGAAGAAAAGGCTGTTGTATAAACTTATGATGGCTATGTTTTGTGCTGCGATTAATGCTTTTTGACAAGTGAAAATGATGGGGCCACGGTACCACTGGCCCATGTTTATAATAGAAGGCAAGCCCATGGACACAAGAAGCCCAATTATGCCAGCTCAGAGAATGGGGGGGCAGAGACGGTTATCTAGGGTACTGTGCCAAAAGGAAGGATTATGGATTAACACTGTGGTGGCTGGGGAGAGTCCTGACCTCTCGAACGTTAGGAGGTTGGTTCAGTCTTTCTTTTGTTTGTCTCTTTGTTACCATTTTTGCTGGCTGTTTTCATCTCATTTTCTCTTGTATCAGTTCTGGTTATCTACATTATCAGTTTTCCCTTTGCTTTACTCATAGAAAGGGGGTGTAGTTAGCCATTTTATTAAGCAATCGATTGAATATTATCCGGTGCCATCAACTTGGTATCAGAGCGGGTCGATCCTGTGAATGGTGGGTACAAGAATGGAAGCTCGGTTAGAGAGTGTGGAGAAGACGTTGCAAGAGATCCCAGAGCTTCGGCATGCCATTGTCGAGTTACAGCGAGCGAGTGTGGGAGCTGGAGAGGAAAGAACCACTATGCTCAGGACCATACAACAGCTGCAAGAGCGTTCCGAGGCTATCATGGCCTTGCTTCAGGAGCAGCTGCCTGGCGGGCCGAACCTTGTTCAACCGAATGGCCAACCACGTTGACCACCAGAAGAAGGCGATGGATATCATGAAGCTGGTGCAGGTGGAACTGGTGGTGAACATGACGGGCAGAAGTATCGGCGGTTAGAAATGCCCATATTTGATGGCCAGGATCCCATCAGGTGGACCTTCCGGATGGAAAGGTATTTCTCCGTCAATGGAATCACCGAGATGGAGAAGATGGATGCTGCGATAGTGGGTCTGGAAGGGAGAGCCCTCAACTGGTACCAATGGGCCGAGACTAGAGCTCCCATGGCTAATTGGGCCGAATTCAAAAAAGGGGTGGTCAGGTGTTTTCACGATTCTCACACAGGAGATAATTATGAGCGATTAGCGAGTTTGAAACAAGGCAGCGGGTCGGTATCCGATTACCGCGAGAGATTTGAGATGTTGTCGGCTACTGTGGATGAGGTGTCTGATGTGACTCTGAAGGGAATGTTTTTGAATGGGCTGCAAGAGGAAATCAAGGCAAATGTGCGATTATTGAAACCCGACACACTTCACGATCTGATGGACGCCGCCTCTGAAATCGAAGGGCGGAACTGGACGCTCGATCGAGCGCGACGTAGGCGGGATGTACCGAGACTGAAGAAGGATAATTCATCGAAGTGGGCCCTATCCATTCCCCAATATTCGCGATCATCTTTTTCTTCGGATGGCCCAAAGAGTCCGACGATAACCAGTCCCAACCGCGGAAGCAATAGCATTAACCTGAAGCAGAATTAAATCGAAGAAGGGAGCTGGGACTGTGCTTTAAGTGTGACAAAAATACAGTCCTAACCATCGATGCAAGGCTAAGCGTTTACAACTACTGATAGTGGAAGATGAGAGAGAGGAGGAGATTGGAGAAGAGGACTTTGAAGCACTCGCAGAAGATGAGGGCGAGAAGTCGTATGCCAACATGGAGCTATCCCAGGCCACTATACAAGGGATATCGAATTATAAAACTATGAAGTTGGTGGGGACGATATGTGGTAGGGTGGTAGTGGTGTTGATCGATAGTGGGGCTACCCATAATTTCATTTCCCAGGCTGTGGCTGAGGAGCTAGGAGTGGAGGTTCAGCCAACCCAAGATTATTCAGTGTCAGTGGGAGATGGCTGATTGGTGACTGCTAGTGGAAAGTGTCGAGATCTTAAGCTCTGTATACAAGGACTAACAGTGGTGTAAACTTTCTATCTCTTTCCCCTGGCCAATGTCGATTTGGTCTTGGGAATGGCTTGGCTCCAGTCCCTGGGCGAAATTCGAGTTAATTGGGGACAACTTTACATGAAAGTAAAGGTTGAGAGGAATTGGGTGCGATTTAATGGGGATCCCAATCTTACACGAACACAAGTCTCATTTAGAGCTATTAAGAAGGCTATGAAGAGCAGTTCTGAGCGATACTTGTTGGAAATCAGTGCAGTCGAATTGCGAACAAGGCCAAAAACTGATTCTGTTCCTGGTTGTGCGCCAGAAATTCAAGAGTTGCTGAGCTAATTCAACGCTGGAGGAGAAGGACTGCTGGGGTTGCCTCCACGGAGGTCTAAGGATCATGCCATAGTACTTAAGGAAGGAGCATCACCACCTAATCTAAGACCGTACAGGTATTCCTTCGTTCACAAAGCTGAGAATGAGAAACTTGTTAAAGAAATGCTGGCTGCAGGGATCATTCAGCCCAGTAGCAGCCCTTTCTCAAGCCAGGTCCTCTTAGTAAAGACAAAAGATGGAAGTTGGAGATTTTGTGTGGATTTCCGGGACTTGAATAAAGTCACAGTGCCGGACAAATACCCTATTCCTGCAATTGATGAACTCTTAGATGAGTTGGGAGGAGCCACGATTTTTTCCAAGCTGGACCTCAAATCTGGGTACCACCAGATTCGAATTCGGGAAGGAGACGAACACAAAACTGCCTTTCGCACACATGACGGACACTACGAATTTCTGGTTATGCCTTTCGGCCTTACAAATGCTCCCTCTACTTTTCAGTCCTTAATGAATGATGTGTTTCGAGATTATTTGAGGAAATTTGTTTTGGTGTTTTTCGATGACATTTTAGTTTATAGCTGTAAGCAAATGAGCTTCTATATTTACACACACATTGATAAGAGGATTACAAGATATTTATATACAAAACAGAGGTAGAAGGGAAGTGATTAACGGAAGCAAATCAGAAGAAAAGTCAACAAAACCAACTACCGACTAGCTTCTTCAACTATATCATGCTATTGTATAATTCTATGTTCATAACACTCCCCCTCAAGTTGGAGCGTAGATGTTAATTAAACCCAACTTGTTACAAAGATAGTCAACACGAGTCCCATTTAAGGCCTTAGTTAGAAGATCTCCCAATTGATCACTAGATCGCACATGCCCTGTAGAAATAAAGTTTTCTTTGATCTTATCACGTACAAAGTGACAGTCGATCTCAATATGTTTTGTACGTTCATGAAATACTGAATTAGAGGCTATGTGTAGAGCAGCTTTATTATCACACCACAGCTTTGCAGGCAATGTCGTGACAAAACCAACTTCCTTCATTAATTGGTGAATCCACACAATTTCTTGCGTGGATTGAGACATGGCTCTATACTCAGCTTCCGCACTCGACTTAGATACTACATCCTGCTTCTTGCTCCTCCAAGATACCAAGTTCCCACCCATAAACACACAGTATCCTGTGGTGGATCTCCTGGTAGATTTTGACCCAGCAAAATCAGCATCACAAAAACATTCAATCTCGGTGTGACCATGATTTGTATAGAGTATACCACGACCTGATGAGCTTTTTAGATAATGTAAGACATGCTCTAAAGCTTCCCACTGAGCAACGGTTGGTGCTGTCATGAATTGGCTAAGTATACTCACTGGAAAGGTTACATCAGGACGAGTCACCGTGAGATAATTTAACTTCCCAATCAGTCTTCGGTATCTCTCAGGGTAGGCAAACAGCTTGATCTTTTCAGGATCAACCTTTTTTCTTACTTCCTCAGGTAGTTCATCAAACGGTACGCTATCATCAATGTCTAAGAAAGGATTAGGAATCATGGGAAAGCTACTAGGTGTTGCCCCAAGTTTCCCAGTCTCCTTGAGCAAATCCAGAACATATTTTCGTTGTGTCAAGAGAATGCCTTTTGTGCTTCTCATAACCTCGATCCCAAGAAAGTATTTTAACTGACCCAGATCCTTTGTTTGGAAGTGAGAATTCAGGAAGGCCTTTAGTGTGGAGATTCCCGAAGTGTTGCTCCCCGTAATAACAATATCATCAACATATACCACTAAGAAGATCATGCCAGCCTCCGTTCGCTGATAAAACACAAAATGATCACACTTGCTCTGAGTGAGACCAAATTTCTTAATCACCGTGCTAAACCTGTCAAACCACGCACGAGAACTCTACTTCAGACCATATAATGACTTCTGAAGATAGCATACCTTCCCATGCTCCCCCTGAGCAACAAAACCAGGTGGTTGCTCCATGTAAACTTCCTCAAGAAGATCACCATTCAAGAAGGCATTTTTGACATCCAACTGATGAAGATCCCAACCATAAGTAGCAGCTATAGAAATAAAGAGACGAACAGAAGACAATTTTGCCACAGGGGAGAAAGTTTCTGAATAGTCAACGCCATAGGTCTGAGCATAGCCTTTAGCAACGAGGCGAGCTTTCAAGCGCTCCAATGTGCCATCGGCCTTGATTTTGACCGTGAACACCCACTTACATCCAATAGCCTTCTTGCCAGGAGGTAAAGTGACCAGATGCCAGGTACCTGTTTGATCAAGAGCCATCATTTCATCCTCCATAGCAGCACGCCAACCAGGGTGGGCTAAGGCTTGGTGGATAGTTGTAGAGATGGTGATAGAGTCAATGGAAGCTATGAAAGAACAGGATGGAGAAGAGAGATGGTTATAGGAAACAAACGAAGAAATAGGATAGGCGCAAGTACGTTTACCTTTACGGATGGCAATAGGCAATTCCTCAGAAGGAGCAGATGTAATGGGCAATTCCTCAGAAGAAGTAGATGTATCAATAGTATTAGGCATTGTTGCCACGTCAGTAGCAGGAGGAATTGATTCTGGATCAGACGTCGAAGCAGGCACTATTAGGGAATCATGAATGACGTCATTACCTTCTCGAGGACGTTTACGATAAACATGCTGAATAGGTGGTTTAGCAGGTACTGGTACAGAGGCGTGCACATGTGGTAAATGGACCTCATAGACCAATAGATCATCAAGATCGGAATTGTGGGCTGAGGATGAAGATTTAGTAGAAATAGGAAAAAATGGAGTTGACTCATGGAAATTGACATCGGTAGACACAAGATAACGTCGAAGGGTGGGAGAATAGCAGCGATAACCCTTCTAAACCCTAGAATACCCAAGGAAGACATATTTAAGAGACTTAGGATCTAGTTTGGTAATAGTAGGGCGAACATCACGAACAAAACAGACACAACCAAAGATTTTTGGTTCAAGAGGAAACAAGGGTTGAGAAGGGAATAGAGTTGTGTAAGGGGTGTCACCACTGAGAACAGGAGATGGCAAACGATTGATAAGGAAACATGCTGTGGACACAGCATCAGCCCAAAAAGATTTAGGTACATGCATTTGAAACAGGAGGGCTCGAGCAACTTCTAATAAGTGTCGGTTCTTTCTTTCAGCAACCCCATTTTGAGCAGGGGTATCAGCACATGAGGACTGATGAATCATGCCATGTTGGAGCATATACGTGTGAAATTGGGCAGAGAAATATTCCTTAGCATTGTCACTCCGTAAGGTTTTGACAGAAATACCAAACTGAGTTTTAATTTCAACACAGAAATTGCAAAAATGAGAAAACAACTCTGAACGATGTTTCATTAAATAAATCCAAGTGGTTCGAGAAAAGTCATCAACAAAGGTAACGAAATACCGAAAACCAGACTTGGATTCGACATGACACGGACCCCAAATATCATAATGGACTAAATCAAAAGGGGACGCAGCCCGTTTATTTATGCGAGGTGCCAGGTGAACACGATGATGTTTGGCAAACTGACACGATTCACATTCCAAAGAAGACAATTGATGAAACTGAGGATACATCCTCTTTAAAGAAGACAAAGACATATGACTCAAACGACAATGAACATCAAAAGGAGAGGAACCACCAGAGCATGCAACGGAATGCGGGACTCGATCATCAAGTAAGTAATGGCCGCCAGATTCATATCCCCTACCAATAATACGCTTCGTCGTAAGATCCTGAATCAAACAATGGTCAGGGAAAAATAAGATACAACAATTTAACTGGTGAGTAAGTTTGCTAGGAGACAAAAGGTTAAACGCAAGATCAGGGACATTAAGGACAGATGAGAGGGAAACAGACGGTGTAGGTGTAACAGTGCCCGATCCAAGAACACGGGAGCATGAACCATTAGCAATGGTTATTGAAGAAGGGTTGGCATAAAGTGCATACGTAGAGAACAAATGATGATTACCTGTCATATGATCAGTGGCACCAGAATCGATGATCCACCTGGAAGACGAAGTAGCAAGGCATGAGTCACTATTACCTGTAGCAAGCGCAGTAGTTGTGGAGGGGGCATTATCAGAGGAGTTGTCAGAGGAGTTGGCCATATGAGCAGCACCATTACGATGTAACTTGTTTTACAACTTATGACAGTAACGTTTAGTGTGACCTGGTTCCTTGCAATAGTAGCAAACAATCCCACTCAAGGCTTCTGAGAATTGTTACCTTGGCGAGAAAGGACTTGGTGGCGGTTATCAGCAGGAAAGGGAGTTGTGTGCCCGTGTCCTGGTCACGAGAAGCCTTGAGTCCTATTGTCAGGTGAACGCGAGAAGCCTTGAGTCCTATTGTCATGGGAAGGTATGCTATCTTCAGAAGTCAGATCAACAAAAAGGAATACTAATACCACCAAAGACTAAAAAACCCACCAACCAGCAACTCAAATGAGAATAAGGAGCAAATCAAGCAAACCTGAGGAGCAAATGATCTATCGTACGCGGATGAAGAATCACAAAGAAACTACAACTCAAGGAGCACCCAATGATCAATCGTACCCAAATGAACCAAAAAACATCAGGGACAAACCGGGTTGGAGAAATGAGCTCAGGCGAAGCTCACCGCCGTCTGCAGCTTCGTCACACGCGCCGCCACGCGCCAGTGAGAGTGTCTGGCCGTCAGGCGCGTGAAGGCCACGCGCCGCCTTCCCGTCGTCGGTTGGCCATCAAATTTCAGGCGTGCGCCGGTTTTGGGCCGACGACTCTGATGGTGGGGCGCGTGTACACTAATCAGGTGATGGACAGAACCCGATTCCCCTCTCTCTTTCTCTGTATTGCACCTCTCTCGCTCTCTGTCGCACAGAACTCAGTATATATCAGGATCAAACCCTCTCTGATACCATGTAAGCAAATGAGCTTCTATATTTACACACACATTGATAAGAGGATTACAAGATATTTATATACAAAACAGAGGTAGAAGGGAAGTGATTAACGGAAGCAAATCAGAAGAAAAGTCAACAAAACCAACTACCGACTAGCTTCTTCAACTATATCATGCTATTGTATAATTCTATGTTCATAACAATAGCAAAGATAAGCAGACTCATGTGGAACATTTGTGCAAGGTGTTGGAGGCTCTACAGCAACATCAACTGATTATTAATGTTAACAAGTGTAGCTTCGGTCAGCAGCGGCTCAAGTACTTGGGACATATCATTACCGCTGGGGGGTGAACGCCGACCCTACCAAGATCGAGTCCATGGTGTCCTGGCCCGTACCCAAAAATATCAAAAGTTTGAGAGGATTCTTAGGGCTCACTGGATACTACCACAAGTTTATTAAGGACTACAGAAAAGTTGCAGCCCCTCTCACAGCGTTATTGAGGAAGAACGCTTTTGGGTGGAGTGAGCAAGCTCAAACGGCCTTCAATAGGCTCAAATCTGCTATGACAAAGGCACCCGTATTAGCCATGTCCGATTTTGCACTACCATTTGAGATAGAAGCAGATGCATGTGGAGTGGGCGTGGGAGCCGTTCTGATGCAACAGGGCAAGCCAATAGCTTATTTCAGCCAGCAGCTGTCAAACAAGGCTCAACTAGGATCAGTGTACGAAAAAGAATTAATGGCTCTGGTCCTTGCCATAAAAAATTGGCAACACTACCTATGTGCACAGCCTTTTATCATTCGGACTGACCAAAAGGCACTGAAATATCTGCTTGAGCAACGAGTTATTGACCCTGATCAGAAGAAGTGGGTTTCAAAGCTTATAGGGTATAAATTTGAAATTCAGTACAAGCCAGGAAAAGAAAACCGAGCTGCTGATGCGTTGTCGCGCAGGGAAGTAACAGAATTGACTTTGAGTGCTCTTTCTCTATGGCAATATACGGGAATGGAAGATTTTGAAGCTAAAGTAACCAAGGATGCCCGATTAAGTACTATAAGGCAGCAAGTGTTACTGGGGCAGGATGTACCTGCTGGATATTCGATGAGGAATGGGTGTCTGATGTATTGTGGCAGATTAGTGTTACCTTGGGATTCAACCATAACTGAAGCATTAATCCGAGAGTTTCATCATTCGCCTATTGGGGGGCACTCGGGGTATCTACGGACTTACAAGCGACTAGCAGAAGTGGTCTATTGGGAAGGAATGCGACGTGATGTGCAGAACCAAGTCGCCAGATGTGAAATCTGTCAGAAGAACAAATATGAGGCAGTTAATCCAGCCGGGTTGCTGCAACCATTACCCATCCCCCAACAAGTTTGGGAGGATGTGAGTATGGATTTCATTGTGGGACTGCCTAAGTCAAACCGATATGACACTATCATGGTGGTGGTGGACCGACTCACTAAGTATGCTCATTTCATCCCTTTATCCCATCCTTTTACTGCCAAGGAGGTAGCTGAAACCTTCATTGCTGAAATAGTGAAGTTACATGGGTTCCCACAGTCAATCGTGTCTGACCGAGATCGAGTGTTCATCAGTCAGTTCTGGAGGGAAATGTTTTTGTTGTCAGGGATCACCCTGAAATACAGCTCTGGTTATCACCCCCAAACCGATGGTCAAACTGAAGTTGTTAACCGAAGCTTGGAGAATTACTTAAGGTGTTTTGCTGGTGAATGTCCAAGGAAGTGGGTGAAGGTGCTGCCTTGGGCTGAGTTTTGGTTTAACACCTCCTATAACCGATCCATGGGCACCACTCCCTTTAAAGCCTTATACGGGAGAGACCCCCCATCTGTCTTTAAATGGAAAGATGATGACTCAATGGTAGAAGAGGTCAACGAGCAACTAAGGCAGCGAAATGAGACCTTGCAGCAACTTAAGTTCCATTTGGAGCAAGCTCAGGTTAAGATGAAGGAGTAGGCTGACAAGAAGCGAAGGGATGTGGAGTTCCAGGTAGGAGATATGGTGTACTTACGGATCCATCCTTACAAGCTTAAGAACCTCGCCAAAAGGCAGCATGAGAAACTGGCTCCACGGTTTTATGGGCCCTACGAGGTATTGCAACGAGTAGGGAAAGTAGCTTGCTGCCTTACACTACCAGGAAGACGGGAAATAAAGACGAGGATGTAGAAGCCATGCTGGGAAATAAAGACGGGAAATTACCAGAAACTGCCCGTATTCATCCTACCTTTCACGTTTCTCAACTCAAGAAATCATTAACTGCACCTTTGACTGCACAGCCACTTCCAGATTTCCTCACTGAAGATTATGAGCTACAAGTAAAACCTGAGGAAGTTAAGAAAGTGAGAGTCATGACCGATGGGAGCCAGCAGGTACTGATTAAATGGCAACGATTACTGGACTGTGATAATACCTGGGAAGATGCAACTGTCATAGTCTCCCAGTTTCCAGATTTCCACCTTGAGGACAAGGTGGCTCTTTTAGAGGGGGAAAATGATGGGGCCACGATACCACTGGCCCATGTTTATAATAGAAGGCAAGCCCATGTACACAAGAAGCCCAATTATGCCAGCTCAGAGAATGGGGGGCAGAGACGGTTATCTAGGGTACTGTGCCAAAAGGAAGGATTATGGATTAACACTGTGGTGGCTGGGGAGAGTCCTGACCTCTCGAACGTTAGGAGGCTGGTTCAGTCTTTCTTTTGTTTGTCTCTTTGTTACCATTTTTGCTGGCTGTTTTCATCTCATTTTCTCTTGTATCAGTTCTAGTTATCTACATTATCAGTTTTCCCTTTGCTTTACTCATAGAAAGGGGGTGTAGTTAGCCATTTTATTGAGCAATCGATTGAATATTATCCGGTGCCATCAGAAAGGTTTTTTTTTTTCCAGGAACTCCTTGATGATATGCAAATCTGTCATAAACTAACAAATAATTTAAAAGTAAAATGTAAACACTTGTTCATAGGCAAGAACAGGTAAACAAAGGTGTTAGGTAAAACATATAACATCTTCTAGGTTGGGTTTGTTTCTATCTTGCAGACCAAATCTGTTTGCATCCTATACCTAAAATGATTTTTTGCATGGGGCTTAATGCCTCTGTTTGACATAAAATGTTTAGATTTTAATATAGTTTCATTCACATTTCAAAAGTATTAAAGCAAGAACCTAACATATAAATGTAATAAAGATTTAAAAGTTGGTTAATGTCGGTTAGAGTTAGGCGTTGGAATTAGTTAGAAGGGTTAGTTAGTTAGTTAGTTTAGCCTTAGCTTGATCATTAAGTCTGTCTAGCCTATAAATCAGGGCCTAATCCCTATTGCAATGCAGAATATGATTGACGATGGAATAATAGATCTCTCTATCTCTCGGTTCTGTTTCTCTCTTGATCTCTCTGTCTTCTTCTTCTACCCCTCTATTTTTGGTTTCTTCCCCTCTTTCTCTCTTTCTTTCTATACAGAATTACAATTAGGTTGGTTAGAATATAGCCATTAGTGCATTAGTTAGTTAGGCGCTTATTTGATTAGCCGTTAATGACCCCCTACCTTATAAATAAGCATAACTCTACTGTAATCACTCAAATTATGATGCAACAGTGATTGATCTCTACCTCTCACTCTTCTATCTCCCTTAACCTTTTATCTATCTTCTTCAACCCCTCTAACCCTGATTCTTTCCATCTCTTTCTATTCAATACAAATTGATATTCTGTAACAGTGGTATTAGAGCCGTAGATCCTCGGCCCCATTGCGATTCCAAAAGAGAAAAAAAAGAAAAGAATCTCCCAGCATGGCTTCTACATCCTCGTCTTTATTTCTTTCAAGAAGCTTTGAAGAACGCCTCCAACAAACAGAGAGGCGACTTCAGCTATGGCACTTTCGACAACAAGGTTCTATAGCTGAATTTAATCATTTGTTTGATTCCCTTTCAACCAACCTAGATGTGCCAGAAGATTACCTGGTTGATGCATATGTTTATGGCTTGAAGGAAGAGGTTACAGAGTCGGTTAAGTTGTTCAACCCCCTTACCATGCATGAAGCTCGATCCTTGGCAAGAGTGCAAGAGATATCCTTGTAATGGCAAGCCAAGAAAGAGGAGCAGGCGAGAAAAGATTTGGAATATCAAAGCAAGACTCTGTTTGTCAAGAATGAGACCCAAGCAGCTTCTGTCAAACATTAACCAGAGGAACAAGAACCTTCTGTAGCTCAAGAAACAAATGACGACGATCACGAAGTTTCTATCATTCACGACAATGATGCGTCTTTGAACCCCATCAGCGATGTTTTAGGCTTTGCTTCGGTGAGTTTGGCGTCGGTTCCTCCACTTTCGTCATGCAACGTCTCTGTTTAAGCCCCCAAGTTTCACTATCGACGAATAGAAAGCTTGGAGTAAATGGGTCTCTGAGTTTCGACCATGTTGAAGCTTTGCGCTCAACTTCGGTAGCAGCAGGCAAAAGAGAAGCATCAAAATTCAAAGTTGAAGTGAAACTCGACTTCCATGAATGTTTTCAAGAGGAGTCGCACAAGCCGTCTTCATGCTCGGTGCCGCTGTTATCTACTCTTCCTCCCACGTCGTCGATGGTTTTTGTTTGCTCTGTGCTGAGGACTATTCTTCCTTCATCGCTGTAGGTTTGTCGGTCTTCCTTAGCCATACTATTGCAGTCTAGTGCTAGTCTTTGTGCGCAAAGCTATGTGAGCGAAAAGTGGTACAGTGGGCTCTCAAACAAGAACTATAAAGATAATGATATGTGAGGAGCTAAGCAACTTCAAGAACTTAAAATTCTTGGTTGGGTTATCACGTGGCTGAATGAAGTTGGGTTGGAAAAGTCAACCCTACAGCTGGCTTGCATTTTCTCATATGGGCAGAAATACTCTTAAGATGTTGCACGTTATGGCTTTGTCTTTCAAGAAAAGGCATGGAACCAATGGTTAATAACCAAAGCCTTATTCTTCCGTCTACTCCCTACTCTATGCGTGAGTCTGACCTGGTTAAGATGCTTGTAGGGTCTAGTTTGATACAAGGGGTAATATACTTGGCTAAGGCAAATAACCAATGGGTAATAGCTTGGAGTTCTGCGTCATGCAGAAAAGGCAGCAGGTATCATCTGTATTGCACATGGTGGGACCCTCAAGCTCAGAAGACAAAAGCTCACAACTGTTCCCTTATTCTCTGCATTTAGCAAGAGTTTTTTTTACCAAATTTCTAGTTGATTTCATTTTGTATGTTTTGTTGTCAATCATCCTTGAGGACAAGGATGTTTTTGGGAGGGGTTATTGATATATAAATGTAATAAAGACTTAAAAGTTGGTTAATGTCAGTTAGTTAGAGTTAACCATTAGAATTAGTTAGAAGGGTTAGTTAGTTAGGTTAGCCTTAGCATTGTCATTAAGTTAGTCTAGCTGATAAATAAGGGCATAATCCCTATTGTAATGCAGATTATGATTGATGATGGAATAATAGATCTCTCTCGGTTCTATTTCTCTCTTGATCTCTCTGTCGTCTTCTTCTTCTACCCCTCTATTTTTGGTTTCTTCCTCTCTCTTTCTCTCTATATAGAATTACAATTCTGTAACAAAACCATATTCAATATAGCTATTTATGATAGAGAATTTCACCAAATCAGACATCAGACAACATGGCAGCTATCATAATACATGGAATTCAAACTTTTTTATGATTAGCAGTCCAAATAAAAATAGGCCAGTAATTTAGCTACAGAATGAATGAATACTTTATGCATTAACTTCTCTTCCTGCATTTTCATCTTCCCATATACTTATTCCTTCAGTAAGTACATTCTATTTAGCAGTGCCAACTCCTAACATTAAAAGTTGTTAGCATTTACACTAAGTGCTCGTTTGAGATAGCTTATTTTTTACTTATTAGTGCTTTTAAATCGTGATTTACGGTATACGAAGTAAGTATGTGAGAGGAGTTTTATCTCAACTTACGAAATAAACACTTATTTTCCAAAAAAAAAAACTATTCCAAACATAGCTTAAAAAAGGTAGCTTAATGGTAAGCCTTCAAAATCAAAACTAAAGGACTAATCATCTATTATAGATATTCATAGAAAATAATAAGATGTGAACCACTGCAAACAGTTGTATTCTAATGAAGAGGTTAAAGAGATGAATCACCTTTGCTCTTTTACGAAATACATCTGCTATCTCTGGGTTTGCAATCATATCAACATACCTAACCACAACAAACATCAGGAAGAAATACTTAAACAAAAGGGCTAGCCAAGTTTCAGTCCATAAACTTCCCAGAAATTCAGAATTAACAAAAGGCAATGGTTCAGAAATGATGATCAGAGAAAGAACTGGACAAAAAGGACGCAAAACATTGAAATGTCTACAAACCTCTGGCGATAACGCTTATCTATGTCAGTTAATCCATGGTATTTATCAGGCAGTGGAAGCAGAGACTTTGTAAGAATCACAAAAGAATTCAGATAAATAGAGAGCTCCCCTGAAGAATGAAGAAAAACAAGAAAAATAACATAACATAAGGAAGCAGCAATGGTATTACGGCAGAAAGTCATAGTATTGTAGGAATGCTCCACTTTGTAGTAGTTGTATTAAAAGTTAAGGTGTGTTCATCAAATACAAGATATTTGTAAAAGACCAGCAAGATGCAAATAGCCCATCAACTAACATAAGATAATAATGTGACTAAGCCAAACTGCAAATAGCCTATCATCCTTCGTTCAGACCCACACTCAAAACCCACAAGGAATATGGCATTCCCAATTCTACAAGCCCTCCAAATGCAGATTTCAAAATTGTACAACATTATTTGATAAAGTCTTCATGTTTAATATGGTAAAACTTGTCAATATTTTAGCATCTTGCTCAGTCCTTTTTCTTGTCGAGTCTTGTTACCAAAGACAATAATGAAACATGTTAAGAAATAAACAATACTGAACTAAACTAAAGTATTTTAGGTAATGTCTCACAATATAGAACGTTAGAAATACAAGTCATAATAACTCTACCGAAGAACTATGAACTAAAGAAAGCAAATTTTAAAGAAGAATACCAGAGTGATACCTTTCTCAGTGCGTTTTATAGAACCTTTAGCACCTAGTATGTCGCCAATATCAACGAATGCTTTTACTTGCTCAAATTGATCACCTGGGAGCCTCTCTTTATCACAGTAAAGCTGAATTGAAGATTTCAACAACTTCAGTCAGCATCTCACTACAACACTTGTTGCATAGAAGCAGCACATGCTCTAACATTTCTATAATTAAGGAAATGCAACAAACTATATGAAGACCCAACTATGATGGGTATAAGAACTATACAAAAGCTCACATCTGATATCTGATAGTGAACAGCTTACCACGGGTACTTACAGAGAATAAAATGAGTCTTCAGAAATACCTGAATAGTTCCTGAATCATCCCTTAGCGTCAGGAAGGCCAGCTTTCCAAATGTCCTCCTAGCAATAATCCTTCCTGCCACAGACACTTGATCTTTCTCGCTATTTAATTCCACTCCATTTTCTAAATTTTTATATATATTTTGAAGCTGATAAGTACTGTGAGTTCTGTCCCATTCATAAGCATAAGGATCAAGCCCCTTGGTTCTCAATTCTTCAACCTGCAAAACAAGAATGAAGTTAAAGTAGTCGAAATGATAAGATTTGAGTTTAAATGAAATAGAGACATCAATTTTCACACCTTATGATAAGAAGTTAAGCAGTTAACCAAAACCTATCGCATTGCCTCTCCTATCCATGGCTGAAGGGAGCATTTGTCCCTAGAATAAACTTGACTTACAAGTTTGCAACTCAATTTCCCCAACTGATTGTCTATAAAAGGGGAAAAGAGGTGTCAAATAGAAAATAGTACATTCCCTTTACTTCAAGATTAAAAAATTATTCTTTAAAGTCCCTGTGATGGACACTATGCCACAAATTGGACATAACCCAACAGCAAAGCTAAATCAAAAAGAAAAAGGAAAAGGTCACAATTTTACGTATTACAATGCGATCTAACTCCGGAACTAATATTCTCACAGAACCTCCTCAACCTCACACCCCAATCCCTCTGCTTTACTCAGAACAAAAGGATGAAATAAAATTATAAATTACAGAATACAATCATACTGAAACATTTTTCTGTCATCGTGTGTGCAGAAGCCAAGTAAGCTCTACCTTCTTCAACCGAATGGCTCTAATAGCTTCCCTATCGGAAGTAGAAGACGAAGAAGAAGAAGACCGGCGGTTACGGCCGGAGCCCCTGGACGGACCTCGGTCGACATTGCTGGAGGTGGTGGTGGTGGTGGAAGAAGAGCAACAGCGAAGAACCACCCTAGAGGGTGTCCGCTTAATGGTGGCGGAGGAGGAAGAAGCGAGGCGAAACAGATGCTTCAGTGGCTGTGAGCCTAAAGTCCAAAACCTCAGCGGCCCCATGGCTTCTTAGTTTTCTCCCCCTGTCGCCTAGATTTGGAGTTCGCATTCCATGTTTAATCGTTCCTCCGATGGGCGTTCCTCATCGGATAGATAAGCAGCGCATCGTTTTTGCGTAGCATCTCTCACCGTCGACCGTTCCTTCCACGGTTCCACCATAATCAGCCGTTCATATGTTTGAATTCTTGGGGTTGAAATTGGGCAAAGTACAAGGACAAGAAATCTATGATCAGTTTTCTTGTTTGCATTCCCATCCTAAAGATGGCTATTTGAGTTTCAAAACCATTTAGGTAGCCTAAATTATATAAAGCTCATTAAATTTTGGGTCAGTTGCATATAACTCTTTAATTTTTTATTTTTTAACTATTAATTCCCTACTATTAAGTGACCGTTATTTTTTTAACTGAAAATGTCACATCAGATTATGAGATGACACGTGGTATCCGATGTAAATTATTAGCTTTATGAAACCCCCCTAAACTTTGAACAGTTGTAGATAACCCCTCTAAATTTTGATTAGTTACAAATAACCCCCTTAATATTTCAAAATTTAAATTTAACTCCCTTAAAATTTTGATTAATAATATTAAATCTCATGTTATTACTTTTATCATTTTAATAAATTTATTAAGTTATGTACTATCATTTGTCAATTAAAATAGTTTTTTTATGGCAAAAACTAGAAAAATAATATTTAAAAATATAAAAATAAAAACGCTATCATTTGCATAACATTTACTTATTTTATTGGGATAATTGAGCATTAATGGTATGAAAAAATCATCATTTGTGTTTAAATATATTCTTAAGATAATTGAACATTAATATTTTAAATATTACATTTGTGTCAGATGATAGTTTTGGCCCTCATTAATTTTTTATTAGTAATGCATATTTTTTCTTGAATGAGAGGTTCAACGTTTATTTTTATATTTTTCTAAATATTATTCTTCTAGTTTTTATCATACAAAAGAACTATTTTAATTGACAAATGATAGTAAAAATCTTAATAAATTTATTAAAATGCTAAAAGTAACATGTGATTTAATATTATAAATCAAAATGTTAAAAGAGTTCAATTTAAATTTTGAAATATTAGGCGGTTATTTGTAACTGACCAAAGTTTAGGGGGTTATCTGCAATTGTTCAAAGTTCAAGGGGGTTTTATGAAATTGTTAATTTACGTGGGATGCCACATGTCATCTCATAATATGATGTGACATTTTCCGTTAAAAAGATAATGGCCATTTAATGGCGGGAGTTAATAATAAAAAAATGAAAGATCAAGGGGGTTAAATTTAAACTTTAAAATATCAAAGGAGTTATATGTAACTAACCCAAAATTTAGGGGGGTTTTGTATAATGTAGCCTTTTAAGTATGTAATAACTTTATATCCAATAAAGTCTCAGCCTCAGGTGAAAAAAATAAAGTATAAGCCAAAATTTTAAACTCATTGTGTCCAAACACTAATATTTTTTGTTCAAACAAACACTAATAACCTGTTTGGTTCGATTTCATGAGAGAGGATTACATATAAACATGATGCAATAAACCAATTACAGCGTTTAATTTGGCTTATGTAATATAAAGAGGATTACATTTTGTAATCTTAATTACATTAAAATAATGTAATCAGGATTACACTGTTAGGATTGATGAATGGGGATGCAAGCATGTAATAATCAAGTGAAAAAAACATTATTGTCATTATAATTTCTTAAATTGACTAAAGTGCCCACCCATAAACACCATTAAACATTAAATAATTACCACCATTAAATATTAAAAAATTAATTAATAATATAAAATTTTAAAAAAACTCCGCTATTAAAAATTGAAAAAAATTATATTCCATAGTTAAGAATATTAAAATGTCCCATTAAATAATATTCCCACCATTAAATATAAAAAAATACTATGAACCCAACTTATACACTGCATAATATTTTCACCATTAAATATTAAAAAATTACTATGAACCCAACACGTACACTTCAAAAATTGGAAAAAAAAAAAAAAACCTACCATGAACCCAACGTGTATATTATACATCTATGTATAGTTAGGGATAATTTTGTCTCTTGCTATATTATTTCCATATATTCTTATATTCGATGTAATTCAACAAATGTGTTTATGCATATGTATCATGTTTCCTTAATGATGAACTAAATAAATTTATGTAATCATCATTACATTACATTACATTCCATTACATTGCACATTACATTACCTCTAGTTCTATGAACCAAATGGGCAATAAAATTATTTTGAGTAACATTTTAAACTCTTATATCAAAACATTCATTGAAATTAAAATTAATGGTACACAAACTTCCTTTATATACTTGAAATAAATATCATTTTCATAATGTAAAATTTTTTAATATATTGTTTGCTACCAACATTTATAAACATATTTAATTAAGTATGTATTGTTAAAATAATTAATCAATTTTTAGTTAAGTTTTTATGTTTAAGAAATTCAAAAAATAACTATTTATAAAAGTAAAAAATAAAATTAAAAAATCTTGAATGATTCAAACACACTACTGGAAAAAATGCCCATAAGATTGCCACATTTAGACCTGCAGAGACTGTTTAAAAAGTATGAACAGTGGCATTTTTATAAATATTGATATAACTTAAGATCAATCGCCCTCCTGCATAGTCTAAATAATATTTTCTAGACCGGTTGTAACGTAATGCGGTCTCGATAATTAGTAAATATTATGAAAAATTAAAAATTTAAATTATTTTTAGACCAAACGCTTATACATCAAGTTTAAATATCATTTTAGAAACCATTGGTTATGTATACCCCGTCTTAAATGTTTTAGAATTTCTTCATCTTTCAAGGTAAACTTCGCAACTGTGTGTCTCTTCAAAATCTGAAGCCACGTCAATAAATATATCATTCATATGTCTTGTCTATTTTAACTCCCTATTCCTTTCATTTCTACAAACCCAGCTCCCTTATCTTCTCTCCTCTCTCGAATATCAATATGGTAAGATGCATGAGGACTGCTTTAGGTCATCCTCTTTTTTCTCTTCATCATCCACCGCTTCCTCTACAACCGTCAACGAGGTAGCTTCCTAACAACCTTAATGCGAGGATGGCTCGTATAGAGAGATGCCTTGGAAAGCTTTTCACCTTGGTGAACACTATCAACAAGAAGTTGAACTTGTGCTCGATGCCAATAACATCAAATACAATCTTTTGGATGACCGCTCTTCCCTTCCTTTTCTTCCTCCTCTGCCTCCTGCAATGAAGAGGAAGATTGAGGGTTTTTTTATTATGTAAAATGTTTTTTTAAATATAATCAATGTATCTGCTACCTTCAGGCAGCAAAAAGATTATAATATTAATAACTTTTGTTTTAATTTCTAATATTGATCTTCAACGTATCTTGTATCTTTATTCTGTTGCTAATTCTATATCTAGCTTGATAAGTTAATTTTATGATAGATATAATTATTAGTAAATTATATTATTTGGGATATTTTAAACATTTAATTTGATTATATTCAGATCAATTGTATTGGCATAAGGCCTAAATATGTTAATTTGAACTGTCGTTTACTCTTGACCTGTCTAAATGTCATTTATTCTTCTAATATTAAATTTTTATTTAGACCATATAAGATGTGCATATGGCCTCATAATTATTATTTAGACCATGTTTTCTAAGATGATCAGTCCAAATATGTAACATTTTAACTTCAAACACATATCACCATGTCTTGTCAGAATCATTTGAAGTTTTTGGCTATACGTCTCGATTATAAATACCAAGGCACCTTAGTTATGAAGTTCAAATTCAAAAGTTCCTTTCCCGTTTTCTCTTTCTTCTTTACGTAGCAAAACTTCTAATCGCAATATCAAAGAGATAGCGTTCCCTCTCTCGTCCTCGACGGCAACTACCGGCAGTTCCTCTTCGCATCCACCTCCACTTTTGACCTTAGAAGAAATCATTAAGGCCATCTTTCGCCTCCAAGGCATCGTTTTGGAGTTCATGGCGAAGCAGGATTGCTTCTCCGAATGACCGGAAGAGTTGGCAGTAGTGTTGAACGACATCGTCGACTGTTTGGACTAGGGGCGATTGTCTCCTAGAATGGTGATGATCATCTAAAGGCATGGGTTTCAAGAACCCCTATTGTTATCTTATTTTGAGCATAAATGCATATGAAATCAAAATAATATCAAAAAGTTTTAATCTTTTATGTCTTTTAACTTTCAATCTTGGGTTAAGGTGCAAAAATACCCATGAACTTTTCTCAAAAGTGCACCTAACACCATAAACTTTTTTTAGGTGCAAAAATACCCATAAAATTCTCAAAATGGGGTAAAAATGCTCACACCGTTAATTGGTACAATCATCTATTTTGTGGGACCCATTTATTATTTTTTAGGTGCAAAAATATCCATGAACTTTTCGCAAAAGTGCACTCAATACCATAAATTTTTGAAAAGTTCATGGGCACTTTTGCACCCATAAAAAAGTTTATGGTGTTGGGTGCACTTTTGAGAAAAGTTCACGGGTATTTTTACACCTCAAAAAATAATAACATGGGTCCCAAAAAATGGACGTTTGTACCAATTAACGGTATGGGCATTTTTGCCCCATTTTGAGAAGTTCATTGATATTTTTACACATAAAAAAAGTTTATGGTGTTGGGTGCACTTTTGAGAAAAGTTCATGGGTACTTTTGCACCTTAACCCTTCAATCTTTCTATTATTTTCTGTTGATGATGATCTCACATTATAAGAGCATTTAGAACATTTAAGTTTTTGTTTCTAAAATTTCTTTCTCTATTATAAAAATTACATTTTAGGCCAGTTGATTTAAAGACGATCTCCTTATAAATTAAAAAGTATTTTACATAATGAGACTGGACTTTATTAAGGACTGGTCTAGAAAAAGTTGCCCTAGTATATAAGTTATATACTCACTTTTAAGCTCAGTATTCATCTCTAACTTCTCTTGGTCCCACGCGTGCTCTTCCTTTCTCTATTGCCTTGATATCTCTCTTAGCCATCGGGATGACATGGTATTCCTTTCTATTAGGCTCTTTCACTCTGTCATTGCCATTTTACTTTTGCACACGTTTGGTGAACATCTTTGCTTTTCACAAATGCTCGCTAGCCCTCTTCAGTTAGTGTTATCTTTCGTTGTCTTTGCTTGCTCACTCCTTTTATTTCTTTATCTAAGCACTGATGCTTACGCCTTTTCTTTCGTTTAGGCTTTGTGCTATGTATGCATTTCTTATATCCTCTGACCACCATATGTATCAAAAGGTTCGACCTGCAATGGAAATGGATACAAGGCATGCATACATTGCACAGAGCCTAGACAAGTGCCCTTTGTTGAAACACTGATGCTTACTCCTTTTCCTTTTTTATCAAAACTCTGATTGAAAGTTCATTTTTTCGTCTTGATTTATGAGAAGTGTCTGATATGTGACATATGTGGTGGTGTTGGTAGGCTAGGATTATTTAATTTGCTCCTTGCTCAAAATGTGATGCACTCATGAACATATGTAGTACATTACATGTGCAGTAATTCTATTATGTACAACACATGTTCACGAGTTGCATTGCATTTGTAGCAAGGAGCAAAGTTGACTGGGAATGAGCACAACAACTGCATACATAGTATAGAGGTTGTGAAGAGTGCCGAGTTGAGTGGGATTTGTATTTAATTTTATTATTCAAGATATGTTATATGTGGTGGTGTAGGTAAGCTAGTATAATTTGTTGCTTGCTTTAAGTTCAATGTAGCTCGTGAATATATATGTACATAATACATTGAATTTGAAGCAAGTAATGATAATTCTGATCAATCAACACCACCACACATAGCACAAACGCTAGATGAGTACCAAAGAGACCATATATTCATGAGTATGAAGAGTTTATGAAGTGGCCATGAATATTTTAATTGGATGCTTGCTCTAAATGCAATGTAATTTGTCAACATATGTAATACATTATTATGCAATAATTCTGTTATGCAGTGCACATGTTGATGAGCTCCATTGCATTTGTAATACATAGTATAGAGGCTGGATGAGTGCCAATTAAACCATATATTCATGAGTAAGTCAAAAAATTTATTTTCATTACAATTTGTATTTAATTTGCTTATTACAAATTTATTATAGTAAGAACCACTGACATTGATTTCAGAAATATGAAGAGCCCAAAAATATATGTGAAGAGGGCTAGAAAGACATGTGAAGAGTGCCAAGGTATAAATATAATATACTATGGACAAAAATCTGAACTTGTCATTATGAGAATCATATAATTTTATTAAACATAAACATATCTTAGTGCTTCTCATGATATAACACGACATCGATATCATATAACATGTTATCTCATGTCTTGTTATATCATTAGAAGCATCAAGTTGATATGTTCATGTTTAATGAAATTGAATCATTCTCATCATCATCATATTTATTGTTTATTTGGTTGTTTAATTGAATCTTGTTTTCGATAAGTAAGTCAAAAACTTTATTTTCATTACAATGGATTTGTATTTAATTTGCTTATTACAATTTTTTTTCTTTTTCATTAAAGAAAGGAGCATAAAAAGGGCCAAAAATATGTGAAGAGCACTAAGTTGAGTGGTTTTTTGTAGCTATCACTTATGTTTTTGTAGACATGTGAAGAGCATCAAATAATTTGATTTAATATGTAACTTTGTGTAATTGAAAATAGGGGATGCACACATACAATTCGAGGTTGAAGATACTGCTTGGCAAGCCATTCCTATAGGACTTGGAAAACAAAAAACAACCTTCCTTCCACAGGTATAAATATGATATTCATTTTCTACTTGCTTGGTATTCAATTAACATACATGTATGCAAATTTTTGTCCATGAAATTCATCATAGTTGGAAGTGTGAAACTTGTGATAATGATAATGATGCAATTTCATTGGATCATTCTCATTATGGCAAGTTTCACAAATCCAGTCTTCTCAGATTCTATGGACAAAAGTTTTCATACACATATGTTAATTGAATTTTGTTTGCCATGCTTTTGTTCTTTTCAAGCTTTTTTTTCTATGGCTCCTTCTTGAAATGGCTTAGATCATTATTGAGTATTGGGTGAGAGTATCGATTGTAATTTTAACCTTAATATGTGGGTGCTATTAATGCCTGGTTCGTATCGTGGCCCATCCTTATAGTCGATTGCTGCAACCCTCAGATTGGGTGCTAAGTTTACTAACCTTAGGCATTTTGGCTCTTTTGTGACTTTAAATATAATATGGCTCTGGCCTACTTCAATTTTAAGCGATAAAGGTGGAGTATCTTATTTTACGAAGTAGAGTCTAACTTGGTTTATATACAAACTTGAGAAATCTATTTTGTATGGTTGAATATGGTTGTGTGATGAGGTTTTGGTTGAGATGGAAATCAAAGTGAAGGCTAATAATAAGGAACTACCTGATTAGGTGGAGTTACTAGTGACGGTTTGATTACTAAGCAAGGTAATTAAACCCGGACCAGTCAGTGAACCAGTCGGGATACTGGGTCAAGGGTCAGTGGGTCAGACCGGAGTCAACCCGGAGCTAAACTAGGACTAAACCGGTGAGAAATGAAATATTTTAGGCTTATAGTATGAAATTCTAAAGGAAAACTTTAAAAAAAAGATTTTAAAAAAAAAATTTAAAATTTGACCCAGACCGGACCGGTTTAGAGGCCGGGTTGCCGGTTTCCGGTCCAGGTTAGATAACCCTGTTACTTAGGCATCTAAATTCGATGATGAAAAATATAGGCCTGGTGATTGATGCACGCTTTTGTCGCTAAAGCAATCAATTACATTATGTCCTAAATTATTATGCAGTTTAGGGTCAACCTAGGTCATTCTCCCAATGAGCAAGCTATGGGTTTTCTTTAGGATTGATTTTCAAGTGACAAAAGATGCAATGGAATGGACCTAAACTAGAATGCATGACACTACTACCTAAATGCAATTAAACTAACTAAATGCACTAATGCAATTGACTCTAAAAACTACATGAGAATGAGACTAATCTATATGAATTTGAATGCAATTTTTGGAAGTTTTTTTTATGAAAGAGGAATTAAAATGCTAAGCAAAATATTATGAAGAAGCAAGACAAACAACAAAGGTTTAATTTAGTTATGATGATGAAGGGGACAACTTAGGATTCATATGGAATTAGATTTCTTAGCCATTCAATTTATTAGACCAAAGGGAGGTTGATGAAAAATTGTAATTAATAAACTTAATCACCTAATTGAAACATGGGAAACCCTCAAGCTCAATAACACTCATTCCACTAGAAAACTCATAATGAAATAAATGGTGGCTAATTAAATTCATTAAAAACCAATCACAATAGTTTAAAATAGTTTTGGAAATTATGTTCACAATTACCTAATTAAACAATTTGACAATTAATCACCTAATTAAACAATCAAGAGATTAAACCCAAATTGATAATTAAATTAATAATGAAAACTCAATTAATAATATAATTGACAACAAAAGGGTTTGCAAACAAAAATCACAACAATCATTTAAGAACAAATCAATTCCAAAATATCAAGTCAATCCAAATTAATAATAAGTCTACAATCTAAAACTAGATTGTTCTCAATTATTACAACTCAAAATCATTTAAAACTAAATAATCTTAGGTCTTGAATCAAAAAGATAAAAAGAAAGATACTCCCTTATGATATTCAAGTGTAAGCTCCTAGGCTCTCGCTTCCTCCATACTCCTCTAAAGTTACCTCCCAAAAAGAATTTAAGCTGCTATGGAAATTCTCTCTTCATGCTTCAAGCAAATTATGGGTATCTTACAAGGAATTTGAGAATTAATTGATATAATGCTGGGACCCTTGCTATGTGTGAATGGGAAGGAAGATTAAAGGAATGAATTGATGATTGTGGGGCTGGTTGCTGTACGAGAGAAAGAATGCTTTGGTGAAGAGCCAAGCCGAAAAGAAGAAAACAGTGAGAGCGTGAGGTCCCTGCAATCCAGCTTGCGTCTATTAATGCGTCTCGGCGTAGTCCCCTCAACGTCAGTCCTTTAGTGGCAGCTGGTAGGTTAATTTTTAAGTAGGGGTGTTCAAATCCCGGGACGGGACCGGGATCACCCATTCCTGGTTCTCATCCTGGGGGAAGCCGGGAGGGGGAAATCATTCCCAGTCCCGGTCCCAGGAAAGTCCTGGTATAATCAGGACCGAGAATTCCCGGTTTCAATACTATTATTATATTAATTAAATTTTCTATAATCCAATGTTTAAAGTGATTATTTAAGACTTAATAAGGTCATAAAAATCACACAAATTGATCTAAAATTGAAGAATAACATATTATTATTATTATTATTATTATTATTATCATCACATTCATCATTTTTGTTATCATCTTTATACATTATATAGTTAGGATTGGTATCACAATATATACGATTTAACTCTAAATAAATATGTGATATACATTTGTTAGAGCAAGTGTTTTACCCAAGAGGAGGGTGAATTGGGTGATACTAAAAATTTCGTTGCAAATATAAACCTTGACGGTGAATATAAATTAGTAAGGATTAAGGAGAAATATCACCGAAGTGTACACTGGGATTTATACTGGTTCGGCCACAACCACTTTGACCTACGTCCAGTCCTCAGAGGTTCTCTGAGAGTTTCACTATAACTTCCAAGATTCAGTAGGTTCTTGGCACCTCAGTACAAGCAAGTTCCTTAGTCTGGACACTCACTCCCCCTTACAAGTTGTAATCCAATCCCAACTCAAGGTTCCACAACCTTAAGTTACCTCAATAACAAATATTGAGTTTGAATGAAATATCTCTCTCACAGAGTGAATAAGAATCACTGAAGCATAGAATTAAAAGTATAATGTAAAACAGAGTAATGAGCTTGATAATGTGTTCGTGTGTGTGTTCTTGTTCTGTACTCTCTGTTTGGATGTTCCCGTATATATAGATGTGTTGGTAATGATTGTTGGAACGTTTTTCTTTATGCTCGTTAGAGTGTGTGCAGCCACTGTTGACTTTTCCAATATTTGAAAAATATCCATTTGCGGTAAGTGGCGGTAGGTAGCATTTGAACGTTGCATTTGACTTTCCTTATTTGGTAAGATCTCTTCATTGTTTATCTGTTGATATGCTAAGAATACTAATACAATGAAAGGTTAATCACATAGGAAACAAATCAAAGAGCATTAGAATAAATTCTCAAAATATGAACTTGCATACTCGAGTATTCATTAAGTTTACTCGAGTACTTACTCGAGTATCATCGTGAAAGTATTGACAAACTGCAAGTTAACAAATGAACATTACATTACTCGGGTAATGCATGGAGTAAACACAATTTCAAACCTTTGGAAATACCTATTTACTCGGGTACTTACTCAAGTATGGCACACTTTTCTCCATAGATTACTCGAGTAGCGACTCGAGTAAACTCTCAAATAAACTTTATGTTACTCGATGCTTTACTCCAGTAATGTTGGCAGGATTTCAAGGCCGAGAGCACTTCAAGTTTTCTTACCTTGTTACTCGAGTACTTACTCGAGTAAACATAAATTTTCTGCATAGCTTACTTGGGTAGCAACTTAAAGTTCTGTGTAAATAACTCTACATATTACTCTATTACTCACTCAAGTAATCCAGTTTAAAATAAGAGATTGAATACCTGCATACTTGAGTAGTGCCTCGAGTGAAGTGTGATAAAAAAACATATCATGTTACTCAAGTATTACCTTCAGGTTTTGCTTACCATAGTGAGTTACTCGAGTACCTCCTCGAGTAACATTGGCAAGATTGATAATGCTGAGAGCAACATATTTCTTGAAGCAGAGTAACTTGAGTATAGACTCGAGTAACGTTGGCAGGCTAAGAGTAACTGGAAGTTTTTACATGGTTACTCGAGTAACATTGGCAGGCCGAGAGCAACTCCAAGTGATTGACCTGGTTACTCGAGTAGCTACTCGAGTAACGTTGGCAGGCCAAGAGTAACTAGGAATCATTTATCTTATTACTCGAGGACTTACTCGAGTCAAGTTGGCAGGTTACTTGAAGGTTGACCTGGTTACTTCAAGTTTCTGTCTCATTACTCGAGTAACCCTTTAGAAAACTTGCCAGTGATGAAGTTTCTCAGCTTTTTGTCTTGGCTTTTCTTCATTACTCCAATGCTTGCTTCAAGTAATGATTTGCCCTGTTATTACTTTATTCAAACTTATTTGTTTATCAAATCTTTTTCATACCATCCTTTGTTATCATCAAAACATGAGAGATCTAACATTCTCCCTCTTTTTGATGATGACAAAACTTGGTGATTTTGAACAAGATTTTTGAAATTAAGTTCTCAAATAAACACTTCTTGAATTCAATGATAATTTTGAGAACCTTGTTAAGTTTAAATTCAAAGTGTTTTGGAAGAGGTTGAAATCATAACATATTCACCTTGCATACATAATAAACTCATTAGTCCCACAATGTATTATAATTTAAAAGCTTAAATGGACTTGAAATGAAATCATAACTTAAGGAAGCTTGCATTGAACTTAAAAATTGCATTACAAGATGAAAAGTTAAATAAATAAAAAGCTCCCTAAATCCCATGTACACCCATATACCCAAGACAAACTTAGAAACTCCACAAAATCACACTCAAGCTCTTCTCCCCCTTTTTGTCTTCATCAATCAAGTGGAGGATCGGAAGGCTTGACTACAGAGATAGGCTTCACAGGTTGAACCAAAGGGCCATCTGAACTCAGAGAATCAAAAGAAGAACTTGAAGATTCTGGTTCACGAAGATTAAGTGGAGGGATGTAACCCCCTTCTGTAATTATATCCGAAATACGCGATTTAAAGTGAAATAGAGACCAATAAGAAAGAAAACTATTCCAAAATCCCATCTTCATAATAGGTTTTTCACAAATACATTTTGAAATCTAATTGAACTGGTCTCATATTCACATATCGAATATAACTACTCTGCAAGGATAAATCACATTCGTATAACTATCAAAGTGCACAATATAAATTTCTGGCAAACCCGGATTTCTTACATTAATACAAGCTTACAAGGCACTTTCGCCCTTTACAATTTTCCAAATAGCGGATTACACAAATTCTCATCCCAATTAACCGAATATACATTCGAAACATGTACAATATCCAAATATACATAATCCCAACCATAATGATAACCAACTACTAAATTGACAACCCAAAGTTGTCTTCGCCGCTCTTGGTTGCTTGCTGCATCCTCGATCTACCTACCCTGTCTAAAATGTTGGTAGGGGAGGGTGAGATTCGAGAGAATCTCAGTAGGAAACAGATACCTATATGCATGTATGATATGTGTTTAATGCATGACATGCTTGCAATACATAACTCATGTTCACACAATAACATATTTGCGTGCTCAATGTTTCAACAACATACTCATGGCCATAGCATAACTAGAAACAGAGCTACAATCATTCATACATGTTTCACATAATCCAGCAAAGCAATACATGCATCAATACACAAACACAAATATCAAAGCATGCAAGAGAGGTAAGTTCCCTACACTCTTCTTTCCACGTATGCTCCAGCTCTGCTTACTCGCGATCCAAATGAATACTGAACCCTATAAACCAAATCAAGGATATAGGGTCAATTTCAATTCCAAATCCTTACTTTTATATCACTTAAAGTTCGTTACCATTCACACCCTTTAGGTAGCTAAAATAAACTCAACGAAAGCCTAAAGGATTAGGACGTACTAGGTTGGAAATCACCTTGCAAAGTCTCAAAATGCTGAAAATTGGGTTCTGGCTGCAGCCAAGAATTCTCTGGCTACAGCCAAAAATGGCTTAAAACGTCACAGAAACATTTTGGCTGCGGCCAAGACACACATATCAAGTTTTGCGCTGGAGCCAGAATTTTGGCTGCAGCCAAGGAAACTTCCAAAATTCATAACTTGCTCTAGAAAACTTGAAACAAGGTGATTCCAAAGCCCATTGAAAGATATTCAAGTCCCCTTTATGGGAAAAATATGTCTCATTACCAGAAATCACCACACAAATCCAGATTTACACAAAATCCAACATTGCTCCAAAACAGAATCCAGTTTCATCCTCAAACTTTGGGCAAACATAAATCCCAGTTCATAAAACGAAATGGCACAATTTATATGCCCATTTTGAAGCTTAAGATGTGAAATTCAAGACTGGAAAGTTTCATAATTTTTAGAGACCATTTGCCCATTCAAAACGCTCACACAAACTGACTGCCCAGAACAGAACCTCAAAAGACAGAATTCCAGTTTTTGCAATTTGGCTTCCAATGGTTTCATTTTCATATCAACCATCATTCTCACACAAAATTTCACAAGGAATCCATTGGAAATACCAAATCAACCAAATTCACATTATATTGACATGTTTTACCAACATTCACACATGTCATCACAAATCACAACACAAATACCACATTGCCATTCTTTTCATTCCAAGTTCTCATACCAATTCCAATGGCTCTATAACACAACAAGACACCAATTGCCACTCAAACACAAGGCCATTCATGCAATTCAAAAATCACACAAAATCAGGGCAAAATTCAAAATTCACAATACTCAACCATAATTCACAAAACTTGGATCAAAAGGCTTCAAATACTCACCTCTTCCTCTTTCCCAAACCAATTTCTTGATTCTCCATCTTTCCAAATTTCCTCAAGCCATCAAACACCTCCAATCAAGAATCTAAAACCATAGAGATGAAGCTCTCATCACTATGAACAACTTTATAGAAGGTGATTAGAGCTAAAGAGGACACCAAGATAACAAAATCTCACCTTTTTCCTTTCCCTTTCCACCTTGCTCTTGGCGAAAATGGAGAACAAGAGAGAGATGAAGATGATGAAGATGATGATCAGATTTTAGCCCCAAAAAGACACACATGGACGACCAAATAAGGGAGAGAGAAGAGAAAAAGAGTGTTGAACTTTATAGAAAGGTGTTTTAGCAATAGAGGACAAGAAACAAGGCAAATCTTACCTTTTTCTTTTCTCTTTCCACCTTGAAGCATGGCGCCATGGAGAATAAGAGAGAGAGAGATGAGATGATGAAATGAAGATGATGAAGAGAGAATCAGTTTTTTGGGAGCCAAAACCGTCCACATAAAGAGAGGAAAGAGGGAAAATGAGTTGAAATCCTTGACCAAATCCAAGGGCTCAAATTGTGACACTTGTCACACCCTTAATCCATCTCTATGAGTTCACATGAACCCACACACATGGAATTCCACCCACTTAATCTCTACACAAATCAATCTCAACCATTGATCTTGAAGTTACCAATGAGTTTCCTCTTCGGTAACTGACCAATTGGTCGGTAACTTTACCGTTTTGCCCCTGATTTCGGTAATTCGGTAATTCTCATTGAATCACCACCAAACACTTCATATCATTTCATTTAGCCACAATATGCGCCTTCCCTCTATTTTAAGTCAATTGAGATGTTAATCCATAATTGAGCTTAAATACAGGGTTTTGGCACTGCTAACAGCACATACGAATCACATCGGGTACTAACTCACACCATAATCTCCAAAAGGGTTTATTTATCACTAATGACATCCACTTTTGGAGTCAATATCTCTTAATCATAATTTAGGATCTTGCTAAACCATGGCTTAGCAGTCCACTAATCTCAGGCTTATTCTCTAGCCTCGAATCTCAGAATTTGGGGTATTACAAGGGATATGAATGTCAACTCTGGGAGGAATAGTAGGAGGCTGGTAGACAATCATAGTGGTGGTCTCAACCTTTTCTGTGGCCTCTCCCGAATGATGATCAAAAGATGAGGGAGAGATCTCCTCTGTATGAGTAAGAGAAGGAATGGGTGTAGGAGTAGGTTGGGGCTGAGCTCTGGGTGGTGAATCCTCAATGATAATATGAATAGTCTCATTAGTTTCAGGATTGTCCATTAAGCAAAGGATATCTCTGGGTCTTGGTTCAAGTGGACTAGAAACTGGAAGGATAGGTGGCTCAACCTCAGCATGATAAAGGTCAGTTGGGATGTTCTCTGGAGGTGGTGGTATATTCTCTGGAGATGGTATATGCTCTGGAGATGAGAATAGCTCAGGTGCAGATGATGATGGACCAGCAGAAGGTCCAGGACCCAAAGAGTCCAGTCTTGCCAGAATCAACTTCAAGGTCTCACCCTGGGCATGTTGCTCAGCTAACAACTCTTCGTGCCTTTTATCCATTTTCTCAACCAACTCAGCCAACTTGTGATTCATGTGAGTTATCAACTCAACATTTGTGTTGGCAATGTCTACATGGAATCCTTTGAGCATATTTTTCATGAAGTGTTAGAGAGTGGCATTAATGAAAGAGGGTGAAGAGGTAGTGGCAGCTGGAGCCGAAGACTGAGTGTCATCTATTTTACTCATCTCAGTCTCGGTCTTCTTCTTCTTCTTAGACCCAGACTCCAGAGGACCCTTGAGAGGAATTTCAATGTTGAGCTTGCCAATTTGATTTCTCCTAACCGGAGTAACTCTCTCAATGTGCTCTTTACTCTCCAAGAACCATATCTTATTTTCCTTCAGAATGAGTGAAACAATCTGAGGATATGGCATAGGCGTAGTAGCTTTCCCATCTACTCTGTACCTCTTCATCTTAGAAAATATGTACTCCCCCAAATCCTTTTGTTCCTTCAGGAGTAAGGAAGCAAACCATCTATAGTCCCGATCAGAAAAGTGAGTATAGTTGTTGGCCTTGTTTACAAGGGATCTAGAGTAGATATACCATAGAACCCTGTGATGATCACACTGTCACTAGGTTTGAAGTTCAAATGGCCTACAAGCTCACCAGGTTTAAGAACATAGAAAATTTGGTTTGAATCAAGTTTGGAGTAAATGTCATCTGGAGGGTTCTCTATTCCTAACCACAGATTTATCCTAGAAGGAGAGATAAGTATCTTCTGGCCTCTAACAATAGTAGTCATTTCTTCCTCAGCTAAAGTTCTATTTGGTTCATCTAGAATCTCAAGATTGCAGTAAAAGTGGGTGACTACTTTTGTGCAAAAAGGAAGATTGACAGATAGCCAAGGCATAAAAGGTTCCAGATAGGGACTAAGATTATACTTCAATACCTCCTGAAGTACTTTGAGGTCCACATAGTGAGTCTTGCAGACTTTTCTTCTTGAAAATTGAGTGAGGTACTTCTAAGACTCCTCTAGCTTGTTGACATTAAACCAGATTTAGTGATCTCATCTTCTGGCAATTCTGACTTCTTTGAAGACTACCCCTTCTCAAGTTGATCAATAATTCTAGTCATTGCCTTAGCCACATTTATATCATACTTGGGCTTTTTGGGAGGTTTTGGAGTGAAAGAGGGAGTGGAGGAATCAGAAATTGGAGGAGAAGGAGATTTGACACTTTTGCCTCTCCCAGTAGAGGTGCTCTTCTTGGATTGAGCCCTTGTAACTACTGGCTCTTTGATAACAACTCCTTTCTGTTTCGTTAAGGTTTCAGTTGAACTTTAGCTTTGGATCTAGGAGTAAGTTTTCATCTCTTTCTGGGAGGAGAAGAAAGAGGGTTAGAGAGTTGTGGCGATCCAGAAGAATCTGTGGGAGTAAGGTTTTTGGTTCTAACCATTTTGATTCAGTGAAACCTTGAAAAACCAGAGAAAAAAAAAGAGTGAAAGACGCGATATAGGGCAAGAAGAATCTGAGCAGAATAGGAGGTTTCTGGGGCTAAAAATTGATGGGTTTTGATGGAAATAGTGTAGGGAAGAAATTGTGAAAATTTTTTGTGAGAGGATAGAGTGATTTACACGAGGTGATATGATGAGGTATCGGATTGGCTAGAAAACAAGTATGAAAACACTAACGGGACGGATGATCAAAGGTAGGACCTTAAGAGAACATGTCTCTTACAACCCTAGCCACAAAGACACCACAAGGATGATCAATCCTTGATACAGTCGGAGTATTCGCATGAGAATACAAGGATGCAAGCAAAGCTCACATAAGAGAAATAAAACTCTCAATTATCATTCAACTCTGAAAATGTAGTACAAAAACGTAGCCATATATAAAGGCCACAAAAGAACACTCTAGAGTTTGAAAACCTAGTCATAAATGCAATAAATGATGCCTTAATGATGATTGATTGTCTTGGTTGGCACCATTCAAGCCTAAAGAAATTAGGAAATTACTTATTCTTCAAGACTAAGTCAGCTACCTAAAAAAATAGGAAATAAAACAAAGACTTCATAAGCAATCTTTGACCAAAGGCCTTATTTAATGCAAATAAAAAAAGGAAACAAAAAAAAAACGAAATTAATTCAGATTTGCTTCATAAGGACGCCTTCTAGATGCTTCTTGAGGTGTCTTGGGCGTCACTTATGATCCTCCTTCAAGGCACATGCTTGTCACATGGTATTTTAAGTGAATTCTTCAATCTGGACTGAACATGGGCCTTGTTCATCATCTTGTTGGGCTTACTACTTTATGTTACACCAATTTCATGGATCTTCATGCTTTGCCACGTGCTCAAGCTTCTATGTGTTGTAAAATCATGTATATGGGCCTGAATAGGTATGGTTAAGGCCTCATTTGCACCCTCAACATATATACTAACATTATGAGCCATTAATGAAGCAAAATCAAGCCTAAATGTTTTCTCCAACCTCTCAAACACTTCACTCTTTTCTGAGTTTTTAGTAATTGGGCCGTCAATGTCATGAGGAGGATCTTGGGCTTGCTTAGAATCTTGTTGGATAATAGAGACAACATCTTGTTTATTGTAGAACTTGATGTAACACTCTTGCCTTTTACCACTCAAGCTTGCCTCCTACAGTATTCTTGATTGAACCTCAACAAAATCAAGAGACAATGTTAGTATGTGGTAATCTTTGCAACAAGAAATTATAAGAACCAGAGAATATGTGAGAAATGAGAGAAATGTGTGATGAAAGAAGATGGAAAGGGGAAAAAATGTGAATAATGATGGAAAAGGAAGAAGGGATAATAACAAGGGGGAAAAAATGGAATCAGGAAAAAAAAAGAAAAGGAAAGGAAATCAAAATAGGAAGGAAGGAAGAATTAGGAAAGTAAGGAGTCTTACCACCCAAGTTTGTAGATTTAGGAAACTTTTGTGACTTGCAATGAAAATTCTCAAATTAGCTTTCAATCTTCCTAATTTCCAAAACCTGTGGCTCTTTCCTTTTTTTATTTGAATTTTCAATTTTTTTTTGCTTTTTTTTTCTGCTCAGTTTTTTTTCCCAGCACCACACCTTTTTTTTTTGCACGAATTTTTTCTTTTTTTTTTAAATTGAAACTAACAAAGTCACACAACAAAAAAAAAATTATGGGTGGAAGAGGAGAGAAGAGAATGGGAAAAACACAGGAACGAAGGAAAACAATGTAAACAAGGGAAGAAGAAAAAAAAATGGATGCAAAGAACGAAAACAAAAGGATAGAACTTGAAATCTAGCAAACCTTAAGCTCTGATGCCACTTGATACGATGAGGGTATCGGACCGGCTAGAAAACAAGTATGAAAACACTAACGGGATGGATGATCAAAGGTAGGACCTTAAGAGAACCTGTCTCTTACAACCCTAGCCACAAAGACACCACAAGGATGATCAATCCTTGATACAGTCGGAGTATTCGCACGAGAATACAAGGATGCAAGCAAAGCTCACACAAGAGAAATAAAACTCTCAATTATCATTCAACTCTGAAAATGTAGTACAAAAACGCAGCCATATATAAAGGCCACAAAAGAACACTCTAGAGTTTGAAAACCTAGTCATAAATGCAATAAATGATGCCTTAATGATGATTGATTGTCTTGGTTGGCACCATTCAAGCCTAAAGGAATTAGAAAATTACTTATTCTTCAAGACTAAGTCAGCTACCTAAAAACAATAGGAAATAAAACAAAGACTTCATAAGCAATCTTTGACCAAAGGCCTTATTTAATGCAAATAAAAAAAAGGAAACAAATAAAAAACGAAATTAATTCAGATTTGCTGCATAAGGACGCCTTCTAGTTGCTTCTTGAGGTGTTTTGGTCGTCACTTATGATCCTCCTTCAAGGCATATGCTTGTCACATGGTATTTTAAGTGAATTCTTCAATCTGGACTGCACATGGGCCTTGTTTATCATCTTGTTGGGCTTACTACTTTATGTTACACCAATTTCATGGATCTTCATGCTTTGCCACGTGCTCAAGCTTCTATGTGTTGTAAAATCATGTATATGGGCCTGAATAGGTATGGTTAAGGCCTCATTTGCACCCTCAACATATATACTAACATTATGAGCCATTAATAAAGCAAAATCAATCCTAAATGTTTTCTCCAACCTCTCAAACACTTCACTCTTTTTTGAGTTTAGTAATTGGGCCGTCAATGTCATGAGGAGGATCTTGGGCTTGCTTAGAATCTTGTTGGATAATAGAGACAACATCTTGTTTATTGTAGATGCCACCTAAGCTGCCATGCAGTACTTTGTCGACACTTTGGATACCAACATTGATGCTTTGTTGGACACCACATAAGACGTCCCTTGCACCTCTATCACGAGGAGATTTTGTGGAAATGATCGAGTTTGCAACATATTTCTTGAAGCAGAGTAACTCGAGTACAAACTCGAGTAACGTTGGCAGGCCGAGAGTAACTGGAAGTTTTTACATGGTTACTTGAGTACTTACTCGAGTAACATTGGCAGGCCGAGAGTAACTCCAAGTGATTTACCTGGTTACTCGAGTAACGTTGGCAGGCCGAGAGCAACTAGGAATCATTTACCTTATTACTCGAGGACTTACTCGAGTAAATTTGGCAGGTTACTTGAAGGTTGACCTGGTTACTTCAAGTTTTTGTCTCATTACTCGAGTATTTACTCGAGTAACCCTTTAGAAAACTTGCCAGTGATGAAGTTTCTCAGCTTTTTCTCTTGGCCTTTCTTCATTACTCCAATGCTTACTTTAAGTAATGATTTGCCCTGTTATTACTTTGTTTAAACTTATTTATTTATCAAATCTTTTTCATACCATCCTTTGTTATCATCAAAACATGAGACATCTAACAACATTTTATCAAATGATAACTTAATTTATGGGGTAAAAAATACAAAAATAAAGGAATAACTTATTTTTTAAGGAAAAAAATTTAAAAAAAAACCGGAACGGGGATCATAAGGTGTGATCCCGATCCCGGTCCCAGCCGGGACGGGAAATTCCTGGGATAAAATGTCCGGGATCGGGTCGGGACAACCAGGACCTGGACACTTTGAACACCCCTATTTTTAAGAGAGGAGGAGAGAGTTTTTTGGGTACCAACTTGAGCCCATTAAAATTTAAGAAGCCCAAATAAAACTCAACCATTGGATATTCTTTTAGCTTTCAAGAAAAATTCTGTACCGTAAGATCTTCTAATCTGCTTTTCCTTACTCTATAAAAATTAAATAAAATCGTGATCTATCATATATATGAAAATATTATCCAATCACAAGATAACAATCAAAATATTATCAATTTAAGCCCAATAATATCATAATCAATTCAAATTTATATTATTTCTTAAAATTAGCTAACTATCCGAATATTATCTAATAAATCCAAATTAGCCTAAAATAATCCCCAAAATAAATAAATAAGGTGGGATAAAATATATTAAATTTGGGATTTATCAGTAATCAATACTTGCAAGGAAAAATTCATTGCACTAGATTACTACCCAGTCCAACAAATTTGTCCTTTAAAGTGATGATCATCTAGCCAATATTTTTCATCCTCCAATTAAGAATTATTAATCCTTACCTTGTCACTAGTATTTCCACCTAGTTGGGTACTTCCTTATTATTGGCCTTCAGTTTAGTTTCCTTCTCCACCAAGACCCCCTACATGATCATATTCACATATAAAATTTAGTTCTCATACTTGTATATTAACTCTGTTGTACTCAACGTCCTTAAATAAGCATCTTATCCTTTATCACCTAAAACTAGGGTAGGGCAAAGTCATGTTTCATATTTAAGGTCCAGAAGAATTAAAATGCATAAGTATGGTAACCTAGCACCCAATCCAAGGTAGCAACATTCAACTTTAGGGATGATCACAATATGAATAATGCGTTAACAACATGCAGATTTCGGTCTTAAAATTGCATCTACTAAATCCAATACTCAAAAATCATCTAACTCCTTTGGAGATGGGGAAAATGGAAGTTAAAAAAGTAAACCTTGAAAGAACAAAGATCAGAATTAAGATTCAATAATTATCTAATAATATAGAGATTGGATTCATTGTTATTAGTTATAACTATATTATATTGATTGCATTTGTATTTTTAAGGCTGTTTGTAGAATTTATATAGCATAATATAGCTTTTAGATATAATAATATCCAATAAGGTTTCAGTCAAACAAAATAAAAGGTACATTTTTATAAAAAAAAATTGTCCACTTTTTAAAAATTTCCTGGTCTAGGGAGTGATCATTTTTTTATTATAAATTGAAACTTTGTAAGACTAGTCTTTTAACCAACCGGTCTTAAAAAGTAACTTTTAAGACTTATTGTAGGTCCAGTCTTAATAAGGACAGACTTTCTAAACTAGTCGATCTAAGATCGGACTTAAACCCTATTTAAAAAACCAATTTCAACCGATCAAAAAGGCTTTTTTTTTTCTAGTAGTTACATTTGTTGTCAAAATTAGGGATTTTTTTTAATAAAAATTAGGGAATTAGTAATAATCAAGGATAAATTGAGTGAAACACGTGAGTAGAGTGGTAAGGATCTATATTACTATTTTTTCCCATCTTTGATCAAACGAACATTTCAGGTTCAAGATGAGTAAAAAAGAAACACTTGCAGAATTCAAGTTGTTCTTGGAAAGCATGACAAATGACATCTTTAAGCTACATAAAGAGGTGCACAAATTAAAGGCTTCATCCCATTTTAGGCTTTACAAAGAATTGCAGGAGCTCAAGCAAGGTTCCATGAGTGTGAAAGAATACTTCGATGAGCTGCACATTGCTAGGCTTCGAGTTAAAGTCAAAGAAAGCTCAAGGGCAACAATGGATCGATTTCTACAAGGGCTTAATCCAAATATTGCTAAACAAATGAAGTTGTACCTGTATAGTGATATTCCAGGAATGGTCTCTATAGCCATTGAGATAGAAAAACTCATGAAGAAAAAAGAGAGAAATAAAGAAAAAGAGAGGATAAAAAAAGAGAAAGAGACACATGAAAAAATGCTTGAAGAGAAAAGAAAAATTGAGAGTCAAAGAGCAAATGAGTTTGAGGTGAAAAAAATAATTGAGAGTGACTTGAGTGAAAATAAAAAGAATGAGAGTGAATATAAGGAAAAAGGATATGTAAAATAAAAGAAGAAATTTTTGTTGATACTAACTATCCTTGTCCAAGTATTGTTTTATCCTTACTACAGGAGCAGAATTATGAGAACTCGACAATGATTGTTCCATATGGCGAATATGACCCTCAAGAGTCGAGGACGACTCTTTTTCAAGAGGAGGAGAATGATAGAGGTGCAAGGGACATCTTATGTGGTGTCCAATAAAGCATCAATGTTGGTATCCAAAGTGTCGACAAAGTACTGCATGGCAGCTTAGGTGGCATCTACAATGAACAAGATGTTGTCTCTATTATCCAACAAGATTCTAAGCAAGCCCAAGATCCTCCTCATGACATTGACGGCCCAATTACTAAAAACTCAAAAAAGAGTGAAGTGTTTGAGAGGTTGGAGAAAACATTTAGGCTTGATTTTGCTTCATTAATGGCTCATAATGCTAGTATATATGTTGAGGGTGCAAATGAGGCCTTAACCATACCTATTCAGGCCCATATACAAGATTTTACAACACATAGAAGCTTGAGCACATGGCAAAGCAGGAAGATCCATGAAATTGGTGTAACATAAAGTAGTAAGCCCAACAAGATGATGAACAAAGCCCATGTGCAGTCCAGATTGAAGAATTCACTTAAAATACCATGTGACAAGCATGTGCCTTGAAGGAGGATCATAAGTGACATCCAAGACACCTCAAGAATCATCTAGAAGGTGTCCTTATATAGAAAATCAGAATTAATTTCATTTTTATTTGTTTCCTTTTTTTATTTGCCTTAAATAAGGCCTTTGGTCAAAGATTGCTCTTGAAGACTTTGTTTTATTTCCTATTTTTAGGTAGCTGACTTAGTCTTGAAGAATAAGTAATTTCCTAATTCCTTTAGGCTTGAATGGTGCCAACCAAGACAATCAATCATTATTAAGGAATCATTTATTGCATTCATGACTAGGTTTTCAAACTCTAGAGTGTTCTTTTGTGGCCTTTATATATGGCTGTGTTTTTGTACTACATTTGGAGACTTGAATGATAATTGAGAGTTTTATTTCTCTTGTGTGAGCTTTGCTTGCATCCTTGTATTCTCGTGTGAATACTCCAACTATATCAAGGATTGATCGTCCTTGTGGTGTCCTTGTGGCTAGGGTTATAAGAGACAGGTTCTCTTAAGGTCCTACCTTTGATTATCTGTCCTGTTAGTGTTTTCATACTTGTTTTCTAGCCGGTCCGTTACCCTCATCGTATCAGTTATGCTGGCTAAATTTCCTCAAATCATGATTAGTATGTGTTTAAATGGTTTAATAAGGGATTAGGAGTAGAAAGGAGTGAGCTTTAGGTGTTGAAACACAAAATTGCAATTTTTCCTTTTCCCTTGAACAACATTTCGGTCAGAGGCCTGTTCTAAGGGGAAGGAGTCGGATTTTCAATGATTTGATAGTTCTATTGAGTTTAGGGGGAAAATTAGGTAGGGTTATAGTTGGTCACTTTTTCAGAAAAGCCCGAAAATGCCCCTGAAACCTTTAAAGTGGGGCTGCCAAGGACAATTTCATTTTTTGACAATGAATTTGATAATTCTGAGTCTGGAAATGGATTCTTTGGGTGAAAATATGTCAAAATAACCCTAGTCAAAATTTTAAGAAAAGTACTGCCGGGTCGGGGTCTTGGGGGTATTTTGGTAAATTTTCATTATAGGCTAATACAACCACAATAAACACTTTGGAAGTGTCTAAAATGGTATATGGATAGGTTATAACTTAATTCTTGTCCATTTAATATTTTAAGACCAAGCTGGGAGCCGAAGGTTAGCATACTTTTTGAGACACCAAACGGGGTGAAAGAGACTTGAGGTAAAAACATTATCCTTCATACATCATATCATAGTTCATATGATTGTATGGATACCATTGTTTATACTTTTAATCAACATGGTTTGCCTAGAAGAGGCAGTTAGTGCCGGAGGTGCACTTACACTGGGAGTTGGGTAAGAATGTAACACCCCAAATTTTATTCACCAAATATACATTGCAATTATTTGAGAAATTCAATAAAATGGTGAATATTCATGGAAATTGGATCTTGTGAATTTTGAAATATTCATATTCATAAGGAAATGGGTAAATTAATTCAATAAAGGAATTAAATTACAAGGTGCTAGGAAAATCATAATTTTGCCGAATTAGCCCAAAATTAATTATTTTCTAATTAATTGGAGTTAATTCCAATTAATCAAGGAAAATAAAGGAAAATGCATAATTGGATTATTCTTGTTGGAATAAATCAAGAATTGTGAAATTAAGGGGGGTTCATACATAATTCAATTATGTAAATTATGGAATGAGTGAAAAACTATTTTCCTTCCCTTCCTCTCATTATTTTCGTCCAACCATGAAGAATGAGGAAAAAATATTTAATTCCAAGAGCATGCCTAATTAATACATGAAGAGGTCATGATGGCTATGCTACATGAACATTTCAATGATGACTAAGATGTAGTGTACACAACATGGAAGGATGGTGTAATGCATGATGGGATAAGCTTGAGTGAAGCAATGGAAAAACTTGATTGCATGGAAGAGTGTAAGCTTGGACTTAATGAAAGAAGCATGGGTTAGTTGGAGCAAAAGGGGGGAGAGGACGGTTTTTTTAGGAGCAAGCAAGGGAAGAGAATTGATTAAAATTTAATGGGAAACTAATGGAAAAATCATGAAGGAAGAGAAGATTGTGACAAGTGTCACATTTTGGCCTCTTGATTAAATCAATGGCTAAGAGGAAGGAAGAGACAAATTAATAAACATACTTCTCTTCCCCTTCATGCACACATTTCGTCCAAGTCTTAGGCAATAAGAGAGAAGAGAGAGCTCGAGAAATAGAGATAAGAGGAGAGCCCAAGGAAGAAGAAGCTAAGGTAAGTATTGTCTCTTAATTGTTTTTCTTATAAGCATGCATGATGTTCTTCTCTAAACTCTTGTTTCTCATGAATCCATGGTGGTGAAGTCACACTTTGAGATGAAGAAGAGAAGGAGGAGGTGCCTAGAGTAAGAGCATCCAAGAAGTTTAGGAGGTAATTATACCAATCTCAACTTTATGTTAAGTATGAAGTTGTTGTTGGTAATTGTTGTTTGGTTTATGTTATTTTTGGTTGAGTTATGAAATTTGAAAAGCTATAACCCTAAGGTATTTATGCTGCCCAAAATCCTTTAAATCATAATTAAGAAGTGTTTAAGTGAGTTAATCAAGGATTAGAAGTGGAAGAGTGCAAGTTTTGGAAGATAAAACACAAAACTTTTTGTTTTCCATTTTCTTCAATATTTCGGCTAGCACTGTTCCAAGGGGTAGGAGTTGGATTTTCATGAAATAAATGGTTCTATTGGACTCAGTGGGCAAAAATAGGTGGGGTTACAGTTGGATAGATTATGACCTATTTCTGGTACATTTAATATTTTAGGACCGAGTCGGACGCCGAAAACGACACGTATTAAGAGGCACACTGAAAAAGGGTTTAACAAACTTCGAGGTAGGGACTACCATCTTTCATACACTATATGAATAATTATATATATTTGTTATTATATTTCGTGATATGATTGCATGCTAGAGGCATAGTACCTAGTTGTGGTTCGCTACCCAACAACGGTATATCGAAAAATCCTAGCTGTGGTCGATGACTCAGTTGAGGTATATTATCGGAAATCCTAGCTATAGTCGGTGACTCAGCTGAGGTAAATATATATAAATCGAATCGAACTTTTATTTTTGCCTAATATAGTGCATTGCATATTTAATTTTCACATTTTATATGTCGATCGTATGTCTCTACGAAGGATTCTTCAGAATCTCACCCTTTTTAAAAAACAAATATCTATGCTGGTGCCAGTGGATCAAAGGGCAAAGGCATGGATGCCGAGAAGTAATTAGCTCGTATCTCAAGGCGAGGGCAAGATAGTGGTTATAATTAGCTTATGCCTTAGATATTTTGGTATTATCCTATAAATTTAAGTTTCCACTGTATTTCTTGTATTTTGTTGACGAATGACGTAGGATTATAAATAAATATTTTTATCAGTATCATTGTACTTTTTTATATGCCTATTGAATTCGGTCTTTATTACTCTTCGATTATCAAAATGGAAACGGGTGTTGACAAAGAATCCAACCAATATACGATTAGTAGGGCAGGACCCTACTCATATATACATGTCGACGATGTGTTATGATGATGTGTTACGATGATGTGTTACGATGATGTGTTATGATGATGTGTTGCGATGCTGTGTTATATTGTTCATTAATTGGTGCATACATAATGCATATCATATTTACTTATCGCATGTTATATGAATGATAATATATTTCTACTGGGATTCTTTGAAATTTCACCCCTTTTTTCTAAACAAAACATCTCAGCAGGTGCCAGCGGCTCAAAAGGAAAGGACGCAGATATGGGGAACTGAGGGGCATGTTTCCCTAGATGAAGACCGTGGTTATATATAGTTTGTAATTGGAATATTTTTGGATAGTTCTGTACAAATTTGTAAATAACTTTGAATTCTGTATGGTTGAATATGGTCTGTAAACAAATACTTTTATCAATATATATGTACTTTTCTGTAATCCTGTGGAATTTGGTCTCTATTACACTGTGTATATCAAAGTGGAAACGGGTGTTGAATCAGAGCTAATAAGCGGTTCTGACATTATCAAAATGGCATACTGATATAGTTTTGTTTGCATAGTGATAGGAACCATGAGCTGTTGGAGTTTAAGCAGCTCGAGCAAGGAACACGAGGGATCACTCTCGTGGTGTACCAGGGTACCCTTAGTTAGGGCATTTCTGAAGAGCAACAATCTGAACAACCGCATACTGATGAATCAGAATCAGATTTGGGTTCTGCTGCCTGTTCTAGAGTTGGAACTGTGCACATATTATACGACTTACGACTACATTGAGACTAGTGGGAGTATGTAAAAGGTATATATCGGCGGGCCTTCTTTACATAGGACACCCTCGTTGACCGATATAAGGAATATCTAGAAGAAATAGATACACACATGTGGGGCAAAATTATTTTGATTTGGATATTCTGGATAATGTGTGGATTTGCACTACATTATATTTCCTTCCGGATACGGCGTTTTGGGCCAGAAAGAAGAATGATATAGTAGAGCGGGGTCCAAATAATAATTTCAATGAATTCATGAAGTACATTACCCATTTGGTACAGTGGTACATGTATAGCGAGTGAGATGGGACTCAGTTATTATGTTTTGGTGATTGGAGGTGACCGGCACGTATTTTGAGATAAGGGCAGTCACGTGGAGGTGAACTAACGGATAGGAAAAGATTGAGCCGGAGTCAGTATTTTGGGAGGGTACATAGAAAGTTAAGCGTGCCCGACCCAGGGTAATCCTAGAATGGGTGACCCCCTGGGAAGTTGCTTATAACTTAAGAGTTATGTAATAAAAAAGGGACAAATATGTCATGTACAGTAGTTTATAGGTTGTGTGATTTCCAACGTTCTGTGCCTACTGTAAATAGTTGATGTATGTTACAAATGACATATCTGTGTACCCAAAATTATTATGAAATGATGAAAATACCCTTGCATCTATATGAAAATTTATTTTTCTTATTTTCATTTAGCGAGATACCAAGATGGTGCGTACAATAGAAGGAGATTATGACCTAAATTGGGAAGATAGCCCTGATTCTATGCAACAAATTTGGAGCAGGATGGCACGACAACAACTTATGATAAGTGATCTTAGAGATGAATTGCATGAGGTGTGACAGAGACAAAAAAGATTAGAATATCTTGAAAGGCAAAAAAGTGAATAAAATTCATTTGAGTAACCTTATCAGGAGCCACAACCTATGCTTGTGTATGAAGCAAATGTTTTTCAAACATGGGTGAAATGATTTGAGAAACAATAACCTCCTACTTTCTGAGGGAGATTCGATCCCCTGCAAGCAGAAGAATGGTTATCCGCATTGGACCAAATTTTCACAAGACTGATATGCTCTAGTGATATTAAGGTTCAGCCAACCGTTCGCAAATTAGAGGGAGAGGTTAATGTATGGTGGAGGAATATAGAGTTTATTCTACAGGTATGGAATATTCCAGTAACATGGGAAATGTACCAAGGGAAATTTAACGAAAGATATTTCTCTCAACCAGACAAGTTAGCAAAAGAAAAGGAATTTCTCAACATACGACAGGATAATGAAGAGAGCTTTGATGAGTACCCAGCACGTTATATTCGATTGTCTCGGTATTCCTTGTATGTAAGACATCTAGATGATGAGGAGTGGAGCTCCGATATATTGATATAAGGGTTAAAGCTAGAATTGAGAAAGAGATTGATTTCTAAACACTTTATAGTGTTCGTCAAAGCGGTTGAAGAGAGTCGACTCGCTGAGAATGACATGTTAAACTTGCATCGTGATAGGAACGATGACTACATGGATGTGTCTGGTAGTAGGAGTTCCTCACAAAAACGCAAAGCTCAGGATGAATTATCTAGAGGGAACTATAAATGGCCAAAACAAGCTGGGGGCCGCGGAAGTCAGAATTCCGCTAAGGGTAGGAACTGCTGGCAGTATCAAAAGGCATATTATCTTGGTAAATATATAGAGATGCATCAGGAAGATATAGTTCTATTGGACAGGATCTATCTAGCCAGATTTGTTTATCAATGTCAAGAACTAGGGCATCTTGCTAAGAATTGCCTACAGAGGCAATAGCTAGAGGAGACTAGACTAGGAGCTCGTGAGGCACATATGATAGATCAGGAGGAGGCCAGAAAATCTCCTGAACTTATTAAAGGTACGACTTCTTTTAATAGCGATTCAATGGGAGTTGTCACACCCTTATCTTATTTTGACTTGCAGCGGAATATTAATGCGTACACTAGTGGAAAAATGACTTTTTAGACCGGTTCTGGATGAGGTCTTGATATAGCCAGTCTAAAAAGTCTGTTACTTTTTAAACTGGTTAAGCAACCGGTCTTAAAAATCACTTTTTTAGACTGGTTGCTCAAAGACCAGGTCTAAAAAGTCCAGACTTTTTAGACCGGTTGTTTAAAAACCAGTCTAAAAATTTTTTTTTCAAGACTTTTAAGACCGGTTTTCAAAATAACCGGTCTTAAAAGTACTTTTAAGATCGGTTTTCATAATAAGCGGTCTTAAAAGTGACATTTTTTTAAAAAAATAAATAGGGCATTTTTTTGGATTGGAAGGATTTTAAAATCATCCCATCCAAAAAAAAAGTGTCATGTTTTTTTACTATCATATAATTTTAAGTAAGCTATGACAACCGTAACTAAATGATAAAAAATAACAACTCATAAGATAAAAAATTGACAATAATTAATAAAAAATATCTCAATCTTGCAATTAAAGTGTGAACAAATTTAATAAAACAACTATTCATCATACAAAGGTTCATGAACTACATACATGAATTAACTTGAGCCAAAATACATGTAAATGAAAATGAGATAAATAGGATCATGTATCTTAAGGAGATAGTTTTAAGGAATATGTGATGCGCACTAATTTACAAGAATTAGAAAAACATATCAGTAAATCATATCAGTAAATTAGAAGCAGAATAATCATTTATGTTGGATTTGGCCACTCACAGCTAGAAAAGACAAACGAGTTTTCTCTTGATCGTTATTTTTCTTATTGTCCCGACAACTTCTAATATGCTTTCCTCTGAAACTCCTCCATTATTACTTGGGAAATGGTGCGCTTGTAAGAAAATGATAACAAGTGTAGAGTCATTTAATACGAGACTAGACAAGTATATGTGTAAACTGAGAATATATTTACATTCTGGTGTGGTCACTCACAACTTCACAAGACACCTCCTGGTTATTTTCCTGATTGTTGGTAAGTAATAGGCTTTGGTGTAGGGAATATTGGCTCTGCAAACAAATGAAAACCCACAAGTATAAAATACATGTTAGTTCAAGTAAATGCTTGAGGACAGGTTCAATTGCTTGAATATTTTGTTGCAAAACTCAACTAATTAAGACCTCATCATTGCCAAAGTCTATCGAAACTGCATTTGGAGGACAATCTCCAACGAGATCATAGACATTCAGATTGATGGAACCGGAAGAAACTGGAATTCTCTTGGCCTCCACGACGAGGTACCACAAGGTTAAACCCACCAATAGATAAATGAGGTGGCCGAAAAAATCCAACTTCACAAATGTCATGTCGGAGGTGAAGCTTAGACGAAGCAAATCAGGCTATTTGTGGCTGACACACCTCCCACAAATTTCCAGATCTTGCGCTGATTTATAAGATCTCTTATTCTGTTCTTTTCCAGGTATCACCACCAGCCTAAAGTAAAAGAAAAGGGAAAAAAACAGAAAGGCTAGGCTCAGCTGAAGCATAACAGAGAATCAAAAATGAGAAAAAGAAAGATTAAATGCATTTGATTCCTCACGAGATGATGATTTAAATTCCAAAAGCAGATCGTATAGCCTAGATTGTAGTAAGATTTGGAAGAAGAAAAAATAAATCATCCAAGAGACAAGCTAACCTCAACCAAATGCCTCTCTCGCACTGCCCAGAAATCTCCGCAGCCGCAAGAAGATGGTAACTCTTGATGTGGTTTTTGGGGTTCACGTGGTCATTTTTGGCGTGGATGCATGAGGAACGGAGGAGATCGAAGGAAGGAGGAGGAGGGGGAGCGTCGGTGAAGAGAGGGGCAAGGAGGAGTTCAAGTGAGAAATCGCGACAAGAAGAGAAGCAAGGTTTAGATCGCTAGGGCAGGATTCAACAATTTTAGTGCGGGTTTTGGGAAACTGTTTAGACCGGTTGTGAATCATAACCGATCTTAAAATTGAAAAAAAAATATTTTAGACCTGTTTAAAATACAACCGATCTAAAATATTTCATCTTTAAGACCGATTATTAGTGAAAACTAGTCTAAAAACTTTTAGATTTTGTTTTGAATTTTTTTTTAAAATCTCTTTAGACCGGTTGTCTGAATAACCGGTCTAAAAACTTACAAAATTTTTTTATTTTTAAAATTTTTTATCTTTTTAGATCGGTTATTTTAATAACTGGTCTAAATGATTGATTTTAGACCACATATCTTAAGAACTGATCTTATAGGTTCTTTATAATTACAAAACTGCCACCGCTCATCTTTTTTAGACCTTATCCACTATAACCGGTCTAAATGTGGTGGTTTAAAAAGGAAATTTTGTACTAGTGGTGGTTCGATGGGCAACACATGAATAGCATAAATATACTGATAATATGTGCATGATTACAGAAATTCCCGCTAAGGGTTTGTACATAATAATTACAAACCTTGTAACCACACAGGGCTTTAGGGTATCTAAACCTATCCTAGTGAAATGGAGACATCTTCCCATTTTTGTTCCACCACTGCATCTTCTCGTGTAGTTCTCGTCTCTGATCTCTATATATCTTTTGTATTCACCTGTCTAAATTGTTGGTAAGGAGGGTGAGATTCGAGAGAATCTCAGTAGGAAACAGTGCCAATATGCATGCAGGATAAGTGTTTAATGCATGACATGCTTTCATTACATAAACTCATGCTAACACAATGACATATCTGCGTACTCAATGTTACAAACAACATACTTATGGCCATAGCATAAATAGAAACAGAGCTTCAATCATTTATATATGTTTCACACAATTAAGTAAAGCAATAACATGCATCAATACACCAGTATAAATATCAAATACACGCAGGAGAGGTAAGTTCCCTACCTTAAGGTCATTTTCGTAATATGCTTGTTCGGGATTTTTCGGAAAAGTGACCAACTATAACCCCACCTAATTTTCCCTCCTGAACTCAATGGAACCATAAAATCATTGAAATTCCAACTCTAACCCCAAGTTATAGCTCTGGCCAAAATATGGGTATCCTTAGGGAAAAATTGGGGTTTTCCGATTCCAACTCCATAGATGTGTTCCTTTCTACTCCTAATCACTTTATTAACTATTTAATTAGGTTACAACCACCATTTAGACCAAATTTTGGCAGCATAACAATTAGGCCATGTCATTTTCCAATTTCACAAACAAAGACAATCCGATAAAATTTCACCGATTAAATTGTCTACAGCAGCCAGAATAGTCAATAAACGAAGGTTTTCGAGTCACCTTTCACTTCCTTCTGGCTTTTCTTAAGGTGGCCGAACAAACCCTAGCTCCCACACACAAAGATGAGCTTCACAACCTTCAAATATATGGAAGAGTAGCTTAGGAATGGAGTTATATGCGTTATGAACCGGTTTACCAAAGAAATCACTTACCTTTGTAAGCTTTTTCCTCCTTTTTCTCTCTACAAATCTCACACTTTCTCTCCCTTGTTGCAGCTGAACTTCACCTCAGTTTGGGGAGGAAGAAGAGGGAAAATATGTTTTATAAATATGCTTGCTTATGTCATCTCATTTATTGCTTATGTCATAATTCCCATTTTCAGATTTTCTGGCCAAACTTTGAAAAATTATAACTAATTTTATAGACCTTGAATTGGAGTGATTCTAAAGGCTTGTAATCTTTATTGAATCTAGTTTCAAGAAAAAATATAGAATTTTGCCAATTGAAAACACAAAATTCCTAGAATTAATTTCTTTCAATACTATTCCAGAAACTTTCCAGTTTTTCTGGGCTAAATTCAAAAATTCATAAAATTTTGTATATAGCTTTAGTTGAGTCATATCACCTATAAAGATTAGGATGTCTACTTTAATCTTGTAAAATTGTATAATTTTTGAACATCATTTGGTCAATGAAATGTATTGCACAACAACATTGCCTTATTGGAAGCAATGAAATGAAATGCACTTGGAACTCCAACAAACTCTTTAATTTACCATTTTATTCCCTTTAATACCTCAAAGATATAAGAAATGTTAGGGAATATGTTTGAGACACCTGCTAAACCGGGGCTTAACAGTCCGTTTAATTTTGGCTTATTCCCAACCCTCAAATCCCAAAATTCAGGATATTATAAGAGCAATGTATGATTCGAGTTTAATTATTTATTCATTGTATATGCTTTTTAGTGATGCTTGATACTTAATTAAATTTGGAAGCTAATCCTCAATAAGAACAGAATAGAGAGAATAGAGGGTAGGTGAGGGATCGGTAAATTCCCTAAATCCTTCTGAAAGATATGAGGGGACGATAGGGATAATTGAGGTGAAATGACTATAAACTTTGATGAAATTGAGGTTTTAAGTTGTAAGTGGGAGAATTGTAATATGAGAATCAAATTCATAGTTAAATTAATTCATTAGGCATTAAAGGTGTCCTGACTTGACTTCTTAAGCATTTGATATGGCCTAAAGTCGTTTGAGGTATTAGAATGTGATACATAATGTGGGGTAATTATGCAGTAAGTTGACCCTAGAGGGTCCGATTTGATGATACTAATGGTTGAGGATAGGCTTGAATTTGATCTAAGCTGAGATAATGCTTTGATCGAAATGTGAATTGGTTGCACTGTGGTTCTATTCCATGATGAAAGGTTGAACCTTGTAAACCTTGTAGATGGGATTAGACCTTCAGTAACAGTAATGTTTTGAGGATAATACCCGAATACTGTGAAGGTTAGAATAGGCGCTACTGATCATGTATCTTAGTGAATCTATTGGGTATAATTGAGGAAAACAATTTCTAATGTATGTGATGTTAAGGTTCTAGATTTCATGATGGACCTAAAAGTTGGGTTAGGGACCTTAGGCTGTAAAATATTACATGCCGGACATTGTAATGGACCTGCGTGTCCAAAGGCCCTAAGACCTAGTGGACTAGTTTGTCCTTAGGTGGCGAATTTATTCAAAATCGTGTTGTAATAGTGATAATCTATGAAGTTGAGGAAAGTGATTTCCCAGTTCAGCTAATACTGAGGTTTCAGGCATGTAATTATGATCCAAGAATTAGACACAATCGTTAAACTGATTTCTTAGGAATTTGAATTGACCTGGATGGTCTAAGGTAATAAAATATGGTACTAAAATGAATCGAAATGTGTGAGGTTTCTTGAGGTTGCTAGTTGCTAATCTAGCATAGGGAAAGATTGATAATAGAATATTCCTTTATTGAATGAGAATAGTTCTTAATAGAATAAAAGTAGCCACGAGATAGGGTCTCAAGGTTGAGACAGAGAATAAAATGAATGAGTGGCTTTTGGTTTCCCTGTACAATGAGGGTAGAGTATCTTGATGAAAGAAAGAATTGATTTACCTACTATTCTACTAACTTGAGGCAATACTAGGAGTCGATTGGTGGATAGCAGATAGTTTGTTGAAAGGTATGAATAAAGGATAGTAGGGAATCATGTTTTGATAGCCTGGTAGGCTGATGAATTCTCTGGAATTTCTTTCGAAGGATATAAATGGGCTACCCTAGAAAGGGTAGTAGAATTGGTAAGTATACATATATTCCTATACAAATACACTGTGCCTACTCCCACGGGTGTCAGGGTTGTCACAGTCGATATATGTATAAATGGTATAATGAATGCTGAGGGACATGAATCACTAGTGGACTTGATTGTCTACTGTTGCTTGGCTGCAGGGCTTAGCAGTAATCCTCAAAATTTGGTTGGATGATGACCTATCGGTGAACTCAAGTAGTAAAATGACATGTGAGTAACAATCGTGAATAGAATTGAACATGATGAGGGAAAAACAACTCTATGCCAAGTCAAGTGAATGTGAGTTATGGCTTTCAGAGGTAACATTTCTGGGCCACGCAGTCTCATAGCAAGGGATCGTGATGGACCCTAGTAAAGTGAAAGCAGCACTAAACTGAGAAGGCCAGAAACTGTAGTTGTGATACGCAATGTTCTGAGTCTTGTTGATTATTATGAGGTGTCTATACCGAATGTCCCCAAAAAACTCAACATTATGTATGGGGTGATGATTGTGAGAGGAGCTTCAGAGAGCTGATGATGAAAATTTATTAAAGTACCAATATTGAGAATCCCAGATGCGAGTGGGCATGGAATGAGATGTGAAATGATGCGAGCCAGGTGAGGGTGTATGCATCTTGCAGCTGAAGCTTCAGAAATTGAACTATTCCATCCATAATCTTGAGTATATGGTAATAATGTTTATATTGAATCTGGAAACGTTGCCTTTATGGCATAATTGTGCAGTTGTATTGCAACCACAAAGATTGAAATGTGTGTATGATAAAAAAGAGCAAAATATAATGCAATGTAAGTGAATAGAGTTGTTGAAAGATTAAGACCTAGAATATAAATGTTATCCAGGGTAGGCTAATGTTGTCACTGACACATTGAGCCATAAAAAAGTGCAGGTGGTAGATATGATGATTTATGAGCAAAAATTCAATCGAGGAATTTTAGGGATCTTAGTCTGTATAAGCAGATCTTGATAAGTGGTAATGATGTCAATAAGACGTATGCAGAAGTGTTACCCCAGAGTTTATGGTTATGAATGTGTAGCAAATTTCGGGGATAAAATTTATTTAAGTGGGGGAGAACTGTAACATCCAAAATTTTATTCACCAAGAATATATTGTAATTATTTTATATATTCAATAAAATGGTGAGTATTTATGGCTAAAGGAATTAAATATTGGAAATTGAAAGGTGAACAATATTTTTAGTGAAATCGCCTGCAAAGCAGTGAGTTTGTCATGTGGTTTTGGAATACTAAATGATGAGCTAATATTATGAAACTTTACAGAATAAAATTAGATATTCTAAGCTTTAATTTGATAGGTCATGTGAATCATTTGAAGCTATATGCAAAAAGATATGAATTTTTGAAGTTAGCTTAGAAAAACTGTAAAGTTTCTAGAGCAGCGGTTAAAGAAATTAAATCTGGGAATGATGTGCTTCCAATTGGCTAAATTCCATATTTTTCCATGAAATTAGACTTAATAAGGGTTTCATAGCCTTTGGTATTACTCCAAAATGAGGTCTATAAATTTAGTTATGATTTTTCAAAGTTAGAAGGTCAACTATTATGAATTTGGCGGGAAATGTAATGGCAATTAGGTACATTATGGAATAAAGTAAAAGCCCATATTTTCCCTATATTGGTGGATATTTGCTTGGGTATTAATCATACCAAGTGGCATTATCTTAACCCAAGGGATTTAAATAAGGATTTATTAAGTTTGAGCACATGTTCAATTAAGCATAAATAATATTATCTTGTATATATGGTTGGAGAAAAGCCCAATTGGGATTATGAAGGACCCATATGGCATCATGTATGGGCTCAAGGAAGGGAAGAATTTGGTTTAATTGCAATGAGACTTTATGACCTAAGTTGGCAAGAGATAATGACAAAGTACAAGGCTTATGTCATAATTCTTTTTTGCTAGCATTTATTAATTAAGGTGAAAATAGTAAAATATTTTATGAAGCTTTGCTTCATCTTTCTTGGCTCATTTTTGTCCTAACACCGAGAGAGAGAGAGAGAGAGAGAGAGAAGCTTAAGCAAGCTTAAGGTTTAGAGAGAAGGAGGAAGAAGAAAGCTAAGGTAAGCTTTATTGTTACATAATATGATTGGCTTCTAAACTTGTGTAGCTTCCTCTCTAATCTCTTCTCCTCCATGAAACTCATTGTTTAGCAAGCTAATCTCAAGCTTAAGGAGAAAGGAATGAGACGCCTAGAGAGAGAGAGAGAGGAAAAGAACTCAAGAGGTAACGTAAAAAAATCTCAAATCCTTGATAGTATGTTGTTGTTGTTGATATTCTTGGTTGGATTTGGTGATTGTTGGTTAAATTTGTAAGTTTGGAAAGTGATAACCCTAAGGGGTTATGCTGGCCAAATTTCCTCAAATCATGATTAGTATGTGTTTAAATGGTTTAATAAGGGATTGGGAGTGGAAAAGAGTAAGCTTTCGGTGTTGAAACACAAAATTGCAATTTTTCTTTTTCCCTTGAACAACATTTTGGTTAGATGTATTCTAAGGGAAAGGAGTTGGATTTTCAATTATTTAATGGTTCCATTGAGTTCAGGGGGGAGAATTAGGTGGGGTTACAGTTGGTCACTTTTTCAGAAAAGCCCGAAAAAGCATAATTACGAAAATGCCCTGAAACCCTTAAAGCGGGGCTACCAAGGACAATTTCATCTTTTGGTAGTGAATTTGGTAATTCTGAGTCCGGAAATGGATTCTTTGGGCGAAAATATTTTAGAATAGCTCTAATCAAAATTTTTGGAAAAGTATAATCGGGCCGGGCCGGGGTCCTGGGGGTATTTTGGTAAATTTTTACTATAGGCTAATACAACCACAATAAACACTATGGAAGTGTCTAAAATAGTACATGGATAGGTTATAACCTAATTCTTGTCCATGTAATATTTTATGACTGACCTGGGAGCCGAAGGTTGGCACGCATTTTGAGACACACCAAATGGGGTAAAAGAGACTTGAGGTAGGAATATTATCCTTTATACATCATACCATAGTTTATATGATTGTGTGGATGTCATTGTTTGTACTTTTAATCAACATAGTTTCCTAGAAGAGGCAGTTAGTGCCGGAGGTGCACTTACACTAGGAGTTGGTAAGAATCCAACCGGTGTACGATTAGTGGGGTAACAGCCCTACTTATGTATACATGATGATGCTGTGTTATAATGATGTGTTGCAATGCTGTGTTATATTGTTCATTAATTGGTGCATACATGGTGCATATCATATTTACTTATCGCATGTTATGTGAATAATAGTATGTTTCTACTGGAATTCCTTGGAATCTAACCCATTTTTTCTAAACAAAACATCTCAGTGGATGCTAGTGGCTCAAAAGGAAAGGACATAGATATGGGGAACTGAGGGGCACGTTTCTCCAGATGAAGATCATGGTTATATATAGTTTGTAATTGGAATATTTTTGGATAGTTCTGTACAAAGTTGTAAAAAACTTTGAATTCTGTATGGTTGAATATGGTCTGTAAACAAATACTTTTATTAGTATATACGTAATTTTCTGTATGCCTTTGAAACTTGGTCTCTATTACTCTGTGTATATCAAAATGGAAACGGGTATTGACATAGTCCCTAAAGTTTGACTCGCTTGAAACTCAGTCCCTGATTTTTTTAAGTTATCCTACGTGATAAATAATGTTAAAAATACCTATTAAAAATTGCTTAGATGGATTTTAGATAAATTAAAAAAAACCAACATCCTCATCCCCACCTACTCGAATCTTCCTCGACCACTATTTTCTAGGAATCTTGCTGGGCATCTGCGTGTCCATGATAGATCCTTCAGAAGCTCATTCTAAGCATAAGGTGAGATCAATTTTCTTATATTGAAGGGCCATCACCATTTATCATTCAAAAGTTAAGAACGCTCCTTGTGCGCCAGGTTTGTTGTGAAGTGGGTGTGTTTTGACTTTTTCTAATCTTATCCTCTGTCAAGCACAATCCATCATTTATCATTCAAAAGTAAAGAAATCTCTTTTACCACAATGGCTTTTTCTTGCATACTTGGGTGCTTTATCAGAGTTAAAAGCATTATATGTGGCTTTGGATAATTATACATAATTCTGGAATTTTTGGAAGTTGGATGACCCTGTTGCCAGATTTATTTTCAAGCACCAAATTTGTTTTGGCGTGTTTTTGAATAGTCAAACTTGGTCCAAACCTTGTGAAATTTTACAGGATGAATGTAGATATCCTGGGCTTTAATTTGATATGCAATATAAGCCATTTGGACTAGTGTATTGAAAGATATGATTTTTCAAAGTTTGACCATGAATATGGAACGAATTTCATGGTAGACTAGCTTTGACAAATTTTCTAGAATTTTGGGTTATAATTGGTGCTCTGTGATATTTTTCCTTAAAAGAGGATTGAAAGAGCTTTACAAAAAAACTTGGTCATAACCTTATCTTATTTTCACCTTTTTCAGAGTATTTACGGAAAGAAATATGCAGTTCGGTGAGCAATACAGGAATAGTAGAAATATACTGATATTATGTGCATGATTACAGAAATTCCCCATAAGGGTTCATACATAATAATTACAAACCTTGTAGCTGTTGGAAATTGTGCCCTAAGGGCCAATCATGTACTTTAAACATTAATATTTTAATGAAATTTCCCCATTCTGTTATCATATTATTTGCATGTTAACTGTGATAATTGTATCATTGGATAATTTATAAAGATTGTCCTAAAATGTCCCTGATCGGTCATCTATGCGGGAGCAGAGATGAAACAAGATCAATATGACTTTGATAAGATATGGAGATACAAATCAAAGTCTTAGGCACTTGTAAGAGTACAAGGTGTTGGACCGACCCACTATGAGAAAGCTACATGGATCAAGTCATAAGCTTTTCTCATGTATAATCATGTCACAATGCCCTTAGACCTGAGGTCATCATGGATTCCTACATGAGAGTTGCTAAGCTTTGAACTAGTCAAAAGTCACTTTTGACCGGGTGATGATAAAGGCTACGATCGGGCTTGGTGGTTTTTCAAGTAGAGGAATATGAATGATCAAGATGGAATTTGTCCCTCACATTAGTAGAGAGATATTACTGGGCCCCTCGATGAGTGAGTCTGAGAAATGTATGGCCATATTATGATGAAAGGAGTTTCTGTCTCTATTATCAGGCTACTCAGGAATCGAGAAAGTAATGGTCAGGAACAAGAAGATGACATTATCTATGTCTTATCCTTGATCGATATATCGTGTGACAAAAGGGACGTGACATGGTTGTATGACATGTTGCATCGTAATAACGATCCTCATATGAATTGGGTAGTCGTAATGTCTTGCTAGAGGCCGCTTGCTGTAACATCCTTATTTTTTTTAGTACTCAGAATTAGTAGTGGATTAGGATTCATATATTCAAAGAGCAAGCAATATATTAATAGTTTGAAAGAAATACCAAGTTATAAATATTTATTTTATATAAAGAAATAATGATACAAATGAAACACATCCTTAAAATAAATATTCTAAATATATAAGTATGTATGTGCAAACATATATGGTTATTGGAATAAATAATATAAAAACAAAAATGCCGGAAAAAAAAACATTTTCCGGTACTGTTATTTTTTAAAACATAAATAAAAATAAAAATAAAATATTATTTTAATGAGTTAAACCCTAAAACTACTCTTATATAATATCATTTTCTTCTCACCCATCTATCTCCCTCAGCGCCGCGCTCCCCTACTTTCTTGGATTAGTATTCTTCTTCTCTTCTGCGTGTTTTCCCTTTTACCAAACGTCCCTCATTTTATTTTTACTGCACATTGTCTTGTCATGATTTTCCCCTTCCTCACCCTTTTCTTTATTCCTGTACTGTTTAGTACTACATCATGTCTTGTCTTTTCATCTTTCCTCCACCACATGTTCATAGGAGGGTCTTCAACCATTTTTGTGACTTTGTAGATATATTTTCATTTTATTCATCGATTTCTTTATTTACCCACTGTTCGGAACTTTTCTTTCTCTCATGTACAATAACACACACTCACATATATTAAGATTTATTCCTTGCATCATTTGCCACCTAATATACACTAACCCGATTTCTTAAACGCCCTTTATCCTTTTTGGCCTTTTGGGTGTTTATGTGTTATATATATATATATATATTTATTTATTTATTTATTTATTGTGAACTCATTTTGTACTTCCCAAATGTGTGTGTGTGTGTATATATATATAAATTTCTCTCATATTTGTTGAACCCATTTCACATTTATTTTATCCCTCTTTCGTCTTTTTCTTGTGGTGTGGATACATTTCCTCTTTTATAATCCATCAGGATCCTTCTTTCTGCATACATTCATTCTTTCACTTTCTTGTTTATAGTAATAAAAAAAATTTATATGTCAAATGTAAAAAATGATTTCTGAGGAGTTTGGTGAAAACAACCACATCCAGCACCTTTTCGTCCCTCTTTGTGTGTGTGTGTGTAGTTATATAATATAAAATAACATCACCACATTTATTGCTTTGGCCTAGGAGATAATTACCTTGACTTTTTCAACATGCATGAGTCTGGGAGTGTACATATGTATATCTATCTTTCAAATCTAATTATCTTGATGTTTTAATTCACAAATAAAATTAAATCTCAACATAAGAACAATTCTGAGTTAGATAATGAGAATGGGTGCGATAAATAATATTAATTTTAGAGAGTTGCACAAGATCTTGGAGTATTTTGGATTATACATTGATAAATATTTATATTTGTGATCTTGTAGACTCTCATTGAGAGCTTTGGAGTAGCATTTGTGTAATTACCTGTACGCTAGGGAGTAATAGGCAACTCTGAATATTCTTCCATATACTTGTGAATAGTGTATGATTTTTGAATGACTATTTTTTTAAAAAGAAAAATGGACTGAATTATACATACATATATATATATATATATATGTTTTTGTATTATAAATTCTCAAATAAGTAGTGTTACAAGTAAATTTTTATATAACTCATTATATTCATATAATTAATAATTTAATGATAATTAATGTATTATTGGATTATTATTTCATTTTTAGCGAGTTTGAATATGTGATTATATTTGATATGAATGGAAGCATGAATTATTGTACTTTATCTTTTAATGATATTTTATTTATTACTGTCATGGCGGTTGTGTAACCCCCTGCCGTAATTATATCTGAAATACGCGACTAAAGTGAAATAGAGACCAATAAGAAGCAAAACTACATTTTACAAACCCATCTACCAGACGAGGTTTTCATAAATACCTTTCGAAATCATTCATAACCTGGTCTCACATTCACATTCCGAATACAATTACTACACAAAGATAAATCACATTTAAATATATCAGAGGACACAATATAATAATCCCGGCAATCCTGGTTTCCATATATTAACTCAAGCTTTATAGGGCACATTTTCCCATACAAGCCCTCATATGTGGATTACACAAATCTTTGTCATTCATATACAAATATCCAATAACTCATTTCAAATACATAACCAAATATACTCATCCATATGTACACATCCAAATTCAAATATCCCATCCAGGATGATAACTAACTACCAGAATGACAACCCGAAGGAAGTCCTCATCGCCCTTAGCTGCATGCTCCATCCTTGATCCACTACCCTGTCTGAAAGGTTAGCAGGGGAGGGTGAGATTCGAGAGAATCTCAGTAGGAAAACAATATCAATATGCATGTATGATAAATGTTTAATGCATGACATGCTTGCATCACATAACTATCATAATGACAAATTTGTAAGCTCAATGCTTCCAACAATATACTAATGGCCATAGCATAAATTGAAACATAGCTTCAAATAGCACATAACCATGCAAAGCTAAGACATGCACCAACACACTAACACATATATCAAATACAAGCAAAAGAGATATGTTCCCTACACTCTTTCCAAGTAAGCTCCAGCATAGCTGCTCACGAACAAAATGAACATCGAACCACAACCAGGGCGTACATCAACCCTATAACCAAAGCAAGGACATAGGGTTATTCTCTATTCCAAATCCTTATTTCCATATTACTTAAGGATGATTATCATTCACACCCTTTAGGTGGCTAAAATAAGCTCAACGAAAGCTTAAAGGATTGAGACGTACTAGGTTGGAAATCACCTTTCAAAATCTCAAAATGATGAAAATGGGGGTTGGCTGCAGCCAAGAATCCTCTGGCTGCAGCCAAAACACGTACAGAAGGTTTTTGGCTGCAGCCAAGAATTTCTGGCTGCGGCCAAAACGTGCACAGAAACTTTTGCGCTGCAGCCAGGATTTTCTGCTGCAGCCAAGGCAACTTAGGAAATTCATAACTAATTCCACAAAAATCGAAACGAGGTGATCCCAAAGCCAAATGAAATATTTTTTAAGTCCTCTTCATAGGAAAAATATGGCTCATTACCAGAAATCACCACACAAATCCAGATTTACACAAAATCCAACATTGCTCCAAAACAGAATCCAGTTTCGTCCTCAAACTTTGGACAAACATAAATCCCAGTTCACAAAATGAAATGGCACAAATTATATGTCCATCTTGAAGCTTGGGATGTGAAATTCAAGACTGGAAAGTTTCAGAATTTTCTAACATCATTTGCCCATTCAAAACGGCAACACAAGCAGACTGCCCAGACAGAATTCTCACTGGACAGAATTTCCAGTTTTGCAACCATTGTGTTCAATCCAATTCAAATCAATTCCAATGATTAAATACCACAAAATGACACCATTTTCAACATAAAACACAACCCAATTCATCCAATCCAAAATCACAAGAAAATCAGGGCAAAATTCGAAATTCACAAAGCTCAACCAAAACTCACAAAACTTAGATCAAAAGGCTTCAAATACACACCTCTTTCTCTTTCCCAAACCAATTCTTTGATTCTCCATCTTTCCAAATTTCCTCAAGCCACAAAACACCTCCTCTCAAAAATCTAAAACCATAGCAATGAAGCTCTCATCACTATGAACAATATTAAAGAACGGTATTAAAGCATTAGAGGACAAGAAACAAGCCAAATCTCACCTTATTCTTTTCTCTTCCTTCCCTTAGCTTTGGACGTTCATGGAGAACAAGAGAGAGATGAGAATGATTAGATGATGAAGCAAGTCAGTTTTTGGCCACTAAAACCGACCTAAAAGGGAAGAGAGGAGAGAGGGAAGAGTTTGACATCTTGACCCAATCCAAAGGTCCACATTTTGCCACTTGTCTCAATCTTGTTCCATCAACCATGAGTTCACATGAGCACACCACATGAGATTCCACCCTTTGATCTATTGCACAAATCAATCTCAACCATTGATCTTGAAGTTACCAATGAGTTTCCTCTTCGGTAACCGATCAATCGGTCGGTAACTTTACCGTTTTGCCCCTGATTACGGTAATTCTCACTGAATCACCACCAACATTTCACATCTTTTCATTTATCCACAATATGTGCCTTCCCCCTATTTTAAGTCAATTTAGATGTTAATCCATAATTGAGCTTAAATACAGGATCTTGGCACTGCTCACATCACATACGAATCACATCGGGTGCCAACTCACACCATAATCTCCAAAAGGGTTCATTTATCACTAACCACTTCCACTTTTTGGAGTCATTATCTCTTAATCACAATTTGGGATTTTGCTAAACCGGGGCTTAGCAATCCACTAATTTCAGGCTTATTCTCTAGCCTCAAGTCTCAAAATTCGAGGTATTACAGGTTGCATCTATGATGGGCTGGAGTAAGGAGGAATTTTTATATTGAGATCTTTTACCACGTGGTATGCCATCACTCGGTGCACAGTGGATGGTACTTGTCAGGGCCCCTTCTTCCATGTTTTCCTTTGGCCGGGATTTCATTGGAGCTGTGGGACATGTGACACCTCCTTAGTTGTATTCTTTTAAGGAGGGGAGTCATAGTCCAGACTTAAGCTCTACACCTTTGGCCGGGTGTATCTTAAGAACTGGTGAGCTTGAGACAATCCAGTTAAATGGATGGGTTTCTGTTGGACTATGTGTTAGCCTATGGCTCCAGTCAGCGGAATAAGGATGGACGGTGATATAAGGAAGGTTGCATCTTACATATTGCATATTGCATAATTGTATATTACATGTTGCGATGAAAATACATATTGATATAATGGTGATTAAACTTGTTTTTGTCTTGTATGAGAATTATGGTATATATGAATATATATGTAATCAGTTCCTTTTTATCATATGAGATTTGCTTGTGTACGGTAGAAATTTTCAGTAGTTACTGAGACGTAGAATCTCATCCCTATATATTAACATTTTCAGGTGATTGTTCTAATAGGGAGCAAGGGAAGGCACCTATGGAGTGAGCCTTAGAGGCTCTTTTGTGCTCCTAGAGCTCATGTTATGTCATTTTTATTGCCATGACCCTAAGACTTCCGCACTTTATTTTGTTTTGTTGAAATATTTTGAGGATTTCATTTAACACTGAGACGTGGGCTTTATTTGAACTTATTTGTATTTTGGTGGTTTGGATGTTGGACATCCTTATTGACGATATTTGAATTACTATGGTTAAGCATTTGGCTGTTTGATTGAGGTGTTACACTTGCGACTTTTGGATTAGTATAGTTATTGGCCCACTGCCAACTTCATATGGGCCTACAGGATCGCACACAAGAATGACCCAATACGAGATAATGTTTAATTTAGGGTGGATGAATTATATATATATATATATATAATATAAAATTCATTAATAATATTATATAGATATATATTTTTTCGAAATATATATCTTATATATATATATATGTATATATATATATTATATGATATTATTATATTTAATAATATTATATAGATATATATATTTTTGAAATATATATCTTATGTATATATATATGTGTATATATATTATATGATATTATTATATTGTGTTAGTTTTAAATTTAATTTATTAAGATATATTAAATTTAATAACTAACATGATAGAGATATAGTATCTCAGATTTAATTTATGAAGATAAATTAAATCTAATGGCTCTTTATTTGGATTAAATAAATAGGTTAAATTAAAACTGTTGGACAAATTTAATTTAAACTGAATTTATTTAATTAGCTCATCAAGATAATTAATTGTTAATTAATTTCGAAATTAATGATGATTAATTTTGAAATTTGAAAATAGCCCTCATAGGTTATAAACTTGATAGAGCAGATATATTGATACGCACATGAGAATTGAGAGCCGCAAGTGAAACCCTAGGAGACATTAGAGGCACTAGCACGCAGTCTCGGTTGGAGAGCATTCGTGTGGATACCGGTAGAGGGAGCGGACCTGACGTGTTGGCTCCTAGAGATCGTGAAAACTCTGAATCATCAAAAAGTTATGAATCCTTCCAACTTGGTTTAAACACCGTTGATATATCCTCGATTAGGATAGATGAAAATTTTATAAAATTCTTCCGCTGTGCCTACCGATTCTAACAGTGGCATCAGAGCCAAATCAATTGTGCGTTTAAACTGAGTTTATGTTCTTATACATGTGATATATATGGGATGTGTACGTATGTTTATAAGAAACACTCGAATATGCATGTGATTTGGTTAATACGAAACGAAATTATTTAGAAAGATGTGATCTTGTAATTTCGTTGATTTTCGTTTCGTTTAAATTGAATCTTGAAATTGTTTCATTTTCGGTTTTGAAACATGTATGTGATTTTTGTTTTGAACAAGCATGAAATTAGGTAGGGTACCTGAGATCGTAGTTGGCGGCAATTAAATCGGGTCTAGGTTCGGATATTTATCGGATAATAGGGATCCGAACTATGGGGAAGACAATTTGGATCAGAAGCGTTCTGGGCTATTGTTGTTTTTGTTTTGAAAAATTGGGTCTGAAATTTAAAATTTTAAAATTTTCAAATATTTCTTTTAAAAGGAATGTGCGGGACTGCCGTGACCACCTCTGCATAGCGCAATATAATCTGATAACGACATTTATTGCTTTTCATATTGTATGAATTTTTGTTGTGGTTTATTATTTATACTTGTTTGGGTATGGTGAACAACATGACTTTAGAATTTTACAAAGGGTTGTAATATTTAAATACGGCCTGCCCGTGCCTTTCTCTAAATACTCTCGATGTACATTCTCTTCTCATCTCACTCCCCTCGTATGTTTAAACGAGGTTTCTCTCAATGTATTTCTTTTTTATTTAGAGAAGTCCTCTCATTGGCTTCGGAGGATTTTAGGTTAGGTAAGCCATGTTGTGTCACGTTTAAATTATGCTTTTGATAAGATCATTGCATGATTACTTTTATGTTTATATGTATTTATCTGTATGAGATACGACCACGATTGCATCCATATAAAAAAACTAATTAATTAAGCCCTCTAAATCAAATCTTAAGTCATAATGCCGTCAATTAATGAATACTTGTCAAAACCTAGATCGCTCAATTGTGGAAACACCAAAGTGGATGCACTTGAGTTATCTTGATGAGACAAGCTTGAGTAATGGTGCTACTCATAATATTCATTATTGTTTTGACTTAATTGAGGTTAACAAAACGGTTTTGAATCTCAAGGCATTAGATGGGGTTAAACATGCCGGATCATATAATGATTAAATCCCATAAAGATCTAAGAGTTGCATGTGATGTAATTGGTAAATAGGTTACCTACCTAAATAACTTGAATTTAAGTGTCTTGCCAAAGCGGACTTAAGTTTAAGCCAAATATGGATCTTAGCCCACTAATTCTTATATTGAGGGTTGTTAATTTAGTGGGAGATTACTAACTAACTATGCATATTTTAATTGTAGAATCATGTCGACTAGTAATACTGCTACACTTTCGTTGTGATCGGTCCTTGAGAAGAACAAACTCAATGGGACAAAATTTCTTGACTGGTTCAGGAACTTGAGAATTGTTCTCAAGTAGGAAAAAAAGGCTTATGTCCTAGATCAACCCATTCCTGAGGAGCCTACAGCCAATGCTCCAAGAGCTCAGAGAGATGCTTACACAAAGCATAAGGATGACTCTGTGGATGTAGGTTGCATAATGCTTGCTACTATGGTTCCAGAGCTCCAAAGAGATCTGGAACTCATGGAGGCTCATGAGATGATTGTACATCTCAAAGAAATGTTCCAGCAACAGGCAAGGCAAGAAAGGTATGAGACCACAAAGGCCTTACATTCCTGTAAAATGGCTGAAGGTGCATCAGTTAGTACTCATGTGTTAAAGATGAAAGGCTATATTAATCACCTTGAGAGGCTTGAATTTCCCATGAGCTAGGAGTTAGCTACGGATTTGATCCTCTAACTCACTCCCGGAGAGTTATGACCAGTTTGTTATGAACTACAACATGAACAACATGGAGAAATCAATTTCTAAGCTGCATGGGATGCTCAAAACTGCTGAGCAAAGCATTAAGAAAACGACTAGCACAGTTTTGATGGTTTAGAAAGGAAAGGGAAGGGCAAATGGAAGGGTAATGGCTCAGGTGGTAAGACCAAAGAGTCAAACAAGCCTGAAACCAAGCCTGCACCCAAGAAGGCAAAGCCTCCAAAGGAAGGAGTCTGCTACTTCTGTAATGAACCCAGTCATTGGAAGAGGAATTGCAAACTCTACTTGGAAGATCTGAAAAAGAACAAGAAGGATAGCGGGGCTGTCGCTTCAGGTATTTATGTTATAGACATTCATTTTTCTACTTCCTCTACATGGGTAATAGATACTGCATGTGGTTCTCACATTTGTACAAATGTGCAGGGTCTAAAGGACAATAGAAAGCTGAATAAGGGTGAGGTGGACCTACGAGTTAGAAACAGAGCAAGAGTTGCTGCTTTAGCCGTAGGCACTTATGAATTAGTTCTGCCCAGTGGGCTTTTGTTAGTTTTGAACAATTGCTATTATGTTCCTGCTTTGAGTAGTAACATTGTTTCTCTTTCTTATTTGGATAAGGAAGGTTATACTTCCATTACTAGGAATAGTAAATGTTCTATTTATTGTAATGACAGTTTCTATGCTGATGGTGATTTGCATGTTGGCCATTATATATTAAATTTGGAACATCCTAATAATGGGAATATCTATAACGTAACTACTAAGAGGATAAAATCAAACGATTTGAATCCGACCTACCTATGGCATTATCGTCTAGGCCACATAAATGAGAAACACATTTCTAAACTCCATCAAGATGGATTTTTAAACTCATTTGATTTTGAATCATATGATACATGCAAATCTTGCTTATTAGGAAAGATGACTAAGGCACCTTTTACTGGGCACAGTGAGAGGGCTACTGAATTATTGGTCCTTATACATATAGATGTATGTGGACCATTAAATATAGCTGCCAGAGGAGGTTATGTATACTTCATTACATTTATAGATGACTTTAGTAGATATGACTATATCTATCTAATGAAACATAAATCTGAATCTTTTGAAATGTTCAAAATATTCCAAAATGAAGTAGAAAACCAACTTGGTAAAACAATTAAAGCACTTTGATCTGATCGAGGTGGTGAATATTTGAGCCAAGAATTCATTGACCATCTTAGGAGTTATGGGATAATCTCACAATTGACTCCTCCAGGAACACCACAATGGAATGGCATTTTTGAACGGAGGAATCAAACATTATTAGATATGGTTTGATCTATGATGAGTTAAACAGATCTTCCACCATCCTTTTAGGGACATGCCCTAGAGACAGCTGCGTTCACACTAAATCATGTTCCATCTAAGGCAATTGAAAAGACACCATATGAGATATGGACTAGAAAGAAACCAAGTTTATCTTATCTCAAAATTTGGGGATGTAAGGTATATGTTAAGCAACAAGCCTCTGATAACTTAGCACCCAGATCCATAAAGTGCCTTTTCATGGGGTATCCTAAAGAAACGAAAGGATACTATGTCTACAATCCCATCGATAATAAAGTGTTTGTTATTCGAAATGGCAAGTTTCTAGAAAGAGAGTTTGTCTCTAAAACAACTAGTGGGAGTGACGTACATCTCGAAGAAATTCGAGAGCCACAAGATGGTACAGAATCACAGATGGAAATTAGAGAAAACTCATAACAAGTTGCTGAGCCTCCTTAAGTAACACAAGGTCCACAAAGATATGATAGGACACGGCATCAGCCTCAAAGATATGGATTTCTGATTACTGAAGGCCGTGATGTGTTGCTCATTGAGCAAAATAAGCCCACCACCTATTGAGAAGCCACAGTGGGACCAAACTCTGAGAAATGGCTAAATGCCATGAAATCTGAAATACAATCCATGTACGACAATCAGGTATGGACCTTAGTTGATCCACCTGAAGGTGTAAGAATTATTGGGTGCAAATGGGTTTTCAAGGAGAAAACTGACATGGATGGCAATGTAAATGTCTTCAAGGCACGACTAGTTGCAAAAGGATTCACTCAAACTTATGGTGTAGACTATGATGAAACCTTTACCCCAGTTGCAATGGCCAAATCAATTATAATCCTTCTTGCCATTGCAGCATATTATGACTATGAAATTTGGTAGATAGATGTCAAAACAGCCTTCCTTAATGGAAAGCTGCTTGAGGATGTGTACATGACACAACCTAAAGGTTTTGTGCGTCCAGAGGACTCTGGTAAAATTTGCAAGCTTCAAAGATCCATTATGGATTGAAGCAAACATCTCGGAGCTGGAATCATCATTTTGATGAAGTAGTCAAAGAGTTTGGATTCATTCAAAACATCGATGAACCTTGTGTTTACAAGAAGGTTAGTGGGAGCATAGTTGTATTTCTAGTGCTTTATGTAGATGACATCTTACTCATTGGGAATGATATTCCTACATTGCAGAGTATCAAGTCTTGGTTAGGAAAGTCCTTTTCAATAAAAGACATAGGTGAAGCCACCTATATCCTAGGAATTAGGATCTATAGGGATAGATCCAAAAGACTTATAGGCCTAAGTCAGAGCACATATATAGACAAGATACTGCATAGGTTCAATATACAGGATTCAAAAAGGGGTTACATGCCCATGTCTCATGGCATCCATCTTAGCAAGGATCTGTGTCCTAGTATACCTGATCAGCAAGATCGCATGAGTAAGGTTCCATATGCCTCGGCCATTGGATCCATCGTGTATGCTATGTTATGTACTCGACCGGATGTCTCGTTTGCCTTATATATGACCAGCAGATACCAACAAGATCCTAGTGAGGGTTATTGGACTGCCGTCAAGAATATCCTAAAGTACTTAAGAAGGACTAAGGACTTATTTTTGGTCTATGGTGGATTGGATGATGAGCTCTGCGTAACCGGTTACACAGATGCAAGTTTCCAAACTGACCAAGACAACCTTAAATCACAATCCGGATATGTATTCCTCCTGAATAGTGGAGTAGTAAGCTAGAAGAGCTCCAAGCAGAGCACTATAGCAAATTCTACAACAGAAGCTGAGTATATAGTAGTATCAGATGTAGCTAAAGAAGCCGTTTAGATCAGAAAGTTCATTACTGAACTAGGGGTGGTGCATACCATCTCAAATCCAATAGATTTGTTCTGTGACAATAGCGGTGCTATTGCACAGGCCAAGGAGCCTAGGTCACATCAAAGGACTAAGAATATATTCAGGCGATTCATCTTATTAGAGAAATCAATGATAGAGGTGATATAAAGATATGCAAAGTAGCAGGAGAAGATAATGTTGCTGATCCTCTTACTAAGCCACTTGCACAGGCAAAGCATGAGCGTCATGTTAGGGCAATGGGAATTAGGCAAATTAATGATTGCACCTAGGGCAAGTGGGAGGATGTTGGAAATTGTGCCCTAAGGGCCAATCATTGTATTTTGAACATTATTTTTTAATGAAATTTCCCCATTCTGTTATCATATTATTTGCATGTTAACTGTGATAATTGTATCCTTGGATAATTCATAAAGATTGTCCTAAAATGTCCCTGGTCGGTCATCTGTGCGGGAGTAGAGATGAAACAAGATCAGTATGACTTTGATAAGATATGGAGATACGAATCAAAGTCTTAGGCACTTGTAAGAGTACAAGGTGCTGGACCGACCCACTATGAGAAAGCTACATGGATCAAGTCATAAGCTTTTCTCATGTATAACCACGTCACAATGCCCTTAGACCTGAGGTCATCATGGATTCCTACATGAGAGTTGCTAAGCTTTGAACTAGTCAAAAGTCACTTTTGACCGGTGATGACAAAGGCTACGATTGGGCTTGGTGGTTTTTCAAGCAGAGGAATATGAATGATCAAGATGGAATTTGTCCCTCACATTAGTAGAGAGATATTACTGGGCCCCTCGATGAGTGAGTTTGAGAAATGTATGGCCATACTATGATAAAAGGAGTTTCTGTCTCTATTATCAGGTTACTCAGGAATTGAGAAAGTAATGGTAAGGAATAAGAGGATGACATTATCCATGCCTTATCATTGATCGATATATCGTGTGACAAAAGGGACGTGACATGGTTATATGACAGGTTGCATCGTGATAACGATCCTCATATGAATTGGGTAGTTGTAATGTCTTGCTAGAGGTCGTTTGCGACTTTTGGGTTAGTATAGTTATTGGCCCACTGCCAACTTCATATGGGCCTATAGGGTCGCACATAAGAATGGCCCAACACGAGATAATGTTTAATTTAGGGTGGATGAATTATATATATATATATATAATATAAAAGTCATTAATAATATTATATAGATATATATATTTTCAAAATATATATCTTATATATATGTATATATATATATTATATGATATTATTATATTTAATAATATTATATAGATATATATATTTTCGAAATATATATCTTATGTATATATATGTGTGTGTATATATTATATGATATTATTATATTGTGTTAGTTTTAAATTTAATTTATTAAGATATATTAAATTTTATAACTAACATGATAGAGATATAGTATCTCAGATTTAATTTATGAAGATAAATTAAATCTAATGGCTCTTTATTTGGATTAAATAAATAGGTTAAATTAAAATTATTGGACAGATTTAATTTAAACTGAATTTATTTAATTAGCTCATCAAGATAATTAATTGTTAATTAATTTCGAAATTAATGATGATTAATTTTGAAATTTGAAAATAGCCCTCATAGGTTATAAACTTGATAGAGCAGATATATTGATACGCACATGAGAATTGAGAGCTGCAAGTGAAACCCTAGGAGACATTAGAGGCGCTAGCACGCAGTCTCGGTTGGAGAGCATTCGTGTGGATACCAGTAGAGGGAGCGGACCTGACATGTTGGCTCCTAAAGATCGTGAAAACTCTGAATCATCAAAAAGTTATGAATCCTTCCAACTTGGTTTAAACGCCGTTGATAGATCCTCGATTAGGATCGGTGAAAATTTTATAAAATTCTTCCGCTGTGCCTACTGATTCTAACAGTAGCCGCATAGGGCTCTAGGGTATTTAAACCCATCCCAGTGAAACGGAGACACCTTCCTATCTTCGTTCCACCACTGCAATCCCCTCGTATGGTTTTCTTCTTTGTTTGCAGCATATCTTCTAGCCCCTCCTGTCTAAATTGTTAGTAGGAGAGGGAGAGATTCAAAAGAATCTCAATAGGAAATAGATACCATAATGCATGCATGATAGATGCTATGTATATGATATGTTAGCTTTAACTAGATGCATGCCTTATAATGACATTTTTGCATGCTCAATATTTCATGTAACATAACTATGGCCATAGCATAAACAATATGCTCTACACAGTCAAGTAAAGCAATCACATATATCACTACACAAGCAGAGATATCAAATACATGCAAATAAGGTAAGTTCTCTACCTTAAACCTTTTTCTAACTTGAAAAAGTTCCTCGGTATATGTGCCAATGATTCAGGCTCTCAACTTGGTCCTAAAATTGTAATTGCACAAGAATTAGGTTACTACCTATTCATGTACTACTTTAAAATCATTGCATTGGTTCTATTTTGGGCTATTTAGACAACCATTGGAAGTTCAAATAAGTGCCTATGGGATTGGAAAAGTTAAACCAATAAAAAAGGTGAAAATGCTGAAACAGGGGTCTTAGCTGTGGCCAGAAGTAGGTCAGAAGGATTTGGGCTGCGGCTAAAAATCCTCTGGCTGCGGCCAAAAATAGTCAGAAGATTTTTTGCTGTGACTAGAATCTACTGGCTGTAGCCAAGAAGTTGTCTTGTTTCTTGGTTGAAATTCTAAAAATCATAACTAATTCCAAAAAAATAAAAATGGGGTGATTCCAAGTTCTACAGAAAGCTCTTTAAGTACTTTACATCAGAAAAATATGAATCACCACCATCTACAACCACAAAATTCCAGAATTTCACAAATTCCCTTGCTGTTCTAGAATTAAGTCTAGAAACAGTGAAAAGCTTTGAAAATTCATAACTTTCAATCCACAAGTTGAAATTGCTTATAATATCTATTAATTTAAAGCGTAGGATGTCTACTTTAATATTGGAAAGTTTCATAACATTTGAACTTGGTTTGCCCAACAAAATGTATGGCACAGTAACACTGCCTCACAGGAAATAACCAAACAACATGCATTTGCACTTTAATAGTTTCCATATTTGTGTACAAATTTCCAAAAAGCATGAACACCTACATTCCCACACAATTCTCCCTTCTAAATCCAATGGAACCATCAAAATTTTAAAATTCCAACTCTATCTTCAGTGAACAGTAGCTGGACGAATTTAGGGTTTAGAAGAGAAAAATGTGTTTCCTTGATTTCTCTTGTTTAATCACTTCCTTTCCACTTCTAATCACATGATTAGCTATTTAAACACTAAATGAACATGATTTATAGAATTTGGGTAGCACAACCTTTCTAAAGTTCATCATCCCAAAATCACAAAACAAGCCAAATCAAACCAAACTCAACAACAACAATCACAACAAGACCATATAACTCAAGAGAAACCAAGTTTTAGAGTTTACCATTGGCTTCTTTTGCTTTCTCTCTCTAGAAGTTACTGTTCATTCTCTCTTCAACCTTGAATATGTGCTTGCTACACCATGTTTCCATGAAAAATGAGAGGTTATAAGAGCTATTTCACAAGTTAGAGGAGCAAAATAGTTAAGATCACAAATTTACCTTTGGATTTTTCTCCTCCTTCTATCTAGTTCTTCAAAGCTCTCACTCTCTCTCTATTTCTCTCTTGCTTGGGGTGAAATGGCTAGAGGAAAGATGAGGCATGGCTTCATAAAAATATCTCACCTTTTCCTCTTATTATTATTATTCCAAAATTCCAATTTATGACACCTTTTGTACTTAGGCCCTATCCCTTGTTAACTAGGCCATAATCTCCCATTGTAATTGAACCAACCCCTCTTCACTTTGGTTGGGCCTAAATGACGTCTAGGAGCCCTCTTCCAACACCAAGTTGGGCTTTAATTCCTTTAATCAAACCACATGTACACTTAATGATATTTTACTCCAATTCCACATGTGCTATATTCTAGCAATTATAATTTAATCTTTTGCCTTAATATGTTGACACTTGGCATAATTTAGAATACAATTAATTATTTCCCTCCTATTTCCTTTATTTGGATGAAAATTATGAAGTAAAAAAGGGAAATACTAATTATTCCAACATTTTTTCCAAATTCTCCTTTTTTTTGGCCAAAATTCACCTTTTATATTCCCTTTAATACCTCAAAGATATAAGAAACGTTAGGGAATAGGTTTAAGACACCTGCTAAATCGGGACTTAGCGGTCTACTTAATTTAGACTTATTCCTAAGCCTCAAATTCCAAAATTTAGGATATTAGAAACTGGAACAACTCAATAAGGAATTTCATAGATTTAGTTGTGAATTTTTAAACTTGACTGAAAAGTTAGTAATTTTTTGAAAACCTGCGAAAATGACTTTTGTAGTAAGTGCTTCAAGACAGAATCTTAGGGTACATAATTTTATTATATGAAGTGATATGACTGTGTTAGATAACCAATAGTGTATTATTAAAAGATAGAAGTAGAACAAGTAATAACTAAATTACTTGTAGATTCTAATTCATAGGACCGGATAGTTACCCGAGCCGGATTAGGGTTCAGGACAAATAGTTGGGAAGGAAAGGGCACATTCCAGGTATAACACCCGACTTTTTATTCATTAATATTCCTTGTATATTTGTGACATTAAAGGGAATAAAATGGTGAATTTTAGAATACTTGGAATTACAAAAATACCAGTAGTTGAGGTTACACGAAAATTGGGTTAAAAGAAGACATAAAGTGTCATTTTTGTCTTCCAAAAAGCTTATTCTCGAAGCTCGAAATAATGAATGGGGAAACACAAGTCTTGGGCCTAGTTAATTGTGATTTTTGGCCAAATAGAGAGAAAAAGAAGAAGGCCCAAATTAAATACAAAAAAATGTATGGGTAAAATAGTCAATTGGCAAATAAAAAAAATTATAAGCTAACATTTTCTTCTTTTCTCATAGCTCTGGACGTCCAAAAAGAGAGAAGGAAGAAGATTAAATATTTGGTTTATATCATACCTAAATATGGAGAAATTTTGGGCAAACAAAAAGATGTTGGAAAAATAAAAAATTGAAGGTAAAATAAAATGAGAGGAGAGAGCAAACAAATAATTCAAGACCCCATTTCCAAAGCCTCCATTTCAGTCAAGATAATAGAGAGAGAGGAAGGGAATACTCATTGCCAAAAATAAAAGATAAAGGTGAGAAAAGTCAAAGTAAAAGATGAAGTAAAAATTGAAATAAAATAATCATTTTTGTGAAGGAGGTGTAAGGGATATTTTGAGACACTTATCCCTTCTATTCAAGAGCCCATTTCAGTTGACAGTATGAAATAAAGAGAGAGAGAGAGAGAGGGCTAGACATGAGGAGGCAAGAACAAGCAAGCTCAAGTGATTCAAGCAAAGATAAGGTGAGTTGATTGTGATTTTTACTTGTTTAAGCTAGCTAACTCATAGGAAACCTCTCTTAAGCTCTTTTCCTTAATGAATAACACTTGTAGAAAGAAAAATCAAGAAGGGGTGGAGAGAGAGAGATCAGTCACGTTTAAGAGAGAGAATTTGAGCAACCAAGAGGTAATTTTTCAAACTTTGATCCTCTTGTGTTATATGATGTTGTTATGGTTGTTGTTGTTGAATTTGGCTTGGCTTTGCCTTGTTTTGTGAAAATGGATGATGAAACCCTAGAATGTTATGCTACCAAAAATTTCATGAATCATGTTTATTAAGTGTTTAGATAATTAATCATGTGATTAGGAATGATAAGGAGGGTGTTTAAGGGTTGAATTCAAGAAAACACATTTTTCCCCTTCTCTCTTGCATGTTTTGGCCAAATGTAGAACATAGGGGAGCAGATGGAATTTTGTAATTTTGATAATTCCATTGGATTTAGAAGGAAAAATTGTGTGGGAATATATGTGTTCATGATTTTTGGGTGTTGATATGCAAATCTTGAATTTATTGAAGTTCAAAGTAAATGCTATTTGATTGTTTCCTTGGAGGCAGTGTTATTGTGCAGTGAAATTCGTTAGATAAACCTAGTCCAAAAATTATGAAATTTGATAGGATTAAAGTAGACATATATAGCTTTAATTTGATAGGTAGATCATGATTTTTGGACAAGTACATTAAAAGATATGGATTTTTGAAGTTTTCCCTGTTTCTGGAAGGAAATCTAGAATAGTGGAAGTGTGACGAATTTATAGGAATTATGTGATTGCAGTGGTCAGACTCAAGTATTTTTCCTTAAAATAACACTTAAAGAGCTTCATATAGGCTTTAGAACAAGTGAATTTGGAATTTCCTAGAATTAATTATGATTTTTCAACATTGCCTGAAAATCTGCCAGTTCTCTGGAAAACTGTAAAAATGCAATGCGCAAAAATTGATGAAAAAGGATTCATCAGGTAGTAACACTTTCTTTCATATACTATGTGATTATTGTATGTTTGTGTGTGCCATCTTCTGTAACATGAGCATAGTGTCTGGGACACTCATATTAGCCTGGTTGTGGTCTGAGACCCAACGAAGGCGCAGAGTAAGCCAGGGTTGCAAACAAACGTTTGGCCTTGGACAGTGTGAACACAGCATTCTATCACACAACATTCTATCATTTTACATAACATGGTGCATGACATATTTATTTTCATATTTTGTATGTCTGAAATGCATGTTGTTACTGAGATTCGCTCGAATCTTACCCTTTTTTCAAATTGAAAAACCTTATAGCTTAGGCTAGCGGCTCGAAGAGCAAGGTAATGGCTACCTGTGAATAGAGTCCCGGTGCATACCAAAGCTGCTATAGTTATCTATGGTTGTACTTTTGTTTCTTTTGAACACTTGTACATTTGTATATATTTTTCAAACCCTACAAGGAATTCCTGTATTGTAAATAAGTACTTATTATCAGTATGTTTCTGCTATTTTTTGTATGCCTTACGGAAATATGTGCTTAATACTTTACGAATATTGAAATGTTAAGGGGTTTAACATTTTTGGTATCAGAGCTTAAAGTGGTTCTGGCATTTTCAGAATAGTATATTGGTAAGGTATTGTTTGTATGGTGACAGGAAATATGTGCGGATGACGTCGACAGCAAAAGAGATCACCCCCATTGGTGAACCAGCGTCCCTCGTAGCAACGGATCCCTGTGGGACAACTGTATGTCGAGTACCGGGCACTGGGTGGCAACAGAATGAGGAGGACGATCAGGAAGAGAGTTCGAGAGAGGCCAGTGTAAGGGCCAGAGCCTCGACCAATACTAGCATCATCCACTAGCTCATCGGTGGGAGATACTGCACTGCCATTGTCAGATGGTATGGAGTCGAACCCGAGCATTGCTGACCTTTTTAGCGCTGAGCCTGTGACGTACCATATGACATGCGGCCGGATGAGGAGTTATAGGAGTATATCCGGGGCAGACATCGGTGAGCTGTATGAGTACATGCTGCTCTCATTGATCAGTACCTCGCTTATTTGAATGCTGTGGAGTCCCTGTACTGGAAGCAAGTGCTGTTGGAGATAGATCTGCCAGACGAGTTTTGGATCTTCACTACCATAGACTATTTCTCAGACATAGCCTTTTAAAACCAAAAGAAGAATGACATAGTCGAGTAAGGGCCGAACGACTACTTTAGGGAGCTCATGGAGCATATGACAGACTACATATGGAGATATATGTACTACGAGTGATCCGTGGTTCTAATGCAGTATTTTGGGTGACCGGAGGTAGCCTGCTGCTTTTTGAGAGAAGGGTAGCCATAGGGAACCGGTGGACAAATATAGATATAGCTTGTATCTGTGTTTTTGCATGGGTTTGTGAAAGTTATGCGTGCTCAACCTAGGGAAATCTTAGGATGGGTAACCCCTTAGGAAGTCACATGTATAGTTATGTCATGTAGTAGGAAAAGGACCAAGACATATTATATAAATTTCTAGGTTGTATGATGTTAAGAGCTTTCTATAACTATTGTAAATATCTGATGTATGATATATATATATATATATATATATATGACATATGTGTGTACCTGACATTTTGAGAAATGACAAAAATGCCCTTGTGTTCATATGAATTAACTTCTTCTCTATTTTTATATAGTGAGATACAAAGATGGTACGACCATGAGGGGTGTTAAACCACTTAACATTTCGATATTCGTAAAGTATTAAGCGCACAGTTCCGTAAGGCATACAAAAATAGAGGAAACATACTTGTTTACAATATAGGACTCCGCAAGGTTTGAAAAATATACACAAATGTATAGAGCCTTTAAAAGAAAGCAAAAGTATTGTTAGATCTCATGTTTTGATGATAACAAAAGTATGGTATGAAAAAGAATTGATTAATAAATAAGTTTGAACAAAGTAATAACAGGGATAAGCATCACTTGAAGTAAGCATTGGAGTAATGAGGAAAGACCAAGAGAAAATGCTGAGAAACTTAAGCAGGAGCAATTTCTCTAAGGCATTACTCGAGTACGTACTCGAGTAATGAGACAAAACTTGAAGTAACCAGAGGCACCTTCCAGTAACCTGCCAACATTACTTGAGTAAGTACTCGAGTAATAGTGTAAGTATTTTCAAGTTGCTCTCGGCCTGCCAATGATACTCGAGTGGCTACTCGAGTAACCAGGTAAAAACTTGGAGTTGCTCTCGGCTTACCAATGTTACTCGAGTAGGTACTCGAGTAACCATGTGAAAGTTTTCAAGTTGCTCTCGGCCTGCCAACGTTACTCGAGTAGGTACTCGAGTTACTCTGTTTCACAAAATGTGGTGCTCTCGGCATTTTGTACCATTGCCAATGTTACTTGAGGAGCTACTCGAGTAACTCAGTATGGTAAGCAAAAACTTGAAGGTGGTACCCAAATAACTTGATGTAATTTTATTTCATTTTCCTCGAGTTATTACTCTAGTATGAATGTATTTAATCATTTCATTTTAAGTGGATTACTCGAGTATGTACTTGAGTATGCAAAGTTATTTTGAAAGAAAACTTCAAGTCGTTACCCGAGTAAATTGTGCTCAAAAAGTAAGTTTACTTGAGTAAGTACTTGAGTAACAAGGTAATCTAACTTGATGTGCTCTCGGCCTTGAAATCCTGCCAACATTACTGGAGTAAAGCATTGAGTAACCAAAAGTTTATTTGAAGGTTTACTCGAGTTGGTACCCAAGTAACCCATAAAGTTGTGGGTGTATTACTCGAGTAGGTACCCGAGTAAACATACATTTCCAAAGGTTTGAAAATTGGTTATTCCATGCACTACCCAAGTAATCTTATATTTGTCTGTTGACTTGCAGTTGATTAAAGTTTTCCCGATGATACTCGAGTAAGTACTCGAGTAAACTTCAAGGAATACTCGAGTAGCTACTCGAGTAAGCAAACCCAGAAATCCAGAAATCATTCAAACGTTCATTGATTTGTTTCCTATATGATTAATCTTTCATTGTATTAGTATTCTTAGTCTATTTACAGATAAACAATGAAGAAATCATATCAAGTAATGGAAGTCAAATGAAACGTTCAAATGCCAACCACCGCCAACGGATATTTTTCAAAAACTGAAAAGTCAATAGTGGCTGCGCACTCTCCAACAGGCGAAAGGAAAATGTTCCAATGATCTTCACCAACATATCTATATATATGGGAACATCCAAACAGAGAAATAACAACAAGAACACACACAAACGTATCATCAAGTCCATTGCTCTGTTTTCACATTGTAATTATATATCTATGCTTCAGTGATTCTTATTCACTCTGTAAGAGAGATATTTCATTCAAACTCAATATTTGTTATTGAGATAACTTAAGGTTGTGGAACCTTGAGTTGGGATTGGATTACAACTTGTAAGGGGGAGCGAGTGTCCAGGCGAAGGAACTTGCTTGTACTGAGGTGCCAAGAACCCACTGAATCTTGGAAGTTATAGTGAAACTCTCAGAGAAGCTCTGAGGACTGGACGTAGGTCAAAGTGGTTGTGACCGAACCAGTATAACTCCCGGTGTACACTTCGGTGATATTTCTTCTTATTTCTTACTGTTTTAATTTTACTGTCAAAGTTTTACATTTCCGACAAAATTTTAGTATCACCCAATTCACCCCCCTCTTGGGTGAAACACTTGCTCTAACAAGTACAACTATAGATAACCACATTAGCTCTGGTATACATCGGGACTCTATACACCGGTAGCCCCTGTTTTTCCCTTCGAGCCACTATCTTCTCCTGGAATGTTTTCAAGTGTAGTAAAAGAGTGAGATTCAAGTGAATCTCAGTAGTAACATGGTTTTTAGACATATAAAATGTGAAAAATAAATATGTAACACACCATGTCATGTAAGATGAAAGGCTGTTGTGCATGATAGAATGCTGTGTACACTATCCAAGGCCAAATGACTGTTTGCACCCCTGGCTGAACTTTATGCCTCCGTTGGGTCCAGACCACAAGTAAGCTAATATGCATGTCCAAGACACTATACTCATGTTACAGAGAATGTCATACATAGTATATGCAAGAAAAGGTTACTACCTGACTCCTTTCTCAATTCCTCTGTCGGTCCTAACCTTGGTTTCGACTCGGGAGATTTCTAATTCCTATCCAAATTAAAGTTAACAAGTAATTGGTTATTACTTATACTCTTAGCATCTTTAAATCAAATTCTTTTGGTTATCTAATGCAGTTATATTAATTTTTGTACAGTGTAATTTTGTACAAAACAATTTCATTGTTTCCAAAAAACTGGCAGATTTTTAGTCAACTTTGGAAATTCATAATAAATTCTAGGAAAATCCAATTTGATTGATTCCAAAGCCTAAATGAAGCTCTTTAAATGTGTTTTCATGGAAAAATACCCAAAGCTAGCCACTGATATCATATGTTTCCTAAAAATTCGCAGAACAGGGCACAACTTCAAAAATCCATATCTTTTAGTATACAAGTATCAAAATTATGTACTACCTATCAGCATCGCCTTCTAGCTCATAAATTGCCAACTGGACTTTAATTTCATCAGGGCAAGCCAGAATTGCAAAAATCTTCTCTAGCCGTGCTAACCAGTCTTCAGCCTGTTGAGGATCAAATTTTCCTTTGAAGATATGGGGTTGTTGTTTATTGAATCTTCCGACACAAATCTGTATATCAACCTCAAGATTAGGCAAAGGATCTTCTAGTTGAGGTCCCTTGGGCAAATTAAGTTCATCGTCATCCCTCACCAACTCTTCCAAATGATCTTGCCTCTATTGAACTTCTCGTAGCTCTTCCTGATCTCATACATTGTGGCTTGCTGCTATGCCAACATTCCCAGAATATATTGCTGTATTAGGTCAGTCGAGGGTCTGGTACTTCATTATTATGCCCCCTTGTAGTCTACCTCGTGGTTGTACTATCTTGATATGTCACTATATGAAAATAGAGAAGAATAAGTTCATATGATCGTTAGGGCATTTTTGTCATTCTTAAAATGTCGGGTACATAGATATATCATACATAGCATATAACATGTATATACAGCAGTTAGGGAAAGTACTAAATATCATATATTCTAAAACTACTGTACAATAAGTCTTTATCACTTTTACATAACAAATCCTAACTATACATAGAGCTTCTTAGAGGGCCACTTATCCCGTGATTGCCTTGAGTTAAGCACGCTTAACTTTCTATGTACCTCTATAAAACACTGACACTGACTTTATCTTCTTCTGTCTACCAGTTCCCAATGACTACCCTCACCTTAAAAGAGGTGCCGGATACCTTCGATCACCCAAAATAATGTGCCTAGACTCCACATCACTGTTAGAACATGTGCCTCCATACGAAGGCTGTAATATACTGAACGAACTCCCTAAAGTGTTCGTTCAGGCCTCTCTCAACTATGTCATTTTTCTTTCCATTTCAAAAGGCTGTTTCTGAAATGAATTTCATGGTAGTAAAGATCCAGAACTCATTGGATAGATCAATCTCCAACAGCTCCTGCCTCCCCTATAGAGTCTCCACTACACCCAGGTAGGCAAGGTATTGGTTCACCGGGGTATCGTATGCTCCTACTGCTCCTCTGTACCTGCCTCGTATATATTCCTATAGCTTCTTGTTTGGTTGTAGATCATAAGGCACGTGTACTGTCTCCGCTCAAGAGATGTCAACTATGCTTGGGTCCTCCTCAGATTCATCCGTCAGTGGATGTCCTGACTCTCCCATCAACAACCCGGCTGGTGATGTAGGCCTTAGCTTTAGGACATATACTAGTCTCACTGGTACACTCTTCCTAGCCGTCCTCCTCATTTTGACACCACCCGGTGCTTGGTACTCTATGTATAACTGTGCCTCAAGGATCCGTTGCTTTGAGGATGTTGGTTCACTGATGGGAGTGATCTCACACTATCGTCGTCATCATCCGTTCATGATTTCCTGTCACCATGCAAACAAGACCATATCAGTATACTATTCTGAAAATGCTAGAACCACTTTAAGCTCTGATACCAAAAATGTCAAACCCCTTAATATTTTGATATTCATAGAGTATTAAGTGCATAGTTCCATAAGGCATACAGAAATAGGGGAAACATACTGACATTGGGTACTTGTTTACAATACAGGAGAATCCCGTAGGGTTTAAAAAATATACATAAATGTATAGAGCGTTCAAAAGAAAGCAAAAGTATAAATATAGATAACCACAGCAGCTCTACTATACACCGGTAGCCCCTGTCTTTCCCTTCGATCCACTTACTTCTGCTGGAATGTTTTTAGGTGTAGTAAAAGGGTGAAATTCAAGTGAATCTTAGTAGTTACATGGTTTTCAGAGATATAAAATGTGAAAATAAATATGCAATACACCATGTCATGTAAGATGAAAGACTATTATGCATGATAGAATACTGTGTGTACACTATCCAAGGCCAAACGACTGTTTGCAACCCTAGTTAAACTATACGCCTCCGTTGGGTCCCGGACCATAAGTAGGCTAATGTGCGTGTCCAAGACACTATGATTATGTTATAGAGAATGACAAACTCAAACATATAATAATCACATAGTATATACAAGAAAAAGTTACAACCTGACTCCTTTCTCAATTCCTCTGTCGGTCCTAACTTTAGTTTTGGTCCTGGAAATTTCCAGTTCCTATCTAAATTAAAGCTAACAAGTAACTGGTTATTACTTGTACTCTTACTGTCGTTAAATCAAATTCTGCTAGTTATCTAATGTAGTTATATTAGTTTCTGCATAGTGCAATTTTGTACCAAAAAAAAAGAAGTGAAGGAAGAACCTTGCTATCGAAAGGAACCATTGGATTGGCTAACGGAGGATAATGTGATCATGATTGTAACCAAGATGTCAAAAGAAAGAAGTGAAGGATGATACCTTTATATTTGATAAAATGGAGGATGCAGAGGGTTGCTTTGGCGAGGTGACTAACGAGGCAAAGACATCTTCAAAGAAGGGGTCTTTGACTAACCAAACCTCATACAAGGATTCTCTATTGGGGTTCAAAGGAAAGGAATTTAATGGGGTAGCCTATAGAAGTTCTGGAGCAGATAAGGATCCTTTGCTCTCAGACTTACTTGACTAAATGTGGGAGATACGTGGCCTTTAGAAGAAATAAAGAAATTAAGGAACATATATCCCATTTGCCTATAACTTTGGATAAGTTTAATAAGGACTATAAATTATGGAATAATGCCTTTATCATCATTGTTTTAGGTATGCGATTCAATCTATACAAGCTCAAATACCGTCTTAGTCAACTGTGGGGGTTTAATGATTTTGTCCTCATTGATCTTCCTAGTAACTACTACATAGTTCAGTTTAATGAGGATGACAACTGGGGGCTAAAATACAAACGAGTTTTATTCGAAAGGCCTTGGGTCTTGGCTCAACATTGTGTTCTTGTATAGAGATGGTCCCCCTACTTTGACCTATTCCATAATCCTTTGGGAAAGATAGCAATGTGGGTAAGGATACCAAATATACCAATCCATTGTTATTCAAAGAAATATATGTAGAGACTGGGTGACATGATCAGGAAAACGCTGAAAGTGGATCCTTACACTATTGAGAATATTGATGCAACAGAAGGGGAAGGTTTGCTCAAATATGTGTAGAGTTGGACTTACAAAAAAAGCTTGTCCCCTAGTTGATTTGCTCCGTTACTCTATTCAATATAAAGTATGAAGGGTTGGGCCTTATTTGCTTCACCTATTGTCACTATAGACACCATAAAAACACTTATCCATAGAGAGTAAGCCAGAACACACTGCCATCATCTTTAACCATGTCGAAGGACATGGCTTCCCCACCTCCATGGATGTCACTGGAGATGAAACTTCTGATAGAAGATGAAAACTCTAGGCCTTGAATGTTTGTCCAAGGGTCTAACCAAGAACAATTTTTAAAACTTGAGAATAGCAGAGAAAGATTTGATGGAAATGGTAATTCCTGGTAAGGAGGAAAGAAAGGAGATGAGAGTACATTTAAGTTACAATTTGTTTTGCTAGAGAATCGCTATGAGGAAGTGGATGGGATAATTATTTTGACAGGAGAGGAAGTAGCAAGGGCAAATGTGTCCTTATCAGGCAAGAAAGTATTGGCTGCTATAGAGGCAAATAGGGGTGTTTAGGATCAAACAATGACGGTTCAAAACTAAAAGGAAGGGCAAGGAGTCGAGAAGGTCTAAAAGTCAAACCTCAAAAAAGCAGGCTTGGGAAAAGAGAACAATAACTCCATATGGCAGGGGGTGCGGGTGAAGGCCTAACCATCAACTTACTGGGTCAAGAGCAATGAATTAAAGTCAAATAGGAAAATGGGGAAACTAGGCTAAAACTTGTAGGTAAATGAGTCCATGTCGTTGTGAGTGGAAATTTAAAAGATGTGGATCCCAAGCCCTTTAATTCCCCAGAAGATACCATAGATTTAGTGGAGGAGCTGGAAGTTACTAGACTTGAGTTAGCCATTGTGGATTAATAAAAACTGAATAATCTTAACTTGGAACAAGAAGTGAGCGACCAAGCACCATGGGCATTCCGCCACCTCCGTTATTGGATGAAATCTCAAGAAGGAATTCCAAGAAACAAGAATAACAAGTTAATCACTAATATAAAGAAGAGTTAGAGTTATTAGAAACAAGAATAACAAGTTACACAATCATTCCAATAATTTTTAGAAGTTTCAAAGTGATGCTCTATTCTCTGGAATATTTAGTTATTCGAATATGATTATCCATATTCGAATATCTCTGTTGTCTTTGAAATATATTTAGATAACCTTTGTTGTATTCAAATAAAAGAACTCAGTTTATGTTGAAGTATATTCAAATATCTTTCCTTTATTTGAATAGCATCCTTTGTATTCGAATAACCTTAGCTTTATTTGAACAGCCTCTGACACAAAATAGGTGACCTTATTCGAATACACTTTACCTGATCCTAATAACATTTTTTGTATTGGACTTGGCCTTATTCGAATACACTTTTCCTTATTCGAAAAAATTCTTCATATTGGACTTGGCTTTATTCGAATACACTTTTTCTTATTCGAATAAGCTCCTTTGATTCTTGAATAATCATATTCGAATACACTTTTCCTATTCAAATAAAACTTGTTGAAACAAGGTGTATTGGTATTAAAATAACCTTAATCCTATTTAAATAGCTTCTTTAGAAAATAAGTGATGTTATACGAATATAACACCTTATATTCCAATAACCTTCTATGAAAATGATTATCCTTACTCCAATACATCAACTTCTGTTCAAAAAAAGCTAAGGTTTTTTGTTATCATAACTCTTTGGATATAACTCCAAATTTGGCAAATGACATATCCCTAGAAAGCTCTTTAAGTCTACTTTTCACATCAACTGGAATTGATTCCAAACATGTAATGTCACATTGGAAGTCTAGTGTCATATGAAAGCAGAGCATTGGAAGTCTAGTTTCATATGAAACAAGTCTCAGCTCAATCGGAGTTGTGATTTGAAAGATATGACCAAATTACCAAACCTCCCTCATGCTGAACAAAATAGAGCTCACTCCTTTATTTGAACAAGACTGCTCTTATTCAAATAATACTACTCTTATTCGAATACACCCGAATATTCTGATTAAGTCATTCAACTTCCATTTGAGCATAACAACATCTAATACCAAATCTAAACTTGAAACTTGATATTCCTATTATATTTTACAAGTTCTTCTTTCTTCAATCTCTTCACTTCTTCCTTTTTAACCTTCTTGATCATTCCAAATAATCAAACTCAATAACTCATTTTTTTCTTGATTATATTAGGGCAAGCGTTTCACCTAAGAGGGGGTGAATTGGGTGATACCAGAAATTTTGTTGCGAATATAAGAAATTGATTAGAAATTTAAAGCAGTTAAGAGCTAGGAGAAATATCACCAAAGTGTACACCAGGAGTCATACTAGTTCGGTCACAACCACTTTGACCTACGTCCAGTCCTCAGAGCTTCTTTGAGAGTTTCACTGTATCCTCCAAGATTCAGTGGGTTCTTGGCACCTCGGTACTCAGCAAGTTCCTTCACTAGACACTCACTCCCCCTTACACGTTGTAATCAAATCCCCAACTTAAGGTTCCACAACCTTAAGTTATCTCAATAACAAATATTGAGTTTGTAATGTAAAACTCTCTCATAGAGAAAATATATAATCATTGAAGTATAAAGAATGAGTATAAGAAAACAAAGCACAAAGAATGTATTGATCGGTATGAGTTTTCTTGTTCTTAGTTGTTGCGTTCTGTTCTTTGAATGCTCTATATATATAGATGATTTGTGGTATCCGTTGGAAGCATTTCAAACATTTTCATTAGAGTCGTGCAGCTTTATTTGACCATTCTATAAATTTGAAAACTAGCTGTTTGCGGTAGGTAGGCATTTCAGGCATTGTGGATGATATATTTGACTTCTCTTCTTAATGCATGACTTCTTCATTGTTTGTCTGCAAGTATACTTAAGAAACTAATACAATGAAAGGTTAATCATATAGATAACAAATCAATGAACATCAGATGAAAATCAAGCTTCGTGTACAATATTACTCGAGTGGCTACTCAAGTGATCATGCTTCATTACTCAAGTAGTTCCTCGAGTAACTTCATCAAAAATAAGCTAGAGAGTAAGTCAACGTTGTTTGACAAGAATATACCTTGCTTACTCGAGTACACCCTCGAGTAAGTGTTCCATTTCTTCTGATTACTCGAGTGGTCCCTCGAGTAATGGTTCAAATAACTTTAGAGATTACTCAAGTGATCCCTCAAGTAATCGTATTAAAATCTTGGCCGAGAGCAACTTCTATTTTGCTTACCTGATTACTTGAGTAAATCCTTCAGTAATACAATTTTCATTTCATATTACTCGAGTAATCACTTGAGTAAAGTTGCTTTTCAAAAGTGGTTAGTCGAATGACTACTCGAGTAATGTCTGTTATTTCTTGGCCGAGAGCTACTGCATAATTTTTGCCTGGTTACTCGAGTAATCCCTCGAGTAAGCTTCCAAATAACTTTATAGATTACTCAAGTAAGCCCTTCGAGTAATCTTATGCAAATTTTGATAGAGAGCAAATCTTCACATATTACTCGAGTGATCCCTCAAGTAATGAAGTCATTACCTAAGGGCTCCCTCGAGTAATCCTTCAAAAAATCTCACAGTGCATATTTCTTCTGTATTTTATCTTTCATTTCTTCTGCACTTTATCTTTCATTTCTTCTGTATTACTTGAGGTACATACTCAAGTAATGCTTATGGCCTACAACCAAGATCTTAGTTACTTTGTTCAGACGTTTGATTTAAAAGCTTTTCTGATCTTTGTTATCATCAAAATATATAGGATCTAACATTCTCCCCCTTTTTGATGATGACAAAACTTGGTGATTTTGAACAAAATTTTTGAAATTGAGTTTTCAATTTTATAAGCTTTTCATATGATATCTTTTGTTCAATTTAAACTTGAAAAACTCTTTTGAAACATCGTGATAAAAATATTTTTGAATCCAAATCTAATGATCTTGAGAAATTTCGTCTTTGAAACCTTTTTGAATTCTAAAACTCATAATTTTGAAACATGTTCTAATTTGTTCATCTAGCATACACAATCACAAACTTATTAGTTCACAATGTAATATAACTCTAATGAAATCTAACTTCAATTGCATAAAGAGTTCAATACATAATCTTAAACTAGTAAAGCTCCCTTAAACCCTATACACTCGTATCCCAATGCATTTACATCATATCATTACATCATTAATCACAAAATCACCCTAAGTTCTTCTCCCCCTTTTTGACTTCATCACAAGGAAAAGGATCAATCAAGTAAAGGAGAAGGTCCAGATGGCTTGGCTGCAGAGATGGGGTTTACAGGAAGAGGTGTGAAGCCAGAGCTATGTGAATAATCGAAACTCAAAGAATCAGAAGAGGAGCTAGAAGGTTAAGGGTCAGGAAGAATCGAAGGTGGAACCACCATAAGATCCTTTGAAGGACTTGGTTTGACCTGAGAAGAAATCTCCACTTCTATTGTTCTATCAGGTGATTGATGATCACTAGAAGAGACAACTACTTCCTCAGTGTCGGTTGGGGATGCAATGGGTGTTGGCATAGGCTGAGTTGGCTGGATAGGATAATCATCTATAATATCAATGTGCTTAAAGATAGATGATGGGTCAGGCATAGAGAATGAAAGATTACTTGGAGGAGGGATGGATGAGGGTCTAGGCTCAAAGGTCCAGGCTGAGAAGGTAGTACTGGCTCAGTAGTAGTAGGCGGTCGATGAGCCAGATGCCATAGCATCAAGTCTGGCATGGAGTGATCTTAGAAGTTCACCCTGAGCCCGTTGTTTTGCTAACATCTCTTCGTGCCTCTTATCTATTCTCTCCACAAGTTCTCCCATCTTCACATTCATATGGGTTACCAACTCAACATTTGAATTGGCAATGTTGATATGGAAACCCTTGAAAATATTTTCCATAAAAGTTTGCAATGTGGCACCAAAGAAGGAAGGAGAAGATGTGGATGCTAGAGCAGAAGACTGTGTCTCATCCAACCAACTTTTTGTAGTCTTAGTCTTCTTCTTCTTCTTCTTGGGACTTGTCTCTAGTGGGCTTTTCAGAGGTAGTGTAATGTGCAACTTCCCAATTTGGTTTCTTCCCACTGGAACCAGCCTCTCAATTGGCTCACCCTTCTCCAAATACCAGATTTTTTTCTTTTTGAGAAACAAAGATATGAGCTGAGGATAAGACATTGGAGTAGTGGATTTTCCTTCAAATCTATATCTTTTTATTTCAGCGAAGATATATTCTCCCAAGTCATTTTTCTCTTTCAGTAGCAATGAGGCAAATTTCCTATAGTCTTTCTCTATGAAATATGTATAATTATGCTCTTTGTTCACTATGGCTCTAGAATAGATATACCATAAGACTATGTGAAGATCACACATATCAATTGGATTGAAACCAAGGGGTCCTATAATCTCACGAGGCCTTAAAATAGAAAATAGTTGATTTGAATCAAGATTGGGATAATTATCCTCAGGTGGGTCTTCTATTCCTAACCAAGTGTTGATTTTGGAGGGTAAGATTAGGATTTCTTGCCCTCTAACCTTAGAGAACATTTCTTCTTCCAGAGAGTTCCTAAGTGGATCATTGACAGGTTATAAATTACAATAGAAATGTCTCACTATTTTGGAACAAAAAGAAAGTTTTATACCCTGGATTCTATATATGAATTGAGGTTGAATTTCAATACCTCTTGAAGAACACCGAGGTCAATATAGTATATATTGCATACTTTCCTTCTTAAAAAATGATCTTTGAATTTTTGTGAATCCTTAATTTTCTTCACATTGAATCCAGTTGGAGGAAATGTAATTTCTTCTTCCTTGACATCCGCTTCCTTTATAGATTGACCTTGCTTCCCTTCTCTAGACTAGTGAATCTCATCTAGTATATTTGCCATAGCCTTAGCAAGATTTCTGTCATACTTAGCCTTTTTCGGTGGCTTCTCAAAGAATGTTGGTGTGTCAGAAGAATCAGAAGGAGGTGGAGATGGTGCCTTCTCCTTGCCTCTACTAGAAGGAATATCCTTCTTAGATTGAGCTCTCATGGTAGATGGTTCCTTGATCACGACCCCCTTCACTTTGGGTTTAGCTTGCAGCTTGGTTTTAGCTTTTGAATAGGGAGTAAGCTTCTATCTTTTGGCAAGAGGAGATGGAATAGAATCATGTGATTACTGATGATTAGAAGATTCAAAAGGAGCATCAGGATAGGCGATTTTGGTTCAGACCATTTTGAATGAAAGATCGAGATTTTCAGAAATTTTCTCTCTCATAAGTCGAAGATTAGGGCAGAGAGTTTAGAGAGATTTGAGGAAGTTTTTCTCAAGAAATTTTGATGGGTTTCGACGAAAATGGAGTGAGGAAGAGTTTGTGGAAAGATTTTATGTGAGGTTACTCAGAGAATTACTCTAAGTAATTTTGTGGAAATGATGTGACTAGCAAAGATATAGCCTAAGTGCCCGACGTTACTCGAGGGCTCCCTCGAGTAAAGCTTAAAAAAAATTAAATCAATGCGATTTAAACGCGTACCTGTCTTAAGTAATATTGTAATTACTTATGTATATTTCGTCGATCATTTGATGGCATATTAACACTGATTTGAATAAAGATTGAGTTGATTTTTGATTTCCTTTCATGATTACTAGAGGCCTTACTCGAGTAACGTTGATGATTTACTCAAGGCCCCCTTGAGTAATCTTTCTCTTCATTTCCTGCTTGTTATTTCCAACCGTTATGTCGTTTCATTTTGAATTAATCCTTCTCTGCTACATTTTCCAGGTCATTACTCAAGTGGTTACTTGAGTAATCTTTTCAATTACATCAAGGTATTATTGGGGTAATGAAGATCTACTTGAAGTTGTCCCTCCAGTAATATTGTCCTCTGTTAACCTCTGCTTTTCATACTCCAAAACAGAATATCGAGAGCCTGCAAAACATATTGCTAGAAGCTGTAACCCCCTTCCATAATTATATCCGAAATAAGTTATTAAAGTGAAATAGAGACCAATAACAATCAAATAACGTTTTCAAACCCATCTACTAGACGGGGATTTCATAAATATCTTTCGAAATCATTTATAACCTGGTCTCACATTCACATTCCAAATACAATTACTACACCAAGATAAATCACATTTAAATATATCAGAGTACGCAATGTAATAATCCCGGCAATCCCGGGTTCCTTACATTAATTCAAGCCTTACAGGGCATATTCGCCCTTTACAATTTTCTAAATAAGGGATTACACAAATTCTCATACCAAATACATACTCGAATATACATTCCAACCTATACAATTATATATCCAAATATACTTAATCCCAAACAAGCATTGATAACCAACTATCACAAGATTACAACCCGAATGAGTCCCGTCGCCCTTGATTGCTTGCTCCATCCTCGATCCACCTACCCTGTCTAAAATGGTTGATAGGGGAGGGTGAGATTCGAGAGAATCTCAGTAGGTAAACATTACCAATATGCATGCAAGATAGATGTTTAATGCATGACATGCTTGCATAACTCATGCTCACATACAATGACAAATCTATAAACTCAATGCTTCGAACAACATACATATGGCCATAGCATAAATTAAAACATAGCTTCAAATCATTCATACATGTTTCACATAATCAAGCAAAGTAATAACATGCATCAACACACTAACACAAATATCAGAGCATGCAGGAGAGGTAAGTTCCCTACACTTTTTCTTTCCACGTATGCTCCAGCATCTGCTACTCGCAATCCGAGCGAATATCCAACCCTATAACCAAATCAAGGACATAGGGTTATTCTCTATTCCAAATCTTTACTTTCATATCACTTAACGTTGGTTATCATTCACACCCTTTAGGTGGCTATAATAAGCTTAATGAAAGCCTAAAGGATTGGGAAGTACTAAGTTGTAAATCACCTTTCAAAATCACAAAATGATGAAAATGGGAGTTGATTGTAGCCAAGAATCCTCTAGCTGCAGCTAAAACATGCACAGAAGGTTTTTGGCTACAGCCAAGGATTTCTGGCTGCGGCCAAAACGCACACAGAAACTGTTGCGCTGCAGCCAAGGCAACTTCAAAAATTCATAATTAATTCCAGAAAAATCGAAACAAGATGATATCAAAGCCAAATGAAATATTTTTAAGTCCTATTCATAGGAAAAATATCGCTCATTACCAGAAATCACCACACAAATCCAGATTTACACAAAATCCAACATTGCTCCAAAACAGAATCCAGTTTCGTCCTCAAACTTTAACAACCAGAAATCCCAGCTCACAAAATGAAATGACACAATTTATATGTCCATGTTGAAGCTTGGGATGTGAACTTCAAGACTGGAAAGTTTTAGGATTTTTAGACATCATTTGGTCATTCAAAACGCCAGTACAAATAGATTGCCCAAAACAGAGTTTCAATGGGCAACATTTTAGTTTTTGCACTTTAGCTTCCAATGATCCCATTTTCACATCAAACATCATTCTCACAAAAACTTTCACAAGGAATCTATTGGAAACACCAAATAAATCAAATTCACATTATATTGACATGTTTGACAGCAATCTCAACATGTCACACAATTTCACATTTCAAACTCTAACATTGCAACTTTTCCATTTCCAATGCCAAACCAACTCCAATGATCAAATTACACAACAAAACACCATTTTCAACACAAAACACATGACAATTTATGCATTTCACAATTCCACAAAAATTAAGGCAAAATTCACAATTCACAAAACTCATCCACAAATCACAAACTTAGATTAAAAGGCTTCAAATACTCACCTCTTCCTCTTTCCCAAACCAATTCTTTGATTCTTCATCTTTCCACTTTTGCTCAAGCAACAAAACACCTCCTCTCACAAATCTAAAACCATAGAGATGAAGCTCTCATCACTATGAACAACTTTATAGAAGGTGATTAGAGCATTAGAGGATATTAAGCCAACAAAAAACTCACCCTTTGATTTCTCTTTCTTCCCTCATCTTGGACGTCCATGGGAGCTTAAGGAGAGAGATGAGAAATGTTAAAGATGAAGAGAGGTCATATTTTGGAAGCCTAAAACCGACCTTAATGAAGAGAGGAGAGAGGAATGAGTGTTTTGACCATTTGACCCCAGATCAAGGGTCCATATTGAGCCACATGTCACTCTCTTGTTCCATCTTCCATTAATTCACATAAACACACATAAACTTAATTCTACTCTTTGATCTCTTGCACAAATCAATCTTAACCATTGATCTTGAAGTTACCAATGAGTTTCCTCTTCGGTAACTGACCAATTGATCGGTAACTTCACCGTTTTGCCCCTGATTATGGTAATTCGACTTGGATCACCACCAAATTCATTTTATTATTCATTTACACCATACATATGCCCTCCCCCTTATTTTAAGTCAATTTAGATGTTGATCCATAATTGAACTCAAATATGGGATTTTGGCGCTGCTCATAACACAAACGACTACAATCCACTCCATATTCTCTAAAAGGGTTTATTTATTACTAACCACATCCACTTTTGGAGTCATTATCCATTAATCCATATTTGGAATCTTGCTAAACTAACGCTTAGCAATTCACTAATATCAGGCTTATTCTCTAGCCTCAAGTCTCAGAATTTGGGGTATTACAGAAGCTCCGACGCTTAAGTTATTAATCTTCAAAACATCAATAAATAATATTATCTAACATTTTATAAACACTAATAACTTACAATTCATTGGGATTTACCATTCCCAATTCTCTTCTAATATATAAGAATTGATCTTTTGCAAGAGGTTTTGTGAAGATATCAGCTAGTTGAAGATGAGTTGGAATGAATATCACTTTGACATCTTTCTTTTGGACATGATCTCTAATAAAGTGTTGCTAACATCAATATCCTTGATTCTGGAATGTTGAACTGATTCTTTGCCAAGCTTATCGTGCTAGTATTGTCATAATATATTGGTATCTCCTTGAGATAAAAACCAAGATCTTGTAGTTGTTGCTTTATCCACAACACTTGTGCATAACAACTTGATGCTGCAACATACTCAGCTTCTGTTGACGAAAGAAACACTGTATTTTGTTTATTGCTAAACCATGACACAAGTGAACCTCCAAGAAACTAGCTTTGTCCACTAGTACTCTTTCTATCTATCTTGTATCCTCCATGATTAGAATCTGAATATGCAACTAGATATTCACTTCTTCCTTTATGATACCAGAGACCTAATTCTGCCGTGTCAGTAAGATATCGAAAGATACGTTTGACATTTTTAGCATGTAACTCCTTTGGTACTGACTGATATCTTTCATACATGCCAACATTGAATTGGATGTCAGGTCTGCTTGCAGTGAGATAAAGTAATGATCTAATCATTCCTCTATATTTTGTGATGTTGTAATCTTTTCCCTTGACATCAGGGTCAAGCATCGTAGTTGAGCTCATAGGCGTGTCCATTCCATTTGCTTCATCTATTCTATACTTCTTCAATAGCTCTTTCAAATACTTCATTTGAGATATGAAAATTCCATTCTTTCTTTGTTTGATTTGAAAACCAAGAAAGAAATTCAATTCTCCTATAATTGACATCTCAAACTCTCCCTGATTATACCAGAAAATTCCTTACACAAGGTTTCGTTAGTAGCACCGAAAACTATATCATCAACATATATTCGTACAATTAAAATATTATATCATTTTTGTTTTGTAAAAATTTTTTTTATCAAATTTTCCTCATACAAAACCTTAATCAATGAGAAATTTACTTAACCTTTCATAACATGCTTTAGGAGCTTGTTTTAAACCGTATAGAGCTTTTCTTAGTTTGAAAACATGGTCAGGTTTGGTTACATCTTCAAAACCTGGGGGGTTGATCTACATACACTTCTTCCATGATGTAGCTATTTAGAAATGCACTTTTTACATCCATTTAATAGAGTTTTAATCCTTTGATGCATGCAAAGGCTAAGAGTACTCGTATAGCTTCCAATCTAGCCATTGAAGTATACGTTTCCTCATAATCAATTCCTTCTTCCTGATTATAGCCTTTGGCCACCAATCTTGCCTTGTTTCTAACAATAATTGCGGATTCATCAAGTTTGTTCTTGAATACCCATTTAGTACTAATAATCGAATGATCCTTAGGTTAGGGTACCAAATCCCAAACTTGATTTCTTTCAAATTGGTTTAGTTTTTCTTGCATTGCTATTACCCAATCATTGTTTGATAGGGCTTCTTCAATATTAGAAGGTTCAATCTCAGACATAAAAGCAGAGAAACTAACTTCATTGAAAATTTTATTTCTAGTTTTGACTCCTTCATTCACATCTCATATGACTTGGTCTAGGGGATGACTTTTATTGTATTTCCAGGCTCTAGGTTGACCTAGTGACTGATCTTCTTCTTTGGTTTAGTCAACTTATGGGATATAAGATTTAGAATTAGGTTTACCAATTTCTTGATTTAAAACAACTTCCTGCTCATCATCAATAATTTTGTCAGAGGATTCAAATTTGTCGAATTCAACATGAATTGATTCTTCAAAGACATATGTTCATTTATTGAAAACTCTGTATGCTTTGCTCCTGTTAGAATAGCCTAGGAAAATTCCTTTATCTGTTTTAGAATTAAATTTTTCTAAGTTATATTTACCATTATTATGAATAAAACACTTACAACTAAAGAAGTGCAGATGAGCAAGGTTTGGCTTTCTTCCTTTGTATAGTTCGTATAGTGTCTTTCCAAGTTTTGTTCTGATGTAGGCTCTGTTTGAAATGTAGCATGCTGTGCTCATTGCATTGGTCCAGAAAACTTAAGACACGTTCTTTTCATTCAACATTGCTCTAGCCATTTTAGTGAGTTCTTTGTTCTTTCATTCCATGACTCCGTTTTGTTGAGGTGTCCTTAGAGTGGAGAAATTGTATCAATGCCATTAGTATCACAATATTATTCAAAGGCTTGATTTTTAAATTCTCTACCATGATCTGTCTTGATACCTGCAATGGACATACCTTTCTTATTTTGCACTTTCTTGGCAAAAACAATAAATTCTGCAAAGGTTTCATCCTTTGATGATAGAAAAATAGTCCATGTAAATCTAGAGAAATAGTCAACAATGACCAATGAATATAAGTTGCCACCAAGACTTTTAACTCTTACTGGTCCAACTAAATCCATGTGTAATAATTGAAGTGGTCTGTTGGTTGTGATCTCATTTTTCAATTTGAAAGATGATTTAGTTTGTTTACCCTTCTAATATGCGTCATAAATTAAATCGTTTTTGAAATTTACTTTGGGTAATCCAATCACTAAATCCATTTTAAGTAACTTGCCTAGTTGGTGCATATTGACATGAGCTAGTCTCTTATGCCATAGCCAACTTTCATCGGTGTTACTTAGAAAATAGTTTTCAGAAATATTTTTGCTTATATCAAGAGTATAGTAATTACCTTCCCTTTTTGCTTTGACCTTTGCTTTGAGATTCTTCTTATCTAATTGTAAATCTTTCTTATTTACAATTAGACATTCCTTTGAGTCAAATATTACCCAATTGTCTTTATCTGTACTTTGACTCACGCTCAGTAAATTATGCCACAATTCTTCAACGTAATATATGTCTTGGACTTGTATCCTTTGTCATTTTTGATTTCACCAATTCCTGCTATTTTTTCGAATTGATTTCCCCCAAATTTTACCTTTCCACCTTCTTTAGGTTGTATTGTGATCAAATTTTCAAAATCACCGGTCATATGTCTCGAGCACCACTATCTATGTACCACTTGTTGTTTTTGGATGCTTTAAGACATATCTACAATCAAATACGATTAAGTCTTAGGTACCCACATCTTTTTGGGTCCTTTTGGGTTAGTATAGAATATTTTCTAAACATATGAACCTTTAGGTACCCATTTATAGGTTCCTATTTTTCCTTTCTTTTTATGAATGCATGATGCAGTATAATGACCCTTTCTATTATAATAATTGCAATATGTGAAAGGATTTGATGTAAGAACAGAATGCTGAAAGTAACTCAAGTATGTCTTACCTCCTGCTTTCTTTCTTCCTTTCCTTCTATCTAATTTTGGATCATATCCAATACCAGATCGGTCATTTACAAATCGTTAAGCCTTTAAAATTACATTCAACATCTCACTTCCTTTTGTAAATTTTTCAAGATTTTTGTGAGATCAGTGTTTTTCTTTTTCAAAGAAGAACAGTTTTCACAGTCCTTATCTAAATTCTCTTTAAGTTCTAATTCAAAATTTTTTTCTTTTTGAAACAAACTAGTTCTTTAACTACTTTGATGAATTCAGAATGTAAAGCATTGTATTCAGAAAGTAATTCATCATAGGTAGGATCAAAATCAGTTACTTTTTCTTCTATTTCTTATTGAGCAACTATACAGATATTGGCTACTTCCTCATCATCGCTATTTTCATCCGATGAACTATCTCCCATATGGAAGATACAAAAGCTTTCTTCTTATTGTAAAACTTGCCTTTTCTCTTTTCTTTATTCTTCTGAGCCAGTTCTTGATATTCTGATTTGATATGTCCTGGCTTTTTACATTCATAGCAGATGATGTGTTCTTTACTACTTGTTCCTCCTTTCTGAAAGTTTTTGAATCCTTGGCCTTTCTTGTAAAACTTTATGAATCGTTTTATCATTAGGCCCATTTCATTATCGTCAAACTCTTTGTCTTCATCTTGATTTTCTTCTTTTGGTTTTAGTGCTAGACCTCTCTTCTTCTTGTCACCAATATCATCTACCTCTCGTTTGAACTTTAATTTACTTTCATATTTAGAAAGACTTTTGAATAGAGAAGCAACTGATTGCATTGATTTACCTTTTGCTTCCTCAATTGCGGTGACTTTGGCCTCCCAGTCTTTAGAAAGAATATTTAAAATTTTTTGTACTTGGGTATGTTGATCATAGACTTTCCCAAGAGCTACAAGTTGATTAGCAAGATGAGTATATCTAAGTTCGAATTCAGCTATTGACTTACCTGATTTCATTCAAAATAAATCAAACTCAGTAACCAGAGTATTGATCATGTTTTCTTTTATTCCCGAAGTTCCTTCATGTACTATTTCCAGGGCTTCCCACATTTCTTTAGCTGTTGGAATTGTGCAGATCCTGAAGTACTCATTTTGACTCAAGGTACTTTGAATCATTAGAATTGCCTTACTGTTGAGTGTGATGAGTTTCTTGTCATTTTCATCATATTTTGCTGGTGTCTTAGGAACCCTATGTGAATCTACAAATTTTTCAGGCTTGTAATTTCTACTCTCAATCACGTCACATAGTCTGTATTCTTTAGCCATTATGAATACTCAAAACTTGGCTTTCCAGAAAGAGAAGTGTTCACCACTGAAACCTGGTGGTCTAGTGATAAAAGCTTTGTCCGGAAGAATTCCTTCACCCATGCTTGCCATTGGATCCTTCTTAGGTTGTTATACCTGAACAAGAAGACCTAATCTCTGATACCAAACATTAGTGCAAGCGTTTTACCCAAGAGGGGGTGAATTAGGTTATACCAGAAATTTCGTTACGAATATAAGAAATTAACTGGAAATTTAAAGCAGTTAAGAGCTAGGAGAAATATCACTGAAGTGTACACCGGGAGTTATACTGGTTCGGTCATAACCACTTTGACCTATGTCCAGTCCTCAGAGCTTCTTTGAGAGTTTCACTATATCTTCCAAGATTCAGTGGGTTCTTAGCACCTCAGTACATAGCAAGTTCCTTTACTGGACACTCGCTCCCCCTACACGTTGTAATCAAATCCCCAACTCAAGGTTCCACAACCTTAAGTTGTCTCAATAACAAATCTTGAGTTTGTAATGTAAAACTCTCTCACAAAGCAAATATATAATCACTAAAGTATAAAGAATGAGTATAAGAAAACAGATCACAAAGAATGTATTGATCGGTATGAGTTTTCTTGTTCTCAGTTGTTGCGTTCTGTTCTTTGAATGCTCCATATATATAGATGATTTGTGGTGTCTGTTGGAAGTATTTTAAAGATGTCCGTTAGAGTCGGGCAGCTTCATTTGACCGTTTTATAAATCCTCAAGTAATACAATTTTCATTTCATGTTACTCGAGTAAAGGGATGCTTTAGGAAATTGAAAAGCTTAATAAGATGAAGAAGCTACATCTTCTTGCATAGGAGAATATCAAAGATGGAAAGGATTAAGGTAGGTTAAGCATAAAAGACCTTCTTCAATCACAGAATATTGCTTTTCTCGTGAAATTATGCTGGGGGCTCCTTACTAGCCTATATGCATTATGGGTCTAGTGTCTAAAATGTAAGTATGAGTATAGGGATGCCAAGTATCCAAAGAGAAGGGAACAATCAATAGTTTGGCAGGGCATAACCTCAGTATGGGATACATTCTTGGAAGGAGTAGGCTTAAAACCGGGCAATAGTATTAACATAAAAGCTTGGAGGGAATTATGGGCCCCTTTGGATAAACCATTGCTTGAGTATTTAACAACCAACCTAAAAAATGTTAATCCAGAATAAACTATCAGTTAGTTTCTCATAGGAAGTGGTGTATGGAATGTTGAGAAACAGAGTTTGTATGCACGAGATTGGGTTATTTAGAAGATTTGATTGGTACAACCTCCAACTGGATGAATGAGGAAGTCTTCTGCTAGCGTGGCTCAACTAATGGCAATTTTAGCATTAAATCAACGTATCATATGGTTTATAACCATCCTAGAGGATTAGTCAAATCCATGTGGAATAAACTCTGGCACTAGGAAATCCCAAAGAGAGCTAGATACTTTATGTGCCAAGTGTTTCATGAGATAATTCCAACAAATCTACTAGAGAAAAATATGTAACACAAACCAACCAGAGTGTCTATTTGAGTGTGATAGTAAGGCATTTGTGCTCCATGCCTTGAGAGATTGTGAGCATGCAAAAAGAGTGTGCCTTTTTGTAATTAATCCATTATATGTATATGTGTTTTTTAGTGGTAATTTGTAGGAATGGCTAAATTGGAGCATAACCCATAGTTCGAGTTCCAGGAAAATCTCGTGATGGTCATGGAGTAGGGTGTTTAGACTCGTCTGTTGGTTAATTTGGAAAGACCGGTGTAGACAAGTGTTTGAGGATGTGTTGGATACATTGAAACTATAGTGCATAGGGATATTTTTCACCTAATAGAAGGAGTGGAGGATGGGCACTTTAAACACCAAGTTTTCAAACTCTCAAATAGAGAGAACTCTCTATGTAAACTACCTCTAACTAGATTTGTTTGAGTGGATGTGGATGGCTTAACGACTAGGCAAAGATAAGGTGCTGGTATAGGAGTGGCGAGGAATGATCAAGAAGAATAGCTGATAGGATTTTAGCAAGCTTTTGGCTACTCATCTTCCATGGAAGCAAAAGTTCAAGCAACTCAGGTAGGACTTAGGATGTGCAAAGAGAAAAAACTTTTGAAGATCAAGTTATTTATAGACTCCATGGAGGCGATTCATTAAATTCTAACTGACTTTGGTCTTGGCCACCATTTACATTCAGTCATACAGGAAAATTAGATCACTGATTGCCTTTGTTTGGGATCTAGAGATTAGACATTAGCTTAGGGAAGTATTGATATGTGCAGATACACTTGCTAGGTATGCCCATGGACTTGATACAGAGATGCATTATTTATAAGGCCTCTAATTTTTTTGGACAAACTATAGTGTGATTTTGATAATAGTTTGATGGGATCTACATCCCAAACTATAAATTGACCCCCCATTAGTTGGACCTTTCAAACCTTGAGCTTGCCTTGTTATTTAAAAAAAAAGAACTGATAAGATTTGAGAATAAATGAAATAGAAACATCAATTTTCACACCTTATGATAAGAAGTTAAGCAATTAACTTAAACATATCGCATTGTCTCTCTTATCTATAGCTAAAGGGGGCATTTGTCCTAAGAATAAATTAGCATAGAAGTTTGCAACTCAGTTTCGTCGATTGATGGTCTAAAAAAGGGGGTAAAAGGTGTCAAATAAAAAATAGTAAATTCCCATTACTTCAAGATTAAAATGTTATTCTTTTAAGTCCATATGATGGATATTGTGCCACTAATTGGACAACCCAACAGCAAAGCTAAATCAAAAAGGAGAGAAAAAAATAAAAAAGCTTGTAATTTTACATATTACAATGTGAACTAACTCTGAAGCTAATATTCTCACAAAACCTCCTTAACCTCAAAATTATAAATTATAGAATACAATCATACTGAAACATTTTCCTACTATTGTGTGTGTATAAGCCAAGTAAGTTTTTACCTTTTTTCAACTGAATGGCTCTAATAGCTTCCCTATTAGAAGTAGAAGATGAAGAAGAAAAAGATCAGTGGTTACGGCTAGAGCCCTTGGTAGTACCTTAGTTGACATTACTAAAGGTAGTGGTGGTGGTGGTGGAAGAAGAGCAACAGCGAAGAACTACCCCAGGAGGTGTTCGCTTAATGGTGGCAGTAGAGGAAAAAGGGAGGTGAAATATATGCCTAAGTGGCTGTAAGCCTAAAGTCCATAACTTGGTGCCTTCATGGCTATGTGGGTGGCTTAACATAAGCGCTTCTTAGTCCTATTCCTATTGTCATCTATGCTTAATTGTTCATGAGATAAGAGTTTGCATTCCATGCTCATTAGATAGATGAACAACACATTGTTTTAGGTAAAAGCCGCCTCCCATGCATGACTATTTGTTTTATGGCCTATAAAGTAAGTATGTGAGAGGAGTTTCCATTTCAACTTGTGGAAAAGTGCTTATTTTGAGTTTCTGCCATTCCTGCCCCCATAAACAACCATTCATTTATTTTAATTTCTTAAGGTTGAATTGAGGAAAATTACAAGTAATCTATTATAATGTTTAATTTCAATTTCTTATTTGCACCCTCACCCTAAAAGATTCTCCTTATGCTCCTTTATATATGACCTATTTGGGGAGTTAATCTTGGTCCTAAGTATAACACTTATTTACAATAATGGTTAATATTTTCCTAAGTTATCCTATTGATATTCTTTCAACAATAGTTAAGGAGGAGAGGGAATTAAGGAAGATGAGTAGGATGTTTTAGAAAATACATGTAATATTAACTAATTAAACTAACTTCCTTAATCTAATTAAATTAGATAAATAGGTTTGATATTAAGGATCAGAGGGAGTATTTGAGTTTCAAAACCATTTTTAAATATGTAATAACTAAGGTTAATTCTAACCCAAAATTTTAAACTCATAATCATTGTATCCAAACGCTAATATTTTTTTTTGTTATCTCCAAACGCTAATATTGTAGAACTATTTATTATGAAGTGTTTATTTTTTTGGATAATTATGCATTGATAATAGGGTTAAGAGGCAAATTTACCTATGAACGTTTCGCAAAAATGCATATGATACCATAAACTTTCTTTAGCTGCAAAAATATTTTGTTGCTTTATTATCTACTTGTGCTTGATTACCATTGAGTATGATTTTGGGGAATTTAGATTAGCCTTGGGAGAGGGATCTTAATTGGACCATAGGATTAAGTAATGTGGGATTATAATTTATTCTAATTTGTCAATAGGATAGGAATACACCTATTAGACCCATATAATCATATTAGAGTAAAATTGAATTATTATTACCTCTCACTAGTGGAAAAATCACTTTTAAGACCGGTTAAAAACAACATTTTAGATTGATTTTGGATGAAGTCTTGATACAGCCGGTCTTAAAAGTCTGCTACTTTTTAGACCGATTAAGGAACTGGTCTTAAAAAAAATTTTAAGACCGGTTATTTATAAAACCGGTCTAAAAATAATTATTTTTAGACCGGTTATCGAAGTCAACTTTTTAGACCGGTTTTTGAAACAACCGGTCTAAAAAGTTCAAATTTTTAGACCGGTTGTCTAAAAAACCAGTCTTAAAGTAGATCTTTTAAGGCCCTTTTTTTAGACAACCGGTCTTAAATGTACTTTTTAGATCGGTTGTGGAAAAGAACCGGTCTAAAAAGTTGATTTTTTTTTTGAAAAAATTGTTCTGTTTAAAACATTTACCCAGCAAGCCATTTCCCCTGTTAAAACATTTCACTCAGCAAGTAGCCATTTCAACGACATTTAAATAAATTCTTCTCTTACACATTATAACAAATATCTTATACAGATCAGCATTGTCCTTCATTTTCCAATTAGATGAAAGATTCTTAAGAAATAGAAGGAATAGTAATCAACCAAAGCTCCACATGTGAGAGATTCAAAACTCATTGGAAAAAAACTCAACTCCCTTGTGCTTAAACAGTGCTGGCCGAAATAGGAGCAAGGAAAACAACCATGAATAAACTCAATAACAGACAGAATCATAAAATTATGGCAAAAATTAAATACTTTATACACACTTTTCTCAGGTGACCCTAACTAATTGAAATGGAAACAAAGTTCATCATCATCAACACTTATTCATTATGGCCAAAATACTTTATACACATTCTTCTCAGGCTAATGATCACTAGCTGGCTTCAGAGCATCTACACTAAGACGCCTCATATCCTTCATTTACCTATGACGACATCAAAAAAAGTAGTTTTATATATACCAATAACAATATACATAATTCAAATATAGTTCATGATTAGTATTTTAGCCAACTAACCTTCAAAGTAGTTTTATAAAGGGATATCTTCCCATATCCCTTTATGATGATCGTTTCTTGTGCCATGTTCATTATCTGCTTCATCTTCTTCATTTAATTCTGGTAGACCTTTAGAAAAAGAAGGAGTCTCAAGAAGATCATTCATTGAATGACTTTCCTAATTAATGTCAACAACCTTTTTTCCTTGGAGAGCTACAGATCACATTTTATTTTTCTGATCGGTAATATAGAACACTTGTTTCGCTTGATATGCCTTAATAAAAGGTTCATCTCCAAAACTTCTACTAATCAGATAAACCAATGTAAATCCCAATTGATCAATCATCACACTATTGTTGACATCAACCCACTTGCATTTGAAAATGGGAAATTTAATTTTAATATAATCAATCACCCAAATCTCTTCAATAACCCCATAATAAGGTATTGCTGCCAATCTAGGGTTCTTATCTTTCAAACTAGAGAAGTGCATAGATTCAGCCACTAACATAACCCCACTATTCTAGACGGTGCTCCTATCATCAAGGGACTTCGTGTAAAACGTATAACCATTGATCACAAATGAAGTCCAAGTCATGACATCAACCTTAGGACCACGTACTAACCACTTAATTGTATCAAAAACACATTCTTCTCCATCAACCTTTTGTTTGAACTAATGTGCAAAAGTTTTAGTATGCTCGCTAATTAACCTTTGTTCGGTCATTTGACTATTTTCTTTCAGGACAATTTCTTTATGAGCATTAATGTAATCTTGAACTTCATCAGCATTATTCAAGATGTAGAAGTGGACTTGCTGCAATTTATCAGGATTAACACTCTTTACTGTAGCCCCACGTCTACCCCCTTCTTCATTATGTCGTTCAGGAAGCCCAATATGTCTTACATTTGACAGGTATCTTGACAAAACTCCATGGCTTCTTCAGAAATATATTTTTGAACAATAGATGCTTCAGGCCGATTTGCATTCTTCACATACCCTTTTAGGATTTTCATAGTTCTTTCAATTGGGTACATCCACCGTAAATAGATAGGGCCACACAACTTTATCTCCCTCACTAGATGAACAATTAGATGTACCATGATGTCAAAAAAAGAAGGAAGAAAAAGCTTCTCAAGCTGGTACAAGATCATATATCCTTCATTTTTTCAGTTCAAACAATCTTTTTGTCTCAATGACTTTCCTATAAATAGCATTGAAGAAGAAACAAAGTCTAGTCAAAATATATTGAAGATCATATTCGACAATGCCTTGAATAGCTACTGGGAGTAGTTGTTGCATTATGACATGCCAATCATGAGACTTTAGCCCTATTAACTTCAAGTCTTTTATCGAGACAAGCTTCCTAAAATTTGAAGAATGCCCTGAAGGAAATATGACGCAATGTAAACACTCACAAAAGCTTCTTTTCTCAACCTTAGACAAAGTATGAGCAGGTGGAGGACAAAAAGTTCTCTTACCATATGGCTTTGGATGCAAGTCTTCTTGTATCCCCATTCTTGCAAATCTAATCTTGCCTTCACGCCATCCTTAGAACTACCTTGTATGTTAAGCAGTGTCCCAACAATACAATCACATACGTTTTTTTTCCACATGCATGAAATCAATACAGTGTCTCACATCAAGATTGGGCTAATATGGAAGATTGAAGAAGACATACCTCTTTTTCCATTTATTTTTTCATTACTATTCTTTGTAGGCTTACCAAAGAAAACATTGATATTTTTCACCTTTTCATAAACTTGCTCCTCAGTCAATGCATTTGGAGCATCTTCAAACTCTTGTCCACCAAAAAAAGCTTTCTTTAATCTACGATTCGGGTGGCCTCGTCTAAGAAACCTCTTATGGCCAAGATAAACTATCTTTTTTCCATGTTGAAGTTGATGGTAACATGTTCCTTCTTCACAAATTGGATATGCTTTATGGCCTTTAACACTATATCTTGACAAGTTTCCTATGCAGGGAAGTCATTTATAGTACAAAAGATCATGGCTCGCTCCTTCTTGTTCGTGTCACAAACATTAACACCTTCGTCCCACAACTCTTTCAAGTCTTCGATCAAGGGTTCTAGGTAAACATCTACGTCATTTCCGGGTTCTTTTGGTCCCAAAATCAATATAGACAACATGATGTACTTTCATTTTATGCATAACAGAGGAGATAAGTTTAAATTACCAACAGAATAGGCCATGAACTATGTATACTGCTCAGGCTATCAAAAGGATTCATGCCATCCGTGTAAAGCCCAAGCCTAAGGTTCCTAGATTCTTCACCGAAGGTAGGAAATAATTGATCGATTTTCTTCTATTGAGAAGAATCAGCAAGATGTCAAGCTTTCCATCTGATATCCTCTCATCCACATGCCATCTCAAATTGTTTGCATCATTTTCATTAGCAAACAAATGCTTGAACCTTGGTATGATTGGAAGATACCACAACACTTTTGTAGGGGCGTTATTTATTTATACCTCGAGGTTTCACATATCGAATATCGTTGTTCCTATTCATACTCTTTTCTATACAATATACAATTATTAGGGCATACATGGATCTTTTTATACTTCATCCCTAGTGGACACAGTATTTTCTTAGCATCATAATATTGAGAATGCAACACATTATCATCTAGAAGCATGTCCTTAAAAGCCTCAAGTGTTTCTAAAAAACTCTTATCGCTCCATCCATGCCGTGCTTTCAAGCTTACCAATTTCAATACTACTTTCAACAATTGGTATTTTTGACACCCCAGGTAAAGCGGCGTCTCAGCATCACTACACATATTACCATATGCATGTGATTGCTCAAAAGCCTCTTCTCCTATATCACGAATAATATCCTCTATTCGATCATCCGTATCCGTGTCATTATCATCAAAGGCCACTCCCCCCTGTTGAGATGAACTTGGCATTTCTAATTCTTCACCATGCTATACCCATACTGTATAACTCTTACAAAATCCAAATCAAATGTGTATATATATTTGCAGCACTTAGTCACTTCTCATTCAAATATACTACACAAGGGCAATAAAACTTCCCACTACCATCATTGACATTTCTTCTAGCAAAGTCTAAAAAACCCCTCACCCCATTATCATATTCAACACTCGTTCATTTAGTTTTTTATCCAACTATGATCCATATATATCTCAACACTTATAGCACCTTATATCCAACAACAAAAGGATAGATAAAAAACAACCATAGAGTTTTAGATATTCAACGAATTTTAACTTGCATCATTTGAAAATAGTATTGGTTCAACAAACCAATAACACTGATAATCATACAATCACACTAAATTAAAACAAAACTTAGAATGGTATTACTCCAAGCCAAATATCACAAGTCAGAGCATCTTATTTACTTTTGGTCCAAAACAAGAAAAACGTATATAGCAATAAAGTTATCACACGGTTTTCCCTTTCACCTTAATTACTTTTTTTTGCAATTATTTCGTGTCTAACTATATTGTCAGAGTTAATATTGTTGAGATTAAGCAAATACAAGCTGAAAGTTGAGGGCTTTAATTAACATAACACTAACTCGATTGAAGACCAAGGAGTAAGCTTCAACCCAAAGTCACGGTGGCATCGACTGAGGTTAAAATGAAGTCCTCAAATTCACGACATTGATAAAGGGAAGTCACGGTAGAGGAGAATGGTCACTACGGAGAATCGAGGTAGCGATGGATGAGAGTGACGATGATCAAAGAATAGCGACGAGGAACACGACAATGGCAGCGGTAATGACGGAGAAGAGTTAAGCAAATGAGAAACGGGGAGTGAAGGAGGAGTTCAGAACAAACGGGGACAGAGCTCACAGAGAAATGACGATAAGAGAAGAAAGGGTTTAGAGCGCGAGATCTGGTTTGGGAGTAAAAATACAAGCAAAATGCTGACCTTTTAGACCGGTTTTCTATAAAAACCGGTCTTAAAAGGGTGAAATTTTTTTTAAAGTTTTTCATCTTTAAGACCGGTTTTTATGAAAACCGGTCTTAAAGTTTTTATCTTTAAAACCGGTTATTATTAATAACCGGTCTTAAAAGTTTCAAATTTTTATTTTTTTAAATATTTTGATATTTTTAGATCGGTTTTATTTATAACCAGTCTAAATAATTTTTTTAGGACCAGTTTTTCAGAGAATCGGTCTTAGAAGTTCTATATAATTACAAAACTGCCACTGGTCAAATTTTTAAGACCTTATCCGCTATAACCGGTCTAAATGTGGCAGTCTAAAAAGGGAATTTTGTACTAGTGTCTTGAGTAGCTATGTTAGGAACAATATTTTTGACTTAAGAGAGGGGTGCAAGTAATATGGAGATACTTATATCTATTAACAATATAGATTAACAAAATTCTCATTGAAGCTAAATAATTAAGTGAAAACAAGGTTTATGAAGCTAAAAAGGATTAGTGACTCTAGGTTGCTCTTTTGATAATTGTGGTAGTTAGTTTGTTTTAATTCAATTTTAATTTCTTTTTTCTCATTTGAATTTGATTTGGGTTGCTTAACTTGAACAAAAATGTAAAATCATTGCTCAACCAGGTTGTTGGTATAAAGTTCTTATGGGAACGATATATTTTCTCATCACTTTATTACTTGATACGGCTCGTGCACTTGTGGACTCATAGGTTGCAAATTTTTCCCCTATCATCCTATCACATCCTAAATATTGGTGTTGTTATGGTTCTTGTAATTGTGGTAGGAATTGAACTTTAAAATCAGTTACTATATGTGTGTAAATTACAAGGAAGAACTAGAGATTTGGTACTCTTCCTTTCTGAGCAATTTGTTGAAAACAATACCTTTTCATAAGAAAGAAAATTCCAAAAATATATACTTTATACATTTGCATGCTCATAGTTGTGGATACTTTTTCTTGGAGCTTGTTCTTGGTTTTTCTTCAAGTTTTGCAAGTGATTTTGTTGTTGAAATTTTTGGATGTCATACTTTTAAGGGGAAATGTTGCTAAAAATTTTTAAATATGAGTAAGGCAATCCCTTCCTTCACCCATATTCACATGTCCTTAAGACAATTGATCTAAACTTGAGTGTTGCTGAAAATGGGTTAGGTGATAATAAAATGGATTATAGTTAGATGAATGCATTAAGAACTAGTGAAGAATATGAGAATTGGGTGGAAGAGTTTATTAAATTTGCTAAAAGGAATGCATCTAGTAAAAATGGGATGTATTTTTGTCCTTGTGTCAAGTGTTTAAATGAGAGTCAACAAGATATTGATGATATAAGAGATCACCTACTTTGTGACGGAATAAATCTTAGTTGCATAAGGTGGATATGGCATGGTGAGGAGGTATTTGCTTTTACGTCCCAAAAGAAGGAATTTGTGGATGGTGTAGATGATGATAAAATGGAGCTAGCTCCTCTAGTTATTGAGAGAAGCAATTTTGCTTCTCCATGAGCTCCAGAGTAGTACCCTGGAGATGAAAATTTGCCTCTGCACTTTTGCCCAATGTTAGAGGTGGAGGGGATTGAGAAGATATGGCTACCGCTAGTGACGAGAGGGAGAACATTGCCTTTTTATTCTTGCCATGGCGCTGTTGCTAGAAAGTTGCCACTCTAAAAAGAAAGAGAAATTTAGAAAGGGACTTTCTAATTTGAACTTCAGAACTAAAGGCGCATTGGCGAGATTAATAGATGAAAAATTCAGATAATGACGAGACAGGATGATATGCATTGCAAGTTGAAATGTTATTTTAGACCGGGTGTCTTTTTGAATGCAGTCAAAATAATATTAATCAGACCGGGTATACATCTTAACTAGTCTAAATTAAAATTGTATATTGTAAGATTAAGCGATTAAGAGTTAAATGACGGTTCAGATTAACATGTTTAGACCTTGTGTCACTACAACCTATCTGAATATCAAAATGATATATAATTAACAACATTCAGATAATATAATTTACCAATATATATATATATATATCATATATAATTATATATATAGAAATAAATTAACTTGTTAAGCCAGAGACAAAAAGAAACAATTGAACATAGAAACAAAAGACGGTCAAGATCAAGATTAAGATTAGAAATAAACTTTTTTCCATTAATAATTTTTTAGCTATTGGAGGCAGTAGATTACATGCATCATAAATAAATACATCATTTTTTATATTAAAAAAACTCCTCATCCTTCCTCGTCATTACTGGAGGGAGGGGGAAGAAGAGGAAGGAGCAGAGGGGTCAGAAGATAGATTATACTTGACGTCATTGTCGTTGAGTATAAGATTCATCTTTTTTTTGTAGAGTGCATCAAAGTAGTGATTCTTGAAAGGCTTCTCTCCATGTGTTTGACCCTTGCATGGAGCTCCTCGAAAACCTTCCTCATTGAAGGAGGCGGTGCACTCTGAAGAGGAAAGGGAGGATAGACAAATGTGGCATCTCACTATTACATTGATTGGTAGGAGAGAATTGGAAGCTTGAAAGATAAGTTTGAAGAAACGAAATGACTGAAGGAGTTTAGATAGACAAGACAGAAGAGTACATTAATTGAAGTGGCCTTAGATTTCAAAGAGACATGTTGGGAAGTTTACTTTGGAAGCTGAAATGATAGAAACTCTGTGTGGACACCCTATTTTGTTTGGCCTCACTCAAAAAAATAACAAAATATGAAAACAAGTAAAAAGAAAAAAATCCTCCTTGATCCATGCACTCCTAAATAAGCAAATGCATTGATGACGATTGGATTATAATTGAAATTTGAAAAAATGATCATCATTAATGGTGATTATCTTGCAAATGAGATTTGTAATAAATGACAACAAATTTCAAAATAATTCATCTCATTGATGGTAATTGATGTTCAGATTAGAAAATTTAGTGTGGAGTCGTTGTGGAGGAGAAAAAAATAGAAATTTAAAAAATACAAAAATATTTCTAATTTATGTTGATAGGTTTAAATTAGAAAATTGCTTGAGGGAAAATTTAAAACAAAAACAAATCTCTGATTTATGGTAATTGGGTTTCAAGTTAGGAAATTTTTATTAACAAAAAAAATTAAAAATTAAAAATTAAAAAAGGGTGTATTTATGAGGGGAACCTTATTTTGAGACTATAAATAGGGAAGTAAGGATTGAAGCAAGACACGTAAAAAATTGGGAGAGGAAATATACAAAAATTGGAAGAGCAAAGAGGCAAGAAATAGTTAAAAGTGTCTAAAAATAAGAGTAAAATTTATTGTGTTTGTCGAGACCCTTTAATATTTCAACATTTATTAGGGTAACGATGAGCGGTTCAGTGGGCAACCAAAAATAGCATATACATACTAATATAGGGTACTTGATTATATAACAGGAATCCCTACAGGGTTTAAAACAAAATATATACAATGTTTAAAATATCAAAAAGATACTATAGATAACCAACATTATAGCTTGCATAGGACTGAAACTCTCAGTTGCTTGTATCTACATCATTGTCCTTTGAGCCACTTCTTCCAAAATGAATAATTTAAATTTGTAGAAAGGGATGAGATTCATATGAATCTCAGTAGTAACACGCAATCAATCATATAAAATGCTAAAATAAACATGCAATGCGCCATATAAAGTAATAGAAATATAATACTGTAAATTTGTCTGTCTGCTTGGCGTTCAGGTACAAATGACTGTTTCCCCTATTGGCCTCACTGTGTACTCTATTCAGGATCATATGACTATATGACCCCTACTTGTTGTAATATTCCGGAACAGATGACTGTCTATCCGTACTTATCTCACTACTTTAGTTAGGGCCCACTGGGCCTGATAGTACTTGTGCTTTTCCCACACCTCAACTAGGTTATTGCAACATGTCATTCATATTACAGAACATGGTATCATTTTTTTTGCCATCACATGGTATCATAAAGCGTATAAACAATCATATAGTGTCTGAAAGATAGAGTTACTACCTGAAATCCTTTCCATTGTTAGCTAAACTAATATACTAATCTTTTCCCAGCTCGGGCTACTGTTAAATCCTATAAATTTCAAATTTATAATAAATGAGTTATTACTCATTTATGTCTTATTCCTAAACTCATTTGGTTGGTTATCTTGATTAAAAACACATAATTACCAAAATACCCTTAAGAATCTAGTCTAATTCCTTTTATACCTGGTATAACTGTACTTTACCAAACATTATGACCCAGGTTATTTCTATACAATTTCACATGTAGAATCCATTTGTGACCTCAATTTTACCAAAATCATACTCTTTCCAAAAATACCCTTGGCAGCCATAAAATAGGGTTTTAGGGGTAAAATTGTCATGTCACACTCTAAAGCCTCCATATTTCATTTTTCACATGGTTCTTACACCATTTTTCATTCTAAACACAATGGAATCATCAAATCCATCAAATTCCATCCCAAACACTAAAAAATACCCCTAGCCAAAAATCATAAAAATTTTGGGAAAATGGAATTCCATGCTTTCTTTCAACATAACACCTTCCTTTCACCTTAAATCACTTCTTAAACCCTTTAATTACACTTCTCATATGATTAATCAAAATTTGAGCAGCACCTCCCATTAGGGTTCATGCATCCCAAATCACATATTCAAGCCAATACAAACCAATAACCACTATAAATCACCAAAAACAACCTTAAATCAATATGTAAGGCAAGATTTCATGGCTTACCTCTCTTTCTCCAAAATTTTGCCACTCTCCTCTCCTTGCTCTTCATGATTTTCTTCTTGCTTCATGTGATTTCAAGAAGAATATAAGGATTAGAAGAGGTTTCTAAGAGTTTGAAGACAAGAACAAATGAAATTTGCACCCAAACTTACCTAGGTTCCTTCTTGATTTCTTTGTCTCTTCTTTTTGTTCTTTTTCTCTTCTATCTTGTGCTCTCTCTTTCTTTTCTCTTGTTGGCAAAAAATATGGCCTCTTGAGAGTGTCACATGGCTTCTTGGAGAAGCTAATTTCTACCTCATCAAATATTATTTTTTTATTAGATTTTGCACATGCTCTTGAATATTTTATTTCTTCTTTTTCCACTTGGCTCCTTAACTGTTCACATGGCATATTTTGTGTCCAAGTTTTTATTTTATTTCTTCCTTTTCTCCTTTGGCCGAATTTGGCCCTTAGGATTGAAGAAATCAAGTGGCTTCTTGCTTTATTAGCCAAATATCCATTTTGCCCTTACATTTCTTCAATTTTTGAATTAAATTTTGTCTTCCTTCTTTCCTTTTTTTTTGGGCCAAAATTTACATAATAAATTATGTCAAAATTGTGCTCTTCCCTTCTTTAATTTGGGCTACAAGAATAGGATTCTGAGAAGAAAAAATTAGACTTTTATGTCTTATTTTGGCCAAAATTCGTGTAGTCACCACTTCTAGCATTTGTCATTCCAAGTGTACAACAATTCACCATTTTATTCCATTTATTGTAACAAATGCATAAGGAATTTTGGTGAACAAAATTTAGGATGCTATAGTGTTCATCTTTTTATCTTATTCTTCCTCATACCCAAGGAAAGCCCATATGTTTATGGTTGTGGTCACATATGTGAGCCTCAACACCAATGGCTAGAGGGTAGAACCCAACATGATTTAGATTGATCTATTTTTTTTCCTTTTCATTTGTTTCTTTCTCCCCTCCTTTTGTTTTTATATCTTGGGCACATATGCTTTGCTTGTTGAATTCTAATTTCTTATGATCAATTGTTAAATGGTGCGTGACTTTATGATTACAGTGAATTGATTTTTTATTGCCATGCCCATGCTATGTCTTGCATAATTGTTACTTTGATTTAATCACTCTAGTCATATTTCTCTATTTCCCAAAGGCATGAACGTAAGAGGTAAGGGCTCATCTTTTATCTCCTTGAACTATTCTGAATATCATTGTTCCCTCTAGTGTGTCCTTTCTCCTCACCATCTTAATGTCATGGTTATGCAAATGCGGCTTTTGTCCTTTTTGTTGACTGAAATTTTATTTGTTTCTTGTGGTTTACCATTCATATTGTGGGTCCTTCACTTTGTCTCTTTTGTAGCAAGACTTGAAGCAATAGAGGTATTGTGAATCCACTTTTCTTATAAGTTAAACCTAAAAAAATAAATATATTTCTTTTGACAAAAATAAATAAAATAGATTTCAAAAGGGATTGCTGTCATACCCTTATCTTACTTTCACTTTTTTCAGAGTGCTTGCTCTCAGATATGATTAGTTTTGATGATGTCAAACATGGATGTTATAAATATTGAGAGCAAAAAGTTTACTTAATGTATTTATCTTCTACATTGACTAACTACTATGTTTAATGTAAAATATCTTGTAGATTAGTCAAGTAAAGAAAGAAGATATCAAGTTAGGTTGAAAAGATTCATGTGATTTAACACTGTGGATTATTCGAATAGTCAAATTTTTATTCGAATAGTAAAACTTGTTTTCAGTTAAGATCTATTCAAATAACTCTCAATTTATCCGAATAAGCAAAGATTATCCGAATAATAAATATGCTATTCGAATAGAGAAGAACTGTTAAAAGTTGAAAGTATTCGGATAGGCACAATAGTATTCAAATAGTATGCCTAACAAATTTTTCTAAAAATAATTCAAGTGAGAAAGTATTCGAATAGTCAAGGCACTATCTGAATAGTTATTGTAATTTCAAACTCAGTTTCTAAATATGTTATCCGGATAATAGGATAACTATTTGAATAGTAGGGGTACTATTCCAATAGTGTGATGATTATCTGAATAAGTTTTTGATGAATTTCAGCATCTAATATCACAAGACTATCAGGATAGTATGGAGACTATCAGAATAGTATTTGACATATTTCAAAAAGACTATCAGAATAGTAATGAAACTATCAGAATAGTCTCAGTCCAAAATAATCAAATACTATTCGAATAGTGAAGTGAATATTCGAATATCACAAGACTATCAGGATAGTAATGGAACTATCAGAATAGTCTTAGTACAAAATAATCAAATACTATTTGAATAGTAAAGTGACTATTCGAATAGTCCATAACTGAAAAAGGGTAATTCTATTCGAATAGAAGCAATGCTATTCGGATAACAGCAGCAGACTCTGTTTCTTTTAGCATAGGCGATGTTCAGTAATTTGGTCATATCTCCCAAACCGTAACTCGGATTGAGGTGAAATTAGTGGCATATGAAACTAGACTCCCAATACGACATTTTGACACTAAAATAAGTTAAAAGGAGATGAGATGAAGGAGATATGATTTTTGAAATATAACATTTAAATCACAATCATATTTCAAAACAGGTTTAGTATTTTAGACATAACTCTCAAACAACACATTGGATTGAGATGAAACTGGTGCCTTATGAAACTATACTTAAAGATATTTCCATGGATAGGCCACGGGTCATATTTAGAGTTATACTCAAAGAAATATGTCTTCTAGAAGTTGGTGATCAAAATCAAGCTATATTCCAGACCAGTCAATACACATTGGATCATCACTTTTGAAATACAAAGTATTTGTGATTGATTCTAGTTGCTATGCAAAGAAAACTTAAAGAGCTTTATAGGGATAGTTTATTTGGCATAGATTTATATCCAAAGAGTTACGCCCTCAGAAGTTTATTCAAATATAGTGGTTGTAGAAATATGAAGATTCATTATCAAAGTGCATTATTCAAATATAACAAGTTGTATTCGAATAGTATGTCATATCTTGTGGAAAGGCTATTCGAATAAGGGTTGGTCTATTCAAATATGAAAGTTCATTATGAGAGAATATTATTCAAATACAAATGGCACTATTTAAATAAGATCATTTGTTTTACAAGGCAGTTATTCGAATAAGGAATTCACTATTCGAATACACTTCAAGTTCTAAAATTTTATTCGAATAGAGGATAAAGTATTCGAATAAGGATTACCCATTATCAAAGAAGGCTATTTGAATACAACAGATGTTATCCGAATAACTGATTTTCCAGAAAATAGAGTATCATCTTGAAACCCCTGAAAGTCATTGAAATTTTGTGTGACTTGTTCTTATTGATTCTAATCACTCTAACACTTATTATATTAGTGATTAAGCATTTTCCAGGTGATCAAACAAGGATTAAGACACAAGACGGTGAAAGCACTTTTGTGTCAGAAGTTTTCAATGGCTAGTTCAACAGTAATATGTTAAGCCTCAATGGGAAGAAGAAAAGCTTAAACGGTCAAATGCTCTTCATCAACTATAAAAAGGAGAGTCATTCAAAATGAACTGAGACGAGAGCTCATGCCTAAAATGTTGATATGTTGTTACTCTGAATCTAACCTGACCGAAGCTCTATAAAGATACTCCCACTATGTACTTCAGTGTTAATCATTATCTACTTCATATAGAGAGAAGTAATCGCTCATTGTAATCATTCTATATTTGTGAGAGTTACTCAAGATTGGGGAATCTTGAGTGGGAAACAGATTGTATCCTTACAGTGTGTAAGGGGGAGTCCTTATCTTAGTACGAGAATTGTAAGGGCTTCACAAGTGCCTGGATTAAACTTGTGGGATTGTGGTGGTTCTCAAGTACCTTGTTAAACTTGAGGGAGATAGTGGATTGAAATCTCAGGTGGAGCTTGAGGACTGGACGTAAGTTATCATGGATTGGACTGAACCAGGATAAATCACAGTTTTCATATTCTCTTCCCTAAACTCTTATATTTCCAGCATGTATGATTTCAATAACTGATTATGGTTTTATATTTCTTTACTTACAAACTTATTGATTTCATAAGATGCGAACAAAATTTCAAATTTTTTAATTTTTTATAATACACCCAATTCACCCCCTCTTGGGTGTCAGCTAGTTTTAACATTTGGTATCAGAGCTAGTCTCTTGTTGAAAGGACTTAACCGTCTCAAGAGTTATCAATGGCTGATTTTGGGTATTACTCGCTTTCAGAAGGTTTTGATCATACAATCCCACCTTATTTAAAAGATATCGAGTTTTGGTTTTGGTTTTGGAAGGCTAGAATGACATCATTTGTAAAAGCCTTTGATTTTGATATGTGGAATGTCTTTACAAATGATTTTGATTTCAAACAGTGAAAGGATTGGACTGAGAAAGAAAAGAAAATGTTTTCGTTGAACATTAGGGCAATGAAAATTCTATATAGTGCTTTGACCAAGAATGATTTTGAGAAAATCAGATTTTGCTCTAATACTAAAGATATTTGGGACACTCTTGATTCTATTTATGCTTCTAACAACTGTAATAAAGTTAAAAGTGTTAACAGTTCATCAGAAAATATAAGTATATCTATGATTGATGAACAATTGGAAGTTGAGAATGAAGAAGGAGAAATCATAAAACACTTATATGATCTAGTCAACATAGAAGAACAAGAGGAAGATGATTCCCAAGAAGAGCTCATTATGGACAAATTTGATGGGTCATCATCTGGAGCTCAAAATGCACATATGGTAAAGGAGCTCAGACCAGGATGCTACAGGAGCAAACTAGCATTGTGAGAATTTTACGTGCTATGATTATTAGCTAAACAAAGGGGTATACACTAAGTTAATGGATGCACATGAGGTATTATTTCGAGCTCATCTTGGTATCTTTAAGTATCCATAGAGATTAGCTTCAGAATCGCTCAGTACCGATCACATCATCTAACAGTGATTAGCCAACGATACATCAATGGACTATAGAGGACTATGACTCGAGTGATTACAATACTACTCAAGTGAGGTATTGTATTCTTTATTAATTTAAATTCTCTGAGTTGCATCACTCGAAGTGAACACTTGAGTAATGACTCGAGTGATATTGGGTATAGTTGTTAAAACTTCTGAATAGCATTATCATTTTCAAAACTTGATTTCTCACTAAATCTTCCAACTTTTATACTCAATTTCTCTACCAAGGTTTTCCAATGGTTTTTCAAATCCATGAGAGTTTTTAACTCTATTCCTTATAATATTTTTTTAAAAGTAATACACTAATTAAGGGGGAGCTTCACATTCACATGTGTTTTATATCTTAAAAGCTTATATCTTTTATTTGAAGAACATCATTATACTTATCTGTATTCACTCTCAATTGATTAGTTTTGATTATGAGTTACTCATATATCTTCTTTCCATGATCTTAATTTGTATATATCTTATTTCTTGCAAGAATGCTTTTACTTATAGTAGGAGAATTTGCTCTATGCAAGATCATTCCTCAACACACTAAACGGAGAATATATCAACTTTGAGGACATATGCTTTAACGATCAATCAAGGGAAATATATTGGCTGCAACATTCAAAGCAACAAATACCTATGCCAATACAAAGGAGCATTGTATGTAATAGAAGCCCAAATAAAAAAGAACATCCTGGAGACAACATGAATATACATAATAGTTGCACAGCGAAAGCATAGTGAACTGGACTTCATGGATCTATCATCAGCTTGTCGAATCCTAATGAGCATTTCTAAACCCTTCCTCTTTATATTTTGAGAATATCTTGCATATACTTTGATTATGAAAGTTTTCTTGAAAACCTCTTCAAATTATTTCAAACTTATTTTCATTACTTTTATTTACACCAAAATGAAAATACTTTCAAATAGGGGGAGAGAAAATTGTTTTTCTTAACACATTTCTTTTGATTTAAAAAAATAAGATTTGTTTTCTTGAACACCTTTCACATGCATTTTTACTTTGTTCTCATATTTGCCTCCCCACAAGCATTTCTTCTACATCCTTCAAACATTTTGCTGATATGAAATAGGGGGAGAGATATTGCATGAAAAATATGTTGCATCTAATATGTTTTCATGCTCATACATATTTTTCGTAAAGGATTTGTCATCATCAAAGGGGGAGAATGTTAGATATAATTAGTTTTGATGATGTCAAACATGGATGTTCAATATTGAGAGCAAAAAGTCTACTTAATGTATTTATCTCCTACATTGACTAACTATTGTGTTTAATGTAAAATATCTTGTAGATTAATCAAGCAAAGAAAGAAGATATCAAGTTGGGTTGAAAAGATTCATGTGATTTAATACTGCGGATTATTTGAATAGTCAAATTGTTATTCAAATAGTAAAACTTGTTGGCACTTTATTCATATTAAATAAATAGGTTAAATTAAAACTGTTGGGCTGGTTTAATTAAACCATTTTTATTTAATTTGCTTATCAAAAGACAATTAATTGTTAATTGATATGATATGGATGTCAAAATTAATTAAGATTAATTTTGAAAATCCAATATGTTAGATTCCAAGTTTTGATGATAACAAAAGATTATTGTGTTATAGTAAGAAACTCATGTTTTGCAAGTTTAGACAATGGTTGAAAATATTACAAAATGCATATCACTAAGTTTAGAGGTCATTTGTGTGATTTTAACTGATGCACTTAAGTGATGGAGCTAGTACTCGAGCAATAAGCACTTTTGCACTCGAGCACAAGCAAGTATTGAACTGAAAGTGTTTGACAGAAGCAGACTCTAACTGAAAATACTAGGACAACTCGAGTGATGGACACAGCAGTTGAGTGATGGTATGATTTATACTCAAGCATGAAGGCACACTCTTGCAAGTGTTTGATAAAGAGCAATGTCAGAGACAGGATATCATCACTTCACTCGAGCACAGAATCAATACTCGAGTGATAGGCTCAAGTTCACCCGAGTCCTACCAAGAGTAGTACAGAAAGTGTTTACCCAAGATCAAGATAAACTCAAAGAGAAAACTGCACTCGAGTCTAAGCAAGTGAGGAATAGAAAGTGTTTGCCTGAGAGTCAGCCTGAGCATGGAAGAGAAAGTGTACATGAGTGGAGAGTACTTGTACTTGAGTGATACCTCAGCACCCGCGAGTGAGAAATCTAACTCTCTCCATTTATGATGCAAGTGTTGAAGCGAAAGAGTATCTTATACAAGAATATACTGTGCACTCGACTGAGAGTAAGTGTGCTCGAGTGAGGGCCCACATTACATGCAAGTGCAAAATTACACTCTTAAAAAATTATGATGCAAGTATTGTCCAGAGACGTGGATTCATAGTACTAAATACAGAAGCACTCAAGTGAGAGGATATGTGCTAGAGTGAGGACCTACATCACTCGCAAGTGTGAAAATGCACTTTCTCAAAATCTTGTGGAAGTGCAACACAAAAGTAGAAGCAGAAGAGCAAATATGAAGATGCACTCGAGTGAGACAAAAGGGAACTTGAGTGATACTCTGTCAGAAGCCAAAACATAACAGACTTACAGCGATCAATCTGAACATGGTTTAATATTATTTATTCATTCTATTTTCACTTGTTATTATTATTTAACATCATTTAAGATATATTACAAGTGTGAAACAGGAGTTTGATCGTTTAAATTAGAAAGGCACAAAGGAAGTCAAATAATGGCAGACAAAATCATTACGACCAACCAAGCACGTACCTACCATGATATCTTGTTCAAAGATTTCAAACGTACGCATGCTATTCCATAGTAAAATGCTTCACTCCACAATGATTATTATTCAACTAGCAAAATCAACTAACTATAAATGCAGAGCTTCAAAACCATCAAAAAATGAGAACTCAGAACAAGTATAAACACAATAAAGTTCACAAGTCTCTGTTATTCATATTTTCTCTGTATTCATATTATACTTCAATGTTTATCATATTTGCTCTGTGAGAGAGTCTGTATACACTTCAAATTCTATTTTCATTTGATCTCAAGGTACAGGGACCTTGAGAGGGTAGATATCCTTATGAGGGAAGCAATTGAGAGAATTCCTAGTAGGACTTTCTACTCATAAGACTTATAAGGTACAAGCAGTAAAGAACGTTGCTACTCGTAAGACTTATAGAGGTGTAAGCAGTAGCGAACATTGCTGCTCATAAGACTTGTATATATAAGCAAGAGAGAAAGGTCATAGGTTTATTTTTTTGCACGTAAGACTTGTCGTAAGGGGGAGATAAATTTCTAAGTGTTGAATATTTCTACTCATAGTCCATTTAAGGATGATTGTTGTCTTGCAGCAATTTGAGAGCCTATTGAATCTTGGAAGTATAGTGAAAATCTCAGTAGGTCTTGATCTCTGAGGACTGGACGTAGGCCTGGGTTATGGGCTAAACCAGTATAACTTTCTGTGTGCTAGTCTTCTCAACTCTATCTATAGTTATTGTCATATCACCGCATCAATCGAAAAAATTTATCACATCACCCAATTCACCCTCCTCTTGGGTGAAGCATGCCTCTTTCATTTGGTATCAGAGCGAGGTCTTCTCTGAAGAGCCTAATAGCTTGAGAACATTCTTTCAGATAGAGCTTCTATCACTAAACCTCCTGGTTTTGCAGGAGAACATTTTTCATTCTAGAAAGCTAAGTTTAGAGTGTTCGTGATGGCTAACGAATACAGTCTATGGAATGTGATACAAGATAGTGACTATGTTCTAATGAAGAAAATCAAAGATAGAGTCATTAAAAAGAGCTCAGAAGAGTTTGACGAAGATGACAAGAGGTTAGTAACGTTAAACAGTAAAGCTATTTTAATGATACAAAGTGCTCTTAGTCAGAAGGAATATTTCTGAATCTGCACACTACCAACAGCCAAAGATATGTGGGATCCTTGATGGCTTTAAGTGTAACTTCTCTTTTCTTTTTATCATTGAACTCTTCTAGTTACTTCTTGAAGCTCAACTTTCCTTCACACTTAGAAAGACTTCCAAAGAGAGCATCTACGGATCTCATTGATTCTCCTTTTGCTTCTTCGATAGCTGTTACCTTTTCTTCCCATTCTTTCGTAAGAATGCTAAGGATCTTTCTTACTGGGAATTTTGATCAAATGTTCTCCCAAGTGCCAATAGTTGATTAACAAGATGAGTATATCTAAGTTCGAATTATGAGATTCTTTCAAAATACTTAAAAGAGCTGTTGAAGAAGTACGAAATGGACAATGCTAATAGAACTGATACTCCAATGAGTTCTACAATATTGTTGGATGCTGATGTAAAAGGTCCTGACTTCAACATCACCAAATATAAAGGAATGATTGGTTCATTACTCTATCTAACAGCAAGCAGGCTGGATATACAATTTAGTATTGGAAGGTGTGCAAGGTATCAATCTGCTCCTAAGGTATCACATGTAGAGACTGTAAAAAGAATCTTCAAATACCTAGGAGACACTGCAGAACTTGGCCTATAGTATCCAAAGAGAGGAAATGAATATTTGATGGCCTATTTAGATTCAGATCATGGAGGATATAAAACAGAAAGAAAAAGTGCCAGTGGACAATGTCAATTCCTTGGAGGCTCCCTAGTATCATGGTTCAGCAAGAAGCAGAACACAGTGTCATTATCTTCTACTAAAGCTAAATATATAGCTGCAGCAAGCTGTTGTTCTCAAGTTCTGAGGTTAAAGCAACAACTTCAGGATTTGGGGATATACTTAAAAGAGATACCAATTTACTATGACAACACTAGCACCATTAGTTTGGCCAAGAATCCTGTACAACATTCAAGAACTAAGCACATAGATATCCGACATCATTTCATTCGAGATTATGTACAAAAGAAGGATGTCAAAGTAGAATTCATACCAACGCATCTTCAACTTGCTAACATATTCACAAAGCCGATAGCTAAAGATCAATTCTTATATATACGAAGAGAATTGGGAATGGTTAATCCCAATGAGTTGTAAGTTTTTCATGTTAATTATTATGTTTAATATAAGTTTTGATAATAATCATTCTGACTTAGGCATCAAAGTATATAGAAAATGTTTTTTCAGGACTGTCACTCTAGTGTTGGACGTCCCACTCGAGTGCAAGGCACTTTGGCACTCGAGTCAGAGATGAATTCTCGAGTGTGGAACTATATCATACACTTTGTTCTTGAGCTTGTAAAACAGGGGTTAACAGAGGAGATAAAAGTACCAAGAGGGTACTCAAATGCAACAGGTAGGATGGCTCTCATTCGAGTGAAGGTTCTAGTTACTCGAGTGGACTATGAACACACCTAAAGTGCTACAAGAGTACTCAATCAGAAGAGAAATATATATGCAAATACTAGTCCTAAGTATGGTTACTCCAATAATTGTGGAGGATTTGAGTACAAAGATGAAAGATATAACAAGATACACTTGAATCAGGTATGCTTTTACATGCTTTATGAGATTTCTTTATTTTCCACTCGAGCACTAATATGGCTCACTGGAGTACAGTATGAACAACACTCGAGCACTAGGGTTGTCACTCGAGTGTTGCGACTTATATCAGATACATGATATCTCAGACCGTTGCACTTTCTCTTCTCACTCGAAGCATCTCTTCACTCGACAGACAAACTCTTCATCTCCATTCATCTCCTATTGATTAAACACCTTAAGCCCATTCAAATTTCAGTTGCAACCCTTCAATCTTCATAGAAAGGTCATATTTTTCATCAGAAATCTCCTTTTTCCTTGCCCAAACCAAAAAACTCTTTCTTAATCTTTCTCCAAGTCTTCATCTATGCTATTAATTCTCAATCCACATTTGATTCATTCAAAATGGTGAGAACGAAGATTCCTTAAGTTTCCAAAACCACTCCAACACCCTCACCTTCCCATTCTGAAGCCAGTAAGACTGAATCACATAATTCATCTGCAACTCCTTCACTATCCTCTACTCCAACACCGCCTCCAAAGCCCGAGACCACCAAGAAAAGAACTCCAGCTAAGAAGCTTAATCCTAAGCCTAAGATGGCTACCTTAACCAAAGAAACCGAAGGGAGTTGTCTTCAAAGAATCGGTTGTTACTCGTTCTCAATCGAAAGAAGTTAAAGGAAGAGGAAAGAAAAAGGACACAAAGCAACCACCATAATCTTCCTCCTCTGATGGTTTATTCAATATGCAGCTACGAGAACCAATAGATAAGTCCAAGCTCGATGCCTTGGTTGGCAAGATTGCCTCTCAAGCTGGTGCCTCGAGCTCTCATCAAGTTGGCTAGACCAGTCAAGCTACTTTACAGTCAAGAGTTCCTTCTAGTTCATAGGCTCCAGAGGAAGAACAAGTCACAAATCCTCCAGAAGGCTTTAATGTTAAGGAACTGAAGCCACTTGATCAGAAGGTATATGACTCTAAGTTCACTTATAGAAATTTCTGCCCTATAGTTTATATAGACTTATATTATCTGAACAAAAGTTGTAGTTTGGATTTTCAACCTTTCCTTGGATTTTATAATCCCTAGTTGAATGTGCATCTCCCTTATTCACCTACTGTTGTGAGAACCTTTTACTGCAACCTGAAAGTCCATAACATAAAATCTAGGGCCGGAGAGTTGATAGAGGAAGGAATGTCTACCACTGTTAGAGGTCAACATATTATGATATCTTCTTCTACCATAAATGATATCCTTGGTTATGTTCCACCCCCTTCCGATCCTCCTACACTCTCTGCTAATGAAGCCTTTTGGCAATTAAGACCAAATGATCCTATAGGCCCTCTTAATTTTAAGCCTATTGACATGCCTGACTCTATTCGTGCCTTTTATTACATATACACCCGTAGAATTGTCAATAAATCCAAAAAATTCACCCATTGTGCTCATAGAGACTACTATATATTGGCCTCCTTCCTAGCTGGTCAACGAAGAAATGTGGGGGGGCTTATATTTGGTGAGATGAGAAGATTTAGATTTTCTTCATCGAGATTTGCCATAATTCCATATCCACAACTTATGTCTCTCATTCTAAAGCATAACAAAGTGTGGTATTTGGAAGAACTGAGAGGGTAATCATTCCGAGGTTTCGTAAGATACAATTGACACATATGGGTATAAATCTCCCAGTGAGCCAAACCAGGGGTACATCTCAGAGAGAAGCCACTCTATCAAGAGGAGATGAGGCTCAGTCTTCTGCATCTGGCCCAACTCCACCTCCATCTTTTCTGAATGCTTCTCTACCAAGCTATCTAGCTGAAGTAGTCAATCAAGTTGTGACAGACCTGAAAAAAGAATTGTTGAGTGAATACAAAAAATTGGTAGACAAGATGGAAGCTCAAGTCTCAAGATTAGTGTACAAGGCTAATGCCAATTTTGATATGATGTTCATGGCACAAGAAGATCAGTCTCGAAGAATATCTGACTTGGAGATCTACTTGCGTACTCATCTTCCAACTACTTATATTGTAGTGCCTCTAGAGTCTACTCCTACTACGACTTCACCTTCTCAGCCTCAGACACATGTACTCTTTACTGACCCTTATTCAAAGATTGATGTCACTTATGACCGGCGATCATCCTCAATACCTACAACTACTACTCCTCAACCATCCTCTCCACCTTTTGTGCCTAAGCCATTTGACCCATCTATTACCATGGTGATATATACCCCACATTTGATTTTACTTTTCCTAAGCCCCCTTCTACTGCTGACAAAACGGGGGTGAAGAATATATGATGGTTTTGAGCTACTCTGTCTGATATGATAGTATTTTGGTATGGTAGTATTTTGGTTTAAGGGGGAGTATTGGGTAGCTTTTCTGTATTGGGGTAGATTTTTCTGTATTTGAGCTTTCTGTTTGGATGTACTTGGATTTCATGGTAGATCTTAGTTTGCCATTGTACTTTACAAGTTCATGACTCTATATATATGATCATTTTCAGTTTTCTATTCAAACATTATAGTACTATGACTTATCTTAGCTTTAAGTATCCATTGGAAGTATTGCAAGAAACTTGAGAAGTTAAGTGCCAAAATTTGAAAAATGACTCAAAACTTTAGTGAATATACATTTAGAAATCTTGAAAATGTTTTTTAAAACTTTCACTTCAATCACATTTTTAAATTCCATCATAAAGGTTTTATCATCATCAAAAGGAGGGAGAATGTTAGATTCCATGTTTTGATAATAACAAAAGATTATTGTGTGTTATAGTAAGAAACTCATGTTTTGCAAGTTTAGATAATAGTTGAAAATGTTAACAAATGCATCTCATAAAGTTCAATGGTCATTGCTGTGATTTTAACTGATGCACTCGAGTGATAAGCATTTTTGACACTATATTCAGATTAAATAAATAGGTTAAATTAAAACTGTTAGACAGACTTAATTAAACCATTTTTATTTAATTTGCTTATCAAAAGACAATTAAGTGTTAATTGATATGATATGGATTTCAAAATTAATTAAGAATAATTTTGAAAATCCAATATGTTAGATTCCAAGTTTTGATGATAACAAAAGATTATTGTGTGTTATAGTAAGAAACTCATGTTTTGCAAGTTTAGACAATGGTTGAAAATATTACCAAATGCATATCACTAAGTTCAAAGGTCATTGCTGTGATTTTAACTGATGCACTTGAGTGAAGGAGCTAGTACAAGAGCAATAAGCACTTTTGCACTCAAGCACAAGCAAGTGTTGAACTGAAAGTGTTTAACAGAAGCAGACTCTAGCTGAAAATACCAGGACAACTTGAGTGATGGATAAAATACTCGAGTGATGGTATGATTTGTACTCGAGCATGAAGGCACACTCATGCAAGTGTTTGACAGAGAGCAATGTCAGAGACAGGATATCATCACTTTACTCAAGCACAGACTCAAGATCACCCGAGTCCTATCAAGAGTGGTATAGAAAGTGTTGACCTGAGAACAAGATAAACTCAAAGAGAAAACTGCACTTGAGTCCAAGCAAGTGAGGCATAGAAAGTGTTTGCCCGAGGGTCAGCCTGAGCATGGAAGAGCAAGTGTACGTGAGTGTGTACGTGAGTGGAGAGTACTTGCACCCGAGTGATACCTCAGTACCCGCGAGTAAGAAATCTAACTCTCTCCATTTATGATGCAAGTGTTGAATTGAAAGAGTATCTTATACAAGAATATACTGTGCACTCGACTAAGAGTAAGTGTGCTCGAGTGAGGGCCCATATCACCTATAAGTGTAAAATCACACTCTTGAAAAATTATGATGCAAGTGTTGTCCAGAGATGTGGATTCATAGTACTAAATATAGAAGTACTCGAGTGAGAGGATATGTGGTTGAGTAAGGACCTACATCACTCGTAAGTGTGAAAATGCACTCTCTCAAAATCTCATGGAAGTGCAACAGAAAAGCAAAAGTAGAAGAGAAAATATGAAGATGCACTCGAGTGAGACCAAAGGGCACTCGAGTGATACTCTGTCAGAAGCCAAAACGCTATAGACTTGCAGCGATCAATCCGAACATGGTTTAATATTATTTATTCATTCTATTTTCACTTGTTATTATTATTTAACATCATTTAAGATATATTACAAGTATGAAATAGGAGTTTGATTGTTTAAATTAGAAAGGCACAAAGGAAGTCAAACAACAACAGAGAGAATTATTACGACGCATGCTGTTCAAAGATTTCAAACGTACGCATGCTGTTCCATAGTAAAATGCTTTGCTCCACAATAATTATTATTCAATGGGCAAAATCAACTAACTATAAATTTGAACAATAATTATTATTATTCAAAGACCATCAAAAAATGAGAACTAAGAACAAGTATACACAAAAGCATATTCATGAGTCTCTGTTATTCATATTTTCTCTGTATTCATATTGTACTTCAGTGTTTATCATATTTGTTCTGTGAGAGATTCTGTGTACACTTCAAATTCTATTTTCATTTAATCTGAAGGTACAGGGACCTTGAGAGGGTTGATATCCTTGCGAGGGAAGCAGTTGAGAGAATTCCAAGTAGGACTCTCTGCTCATAAGACTTACAAGGTACAAGCAGTAGAGAACGTTGCTACTCATAAGGCTTGTATACATAAGCAAGAGAGAAAGGTCATAGGTTTATTTTTCTGCACGTAAGACTTGTCATAAGGGGGAGAGAAATTTCTAAGTGTTAGAATATTTTTGCTCGTAGTCCATTCAAGGATGATTGTTGTCTTGCGGTGTTCCGAGAGCCCATTGAATCTTGGAAGTATAGTGAAAATCACAGTAGGTCTTGATCTCTGAGGACTGGACGTAGGCCTGGGTTTTAGGCCGAACCAGTATAACTCTCTGTGTGATAATCTTCTCAACTCTACTCTATCTACAGTTTAGTGAATTTTTTGGAAAGGATAAGATTCAAAAGAATCTCAGTAGTAACAATTATTGAATCATATAAATTGCAAGATTACAAAGCATGCAACATAAACCATCATATTACAAGAGGCAACACAATAGCATTCAGCACATTAACATGCAGCACAACATACATAGAACATATTACCACAAAGCTTGGTAAAATAGGTCTTACAGCCTCGGGCATCCTCCTATCATATTCTTAGTGGCCTTAGGCGTCCACCCATTATATTATGAATGCTCATGAACAAACATACTTGATGGTATAACAAACATGCAAAGCATCACATTGTATATGAGAGAAACTCTTATATACATGTTAGCTAGCCCAATGGTACTACCTCTCACAAAAGTCTCATACTTACCCCTAGGTTGAGAGTTCCATTCGTAGGGAAGTGAGAGGAAAGTGCAAGGGGTGTGCAATATCCTTGTGAGTCCACCTCCATGGCACGGTGCGAAGACATATGGTTGCTATACCAGATAGAGGAGATTGAGATTCCAACGGGGTATGACACCTTGGCCGACCTCTATGGTTAGGGGACGAAAGGTCCGATGATTTTATCCGACTTTCATGTTTGATGTTTGGGAAAGTTGGACATATGGCTGGACCGTTGACTGGTGAGTTGTCTCAGCTTTTTAGACGTTTAGTGCCTAAAGCAGCTAGGTAGGGGCTACATGGCACCTTTTTGTTAGTCCAACCCAAAATTAAACTTCACTTTATGAAAAAGCAACTTTAATAAAGCTGATTTAATAAAGTTTTGTGGCGTCTTACTCATAGTGGTGCCATATGTGCATGTGATCTTCAAGAACATGCCAAGTGTCTATACCAAGCCATCAGATGGCACCATATATGCCTGTGCCTCAGGGAATTTTGGAGTGCGTACCGGTATGCCTTGGAAAATGCTGGGTATCCGTGTAGGTATCATTAGATAGCCATACACACCTATGGATTTTCCAAAAATGTAGGGTATATATGTCTATCCCAAAAATGCCATGTACACACACACGCATCGACATCTTTTATCCAACTAATTAGTCACATGTTTCATAAGGGAGCTAGGTGGCATTTTCCTATAGTTCCAACCATAAAGTAAAGTTAGGTAAGAAGTAAACCAGTCTAAGATCACGACATTTATGTCCGAATATGGCATGAAATGGCGCCTTGCATCTTGGAACATGATAAATGTTTTGTGCTAATTTGAGATCAAAAGAATGAAAGTTTGGTCACTGTCTCGGATTGGCATGAAAACCCACACACACACTCCATTTTTCATTAGGAATACATAATGCAAAATATTGTTGTCAAACTCATCCGTTTGGGCCCTGAACGGCCAAATACGTGATTTGTGCTAATTTGAGGTCAAAAGAATGAAAGTTTGGTCACTGTCTCGGATTGGCATGAAAACCCACACACCCACTCCATTTTGCATTAGGAATACAGAATGCAAAAGATTGTAGTCAAACTCGTGCGTCTGGGCCCCGAACGGCCAAATACGTGATTTGTGCTAATTTGAGGTCAAAAGAATGAAGGTTTGGTCACTGTCTCGGATTGGCATGAAAACCCACACACCCACTCCATTTTTCATTAGGAATACAGAATGCAAAAGATTGTTCACAAATTCATCCGTTTGGGCCCTGAACCGGCAAATACGTGATTTGTGCTAATTTGAGTTCAAAAGAATGAAACTTTGGTCACTGTCTCGGATTGCCATGAAAACCCACACACCCACTCCATTTTTCATGAGGAATCCAGAATGCAAAAGATTGATGTCAAACTCATTCGTTTGGGCCCTGAACGGCCAAATACGTGATTTGTGCTACTTTGAGGTCAAAAGAATGAAAGTTTGGTCATTGTCTCGGATTGGTATGAAAACCCACACACCCACTCCATTTTTCATTAGGAATACAGAATGCAAAATATTGTTGTCAAATTCATCCGTTTGGGCCCTGAACGGCCAAATACGTGATTTGTGCTAATTTGAGGTCAAAAGAATGAAAGTTTGGTCATTGTCTCGGATTGGTATGAAAACCCACACACCCACTCCATTTTTCATTAGGAATACAGAATGCAAAATATTGTTGTCAAATTCATCCGTTTGGGCCCTGAACGGCCAAATACGTGATTTGTGCTAATTTGAGGTCAAAAGAATGAAAGTTTGGTTATTGTCTCGGATTGGCATGAAAACCCGCACACCCACTCCATTTTTCATTAGGAATACAGAATGCAAAATATTGTTGTCAAAGTCATCCGTTTGGGCCCTGAACGGCCAAATACGTGATTTGTGCTAATTTGAGATAAAAAGAATGAAAGTTTGGTCACTGTCTCGGATTGGCATGAAAACCCACACACCCACTCCATTTTTCATTAGGAAGACAAAATGCGAAAGATTGTTCTCAAACTCATCCGTTTGGACCCTGAACGGCCAAATACGTGATTTGTGCTAATTTAAGGTCAAAAGAATGAAAGTTTAGTCACTCTCTCGGATTGGCATGAAAACCCACACACCCACTCCATTTTTAATGAGAAATCCATAATGCAAAAGATTGTTGACAAATTCATCCGTTTGGGCCCTGAACCGGGAAATACGTGATTTGTGCTAATTTGAGTTCAAAAGAATGAAACTTTGGTCACTGTCTCGGATTGCCATGAAAACCCACACACCCACTCCATTTTTCATGAGGAATCTAGAATGCAAAAGATTGTTGCCAAACTCATCCGTTTGGGCCCTGAACGGCCAAATACGTGATTTGTGCTAATTTGAGATTAAAACAATGAAAGTTTGGTCACTGTCTCGGATTGGCATGAAAACCCACACACACACTCCATTTTTCATTAGGAATACAGAATGCAAAATATTGTTGTCAAACTCATCCGTTTGGGCCCTGAACGGCCAAATACGTGATTTGTGCTAATTTGATGTCAAAAGAATGAAAGTTTGGTCACTGTCTCAGATGGGCATGAAAACCCACACACCCACTCCATTTTTCATGAGGAATCGAGAATGCAAAAGATTGTTGTCAAACTCATCCGTTTGGGCCCTGAACGGCCAAATACGTGATTTGTGCTACTTTGAGGTCAAAAGAATGAAAGTTTGGTTATTGTCTCGGATTGGCATGAAAACCCGCACACCCACTCCATTTTTCATTAGGAATACAGAATGCAAAATATTGTTGTCAAAGTCATCCGTTTGGGTCCTGAATGGCCAAATATGTGATTTGGGCTAATTTGAGGTCAAAAGAATCAAAGTTTGGTCACTGTCTCGGATTGGCATGAAAACCCACACACCCACTCCATTTTTCATTAGGAATACAGAATGCAAAAGATTGTTGACAAATTCATCCGTTTGGGCCCTGAACCGGCAAATACGTGATTTGTGCTAATTTGAGTTCAAAAGAATGAAAGTTTGGTCACTGTCTCGGATTGGCATGAAAACCCACACACCCACTCCATTTTTCATGAGGAATCCAGAATGCAAAAGATTGTTGTCAAACTCATCCGTTTGGGCCCTGAACGGCCAAATACGTGATTTGTGCTACTTTGAGGTCAAAAGAATGAAAGTTTGGTTATTGTCTCGGATTGGCAAGAAAACCCACACACCCACTCCATTTTTCATTAGGAATACAGAATGCAAAATAATGTTGTCAAAGTGATCCGTTTGGGCCCTGAATGGCCAAATACGTTATTTGTGCTAATTTGAGGTCAAAAGAATGAAAGTTTGGTCACTGTCTCGGATTGCCATGAAAACCCACACACCCACTCTATTTTTCATTAGGAATACAGAAAGCAAAATATTGTTGTCAAAGTCATCCGTTTGGGCCCTGAACGGCCAAATACGTGATTTGTGCTAATTTGAGATAAAAAGAATGAAAGTTTGGTCACTGTCTCGGATTGGCATGAAAACCCACACACCCACTCCATTTTTCATTAGGAATACAGAATGCGAAAGATTGTTCTCAAACTCATCCGTTTGGACCCTGAACGGCCAAATACGTGATTTATGCTAATTTGAGGTCAAAAGAAAGAAAGTTTGGTCACTCTCTAGGATTGGCATGAAAACCCACACACCCACTCCATTTTTAATGAGGAATCCATAATGCAAAAGATTGTTGCCAAACTAATCCGTTTGGGCCCTGAACGGCCAAATACGTGATTTGTGCTAATTTGAGATCAAAAGAATGAAAGTTTGGTCACTGTCTCGGATTGGCATGAAAACCCGCACACCCACTCCATTTTTCATTAGGAATACAGAATGCGAAAGATTGTTGACAAATTCATCCGTTTGGGCCCTGAACCGGCAAATACGTGATTTGTGCTAATTTGAGTTCAAAAGAATGAAACTTTGGTCACTGTCTCGGATTGCCATGAAAACCCACACACCCACTCCATTTTTCATGAGGAATCCAGAATGCAAAAGATTGTTGCCAAACTATCCGTTTGGGCCCTGAACGGCCAAATACGTGATTTGTGCTAATTTGAGATCAAAAGAATGAAAGTTTTGTCACTGTCTCGGATTGGCATGAAAACCTACACACACACTCCATTTTTCGTTAGGAATACAGAATGCAAAATATTGTTGGCAAATTCATCCGTTTGGGCCCTGAACGGCCAAATACGTGATTTGGGCTAATTTGTGGTCAAAAAAATTAAAGTTTGGTCACTGTCTCGGATTGGCATGAAAACCCACACACCGACTCCATTTTTCATGAGGAATCCAGAATGCAAAATATTGTTGTCAAATTCATCCGTTTGGGCCCTGAACGGCCAAATACATGATTTGTGCTAATTTGAGTTCAAAAGAATGAAAGTTTGGTCACTGTCTCGGATTGGCATGAAAACCCACACACCCATTCCACTTTTTATCAGGAATCCATAATGAAAAATATTGTTGTTTAATTCATCCGTTTGGGAACTGAACAGTCAAATACGTGATTTATGCTAATTTGAGGTCAAAAGAATGAAAGTTTGGTCACTGTCTAGGATTGGCATGAAAACCCACACACACACTCCAATTTTCATTAGGAATACAGAATGCAAAATATTGTTGTCAAACTCATCCGTGTGGGCCCTGAACGGCCAAATACGTGATTTGTGCTAATTTGAGGTCAAAAGAATGAAAGTTTTGTAACTGTCTCAGATTGGCATGAAAACCCACACACCCACTCCATTTTTCATGAGGAAACCAGAATGCAAAATATTGTTGACAAACTCATCCGTTTGGGCCCTGAACGGCCAAATACGTGATTTGTGCTAATTTGAGGTCAAAAGAATGAAAGTTTGGTCACTGTCTCGGATTGGCATGAAAGCGCACACACCCACTCCATTTTGCATTAGGAATACAGAATGCAAAAGATTGTAGTCAAACTCGTCCGTCTGGGCCCCGAACGGCCAAATACGTGATTTGTGCTAATTTGAGGTCAAAAGAATGAAACTTTGGTCACTGTCTCGGATTGCCATGAAAACCCACACACCCACTCCATTTTTCATGAGGAATCCAGAATGCAAAAGATTGTTGCCAAACTAATCCGTTTGGGCCCTGAACGGCCAAATACGTGATTTGTGCTAATTTGAGATCAAAAGAATGAAAGTTTGGTCACTGTCTCGGATTGGCATGAAAACCTACACACACACTCCATTTTTCGTTAGGAATACAGAATGCAAAATATTGTTGGCAAATTCATCCGTTTGGGCCCTGAACGGCCAAATACGTGATTTGGGCTAATTTGTGGTCAAAAAAATTAAAGTTTGGTCACTGTCTCGGATTGGCATGAAAACCCACACACCCACTCCATTTTTCATGAGGAATCCAGAATGCAAAATATTGTTGTCAAATTCATCCGTTTGGGCCCTGAACGGCCAAATACATGATTTGTGCTAATTTGAGTTCAAAAGAATGAAAGTTTGGTCACTGTCTCGGATTGGCATGAAAACCCACACACCCATTCCACTTTTTATCAGGAATCCATAATGAAAAATATTGTTGTTTAATTCATCCGTTTGGGAACTGAACAGTCAAATACGTGATTTATGCTAATTTGAGGTCAAAAGAATGAAAGTTTGGTCACTGTCTAGGATTGGCATGAAAACCCACACACACACTCCAATTTTCATTAGGAATACAGAATGCAAAATATTGTTGTCAAACTCATCCGTTTGGGCCCTGAACGGCCAAATACGTGATTTGTGCTAATTTGAGGTCAAAAGAATGAAAGTTTTGTAACTGTCTTGGATTGGCATGAAAACCCACACACCCACTCCATTTTTCATGAGGAAACCAGAATGCAAAATATTGTTGACAAACTCATCCGTTTGGGCCCTGAACGGCCAAATACGTGATTTGTGCTAATTTGAGGTCAAAAGAACGAAAGTTTGGTCACTGTCTCGGATTGGCATGAAAGCGCACACACCCACTCCATTTTGCATTAGGAATACAGAATGCAAAAGATTGTAGTCAAACTCGTCCGTCTGGGCCCCGAACGGCCAAATACGTGATTTGTGCTAATTTGAGGTCAAAAGAATGAAACTTTGGTCACTGTCTCGGAGTGGCATGAAAACCCACACACCCACTCCATTTTTCATAAGGAAACCAGAATGCAAAATATTGTTGACAAACTCATCCGTTTGGGCCCTGAACGGCCAAATACGTGATTTGTGCTAATTTGAGGTCAAAAGAATGAAAGTTTGGTCATTGTCTAGGATTGGCATGAAAACCCACACACCCACTCCATTTTTCATTAGGAATACAGAATGCAAAATATTGTTGTCAAAGTCATCCGTTTGGGCCCTGAACGGCCAAATACGTGATTTGTGCTAATTTGAGACAAAAAGAATGAAAGTTTGGTCACTGTCTCGGATTGGCATGAAAACCCACACACCCACTCCATTTTTCATTAGGAATACAGAATGCGAAAGATTGTTCTCAAACTCATCCGTTTGGGCCCTGAACGGCCAAATACGTGATTTGTGCTAATTTGAGGTCAAAAGAAAGAAAGTTTGGTCACTATCTCGGACTGGAATGAAAACCCACACACCCACTCCATTTTTAATGAGGAATCCATAATGCAAAAGATTGTTGACAAATTCATCCGTTTGGGCCCTGAACCGGCAAATACGTGATTTGTGCTAATTTGAGTTCAAAAGAATGAAACTTTGGTCACTGTCTCGGATTGCCATGAAAACCCACACACCCACTCCATTTTTCATGGTGAATCCAGAATGCAAAAGATTGTTGCCAAACTCATCCGTTTGGGCCCTGAACGGCCAAATACGTGATTTGTGCTAATTTGAGATCAAAAGAATGAAAGTTTGGTCACTGTCTCGGATTGGCATGAAAACCCACACACACACTCCATTTTTCATTAGGAAAACAGAATGCAAAATATTGTTGTCAAACTCATCCGTTTGGGCCCTGAACGGCCAAATACGTGATTTGTGCTAATTTGAGGTCAAAAGAATGAAAGTTTGGTCACTGTCTCGGATTGGCATGAAAACCCACACACCCACTCCATTTTTCATGAGGAATCCAGAATGCAAAATATTGTTGTCAAACTCATCTGTTTGGGCCCTGAACGGCCAAATACGTGATTTGTGCTAATTTGAGGTCAAAACAATGAAAGTTTGGTCACTGTCTCGGATTGGCATGAAAACTCACACACCCACTCCATTTTTTATGAGGAATCCAGAATGCAAAATATTGTTGTCAAATTCATCCGTTTGGGCCCTGAACGGCCAAATACATGATTTGTGCTAATTTGAGTTCAAAAGAATGAAAGTTTGGTCACTGTCTCGGATTGGCATGAAAACCCACACACCCATTCCACTTTTTATCAGGAATCCATAATGAAAAATATTGTTGTTTAATTCATCCGTTTGGGAACTGAACAGTCAAATACGTGATTTATGCTAATTTGAGGTCAAAACAATGAAAGTTTGGTCACTCTCTAGGATTGGCATGAAAACCCACACACACACTCCAATTTTCATTAGGAATATAGAATGCAAAATATTGTTGTCAAACTCATCCGTTTGGGCCCTGAACCGGCAAATACGAGATTTGTGCTAATTTGAGTTCAAAAGAATGAAACTTTGCTCACTGTCTCGGATTGGCATGAAAACCCACACACCCACTCCATTTTTCATGAGGAATCTAGATTGCAAAAGATTGTTGCCAAACTCATCCGTTTGGGCCCTGAACGGCCAAATACGTGATTTCTGCTACTTTGAGGTCAAAAGAATGAAAGTTTGGTCACTGTCTCGGATTGGCATGAAAACGCACACACCCACTCCATTTTTCATGAGGAATCCAGAATGCAAAATATTGTTGTCAAATTCATCCGTTTGGGCCCTGAACGGCCAAATACATGATTTGTGCTAATTTGAGTTCAAAAGAATGAAACTTTGGTCACTGTCTCGGATAGCCATGAAAACCCACACACCCACTCCATTTTTCATGAGGAATCCAGAATGCAAAAGATTGTTGCCAAACTCATCCGTTTGGGCCCTGAACGGCCAAATACGTGAATTGTGCTAATTTGAGGTCAAAAGAATGAAGGTTTGGTCACTGTCTCGGATTGGCATGAAAACCCACACACCCAATCCATTTCTCATGAGGAAACCAGAATGCAAAATATTGTTGTCAAACTCATCCGTTTCGGCCCTGAACGGCCAAATACGTGATTTGGGCTAATTTGTGGTCAAAAAAATTAAAGTTTGGTCACTGTCTCGGATTGGCATGAAAACCCACACACCCACTCCATTTTTCATGAGGAATCCAGAATGCAAAATATTGTTGTCAAATTCATCCGTTTGGGCCCTGAACGGCCAAATACATGATTTGTGCTAATTTGAGTTCAAAAGAATGAAAGTTTGGTCACTGTCTCGGATTGGCATGAAAACCCACACACCCATTCCACTTTTTATCAGGAATCCATAATGAAAAATATTGTTGTTTAATTCATCCGTTTGGGAACTGAACAGTCAAATACGTGATTTATGCTAATTTGAGGTCAAAAGAATGAAAGTTTGGTCACTGTCTAGGATTGGCATGAAAACCCACACACACACTCCAATTTTCATTAGGAATACAGAATGCAAAATATTGTTGTCAAACTCATCCGTTTGGGCCCTGAACGGCCAAATACGTGATTTGTGCTAATTTGAGGTCAAAAGAATGAAAGTTTTGTAACTGTCTTGGATTGGCATGAAAACCCACACACCCACTCCATTTTTCATGAGGAAACCAGAATGCAAAATATTGTTGACAAACTCATCCGTTTGGGCCCTGAACGGCCAAATACGTGATTTGTGCTAATTTGAGGTCAAAAGAACGAAAGTTTGGTCACTGTCTCGGATTGGCATGAAAGCGCACACACCCACTCCATTTTGCATTAGGAATACAGAATGCAAAAGATTGTAGTCAAACTCGTCCGTCTGGGCCCCGAACGGCCAAATACGTGATTTGTGCTAATTTGAGGTCAAAAGAATGAAACTTTGGTCACTGTCTCGGAGTGGCATGAAAACCCACACACCCACTCCATTTTTCATAAGGAAACCAGAATGCAAAATATTGTTGACAAACTCATCCGTTTGGGCCCTGAACGGCCAAATACGTGATTTGTGCTAATTTGAGGTCAAAAGAATGAAAGTTTGGTCATTGTCTAGGATTGGCATGAAAACCCACACACCCACTCCATTTTTCATTAGGAATACAGAATGCAAAATATTGTTGTCAAAGTCATCCGTTTGGGCCCTGAACGGCCAAATACGTGATTTGTGCTAATTTGAGACAAAAAGAATGAAAGTTTGGTCACTGTCTCGGATTGGCATGAAAACCCACACACCCACTCCATTTTTCATTAGGAATACAGAATGCGAAAGATTGTTCTCAAACTCATCCGTTTGGGCCCTGAACGGCCAAATACGTGATTTGTGCTAATTTGAGGTCAAAAGAAAGAAAGTTTGGTCACTATCTCGGACTGGAATGAAAACCCACACACCCACTCCATTTTTAATGAGGAATCCATAATGCAAAAGATTGTTGACAAATTCATCCGTTTGGGCCCTGAACCGGCAAATACGTGATTTGTGCTAATTTGAGTTCAAAAGAATGAAACTTTGGTCACTGTCTCGGATTGCCATGAAAACCCACACACCCACTCCATTTTTCATGGTGAATCCAGAATGCAAAAGATTGTTGCCAAACTCATCCGTTTGGGCCCTGAACGGCCAAATACGTGATTTGTGCTAATTTGAGATCAAAAGAATGAAAGTTTGGTCACTGTCTCGGATTGGCATGAAAACCCACACACACACTCCATTTTTCATTAGGAAAACAGAATGCAAAATATTGTTGTCAAACTCATCCGTTTGGGCCCTGAACGGCCAAATACGTGATTTGTGCTAATTTGAGGTCAAAAGAATGAAAGTTTGGTCACTGTCTCGGATTGGCATGAAAACCCACACACCCACTCCATTTTTCATGAGGAATCCAGAATGCAAAATATTGTTGTCAAACTCATCTGTTTGGGCCCTGAACGGCCAAATACGTGATTTGTGCTAATTTGAGGTCAAAACAATGAAAGTTTGGTCACTGTCTCGGATTGGCATGAAAACTCACACACCCACTCCATTTTTTATGAGGAATCCAGAATGCAAAATATTGTTGTCAAATTCATCCGTTTGGGCCCTGAACGGCCAAATACATGATTTGTGCTAATTTGAGTTCAAAAGAATGAAAGTTTGGTCACTGTCTCGGATTGGCATGAAAACCCACACACCCATTCCACTTTTTATCAGGAATCCATAATGAAAAATATTGTTGTTTAATTCATCCGTTTGGGAACTGAACAGTCAAATACGTGATTTATGCTAATTTGAGGTCAAAACAATGAAAGTTTGGTCACTCTCTAGGATTGGCATGAAAACCCACACACACACTCCAATTTTCATTAGGAATATAGAATGCAAAATATTGTTGTCAAACTCATCCGTTTGGGCCCTGAACCGGCAAATACGAGATTTGTGCTAATTTGAGTTCAAAAGAATGAAACTTTGCTCACTGTCTCGGATTGGCATGAAAACCCACACACCCACTCCATTTTTCATGAGGAATCTAGATTGCAAAAGATTGTTGCCAAACTCATCCGTTTGGGCCCTGAACGGCCAAATACGTGATTTCTGCTACTTTGAGGTCAAAAGAATGAAAGTTTGGTCATTGTCTCGGATTGGCATGAAAACGCACACACCCACTCCATTTTTCATGAGGAATCCAGAATGCAAAATATTGTTGTCAAATTCATCCGTTTGGGCCCTGAACGGCCAAATACATGATTTGTGCTAATTTGAGTTCAAAAGAATGAAACTTTGGTCACTGTCTCGGATAGCCATGAAAACCCACACACCCACTCCATTTTTCATGAGGAATCCAGAATGCAAAAGATTGTTGCCAAACTCATCCGTTTGGGCCCTGAACGGCCAAATACGTGAATTGTGCTAATTTGAGGTCAAAAGAATGAAGGTTTGGTCACTGTCTCGGATTGGCATGAAAACCCACACACCCAATCCATTTCTCATGAGGAAACCAGAATGCAAAATATTGTTGTCAAACTCATCCGTTTCGGCCCTGAACGGCCAAATACGTGATTTGTGCTAATTTGAGGTCAAAAGAATGAAAGTTTGGTCACTGTCTCGGATTGGCATGAAAACCCACACACCCACTCCATTTTTCATTAGGAATACAGAATGCAAAATAATGTTGTCAAAGTCATCCGTTTGGGCCCTGAACGGCCAAATACGTGATTTGTGCTAATTTGAGATAAAAAGAATGAAAGTTTGGTCACTGTCTCGGATTGGCATGAAAACACACACACCCACTCTATTTTTAATGAGGAATCCATAATGCAAAAGATTGTTGACAAATTCATCCGTTTGGGCCCTGAACCGGCAAATACGTGATTTGTGCTACTTTGAGTTCAAAAGAATGAATCTTTGGTCACTGTCTTGGATTGCCATGAAAACCCACACACCAACCATTTTTCATGAGGAATCCAGAATGCAAAAGATTGTTGCCAAACTCATCCGTTTGGGCCCTGAACGGCCAAATACGTGATTTGTGCCAATTTGAGATCAAAAGAATGAAAGTTTGGTCACTGTCTCGGATTGGCATGAAAACCCACAAACACACTCCATTTTTCATTAGGAATACAGAATGCAAAATATTGTTGTCAAACTCATCCGTTTGGGCCCTGAACGGACAAATACGTGATTTGTGCTAATTTGAGGTCAAAAGAATGAAAGTTTGGTCACTGTCTCGGATTGGCATGAAAACCCACACACCCACTCCATTTTGCATTAGGAATACAGAATGCAAAAGATTGTTGACAAATTCATCCGATTGGGCCCTGAACCGGCAAATCCGTGATTTGTGCTAATTTGAGTTCAAAAGAATGAAACTTTGGTCACTGTCTCGGATTGCCATGAAAACCCACACACCCACTACATTTTTCATGAGGAATCCAGAATGCAATAGATTGTTGCCAAACCCATCCGTTTGGGCCCTGAACGGCCAAATACGTGATTTCTGCTACTTTGAGGTCAAAAGAATGAAAGTTTGGTCATTGTCTCGGATTGGCATGAAAACTCACACACCCACTCCATTTTTCATTAGGAATACAGAATGCGAAACATTGTTCTCAAGCTCATCCGTTTGGACCCTGAACGCCCAAATACGTGATTTGTGCTAATTTGAGGTCAAAAAAATGAAAGTTTGGTCACTGTCTCGGATTGGCATGAAAACCCGTACACCCACTCCATTTTTCATGAGGAATCCAGAATGCAAAAGATTGTAGTCAAACTCGTCCGTCTGGGCCCCGAACGGCCAAATACGTGATATGTGCTAATTTGAGGTCAAAAGAATGAAAGTTTGGTCACTGTCTCGGATTGGCATGAAAACCCACACACCCACTCCATTTTTAATGAGGAATCCATAATGCAAAAGATTGTTGACAAATTCATCCGTTTCGGCCCTAAACCGGCAAATACGTGATTTGTGCTAATTTGAGTTCAAAAGAATGAAACTTTGGTCACTGTCTCGGATTGCCATGAAAACCCACACACCCACTCCATTTTTCATGAGGAATCCAGAATGCAAAAGATTGTAGCCAAACTCATCCGTTTGGGCCCTGAACTGCCAAATACGTGATTTGTGATAATTTGAGATCAAAAGAATGAAAGTTTGGTCACTGTCTCGGATTGGCATGAAAACCCACACACACACTCCATTTTTCATGAGGAATCCAGATTGCAAAAGATTGTTGCCAAACTCATCCGTTTGGGCCCTGAACGGCCAAATACGTGATTTCTGCTACTTTGAGGTCAAAAGAATGAAAGTTTGGTCATTGTCTCGGATTGGCATGAAAACCCACACACCCACTCCATTTTTCGTTAGGAATACAGAATGCGAAACATTGTTCTCAAACTCATCCGTTTGGCCCCTGAATGGCCAAATACGTGATTTGTGCTAATTTGAGGTCAAAAGAATGAGAGTTTAGTCACTATCTCGGATTGGCATGAAAACCCACACACCCACTCCATTTTTAATGAGGAATCCATAATGCAAAAGATTGTTGACAAATTCATCCGTTTGGGCCCTGAACCGGCAAACACGTCATTTGTGCTAATTTGAGTTCAAAAAAATGAAAGTTTGGTCACTGTCTCGGATTGGCATGAAAACCCACACACCCACTCCATTTTTCATTAGGAATACAGAATGCGAAAGATTGTTCTCAAACTCATCCGTTTGGACCCTGAACGGCCAAATACGTGATTTGTGCCAATTTGAGGTCAAAAGAATGAAAGTTTAGTCACTATCTCGGATTGGCATGAAAACCCACACACCCACTCCATTTTTAATGAGGAATCCATAATGCAAAAGATTGTTGACAAATTCATCCGTTTGGGCCCTGAACCGGCAAATGCGTGATTTGTGCTAATTTGAGTTCAAAAGAATGAAACTTTGGTCACTGTCTCGGATAGCCATGAAAACCCACACACCCACTCCATTTTTCATGAGGAATCCAGAATGCAAAAGATTGTTGCCAAACTCATCCGTTTGGGCCCTGAACGGCCAAATACGTGATTTGTGCTAATTTGAGGTCAAAAGAATGAACGTTTGGTCACTGTCTCGGATTGGCATGAAAACCCACACACCCACTCCATTTCTCATGAGGAAACCAGAATGCAAAATATTGTTGTCAAACTCATCCGTTTCGGCCCTGAACGGCCAAATACGTGATTTGTGCTAATTTGAGGTCAAAAGAATGAAAGTTTGGTCACTGTCTCGGATTGGCATGAAAACCCACACACCCACTCCATTTTTCATTAGGAATACAGAATGCGAAACATTGTTCTCAAGCTCATCCGTTTGGACACTGAACGCCCAAATACGTGATTTGTGCTAATTTGAGGTCAAAAAAATGAAAGTTTGGTCACTATCTCGGATTGGCATGAAAACCCACACACCCACTCCATTTTTAATGAGGAATCCATAATGCAAAAGATTGTTGACAAATTCGTCCGTTTGGGCCCTGAACCGGCAAATACGTGATTTGTGCTACTTTGAGTTCAAAAGAATGAATCTTTGGTCACTGTCTTGGATTGCCATGAAAACCCACACACCCACTCCATTTTTCATGAGGAATCCAGAATGAAAAAGATTGTTGCCAAACTCATCCGTTTGGGCCCTGAACGGCCAAATACGTGATTTGTGCCAATTTGAGATCAAAAGAATGAAAGTTTGGTCACTGTCTCGGATTGGCATGAAAACCCACACACACACTCCATTTTTCATTAGGAATACAGAATGCAAAATATTGTTGTCAAACTCATCCGTTTGGGCCCTGAACGGCCAAATACGTGATTTGTGCTAATTTGAGGTCAAAAGAATGAAAGTTTGGTCACTGTCTCGGATTGGCATGAAAACCCACACACCCACTCCATTTTGCATTAGGAATACAGAATGCAAAAGATTGTTGACAAATTCATCCGTTTGGGCCCTGAACCGGCAAATCCGTGATTTGTGCTAATTTGAGTTCAAAAGAATGAAACTTTGGTCACTGTCTCGGATTGGCATGAAAACCCACACACCCACTACATTTTTCATGAGGAATCCAGAATGCAATAGATTGTTGCCAAACTCATCCGTTTGGGCCCTGAACGGTCAAATACGTGATTTCTGCTACTTTGAGGTCAAAAGAATGAAAGTTTGGTCATTGTCTCGGATTGGCATGAAAACCCACACACCCACTCCATTTTTCATTAGGAATACAGAATGCGAAACATTGTTCTCAAGCTCATCCGTTTGGACCCTGAACGCCCAAATACGTGATTTGTGCTAATTTGAGGTCAAAAAAATGAAAGTTTGGTCACTGTCTCGGATTGGCATGAAAACCCGGACACCCACTCCATTTTTCATGAGGAATCCAGAATGCAAAATATTGTTGTCAAACTCATCCGTTTGGGCCCTGAACGGCCAAATACGTGATTTGTGCTAATTTGAGGTCAAAAGAATGAAAGTTTGGTCACTGTATCGGATTGGCATGAAAACCCACACACCCACTCCATTTTGCATTAGGTATAGAGAATGCAAAAGATTGTAGTCAAACTCGTCCGTCTGGGCCCCGAACGGCCAAATACGTGATATGTGCTAATTTGAGGTCAAAAGAATGAAAGTTTGGTCACTGTCTCGGATTGGCATGAAAACCCACACACCCACTCCATTTTTAATGAGGAATCCATAATGAAAAGATTGTTGACAAATTCATCCGTTTGGGCCCTGAACCGGCAAATACGTGACTTGTGCTAATTTGAGGTCAAAAGAATGAGAGTTTAGTCACTATCTCGGATTGGCATGAAAACCCAACACCCACTCCATTTTTAATGAGGAATCCATAATGCAAAAGATTGTTGACAAATTCATCCGTTTGGGCCCTACACCGGCAAATACGTGACTTGTGCTAATTTGAGGTCAAAAGAATGAAAGTTTGGTCACTGTCTCGGATTGGCATGAAAACCCACACACCCACTCCATTTTTCATTAGGAATACAGAATGCAAAATATAGTTGTCAAAGTCATCCGTTTGGGCCCTGAACGGCCAAATACGTGATTTGTGCTAATTTGAGATAAAAAGAATGAAAGTTTGGTCACTGTCTCCGATTGGCATGAAAACCCACACACCCACTCCATTTTTCATGAGGAATCCAGAATGCAAAAGATTGTTGTCAAACTCATCCGTGTGGGCCCTGAACGGCCAAATACGTGATTTGTGCTAATTTGAGTTCAAAAGAATGAAAGTTTGTTCACTGTATCGGATTGGCATGAAAACCCACACACCCACTCCATTTTGCATTAGGAATACAGAATGCAAAAGATTGTAGTCAAACTCGTCCGTCTGGGCCCCGAACGGCCAAATACGTGATTTGTGCTAATTTGAGGTCAAAAGAATGAAAGTTTGGTCACTGTCTCGGATTGGCATGAAAACCCACACACCCACTCCATTTTTCATTAGGAATACAGAATGCAAAAGATTGTTGACAAATTCATGCGTTTGGGCCCTGAACCGGCAAATACGTGATTTGTGCCAATTTGAGATCAAAAGAATGAAACTTTGGTCACTGTCTCGGATTGCCATGAAAACCCACACACCCACTCCATTTTTCATGAGGAATCCACAATGCAAAAGATTGTTGTCAAACTCATCCGTGTGGGCCCTGAACGGCCAAATACGTGATTTGTGCTAATTTGAGGTCAAAAGAATGAAAGTTTGTTCACTGTCTCGGATTGGCATGAAAACCCACACACCCACTCCATTTTGCATTAGGAATACAGAATGCAAAAGATTGTAGTCAAACTCGTCCGTCTGGGCCCCGAACGGCCAAATACGTGATTTGTGCTAATTTGAGTTCAAAAGAATGAAAGTTGGTCACTGTCTCGGATTGGCATGAAAACGCACACACCCATTCCAATTTTTATCAGGAATCCATAATGAAAAATATTGTTGTTTAATTCATCCGTTTGGGAACTGAACAGTCAAATACGTGATTTATGCTAATTTGAGGTCAAAAGAATCTAAGTTTGGTCACTGTCTCGGATTGGAATGAAAACCCACACACACACTCCATTTTTCATTAGGAATACAGAATGCAAAATATTGTTGTCAAACTCATCCGTTTGGGCCCTGAACGGCCAAATACGTGATTTGTGCTAATTTGAGGTCAAAAGAATGAAAGTTTGGTCACTGTCTCGGATTGGCATGAAAACCCACACACCCACTCCATTTTTCATGAGGAAACCAGAATGCAAAATATTGTTGTCAAACTCATCCGTTTGGGAACTGAACGGCCAAATACGTGATTTGTGCTAATTTGAGGTCAAAAGAATGAAAGTTTGGCCACTGTCTCGGATTGGCATGAAAACCCACACACCCACTCCATTTTGCATTAGGAATACAGAATGCAAGAGATTGTTGTCAAACTCGTCCGTCTGGGCCCCGAACGGCCAAATACGTGATTTGTGCTAATTTGAGGTCAAAAGAATGAATCTTTGGTCACTGTCTTGGATTGGCATGAAAACCCACACACCCACTCCAGTTTTCATTAGGAATACAGAATGCAAAAGATTGTTGACAAATTCATCCGTTTGGGCCCTGAACCGGCAAATACGTGATTTGTGCTAATTTGAGTTCAAAAGAATGAAACTTTGGTCACTGTCTCGGATTGCCATGAAAACCCACACACCCACTCCATTTTTCATGAGGAATCCAGAATGCAAAAGATTGTTGTCAAACTCATCCGTTTGGGCCCTGAACGGCCAAATACATGATTTGTGCTACTTTGAGGTCAAAAGAATGAAAGTTTGGTCAATGTCTCGGATTGGCATGAAAACCCACACACCCACTCCATTTTTCATTAGGAATACAGAATGCAAAATATTGTTGTCAAAGTCATCCGTTTGGGACCTGAAAGGCCAAATACGTGATTTGTGCTAATTTGAGGTCAAAAGAATGAAAGTTTGGTCACTGTCTCGGATTGGCATGAAAACCCACACACCCACTCCATTTTTCATTAGGAATACAGAATGCAAAATATTGTTGTCAAAGTCATCCGTTTGGGCCCTGAACGGCCAAATACGTGATTTGTGCTAATTTGAGATAAAAGAATGAATGTTTGGTCACTGTCTCGGTTTGGCATGAAAACCCACACACCCACTCCATTTTTCATGAGGAATCCAGAATGCAAAATATTGTTGTCAAATTCATCCGTTTGGGCCCTGAACGACCAAATACGTGATTTTTTCAAATTTGAGTTGAAAAGAATGAAAGTTTGGTCACTGTCTCGAATTGGCATGAAAACGAACACACCCATTCCACTTTTTATCAGGAATCCATAATGTAAAATATTGTTGTTTAATTCATCCGTTTGGGAACTGAACAGTCAAATACGTGATTTATGCTAATTTGAGGTCAAAAGAATGAAAGTTTGGTTACTGTCTCGGATTGGCATGAAAACCCACACACCAACTCCATTTTTCATGAGGAATCCAGAATGCAAAATATTGTTGTCAAACTCATCCGTTTGGGCCCTGAACGGCCAAATACGTGATTTGTGCTAATTTGAGGTCAAAAAAATGAAAGTTTGGTCACTGTCTCGGATTGGCATGAAAACCCACACACCCACTCCATTTTTCATGAGAAATCCAGAATGCAAAATATTGTTGTCAAATTCATCCGTTTGGGCCTTGAACAGCCAAATACGTGATTTGGGCTAATTTAAGGTCAAAAAAATGAAAGTTTGGTCACTGTCTCGGATTGGCATGAAAACCCACACACCCACTCCATTTTTCATGAGGAATCCAGAATGCAAAATATTGTTGTCAAACTCATCCGTTTGGGCCCTGAACGGCCAAATACGTGATTTGTGCTAATTTGAGGTCAAAAGAATTAAAGTTTGGTCACTATCTCGGATTGGCATGAAAACGAACACACCCATTCCACTTTTTATCAGCAAACCATAATGAAAAATATTGTTGTTTAATTCATCCGTTTGGGAACTGAACAGTCAAATACGTGATTTCTGCTAATTTGAGTTCAAAAGAATGAAAGTTTGGTCACTGTCTCGGATTGCCATGAAAACCCACACACCCACTCCATTTTTCATGAGGAATCCAGAATGCAAAAGATTGTTGTCAAACTCATCCATTTGGGCCCTGAACGGCCAAATACGTGATTTGTGCTAATTTGAGGTCAAAAGAATGAATGTTTGGTCACTATCTCGGATTGGCATGAAAACCCACACACCCACTCCATTTTTAATGAGGAATCCATAATGCAAAAGATTATTGACAAATTCATCCGTTTGGGCCCTGAACCGGCAAATACGTGACTTGTGCTAATTTGAGTTCAAAAGAATGAAACTTTGGTCACTGTCTCGGATTGCCATGAAAACCCACACACCCACTCCATTTTTCATGAGGAATCCAGAATGCAAAAGATTGTTGTCAAACTCATCCGTGTGGGCCCGGAACGGCCAAATACGTGATTTGTGCTAATTTGAGGTCAAAAGAATGAAAGTTTGGTCACTGTCTCGGATTGGCATGAAAACCCACACACCCACTCCATTTTGCATTAGGAATACAGAATGCAAAAGATTGTAGTCAAACTCGTCCGTCTGGGCCCCCAACGGCCAAATACGTGATTTGTGCTAATTTGAGGTCAAAAGAATGAAAGTTTGGTCACTGTGTCGGATTGGCATGAAAACCCACACACCCACTCCATTTTTCATTAGGAATACAGAATGCAAAATATTGTTGACAAATTCATGCGTTTGGGCCCTGAACCGGCAAATACGTGATTTGTGCCAATTTGAGTTCAAAAGAATGAAACTTTGGTCACTGTCTCGGATTGCCATGAAAACCCACACACCCACTCCATTTTTCATGAGGAATCCACAATGCAAAAGATTGTTGTCAAACTCATCCGTTTGAGCCCTGAACGGCCAAATACATGATTTGTGCTAATTTGAGTTCAAAAGAATGAAATTTGGTCACTGTCTCGGATTGGCATGAAAACGCACACACCCATTCCACTTTATATCAGGAATCCATAATGAAAAATATTGTTGTTTAATTCATCCGTTTGGGAACTGAACAGTCAAATACGTGATTTAAGCTAATTTGAGGTCAAAAGAATAAAAGTTTGGTCACTGTCTCGGATTGGAATGAAAACCCACACACACACTCCATTTTTCATTAGGAATACAGAATGCAAAATATTGTTGTCAAACTCATCCGTTTGGGCCCTGAACGGCCAAATACGTGATTTGTGCTAATTTGAGGTCAAAAGAATGAAAGTTTGGTCACTGTCTCGGATTGGCATGAAAACCCACACACCCACTCCATTTTTCATGAGGAAACCAGAATGCAAAATATTGTTGTCAAACTCATCCGTTTGGGCCCTGAACGGGCAAATACGTGATTTGTGCTAATTTGAGGTCAAAAGAATGAAAGTTTGGCCACTGTCTCGGATTGGCATGAAAACCCACACACCCACTCCATTTTGCATTAGGAATACAGAATGCAAGAGATTGTTGTCAAACTCGTCCGTCTGGGCCCCGAACGGCCAAATACGTGATTTGTGCTAATTTGAGTTGAAAAGAATGAAAGTTTGGTCACTGTCTCGAATTGGCATGAAAACGAACACACCCATTCCACTTTTTATCAGGAATCCATAATGAAAAATATTGTTGTTTAATTCATCCGTTTGGGAACTGAACAGTCAAATACGTGATTTATGCTAATTTGAGGTCAAAAGAATGAAAGTTTGGTCACTGTCTCGGAGTGGCATGAAAACCCACACACCCACTCCATTTTTCATAAGGAAACCAGAATGCAAAATATTGTTGTCAAACTCATCCGTTTGGGCCCTGAACGGCCAAATACGTGATTTGTGCTAATTTGAGGTCAAAAGAATGAAAGTTTGGTCACTGTCTCGGATTGGCATGAAAACCCACACACCCACTCCATTTTGCATTAGGAATACAGAATGCAAAAGATTGTAGTCAAACTCGTCCGTCTGGGCCCCGAACGGCCAAATACGTGATTTGTGCTAATTTGAGGTCAAAAGAATGAAAGTTTGGTCACTGTCTCGGATTGGCATGAAAACCCACACACCCACTCCATTTTGCATTAGGAATACAGAATGCAAAAGATTGTAGTCAAACTCGTCCGTCTGGGCCCTGAACTGGCAAATACGTGATTTGTGCTAATTTGAGGTCAAAAGAATGAATGTTTGGTCACTGTCTCGGATTGCCATGAAAACCCACACACCCACTCCATTTTTCATTAGGAATACAGAATGCAAAATATTGTTGTCAAAGTCATCCGTTTGGGCCCTGAACGGCCAAATACGTGATTTGTGCTAATTTGAGATAAAAAGAATGAATGTTTGGTCACTGTCTCGGTTTGGCATGAAAACCCACACACCCACTCCATTTTTCATGAGGAATCCAGAATGCAAAATATTGTTGTCAAATTCATCCGTTTGGGCCATGAACGACCAAATACATGATTTGTGCAAATTTGAGTAGAAAAGAATGAAAGTTTGGTCACTGTCTCGGATTGGCATGAAAACCCACACACCCACTCCATTTTTCATTAGGAATACAGAATAAAAAATATTGTTGTCAAAGTCATCCGTTTGGGCCCTGAACGGCCAAAGACGTGATTTGTGCTAATTTGAGATAAAAAGAATGTAAGTTTGGTCACTGTCTGGGATTGGCATGAAAACCCACACACCCACTGCATTTTTCATTAGGAATACAGAATGCGAAAGATTGTTCTCAAACTCATCCGTTTGGACAATGAACCGGCAAATACGTGATTTGTGCTAATTTGAGTTCAAATGAATGAAAGTTTGGTCACTGTCTCGGATTGCCATAAAAACCGACACACCCACTCCATTTTTCATGAGGAATCCAGAATGCAAAATATTGTTGTCAAACTCATCCGTTTGGGCCCTGAACGGCCAAATACGTGATTTGTGCTAATTTGAGGTCAAAAGAATGAAAGTTTGGTCACTGTCTGGGATTGGCATGAAAACGCACACACCCATTCCACTTTTTATCAGGAATCCATAATGAAAAATATTGTTGTTTAATTCATCAGTTTGGGAACTGAACAGTCAAATACGTGATTTATGCTAATTTGAGGTCAAAAGAATGAAAGTTTGGTCACTGTCTAGGATTGGCATGAAAACCCACACACCCACTGCATTTTTCATTAGGAATACAGAATGCGAAAGATTGTTCTCAAACTCATCCGATTGGACCCTGAACCGGCAAATACGTGATTTGTGCTAATTTGAGTTCAAATGAATGAAAGTTTGGTCACTGTCTCGGATTGCCATGAAAACCGACACACCCACTCCATTTTTCATGAGGAATCCAGAATGCAAAAGATTGTTGTCAAACTCATCCGTTTGGGCCCTGAACGGCCAAATACGTGATTTGTGCTAATTTGAGGTCAAAAGAATGAAAGTTTGGTCATTGTGTCGGATTGGCATGAAAACCCACACACCCACTCCATTTTTCATTAGGAATACAGAATGCAAAATATTGTTGTCAAAGTCATCCGTTTGGACCCTGAACGGCCAAATAGGTGATTTGTGCTAATTTGAGGTCAAAAGAATGACAGTTTGGTCACTGTCTAGGATTGGCATGAAAACCCACACACCCACTCCATTTTTCATGAGGAATCCAGAATGCAAAATATTGTTGTCAAACTCATCCGTTTGGGCCATGAACGGCCAAATACGTGATTTGTGCTAATTTGAGGTCAAAAGAATGAAAGTTTGGTCACTGTCTCGGATTGGCATGAAAACCCACACACCCACTCCATTTTGCATTAGGAATACAGAATGCAAAAGATTGTAGTCAAACTTGTCCGTCTGGGCCCCGAACGGCCAAATACGTGATTTGTGCTAATTTGAGGTCAAAAGAATGAAAGTTTGGTTACTGTCTCTGATTCGCATGAAAACCCACACACCCACTCCATTTTTCATTAGGAATACAGAATGCAAAAGATTGTTGACAAATTCATCCGTTTGGGCCCTGAACCGGCAAATACGTGATTTGTGCTAATTTGGGTTCAAAAGATTGAAAGTTTGGTCACAGTCTCGGATTGCCATGAAAACCCACACACCCACTCCATTTTTCATGAGGAATCCAGAATGCAAAAGATTGTTGTCAAACTCATCCGTTTGGGCCCTAAACTGCCAAATACGTGATTTGTGCTACTTTGAGGTCAAAAGAATGAAAGTTTGGTCATTGTCTCGGATTGGCAAGAAAACCCACACACCCACTCCATTTTTCATTAGGAATACAGAATGCAAAATATTGTTGTCAAAGTCATCCGTTTGGGCCCTGAACGGCCAAATACGTGATTTGTGCTAATTTGAGGTCAAAAGAATGAAAGTTTGGTCACTGTCTCGGATTGGCATGAAAACCCACACACCCACTCCATTTTTCATTAGGAATACAGAATAAAAAATATTGTTGTCAAACTCATCCGTTTGGGCCCTGAACGGCCAAAGACGTGATTTGTGCTAATTTGAGATAAAAAGAATGTAAGTTTGGTCACTGTCTGGGATTGGCATGAAAACCCACACACCCACTGCATTTTTCATTAGGAATATAGAATGCGAAAGATTGTTCTCAAACTCATCCGTTTGGACCCTGAACCGGCAAATACGTGATTTGTGCTAATTTGAGTTCAAATGAATGAAAGTTTGGTCACTGTCTCGGATTGCCATGAAAACCGACACACCTACTCCATTTTTCATGAGGAATCCAGAATGCAAAATATTGTTGTCAAACTCATCCGTTTGGGCCCTGAACGGCCAAATACGTGATTTGTGCTAATTTGAGGTCAAAAGAATGAAAGTTTGGTCACTGTCTCGGATTGGCATGAAAACCCACACACCCACTCCATTTTTCATTAGGAATACAAAATGCAAAAGATTGTTGCAAAACTCATCCGTTTGGGCCCTGAACGGCCAAATACGTGATTTGTGCAAATTTGAGATCAAAAGAATGAAAGTTTGGTCACTGTCTCGGATTGGCATGAAAACCCACACACCCACTCCATTTTTCATGAGGAATCCAGAATGCAAAATATTGTTGTCAAACTCATCCGTTTGGGCCCTGAACGGCGAAATACGTGATTTGTGCTAATTTGAGGTCAAAAGAATGAAAGTTTGGTCACTGTCTCGGATTGGCATGAAAACCCACACACCCACTCCATTTTTCATGAGGAATCCAGAATGCAAAAGATTGTTGTCAAACTCATCCGTTTGGGCCCTGAACGGCCAAATACATGATCTGTGCTACTTTGAGGTCAAAAGAATGAAAGTTTGGTCAATGTCTCGGATTGGCATGAAAACCCACACACCCACTCCATTTTTCATTAGGAATACAGAATGCAAAATATTGTTGTCAAAGTCATCCGTTTGGGCCCTGAATGGCCAAATACGTGATTTGTGCTAATTTGAGGTCAAAAGAATGAAAGTTTGGTCACTGTCTCGGATTGGCATGAAAACCCACACACCCACTCCATTTTTCATTAGGAATACAGAATGCAAAATATTGTTGTCAAAGTCATCCGTTTGGGCCCTGAACGGCCAAATACGTGATTTGTGCTAATTTGAGATAAAAAGAATGAATGTTTGGTCACTGTCTCGGTTTGGCATGAAAACCCACACACCCACTCCATTTTTCATGAGGAATCCAGAATGCAAAATATTGTTGTCAAATTCATCCGTTTGGGCCATGAACGACCAAATACATGATTTGTGCAAATTTGAGTAGAAAAGAATGAAAGTTTGGTCACTGTCTCGGATTGGCATGAAAACCCACACACCCACTCCATTTTTCATTAGGAATACAGAATAAAAAATATTGTTGTCAAAGTCATCCGTTTGGGCCCTGAACGGCCAAAGACGTGATTTGTGCTAATTTGAGATAAAAAGAATGTAAGTTTGGTCACTGTCTGGGATTGGCATGAAAACCCACACACCCACTGCATTTTTCATTAGGAATACAGAATGCGAAAGATTGTTCTCAAACTCATCCGTTTGGACAATGAACCGGCAAATACGTGATTTGTGCTAATTTGAGTTCAAATGAATGAAAGTTTGGCACTGTCTCGGATTGCCATGAAAACCGACACACCCACTCTATTTTTCATGAGGAATCCAGAATGCAAAATATTGTTGTCAAACTCATCCGTTTGGGCCCTGAACGGCCAAATACGTGATTTGTGCTAATTTGAGGTCAAAAGAATGAAAGTTTGGTCACTGTCTCGGATTGGCATGAAAACGCACACACCCATTCCACTTTTTATCAGGAATCCATAATGAAAAATATTGTTGTTTAATTCATCCGTTTGGGAACTGAACAGTCAAATACGTGATTTATGCTAATTTGAGGTCAAAAGAATGAAAGTTTGGTCACTGTCTAGGATTGGCATGAAAACCCACACACCCACTGCATTTTTCATTAGGAATACAGAATGCGAAAGATTGTTCTCAAACTCATCCGATTGGACCCTGAACCGGCAAATACGTGATTTGTGCTAATTTGAGTTCAAATGAATGAAAGTTTGGTCACTGTCTCGGATTGCCATGAAAACCCACACACCCACTCCATTTTTCATGAGGAATCCAGAATGCAAAAGATTGTTGTCAAACTCATCCGTTTGGGCCCTGAACGGCCAAATACGTGATTTGTGCTAATTTGAGGTCAAAAGAATGAAAGTTTGGTCATTGTGTCGGATTGGCATGAAAACCCACACACCCACTCCATTTTTCATTAGGAATACAGAATGCAAAATATTGTTGTCAAAGTCATCCGTTTGGACCCTGAACGGCCAAATAGGTGATTTGTGCTAATTTGAGGTCAAAAGAATGACAGTTTGGTCACTGTCTAGGATTGGCATGAAAACCCACACACCCACTCCATTTTTCATGAGGAATCCAGAATGCAAAATATTGTTGTCAAACTCATCCGTTTGGGCCATGAACGGCCAAATACGTGATTTGTGCTAATTTGAGGTCAAAAGAATGAAAGTTTGGTCACTGTCTCGGATTGGCATGAAAACCCACACACCCACTCCATTTTGCATTAGGAATACAGAATGCAAAAGATTGTAGTCAAACTTGTCCGTCTGGGCCCCGAACGGCCAAATACGTGATTTGTGCTAATTTGAGGTCAAAAGAATGAAAGTTTGGTTACTGTCTCTGATTCGCATGAAAACCCACACACCCACTCCATTTTTCATTAGGAATACAGAATGCAAAAGATTGTTGACAAATTCATCCGTTTGGGCCCTGAACCGGCAAATACGTGATTTGTGCTAATTTGAGTTCAAAAGATTGAAAGTTTGGTCACAGTCTCGGATTGCCATGAAAACCCACACACCCACTCCATTTTTCATGAGGAATCCAGAATGCAAAAGATTGTTGTCAAACTCATCCGTTTGGGCCCTAAACTGCCAAATACTTGATTTGTGCTACTTTGAGGTCAAAAGAATGAAAGTTTGGTCATTGTCTCGGATTGGCAAGAAAACCCACACACCCACTCCATTTTTCATTAGGAATACAGAATGCAAAATATTGTTGTCAAAGTCATCCGTTTGGGCCCTGAACGGCCAAATACGTGATTTGTGCTAATTTGAGGTCAAAAGAATGAAAGTTTGGTCACTGTCTCGGATTGGCATGAAAACCCACACACCCACTCCATTTTTCATTAGGAATACAGAATAAAAAATATTGTTGTCAAAGTCATCCGTTTGGGCCCTGAACGGCCAAAGACGTGATTTGTGCTAATTTGAGATAAAAAGAATGTAAGTTTGGTCACTGTCTGGGATTGGCATGAAAACCCACACACCCACTGCATTTTTCATTAGGAATATAGAATGCGAAAGATTGTTCTCAAACTCATCCGTTTGGACCCTGAACCGGCAAATACGTGATTTGTGCTAATTTGAGTTCAAATGAATGAAAGTTTGGTCACTGTCTCGGATTGCCATGAAAACCGACACACCTACTCCATTTTTCATGAGGAATCCAGAATGCAAAATATTGTTGTCAAACTCATCCGTTTGGGCCCTGAACGGCCAAATACGTGATTTGTGCTAATTTGAGGTCAAAAGAATGAAAGTTTGGTCACTGTCTCGGATTGGCATGAAAACCCACACACCCACTCCATTTTTCATTAGGAATACAAAATGCAAAAGATTGTTGCAAAACTCATCCGTTTGGGCCCTGAACGGCCAAATACGTGATTTGTGCAAATTTGAGATCAAAAGAATGAAAGTTTGGTCACTGTCTCGGATTGGCATGAAAACCCACACACCCACTCCATTTTTCATGAGGAATCCAGAATGCAAAATATTGTTGTCAAACTCATCCGTTTGGGCCCTGAACGGCGAAATACGTGATTTGTGCTAATTTGAGGTCAAAAGAATGAAAGTTTGGTCACTGTCTCGGATTGGCATGAAAACCCACACACCCACTCCATTTTTGATGAGGAATCCAGAATGCAAAATATTGTTGTCAAATTCATCCGTTTGGGCCCTGAACGGCCAAATCCATCATTTGTGCTAATTTGAGTTCAAAAGAATGAAAGTTTGTTCACTGTCTCGGATTGGCATGAAAATGCACACACCCAGTCCACTTTTTATGAGGAATCCATAATGAAAAATATTGTTGTTTAATTCATCCGTTTGGGAACTGAACAGTCAAATACGTGATTTATGCTAATTTGAGGTCAAAAGAATGAAAGTTTGGTCACTGTCTCGGATTCGCATGAAAACCCACACACCCACTCCATTTTGTATTAGGAATACAAAATGCAAAAGATTGTAGTCAAACTCGTCCGTCTGGGCCACGAACGGCCAAATACGTGATTTGTGCTAATTTGATGTCAAAACAATGAAAGTTTGGTCACTGTCTCGGATTGGCATGAAAATGCACACACCCATTCCACTTTTTATGAGGAATCCATAATGAAAAATATTGTTGTTTAATTCATCCGTTTGGGAACTGAACAGTCAAATACGTGATTTATGCTAATTTGAGGTCAAAAGAATGAAAGTTTGGTCACTGTCTCGGATTGGCATGAAAACCCACACACCCACTCCATTTTTCATGAGGAATCCAGAATGCAAAAGATTGTTGTCAAACTCATCCGTTTGGGCCCTGAACGGCCAAATACGTGATTTGTGCTAATTTGAGGTCAAAAGAATGAAAGTTTGGTCATTGTGTCGGATTGGCATGAAAACCCACACACCCACTCCATTTTTCATTAGGAATACAGAATGCAAAATATTGTTGTCAAAGTCATCCGTTTGGACCCTGAACGGCCAAATAGGTGATTTGTGCTAATTTGAGGTCAAAAGAATGACAGTTTGGTCACTGTCTAGGATTGGCATGAAAACCCACACACCCACTCCATTTTTCATGAGGAATCCAGAATGCAAAATATTGTTGTCAAACTCATCCGTTTGGGCCATGAACGGCCAAATACGTGATTTTGGCTAATTTGAGGTCAAAAGAATGAAAGTTTGGTCACTGTCTCGGATTGGCATGAAAACCCACACACCCACTCCATTTTGCATTAGAAATACAAAATGCAAAAGATTGTAGTCAAACTTGTCCGTCTGGGCCCCGAACGGCCAAATACGTGATTTGTGCTAATTTGAGGTCAAAAGAATGAAAGTTTGGTTACTGTCTCTGATTCGGATGAAAACCCACACACCCACTCCATTTTTCATTAGGAATACAGAATGCAAAAGATTGTTGACAAATTCTTCCGTTTGGGCCCTGAACCGGCAAATACGTGATTTGTGCTAATTTGAGTTCAAAAGATTGAAAGTTTGGTCACAGTCTCGGATTGCCATGAAAACCCACACACCCACTCCATTTTTCATGAGGAATCCAGAATGCAAAAGATTGTTGTCAAACTCATCCGTTTGGGCCCTAAACGGCCAAATACGTGATTTGTGCTACTTTGAGGTCAAAAGAATGAAAGTTTGGTCATTGTCTCAGATTGGCAAGAAAACCCACACACCCACTCCATTTTTCATTAGGAATACAGAATGCAAAATATTGTTGTCAAAGTCATCCGTTTGGGCCCTGAACGGCCAAATACGTGATTTGTGCTAATTTGAGGTCAAAAGAATGAAAGTTTGGTCACTGTCTCGGATTGGCATGAAAACCCACACACCCACTCCATTTTTCATTAGGAATACAGAATAAAAAATATTGTTGTCAAAGTCATCCGTTTGGGCCCTGAACGGCCAAAGACGTGATTTGTGCTAATTTGAGATAAAAAGAATGTAAGTTTGGTCACTGTCTGGTATTGGCATGAAAACCCACACACCCACTGCATTTTTCATTAGGAATACAGAATGCGAAAGATTGTTCTCAAACTCATCCGTTTGGACCCTGAACCGGCAAATACGTGATTTGTGCTAATTTGAGTTCAAATGAATGAAGGTTTGGTCACTGTCTCGGATTGCCATGAAAACCGACACACCCACTCCATTTTTCATGAGGAATCCAGAATGCAAAATATTGTTGTCAAACTCATCCGTTTGGGCCCTGAACGGCCAAATACGTGATTTGTGCTAATTTGAGGTCAAAAGAATGAAAGTTTGGTCACTGTCTCGGATTGGCATGAAAACCCACACACCCACTCCATTTTTCATTAGGAATACAAAATGCAAAAGATTGTTGCAAAACTCATCCGTTTGGGCCCTGAACGGCCAAATACGTGATTTGTGCAAATTTGAGATCAAAAGAATGAAAGTTTGGTCACTGTCTCGGATTGGCATGAAAACCCACACACCCACTCCATTTTTCATGAGGAATCCAGAATGCAAAATATTGTTGTCAAACTCATCCGTTTGTGCCCTAAACTGCCAAATACGTGATTTGTGCTACTTTGAGGTCAAAAGAATGAAAGTTTGGTCACTGTCTCGGATTGGCAAGAAAACCCACACACCCACTCCATTTTTCATTAGGAATACAGAATGCAAAAGATTGTTGCAAAACTCATCCGTTTGGGCCCTGAACGGCCAAATACGTGATTTGTGCAAATTTGAGATCAAAAGAATGAAAGTTTGGTCACTGTCTCGGATTGGCATGAAAACCCACACACCCACTCCATTTTTCATTAGGAATACATAATGCAAAAGATTGTTGCAAAACTCATCCGTTTGGGCCCTGAACGGCCAAATACGTGATTTGTGCAAATTTGAGATCAAAAGAATGAAAGTTTGGTCACTGTCTCGGATTGGCATGAAAACCCACACACCCACTCCATTTTTCATGAGGAATCCAGAATGCAAAATATTGTTGTCAAACTCATCCGTTTGGGCCCTGAACGGCGAAATACGTGATTTGTGCTAATTTGAGGTCAAAAGAATGAAAGTTTGGTCACTGTCTCGGATTGGCATGAAAACCCACACACCCACTCCATTTTTGATGAGGAATCCAGAATGCAAAATATTGTTGTCAAATTCATCCGTTTGGGCCCTGAACGGCCAAATACATGATTTGTGCTAATTTGAGTTTAAAAGAATGAAAGTTTGTTCACTGTCTCGGATTGGCATGAAAATGCACACACCCATTCCACTTTTTATGAGGAATCCATAATGAAAAATATTGTTGTTTAATTCATCCGTTTGGGAACTGAACAGTCAAATACGTGATTTATGCTAATTTGAGGTCAAAAGAATGAAAGTTTGGTCACTGTGTCGGATTCGCATGAAAACCCACACACCGACTCCATTTTGTATTTGGAATACAGAATGCAAAAGATTGTAGGCAAACTCGTCCGTCTAGGCCCCGAACGGCCAAATACGTGATTTGTGCTAATTTGAGGTCAAAAGAATGAAAGTTTGGTCACTGTCTCGGATTGGCATGTAAACCCACACACCCACTGTATTTTTCATTATGAATACAGAATGCAAAATATTGTTGTCAAAGTCATCCGTTTGGGCCCTGAACGGCCAAATACGTGATTTGTGCTAATTTCAGGTCAAAAGAATGAAAGTTTGGTCACTATCTCGGATTGGCATGAAAACCCACACATCCACTCCATTTTTAATGAGGAATCCATAATGTAAAAGATTGTTGCCAAATTCATCCGTTTGGGCCCTGAACCGGCAAATACGTGATTTGTGCTAATTTGAGTTCAAAAGAATGAAAGTTTGGTCACTGTCTCGGATTGCCATGAAAACCCACACACCCACTCCATTTTTCATGAGGAATCCAGAATGCGAAAGTTGTTGCAAAACTGATCCGTTTGGGCCCTGAACGGCCAAATACGTGATTTGTGCAAATTTGAGATCAAAATAATGAAAGTTTGGTCACTGTCTCGGATTGGCATGAAAACCCACACACCCACTCCATTTTTCATGAGGAATGCAGAATGCAAAATATTGTTGTCAAACTCATACGTTTGGGCCCTGAACGGCGAAATACGTAATTTGTGCTAATTTGAGGTCAAAAGAATGAAAGTTTGGTCAGTGTCTCGGATTGGCATGAAAACCCACACACCCACTCCATTTTTCATGAGGAATCCAGAATGCAAAATATTGTTGTCAAATTCATCCGTTTGGGCCCTGAACGGCCAAATACATTATTTGTGCTAATTTGAGATCAAAAGAATGAAAGTTTGGTCACTGTCTCGGATTGGCATCAAAACGCACACACCCATTCCACTTTTTATCAAGAATCCATAATGAAAAATATTGTTGTTTAATTCATCCGTTTGGGAACTGAACAGTCAAATACGTGATTTATGCTAATTTGAGGTCAAAAGAGTGAAAGTTTGGTCACTGTCTCGGATTGGCATGAAAACCCACACACCCACTCCATTTTTCATGAGTAATCCAGAATGCCAAATATTGTTGTCAAATTCATCCGTTTGGGTCCTGAACGGCCAAATACCTGATTTGTGCTAATTTGAGTTCAAAAGAATGAAAGTTTGTTCACTGTCTCGGATTGGCATGAAAATGAACACACCCACTCCACTTTTTATGAGGAATCCATAATGAAAAATATTGTTGTTTAATTCATCCGTTTGGGAACTGAACAGTCAAATACGTGATTTATGCTAATTTGAGGTCAAAAGAATGAAAGTTTGGTCACTGTCTCGGATTGGCATGAAAACCCACACACCCACTCTATTTTTCATTATGAATACAAAATGCAAAATATTGTTGTCAAAGTCATCCGTTTGGGCCCTGAACGGCCAAATACGTGATTTGTGCTAATTTCAGGTCAAAAGAATGAAAGTTTGGTCACTATCTCGGATTGGCATGAAAACCCACACACCCACTCCATTTTTAAAGAGGAATCCATAATGCAAAAGATTGTTGCCAAATTCATCCGTTTGGGCCCTGAACCGGCAAATACGTGATTTGTGCTAATTTGAGTTCAAAAGAATGAAAGTTTGGTCACTGTCTCGGATTGCCATGAAAACCCACACACCCACTCCATTTTTCATGAGGAATCCAGAATGCGAAAGTTGTTGCAAAACTGATCCGTTTGGGCCCTGAACGGGCAAATACGTGATTTGTGCAAATTTGAGATCAAAAGAATGAAAGTTTGGTCACTGTCTCGGATTGGCATGAAAACCCACACACCCACTCCATTTTTCATGAGGAATGCAGAATGCAAAATATTGTTGTCAAACTCATCCGTTTGGGCCCTGAACGGCGAAATACGTGATTTGTGCTAATTTGAGGTCAAAAGAATGAAAGTTTGGTCAGTGTCTCGGATTGGCATGAAAACCCACACACCCACTCCATTTTTCATGAGGAATCCAGAATGCAAAATATTGTTGTCAAATTCATCCGTTTGGGCCCTGAACGGCCAAATACATGATTTGTGCTAATTTGAGTTCAAAAGAATGAAAGTTTGGTCACTGTCTCGGATTGGCATCAAAACGCACACACCCATTCCACTTTTTATCAGGAATCCATAATGAAAAATATTGTTGTTTAATTCATCCGTTTGGGAACTGAACAGTCAAATACGTGATTTATGCTAATTTGAGGTCAAAAGAATGAAAGTTTGGTCACTGTCTCGGATTGGCATGAAAACCCACACACCCACTCCATTTTTCATGAGGAATCCAGAATGCAAAATATTGTTGTCAAATTCATCCGTTTGGGTCCTGAACGGCCAAATACCTAATTTGTGCTAATTTGAGTTCAAAAGAATGAAAGTTTGTTCACTGTCTCGGATTGGCATGAAAATGAACACACCCACTCCACTTTTTATGAGGAATCCATAATGAAAAATATTGTTGTTTATTTCATCCGTTTGGGAACTGAACAGTCAAATACGTGATTTATGCTAATTTGAGGTCAAAAGAATGAAAGTTTGGTCACTGTCTCGGATTGGCATGAAAACCCACACACCCACTCCATTTTTCATGAGGAATCCAGAATGCAAAATATTGTTGTCAAATTCATCCGTTTGGGCCCTGAACGGCTAAATACATGATTTGTGCTAATTTGAGATCAAAAGAATGAAAGTTTGGTCACTGTCTCGGATTGGCATCAAAACGCACACACCCATTCCACTTTTTATCAGGAATCCATAATGAAAAATATTGTTGTTTAATTCATCCGTTTGGGAACTGAACAGTCAAATACGTGATTTATGCTAATTTGAGGTCAAAAGAGTGAAAGTTTGGTCACTGTCTCGGATTGGCATGAAAACCCACACACCCACTCCATTTTTCATGAGGAATCCAGAATGCAAAATATTGTTGTCAAATTCATCCGTTTGGGTCCTGAACGGCCAAATACCTGATTTGTGCTAATTTGAGTTCAAAAGAATGAAAGTTTGTTCACTGTCTCGGATTGGCATGAAAATGAACACACCCACTCCACTTTTTATGAGGAATCCATAATGAAAAATATTGTTGTTTAATTCATCCGTTTGGGAACTGAACAGTCAAATACGTGATTTATGCTAATTTGAGGTCAAAAGAATGAAAGTTTGGTCACTGTCTCGGATTGGCATGAAAACCCACACACCCACTCTATTTTTCATTATGAATACAAAATGCAAAATATTGTTGTCAAAGTCATCCGTTTGGGCCCTGAACGGCCAAATACGTGATTTGTGCTAATTTCAGGTCAAAAGAATGAAAGTTTGGTCACTATCTCGGATTGGCATGAAAACCCACACACCCACTCCATTTTTAATGAGGAATCCATAATGCAAAAGATTGTTGCCAAATTCATCCGTTTGGGCCCTGAACCGGCAAATACGTGATTTGTGCTAATTTAAGTTCAAAAGAATGAAAGTTTGGTCACTGTCTCGGATTGCCATGAAAACCCACACACCCACTCCATTTTTCATGAGGAATCCAGAATGCGAAAGTTGTTGCAAAACTGATCCGTTTGGGCCCTGAACGGGCAAATACGTGATTTGTGCAAATTTGAGATCAAAAGAATGAAAGTTTGGTCACTGTCTCGGATTGGCATGAAAACCCACACACCCACTCCATTTTTCATGAGGAATGCAGAATGCAAAATATTGTTGTCAAACTCATCCGTTTGGGCCCTGAACGGCGAAATACGTGATTTGTGCTAATTTGAGGTCAAAAGAATGAAAGTTTGGTCAGTGTCTCGGATTGGCATGAAAACCCACACACCCACTCCATTTTTCATGAGGAATCCAGAATGCAAAATATTGTTGTCAAATTCATCCGTTTGGGCCCTGAACGGCCAAATACATGATTTGTGCTAATTTGAGTTCAAAAGAATGAAAGTTTGGTCACTGTCTCGGATTGGCATCAAAACGCACACACCCATTCCACTTTTTATCAGGAATCCATAATGAAAAATATTGTTGTTTAATTCATCCGTTTGGGAACTGAACAGTCAAATACGTGATTTATGCTAATTTGAGGTCAAAAGAATGAAAGTTTGGTCACTGTCTCGGATTGGCATGAAAACCCACACACCCACTCCATTTTTCATGAGGAATCCAGAATGCAAAATATTGTTGTCAAATTCATCCGTTTGGGTCCTGAACGGCCAAATACCTGATTTGTGCTAATTTGAGTTCAAAAGAATGAAAGTTTGTTCACTGTCTCGGATTGGCATGAAAATGAACACACCCACTCCACTTTTTATGAGGAATCCATAATGAAAAATATTGTTGTTTATTTCATCCGTTTGGGAACTGAACAGTCAAATACGTGATTTATGCTAATTTGAGGTCAAAAGAATGAAAGTTTGGTCACTGTCTCGGATTGGCATGAAAACCCACACACCCACTCCATTTTTCATGAGGAATCCAGAATGCAAAATATTGTTGTCAAATTCATCCGTTTGGGCCCTGAACGGCCAAATACATGATTTGTGCTAATTTGAGATCAAAAGAATGAAAGTTTGGTCACTGTCTCGGATTGGCATCAAAACGCACACACCCATTCCACTTTTTATCAGGAATCCATAATGAAAAATATTGTTGTTTAATTCATCCGTTTGGGAACTGAACAGTCAAATACGTGATTTATGCTAATTTGAGGTCAAAAGAGTGAAAGTTTGGTCACTGTCTCGGATTGGCATGAAAACCCACACACCCACTCCATTTTTCATGAGGAATCCAGAATGCAAAGTATTGTTGTGAAATTCATCCGTTTGGGTCCTGAACGGCCAAATACCTGATTTGTGCTAATTTGAGTTCAAAAGAATGAAAGTTTGTTCACTGTCTCGGATTGGCATGAAAATGAACACACCCACTCCACTTTTTATGAGGAATCCATAATGAAAAATATTGTTGTTTAATTCATCCGTTTGGGAACTGAACAGTCAAATACGTGATTTATGCTAATTTGAGGTCAAAAGAATGAAAGTTTGGTCACTGTCTCGGATTGGCATGAAAACCCACACACCCACTCTATTTTTCATTATGAATACAAAATGCAAAATATTGTTGTCAAAGTCATCCGTTTGGGCCCTGAACGGCCAAATACGTGATTTGTGCTAATTTCAGGTCAAAAGAATGAAAGTTTGGTCACTATCTCGGATTGGCATGAAAACCCACACACCCACTCCATTTTTAATGAGGAATCCATAATGCAAAAGATTGTTGCCAAATTCATCCGTTTGGGCCCTGAACCGGCAAATACGTGATTTGTGCTAATTTGAGTTCAAAAGAATGAAAGTTTGGTCACTGTCTCGGATTGCCATGAAAACCCACACACCCACTCCATTTTTCATGAGGAATCCAGAATGCGAAAGTTGTTGCAAAACTGATCCGTTTGGGCCCTGAACGGGCAAATACGTGATTTGTGCAAATTTGATATCAAAAGAATGAAAGTTTGGTCACTGTCTCGGATTGGCATGAAAACCCACACACCCACTCCATTTTTCATGAGGAATGCAGAATGCAAAATATTGTTGTCAAACTCATCCGTTTGGGCCCTGAACGGCGAAATACGTGATTTGTGCTAATTTGAGGTCAAAAGAATGAAAGTTTGGTCAGTGTCTCGGCTTGGCATGAAAACCCACACACCCACTCCATTTTTCATGAGGAATCCAGAATGCAAAATATTGTTGTCAAATTCATCCGTTTGGGCCCTGAACGGCCAAATACATGATTTGTGCTAATTTGAGTTCAAAAGAATGAAAGTTTGGTCACTGTCTCGGATTGGCATCAAAACGCACACACCCATTCCACTTTTTATCAGGAATCCATAATGAAAAATATTGTTGTTTAATTCATCCGTTTGGGAACTGAACAGTCAAATACGTGATTTATGCTAATTTGAGGTCAAAAGAATGAAAGTTTGGTCACTGTCTCGGATTGGCATGAAAACCCACACACCCACTCCATTTTTCATGAGGAATCCAGAATGCAAAATATTGTTGTCAAATTCATCCGTTTGGGTCCTGAACGGCCAAATACCTGATTTGTGCTAATTTGAGTTCAAAAGAATGAAAGTTTGTTCACTGTCTCGGATTGGCATGAAAATGAACACACCCACTCCACTTTTTATGAGGAATCCATAATGAAAAATATTGTTGTTTATTTCATCCGTTTGGGAACTGAACAGTCAAATACGTGATTTATGCTAATTTGAGGTCAAAAGAATGAAAGTTTGGTCACTGTCTCGGATTGGCATGAAAACCCACACACCCACTCCATTTTTCATGAGGAATCCAGAATGCAAAATATTGTTGTCAAATTCATCCGTTTGGGCCCTGAACGGCCAAATACATGATTTGTGCTAATTTGAGATCAAAAGAATGAAAGTTTGGTCACTGTCTCGGATTGGCATCAAAACGCACACACCCATTCCACTTTTTATCAGGAATCCATAATGAAAAATATTGTTGTTTAATTCATCCGTTTGGGAACTGAACAGTCAAATACGTGATTTATGCTAATTTGAGGTCAAAAGAGTGAAAGTTTGGTCACTGTCTCGGATTGGCATGAAAACCCACACACCCACTCCATTTTTCATGAGGAATCCAGAATGCAAAATATTGTTGTCAAATTCATCCGTTTGGGTCCTGAACGGCCAAATACCTGATTTGTGCTAATTTGAGTTCAAAAGAATGAAAGTTTGTTCACTGTCTCGGATTGGCATGAAAATGAACACACCCACTCCACTTTTTATGAGGAATCCATAATGAAAAATATTGTTGTTTAATTCATCCGTTTGGGAACTGAACAGTCAAATACGTGATTTATGCTAATTTGAGGTCAAAAGAATGAAAGTTTGGTCACTGTCTCGGATTGGCATGAAAACCCACACACCCACTCTATTTTTCATTATGAATACAAAATGCAAAATATTGTTGTCAAAGTCATCCGTTTGGGCCCTGAACGGCCAAATACGTGATTTGTGCTAATTTCAGGTCAAAAGAATGAAAGTTTGGTCACTATCTCGGATTGGCATGAAAACCCACACACCCACTCCATTTTTAATGAGGAATCCATAATGCAAAAGATTGTTGCCAAATTCATCCGTTTGGGCCCTGAACCGGCAAATACGTGATTTGTGCTAATTTGAGTTCAAAAGAATGAAAGTTTGGTCACTGTCTCGGATTGCCATGAAAACCCACACACCCACTCCATTTTTCATGAGGAATCCAGAATGCGAAAGTTGTTGCAAAACTGATCCGTTTGGGCCCTGAACGGGCAAATACGTGATTTGTGCAAATTTGAGATCAAAAGAATGAAAGTTTGGTCACTGTCTCGGATTGGCATGAAAACCCACACACCCACTCCATTTTTCATGAGGAATGCAGAATGCAAAATATTGTTGTCAAACTCATCCGTTTGGGCCCTGAACGGCGAAATACGTGATTTGTGCTAATTTGAGGTCAAAAGAATGAAAGTTTGGTCAGTGTCTCGGATTGGCATGAAAACCCACACACCCACTCCATTTTTCATGAGGAATCCAGAATGCAAAATATTGTTGTCAAATTCATCCGTTTGGGCCCTGAACGGCCAAATACATGATTTGTGCTAATTTGAGTTCAAAAGAATGAAAGTTTGGTCACTGTCTCGGATTGGCATCAAAACGCACACACCCATTCCACTTTTTATCAGGAATCCATAATGAAAAATATTGTTGTTTAATTCATCCGTTTGGGAACTGAACAGTCAAATACGTGATTTATGCTAATTTGAGGTCAAAAGAATGAAAGTTTGGTCACTGTCTCGGATTGGCATGAAAACCCACACACCCACTCCATTTTTCATGAGGAATCCAGAATGCAAAATATTGTTGTCAAATTCATCCGTTTGGGTCCTGAACGGCCAAATACCTGATTTGTGCTAATTTGAGTTCAAAAGAATGAAAGTTTGTTCACTGTCTCGGATTGGCATGAAAATGAACACACCCACTCCACTTTTTATGAGGAATCCATAATGAAAAATATTGTTGTTTATTTCATCCGTTTGGGAACTGAACAGTCAAATACGTGATTTATGCTAATTTGAGGTCAAAAGAATGAAAGTTTGGTCACTGTCTCGGATTGGCATGAAAACCCACACACCCACTCCATTTTTCATGAGGAATCCAGAATGCAAAATATTGTTGTCAAATTCATCCGTTTGGGCCCTGAACGGCCAAATACATGATTTGTGCTAATTTGAGATCAAAAGAATGAAAGTTTGGTCACTGTCTCGGATTGGCATCAAAACGCACACACCCATTCCACTTTTTATCAGGAATCCATAATGAAAAATATTGTTGTTTAATTCATCCGTTTGGGAACTGAACAGTCAAATACGTGATTTATGCTAATTTGAGGTCAAAAGAGTGAAAGTTTGGTCACTGTCTCGGATTGGCATGAAAACCCACACACCCACTCCATTTTTCATGAGGAATCCAGAATGCAAAGTATTGTTGTCAAATTCATCCGTTTGGGTCCTGAACGGCCAAATACCTGATTTGTGCTAATTTGAGTTCAAAAGAATGAAAGTTTGTTCACTGTCTCGGATTGGCATGAAAATGAACACACCCACTCCACTTTTTATGAGGAATCCATAATGAAAAATATTGTTGTTTAATTCATCCGTTTGGGAACTGAACAGTCAAATACGTGATTTATGCTAATTTGAGGTCAAAAGAATGAAAGTTTGGTCACTGTCTCGGATTGGCATGAAAACCCACACACCCACTCTATTTTTCATTATGAATACAAAATGCAAAATATTGTTGTCAAAGTCATCCGTTTGGGCCCTGAACGGCCAAATACGTGATTTGTGCTAATTTCAGGTCAAAAGAATGAAAGTTTGGTCACTATCTCGGATTGGCATGAAAACCCACACACCCACTCCATTTTTAATGAGGAATCCATAATGCAAAAGATTGTTGCCAAATTCATCCGTTTGGGCCCTGAACCGGCAAATACGTGATTTGTGCTAATTTGAGTTCAAAAGAATGAAAGTTTGGTCACTGTCTCGGATTGCCATGAAAACCCACACACCCACTCCATTTTTCATGAGGAATCCAGAATGCGAAAGTTGTTGCAAAACTGATCCGTTTGGGCCCTGAACGGGCAAATACGTGATTTGTGCAAATTTGAGATCAAAAGAATGAAAGTTTGGTCACTGTCTCGGATTGGCATGAAAACCCACACACCCACTCCATTTTTCATGAGGAATGCAGAATGCAAAATATTGTTGTCAAACTCATCCGTTTGGGCCCTGAACGGCGAAATACGTGATTTGTGCTAATTTGAGGTCAAAAGAATGAAAGTTTGGTCAGTGTCTCGGATTGGCATGAAAACCCACACACCCACTCCATTTTTCATGAGGAATCCAGAATGCAAAATATTGTTGTCAAATTCATCCGTTTGGGCCCTGAACGGCCAAATACATGATTTGTGCTAATTTGAGTTCAAAAGAATGAAAGTTTGGTCACTGTCTCGGATTGGCATCAAAACGCACACACCCATTCCACTTTTTATCAGGAATCCATAATGAAAAATATTGTTGTTTAATTCATCCGTTTGGGAACTGAACAGTCAAATACGTGATTTATGCTAATTTGAGGTCAAAAGAATGAAAGTTTGGTCACTGTCTCGGATTGGCATGAAAACCCACACACCCACTCCATTTTTCATGAGGAATCCAGAATGCAAAATATTGTTGTCAAATTCATCCGTTTGGGTCCTGAACGGCCAAATACCTGATTTGTGCTAATTTGAGTTCAAAAGAATGAAAGTTTGTTCACTGTCTCGGATTGGCATGAAAATGAACACACCCACTCCACTTTTTATGAGGAATCCATAATGAAAAATATTGTTGTTTATTTCATCCGTTTGGGAACTGAACAGTCAAATACGTGATTTATGCTAATTTGAGGTCAAAAGAATGAAAGTTTGGTCACTGTCTCGGATTGGCATGAAAACCCACACACCCACTCCATTTTTCATGAGGAATCCAGAATGCAAAATATTGTTGTCAAATTCATCCGTTTGGGCCCTGAACGGCCAAATACATGATTTGTGCTAATTTGAGATCAAAAGAATGAAAGTTTGGTCACTGTCTCGGATTGGCATCAAAACGCACACACCCATTCCACTTTTTATCAGGAATCCATAATGAAAAATATTGTTGTTTAATTCATCCGTTTGGGAACTGAACAGTCAAATACGTGATTTATGCTAATTTGAGGTCAAAAGAATGAAAGTTTGGTCACTGTCTCGGATTGGCATGAAAACCCACACACCCACTCCATTTTTCATGAGGAATCCAGAATGCAAAATATTGTTGTCAAATTCATCCGTTTGGGTCCTGAACGGACAAATACCTGATTTGTGCTAATTTGAGTTCAAAAGAATGAAAGTTTGTTCACTGTCTCGGATTGGCATGAAAATGAACACACCCACTCCACTTTTTATGAGGAATCCATAATGAAAAATATTGTTGTTTAATTCATCCGTTTGGGAACTGAACAGTCAAATACGTGATTTATGCTAATTTGAGGTCAAAAGAATGAAAGTTTGGTCACTGTCTCGGATTGGCATGAAAACCCACACACCCACTCTATTTTTCATTATGAATACAAAATGCAAAATATTGTTGTCAAAGTCATCCGTTTGGGCCCTGAACGGCCAAATACGTGATTTGTGCTAATTTCAGGTCAAAAGAATGAAAGTTTGGTCACTATCTCGGATTGGCATGAAAACCCACACACCCACTCCATTTTTAATGAGGAATCCATAATGCAAAAGATTGTTGCCAAATTCATCCGTTTGGGCCCTGAACCGGCAAATACGTGATTTGTGCTAATTTGAGTTCAAAAGAATGAAAGTTTGGTCACTGTCTCGGATTGCCATGAAAACCCACACACCCACTCCATTTTTCATGAGGAATCCAGAATGCGAAAGTTGTTGCAAAACTGATCCGTTTGGGCCCTGAACGGGCAAATACGTGATTTGTGCAAATTTGAGATCAAAAGAATGAAAGTTTGGTCACTGTCTCGGATTGGCATGAAAACCCACACACCCACTCCATTTTTCATGAGGAATGCAGAATGCAAAATATTGTTGTCAAACTCATCCGTTTGGGCCCTGAACGGCGAAATACGTGATTTGTGCTAATTTGAGGTCAAAAGAATGAAAGTTTGGTCAGTGTCTCGGATTGGCATGAAAACCCACACACCCACTCCATTTTTCATGAGGAATCCAGAATGCAAAATATTGTTGTCAAATTCATCCGTTTGGGCCCTGAACGGCCAAATACATGATTTGTGCTAATTTGAGTTCAAAAGAATAAAAGTTTGGTCACTGTCTCGGATTGGCATCAAAACGCACACACCCATTCCACTTTTTATCAGGAATCCATAATGAAAAATATTGTTGTTTAATTCATCCGTTTGGGAACTGAACAGTCAAATACGTGATTTATGCTAATTTGAGGTCAAAAGAATGAAAGTTTGGTCACTGTCTCGGATTGGCATGAAAACCCACACACCCACTCCATTTTTCATGAGGAATCCAGAATGCAAAATATTGTTGTCAAATTCATCCGTTTGGGTCCTGAACGGCCAAATACCTGATTTGTGCTAATTTGAGTTCAAAAGAATGAAAGTTTGTTCACTGTCTCGGATTCGCATGAAAATGAACACACCCACTCCACTTTTTATGAGGAATCCATAATGAAAAATATTGTTGTTTATTTCATCCGTTTGGGAACTGAACAGTCAAATACGTGATTTATGCTAATTTGAGGTCAAAAGAATGAAAGTTTGGTCACTGTCTCGGATTGGCATGAAAACCCACACACCCACTCCATTTTTCATGAGGAATCCAGAATGCAAAATATTGTTGTCAAATTCATCCGTTTGGGTCCTGAACGGCCAAATACCTGATTTGTGCTAATTTGAGTTCAAAAGAATGAAAGTTTGTTCACTGTCTCGGATTGGCATGAAAATGAACACACCCACTCCACTTTTTATGAGGAATCCATAATGAAAAATATTGTTGTTTAATTCATCCTTTTGGGAATTGAACAGTCAAATACGTGATTTATGCTAATTTGAGGTCAAAAGAATGAAAGTTTGGTCACTGTCTCGGATTCGGATGAAAACCCACACACCCACTCCATTTTGTATTAAGAATACAAAATGCAAAAGATTGTAGTCAAACTCGTCCGTCTGGGCCCCGAACGGCCAAATACGTGATTTGCGCTAATTTGAGGTCAAAAGAATGAATGTTTGGTCACTGTCTCGGATTGGCATGAAAACCCACACACCCACTCCATTTTTCATTAGGAATACAGAATGCAAAATATTGTTGTCAAAGTCATCCGTTTGGGCCCTGAACGGCCAAATACGTGATTTGTGCAAATTTGAGATAAAAAGAATGAAAGTTTGGTCACTGTCTCGGATTGGCATGAAAACCCACACACCCACTCCATTTTTAATGAGGAATCCATAATGCAAAAGGTTGTTGCCAAATTCATCCGTTTGGGCCCTGAACCGGCAAATACGTGATTTGTGCTAATTTGAGTTCAAAAGAATGAAAGTTTGGTCACTGTCTCGGATTGGCATGAAAACCCACACACCCATTCCATTTTTCATGAGGAATCCAGAATGCGAAAGTTGTTGCAAAACTGATCCGTTTGGGCCCTGAACGGCCAAATACGTGATTTGTGCAAATTTGAGATCAAAAGAATGAAAGTTTGGTCACTGTCTCGGATTGGCATGAAAACCCACACACCCACTCCATTTTTCATGAGGAATGCAGAATGCAAAATATTGTTGTCAAACTCATCCGTTTGGGCCCTGAACGGCGAAATACGTGATTTGTGCTAATTTGAGGTCAAAAGAATGAAAGTCTGGTCACTGTCTCGGATTGGCATGAAAACCCACACACCCAGTCCATTTTTCATGAGGAATCCAGAATGCAAAATATTGTTGTCAAATTCATCCGTTTGGGCCCTGAACGGCCAAATACATGATTTGTGCTAATTTGAGTTCAAAAGAATGAAAGTTTGGTCACTGTCTCGGATTGGCATCAAAACGCACACACCCATTCCACTTTTTATCAGGAATCCATAATGAAAAATATTGTTGTTTAATTCATCCGTTTGGGAACTGAACAGTCAAATACGTGTTTTATGCTAATTTGAGGTCAAAAGAATGAAAGTTTGGTCACTGTCTCGGATTGGCATGAAAACCCACACACCCACTCCATTTTTCATGAGGAATCCAGAATGCAAAATATTGTTGTCAAATTCATCCGTTTGGGTCCTGAACGGCCAAATACCTGATTTGTGCTAATTTGAGTTCAAAAGAATGAAAGTTTGTTCATTGTCTCGGATTGGCATGAAAATTAACACACCCACTCCACTTTTTATGAGGAAACCATAATGAAAAATATTGTTGTTTAATTCATCCTTTTGGGAATTGAACAGTCAAATATGTGATTTATGCTAATTTGAGGTCAAAAGAATGAAAGTTTGGTCACTGTCTCGGATTCGGATGAAAACCCACACACCCACTCCATTTTGTATTAAGAATACAAAATGCAAAAGATTGTAGTCAAACTCGTCCGTCTGGGCCCCGAACGGCCAAATACGTGATTTGCGCTAATTTGAGGTCAAAAGAATGAAAGTTTGGTCACTGTCTCGGATTGGCATGAAAACCCACACACCCACTCCATTTTTCATTAGGAATACAGAATGCAAAATATTGTTGTCAAAGTCATCCGTTTGGGCCCTGAACGGCCAAATACGTGATTTGTGCAAATTTGAGATAAAAAGAATGAAAGTTTGGTCACTGTCTCGGATTGGCATGAAAACCCACACACCCACTCCATTTTTCATTAGGAATACAGAATGCAAAATATTGTTGTCAAAGTCATCCGTTTGGGCCCTGAACGGCCAAATACGTGATTTGTGCAAATTTGAGATAAAAAGAATGAAACTTTGGTCACTATCTCGGATTGGCATGAAAACCCACACACCCACTCCATTTTTCAATAGGAATACAGAATGCGAAAGATTGTTCTCAAACTCATCCGTTTGGGCCCTGAACGGCCAAATACGTGATTTGTGCTAATTTGAGGTCAAAAGAATGAAAGTTTGGTCACTGTCTCGGATTGGCATGAACACCCCCACACCCACTCCATTTTTAATGAGGAATCCATAATGCAAAAGATTGTTGACAAATTCATCCGTTTGGCCCCTCAACGGCCAAATACGCGATTTGTGCTAATTTGATGTCAAAAGAATGAAAGTTTGGTCACTATCTCGGATTGGCATGAAAACCCACACACCCACTCCATTTTTAATGAGGAATCCATAATGCAAAAGATTGTTGACAAATTCATCCGTTTGGGCCCTGAACGGCCAAATACGCGATTTGTGCTAATTTGATGTCAAAAGAATGAAAGTTTGGTCACTATCTCGGATTGGCATGAAAACCCACACACCTACTCCATTTTTAATGAGGAATCCATAATGCAAAAGATTGTTGACAAATTCATCCGTTTGGGCCCTGGACCGGCAAATACGTGATTTGTGCTAATTTGAGTTCAAAAGAATGAAAGTTTGGTCACTGTCTCGGATTGACATGAAAACCCACACACCCACTCCATTTTTCATAAGGAATCCATAATACAAAATATTGTTGTCAAACTCATCCGTTTGGGCCCTGAACGGCCAAATACGTGATTTGTGCTAATTTGAGGTCAAAAGAATGAAAGTTTGGTCACTGTCTCGGATTGGCATGAACACCCCCACACCCACTCCATTTTTAATGAGGAATCCATAATGCAAAAGATTGTTGACAAATTCATCCGTTTGGGCCCTGAACGGCCAAATACGCGATTTGTGCTAATTTGATGTCAAAAGAATGAAAGTTTGGTCACTATCTCGGATTGGCATGAAAACCCACACACCCACTCCATTTTTAATGAGGAATCCATAATGCAATAGATTGTTGACAAATTCATCCGTTTGGGCCCTGAACGGCCAAATACGGGATTTGTGCTAATTTGATGTCAAAAGAATGAAAGTTTGGTCATTATCTCGGATTGGCATGAAAACCCACACACCCACTCCATTTTTAATGAGGAATCCATAATGCAAAAGATTGTTGAAAAATTCATCCGTTTGGGCCCTGAACCGGCAAATACGTGATTTGTGCTAATTTGAGTTCAAAAGAATGAAAGTTTGGTCACTGTCTCGGATTGCCATGAAAACCCACACACCCACTCCATTTTTCATGAGGAATCCAGAATGCAAAAGATTGTTGCAAAACTGATCCGTTTGGGCCCTGAACGGCCAAATACGTGATTTGTGCTAATTTGAGGTCAAAAGAATGAAAGTTTGGTCACTGTCTCGGATTGGCATGAACACCCACACACCCACTCCATTTTTAATGAGGAATCCATAATGCAAAAGATTGTTGACAAATTCATCCGTTTGGGCCCTAAACGGCCAAATATGCGATTTGTGCTAATTTGATGTCAAAAGAATGAAAGTTTGGTCACTATCTCGGATTGGCATGAAAACCCACACACCCACTCCATTTTTAATGAGGAATCCATAATGCAAAAGATTGTTGACAAATTCATCCGTTTGGGCCCTGAACCGGCAAATACGTGATTTGTGCTAATTTGAGTTCAAAAGAATGAAAGTTTGGTCACAGTCTCGGATTGCCATGAAAACCCACACACCCACTCCATTTTTCATGAGGAATCCAGAATGCAAAAGATTGTTGCAAAACTGATCCGTTTGGGCCCTGAACGGCCAAATACGTGATTTGTGCTAATTTGAGATCAAAAGAATGAAAGTTTGGTCACTGTCTCGGATTGGCATGAAAACCCACACACCCACTCCATTTTTAATGAGGAATCCAAAATGCAAAATATTGTTGTCAAACTCATCCGTTTGGGCCCTGAACGGCCAAATACGTGATTTGTGCTAATTTGAGATCAAAAGAATGAAAGTTTGGTCACTGTCTCGGATTGGCATGAAAACCCATACACCCACTCCATTTTTCATGAGGAATCCAGATTGCAAAATATTGTTGTCAAACTCATCCGTTTGGGCCCTGAACAGCCAAATACGTGATTTGTGCTAATTTGAGGTCAAAAGAATGAAAGTTTGTCACTGTCTCGGATTGCCATGAAAACCCACACACCCACTCCATTTTTCATGAGGAATCCAGAATGCAAAAGATTGTTGCAAAACTGATCCGTTTGGGCCCTGAACGGCCAAATACGTGATTTGTGCTAATTTGAGGTCAAAAGAATGAAAGTTTGGTCACTGTCTCGGATTGGCATGAACACCCACACACCCACTCCATTTTTAATGAGGAATCCATAATGCAAAAGATTGTTGACAAATTCATCCGTTTGGGCCCTAAACGGCCAAATATGCGATTTGTGCTAATTTGATGTCAAAAGAATGAAAGTTTGGTCACTATCTCGGATTGGCATGAAAACCCACACACCCACTCCATTTTTAATGAGGAATCCATAATGCAAAAGATTGTTGACAAATTCATCCGTTTGGGCCCTGAACCGGCAAATACGTGATTTGTGCTAATTTGAGTTCAAAAGAATGAAAGTTTGGTCACAGTCTCGGATTGCCATGAAAACCCACACACCCACTCCATTTTTCATGAGGAATCCAGAATGCAAAAGATTGTTGCAAAACTGATCCGTTTGGGCCCTGAACGGCCAAATACGTGATTTGTGCTAATTTGAGATCAAAAGAATGAAAGTTTGGTCACTGTCTCGGATTGGCATGAAAACCCACACACCCACTCCATTTTTAATGAGGAATCCAAAATGCAAAATATTGTTGTCAAACTCATCCGTTTGGGCCCTGAACGGCCAAATACGTGATTTGTGCTAATTTGAGATCAAAAGAATGAAAGTTTGGTCACTGTCTCGGATTGGCATGAAAACCCATACACCCACTCCATTTTTCATGAGGAATCCAGATTGCAAAATATTGTTGTCAAACTCATCCGTTTGGGCCCTGAACAGCCAAATACGTGATTTGTGCTAATTTGAGGTCAAAAGAATGAAAGTTTGTCACTGTCTCGGATTGGCATGAACACCCACACACCCACTCCATTTTTAATGAGGAATCCATAATGCAAAAGATTGTTGACAAATTCATCCGTTTGGGCCCTAAACGGCCAAATATGCGATTTGTGCTAATTTGATGTCAAAAGAATGAAAGTTTGGTCACTATCTCGGATTGGCATGAAAACCCACACACCCACTCCATTTTTAATGAGGAATCCATAATGCAAAAGATTGTTGACAAATTCATCCGTTTGGGCCCTGAACCGGCAAATACGTGATTTGTGCTAATTTGAGTTCAAAAGAATGAAAGTTTGGTCACAGTCTCGGATTGCCATGAAAACCCACACACCCACTCCATTTTTCATGAGGAATCCAGAATGCAAAAGATTGTTGTCAAACTCATCCGTTTGGGCCCTGAACGGCCAAATACGTGATTTGTGCTAATTTGAGATCAAAAGAAGGAAAGTTTGGTCATTGTCTCGGATTGGCATGAAAACCCATACACCCACTCCATTTTTCATGAGGAATCCAGAATGCAAAATATTGTTGTCAAATTCATCCGTTTGGGCCCTGAACGGCCAAATACATGATTTGTGCTAATTTGAGTTCAAAAGAATGAAAGTTTGGTCACTGTCTCGGATTGGCATCAAAACGCACACACCCATTCCACTTTTTATCAGGAATCCATAATGAAAAATATTGTTGTTTAATTCATCCGTTTGGGAACTGAACAGTCAAATACGTGATTTATTCTAATTTGAGGTCAAAAGAATGAAAGTTTGGTCACTGTCTCGGATTGGCATGAAAACCCACACACCCACTCCATTTTTCATTAGGAATACAGAATGCGAAAAATTGTTCTCAAACTCATCCGTTTGGGCCCTGAACGGCCAAATACGCGATTTGTTCTAATTTCAGGTCAAAAGAATGAAAGTTTGGTCACTGTCTCGGATTGACATGAAAACCCACACACCCACTCCATTTTTCATGAGGAATCCAGAATACAAAATATTGTTGTCAAACTCATCCGTTTGGGCCCTGAACGGCCAAATACGTGATTTGTGCTAATTTGAGGTCAAAAGAATGAAAGTTTGGTCACTGTCTCGGATTGGCATGAAAACCCATACACCCACTCCATTTTTCATAAGGAATCCAGATTGCAAAATATTGTTGTCAAACTCATCCGTTTGGGCCCTGAACAGCCAAATACGTGATTTGTGCTAATTTGAGGTCAAAAGAATGAAAGTTTGGTCACTGTCTCGGATTGGCATGAACACCCACACACCCACTCCATTTTTAATGAGGAATCCATAATGCAAAAGATTGTTGACAAATTCATCCGTTTGGGCCCTAAACGGCCAAATATGCGATTTGTGCTAATTTGATGTCAAAAGAATGAAAGTTTGGTCACTATCTCGAATTGGCATGAAAACCCACACACCCACTCCATTTTTAATGAGGAATCCATAATGCAAAAGATTGTTGACAAATTCATCCGTTTGGGCCCTGAACCGGCAAATACGTGATTTGTGCTAATTTGAGTTCAAAAGAATGAAAGTTTGGTCACAGTCTCGGATTGCCATGAAAACCCACACACCCACTCCATTTTTCATTAGGAATACAGAATGCGAAAGATTGTTCTCAAACTCATCCGTTTGGGCCCTGAACGGCCAAATACGTGATTTGTGCTAATTTCAGGTCAAAAGAATGAAAGTTTTGTCACTGTCTCGGATTGACATGAAAACCCACACACCCACTCCATTTTTCATGAGGAATCCAGAATACAAAATATTGTTGTCAAACTCATCCGTTTGGGCCCTGAACGGCCAAATACGTGATTTGTGCTAATTTGAGGTCAAAAGAATGAAAGTTTGGTCACTGTGTCGGATTGGCATGAAAACCCACACACCCACTCCATTTTTAATGAGGAATCCAGAATGCAAAATATTGTTGTCAAACTCATCCGTTTGGGCCCTGAACGGCCAAATACGTGATTTGTGCTAATTTGAGATCAAAAGAATGAAGGTTTGGTCACTGTCTCGGATTGGCATGAAAACCCATACACCCACTCCATTTTTCATGAGGAATCCAGAATGCAAAATATTGTTGTCAAACTCATCCGTTTGGGCCCTGAACGGCCAAATACGTGATTTGTGCTAATTTGAGGTCAAAACAATGAAAGTTTGGTCACTGTCTCGGATTGGCATGAAAACGCACACACCCACTCCATTTTTCATAAGGAATCCAGAATGCAAAATATTGTTGTCAAATTCATCCGTTTGGGCCCTGAACGGCCAAATACATGATTTGTGCTAATTTGAGTTCAAAAGAATGAAAGTTCGGTCACTGTCTCGGATTGGCATGAAAACGCACACACCCATTCCACATTTTATCAGGAATCCATAACGAAAAATATTGTTGTTTAATTCATCCGTTTGGGAACTGAACAGTCAAATACGTGATTTATGCTAATTTGAGGTCAAAAGAATGAAAGTTTGTTCACTGTCTCGGATTCGGATGAAAACCCACACACCCACTCCATTTTGTATTTGGAATACAAAATGCAAAAGATTGTAGTCAAACTCGTCCGTCTGGGCCCCGAACGGCCAAATACGTGATTTGTGCTAATTTGAGGTCAAAAGAATGAAAGTTTGGTAACTGTCTCGGATTGGAATGAAAACCCACACACCCACTCCATTTTTCATTAGGAATACAGAATGCAAAATATTGTTGTCAAAGTCATCTGTTTGGGCCCTGAACGGCCAAATACGTGATTTGTGCTAATTTGAGATAAAAAGAATGAAACTTTGGTCACTGTCTCGGATTGGCATGAAAACCCACACACCCACTCCATTTTTCATTAGGAATACAGAATGCAAAAGATTGTTGACAAATTCATCCGTTTGGGCCCTGAACCGGCAAATACGTGATTCGTTGTAATTTGAGGAAAAAAGAATGAAAGTTTGGTCACTATCTCGGATTGGCATGAAAACCCACACACCCACTCCATTTTTAATGAGGAATCCATAATGCAAAAGATTGTTGACAAATTCATCCGTTTGGGCCCTGAACCGGCAAATACGTGGTTTTTGCTAATTTGAGTTCAAAAGATTGAAACTTTGGTCACTATCTCGGATTGCCATGAAAACCCACACACCCACTCCATTTTTCATGAGGAATCCAGAATGCAAAATATTGTTGCAAAACTCATCCGTTTGGGCCCTGAACGGCCAAATACGTGATTTGTGCTAATTTGAGGTCAAAAGAATGAAAGTTTGGTTACTGTCTCGGATTGGCATGAAAACCCAGACACCCACTCCATTTTTCATGAGGAATCCAGAATGCAAAATATTGTTGTCAAACTCATCCGTTTGGGCCCTGAACGGCCAAATACGTGATTTGTGCTAATTTGAGATCAAAAGAATGAAAGTTTGGTCACTGTCTCGGATTGGCTTGAAAACCCATACACCCACTCCATTTTTCATGAGGAATCCAGAATGCAAAATATTGTTGTCAAACTCATCCGTTTGGGCCCTGAACGGCTAAATACGTGATTTGTGCTAATTTGAGGTCAAAACAATGAAAGTTTGGTCACTGTCTCGGATTGGCATGAAAACGCACACACCCACTCCATTTTTCATGAGGAATCCAGAATGCAAAATATTGTTGTCAAATTCATCCGTTTGGGCCCTGAACGGCCAAATACATGATTTGTGCTAATTTGAGGTCAAAAGAATGAAAGTTTTGTCACTGTCTCGGATTGACATGAAAACCCACACACCCACTCCATTTTTCATGAGGAATCCAGAATACAAAATATTGTTGTCAAACTCATCCGTTTGGGCCCTGAACGGCCAAATACGTGATTTGTGCTAATTTGAGGTCAAAAGAATGAAAGTTTGGTCACTGTCTCGGATTGGCATGAAAACCCATACACCCACTCCATTTTTCATGAGGAATCCAGAATGCAAAATATTGTTGTCAAACTCATCCGTTTGGGCCCTGAACGGCCAAATACGTGATTTGTGCTAATTTGAGGTCAAAACAATGAAAGTTTGGTCACTGTCTCGGATTGGCATGAAAACGCACACACCCACTCCATTTTTCATAAGGAATCCAGAATGCAAAATATTGTTGTCAAATTCATCCGTTTGGGCCCTGAACGGCCAAATACATGATTTGTGCTAATTTGAGTTCAAAAGAATGAAAGTTCGGTCACTGTCTCGGATTGGCATGAAAACGCACACACCCATTCCACATTTTATCAGGAATCCATAACGAAAAATATTGTTGTTTAATTCATCCGTTTGGGAACTGAACAGTCAAATACGTGATTTATGCTAATTTGAGGTCAAAAGAATGAAAGTTTGTTCACTGTCTCGGATTCGGATGAAAACCCACACACCCACTCCATTTTGTATTTGGAATACAAAATGCAAAAGATTGTAGTCAAACTCGTCCGTCTGGGCCCCGAACGGCCAAATACGTGATTTGTGCTAATTTGAGGTCAAAAGAATGAAAGTTTGGTAACTGTCTCGGATTGGAATGAAAACCCACACACCCACTCCATTTTTCATTAGGAATACAGAATGCAAAATATTGTTGTCAAAGTCATCTGTTTGGGCCCTGAACGGCCAAATACGTGATTTGTGCTAATTTGAGATAAAAAGAATGAAACTTTGGTCACTGTCTCGGATTGGCATGAAAACCCACACACCCACTCCATTTTTCATTAGGAATACAGAATGCAAAAGATTGTTGACAAATTCATCCGTTTGGGCCCTGAACCGGCAAATACGTGATTCGTTGTAATTTGAGGAAAAAAGAATGAAAGTTTGGTCACTATCTCGGATTGGCATGAAAACCCACACACCCACTCCATTTTTAATGAGGAATCCATAATGCAAAAGATTGTTGACAAATTCATCCGTTTGGGCCCTGAACCGGCAAATACGTGGTTTTTGCTAATTTGAGTTCAAAAGATTGAAACTTTGGTCACTATCTCGGATTGCCATGAAAACCCACACACCCACTCCATTTTTCATGAGGAATCCAGAATGCAAAATATTGTTGCAAAACTCATCCGTTTGGGCCCTGAACGGCCAAATACGTGATTTGTGCTAATTTGAGGTCAAAAGAATGAAAGTTTGGTTACTGTCTCGGATTGGCATGAAAACCCAGACACCCACTCCATTTTTCATGAGGAATCCAGAATGCAAAATATTGTTGTCAAACTCATCCGTTTGGGCCCTGAACGGCCAAATACGTGATTTGTGCTAATTTGAGATCAAAAGAATGAAAGTTTGGTCACTGTCTCGGATTGGCTTGAAAACCCATACACCCACTCCATTTTTCATGAGGAATCCAGAATGCAAAATATTGTTGTCAAACTCATCCGTTTGGGCCCTGAACGGCTAAATACGTGATTTGTGCTAATTTGAGGTCAAAACAATGAAAGTTTGGTCACTGTCTCGGATTGGCATGAAAACGCACACACCCACTCCATTTTTCATGAGGAATCCAGAATGCAAAATATTGTTGTCAAATTCATCCGTTTGGGCCCTGAACGGCCAAATACATGATTTGTGCTAATTTGAGGTCAAAAGAATGAAAGTTTTGTCACTGTCTCGGATTGACATGAAAACCCACACACCCACTCCATTTTTCATGAGGAATCCAGAATACAAAATATTGTTGTCAAACTCATCCGTTTGGGCCCTGAACGGCCAAATACGTGATTTGTGCTAATTTGAGGTCAAAAGAATGAAAGTTTGGTCACTGTCTCGGATTGGCATGAAAACCCATACACCCACTCCATTTTTCATGAGGAATCCAGATTGCAAAATATTGTTGTCAAACTCATCCGTTTGGGCCCTGAACGGCCAAATACGTGATTTGTACTAATTTGAGGTCAAAAGAATGAAAGTTTGGTCACTGTCTCAGATTGGCATGAACACCCACACACCCACTCCATTTTTAATGAGGAGTCCATAATGCAAAAGATTGTTGACAAATTCATCCGTTTGGGCCCTAAACGGCCAAATATGCGATTTGTGCTAATTTGATGTCAAAAGAATGAAAGTTTGGTCACTATCTCGGATTGGCATGAAAACCCACACACCCACTCCATTTTTAATGAGGAATCCATAATGCAAAAGATTGTTGACAAATTCATCCGTTTGGGCCCTGAACCGGCAAATACGTGATTTGTGCTAATTTGAGTTCAAAAGAATGAAAGTTTGGTCATAGTCTCGGATTGCCATGAAAACCCACACACCCACTCCATTTTTCATGAGGAATCTAGAATGCAAAAGATTGTTGCAAAACTGATCCGTTTGGGCCCTGAACGGCCAAATACGTGATTTGTGCTAATTTGAGATCAAAAGAATGAAAGTTTGGTCACTGTCTCGGATTAGCATGAAAACCCACACACCCACTCCATTTTTAATGAGGAATCCAGAATGCAAAATATTGTTGTCAAACTCATCCGTTTGGGCCCTGAACGGCCAAATACGTGATTTGTGCTAATTTGAGATCAAAAGAATGAAGGTTTGGTCACTGTCTCGGATTGGCATGAAAACCCATACACCCACTCCATTTTTCATGAGGAATCCAGAATGCAAAATATTGTTGTCAAACTCATCCGTTTGGGCCCTGAACGGCCAAATACGTGATTTGTGCTAATTTGAGGTCAAAACAATGAAAGTTTGGTCACTGTCTCGGATTGGCATGAAAACGCACACACCCACTCCATTTTTCATGAGGAATCCAGAATGCAAAATATTGTTGTCAAATTCATCCGTTTGGGCCCTGAACGGCCAAATACATGATTTGTGCTAATTTGAGTTCAAAAGAATGAAAGTTCGGTCACTGTCTCGGATTGGCATGAAAACGCACACACCCATTCCACATTTTATCAGGAATCCATAACGAAAAATATTGTTGTTTAATTCATCCGTTTGGGAACTGAACAGTCAAATACGTGATTTATGCTAATTTGAGGTCAAAAGAATGAAAGTTTGTTCACTGTCTCGGATTCGGATGAAAACCCACACACCCACTCCATTTTGTATTTGGAATACAAAATGCAAAAGATTGTAGTCAAACTCGTCCGTCTGGGCCCCGAACGGCCAAATACGTGATTTGTGCTAATTTGAGATCAAAAGAATGAAAGTTTGGTCACTGTCTCGGATTGGCATGAAAACCCACACACCCACTCCATTTTTCATTTGGAATACAGAATGCAAAATATTGTTGTCAAAGTCATCCGTTTGGGCCCTGAACGGCCAAATACGTGATTTGTGCTAATTTGAGATAAAAAGAATGAAACTTTGGTCACTGTCTCGGATTGGCATGAAAACCCACACACCCACTCCATTTTTCAATAGGAATACAGAATGCAAAAGATTGTTGACAAATTCATCCGTTTGGGCCCAAAACCGGTAAATACGTGATTTGTGCTAATTTGAGTTCAAAAGAATGAAAGTTTGGTCATTGTCTCGGATTGCCATGAAAACCCACACACCCACTCCATTTTTAATGAGGAATCCAGAATGCAAAATATTGTTGTCAAACTCATCCGTTTGGTCCCTGAACGGCCAAATACGTGATTTGTGCTAATTTGAGATCAAAAGAATGAAAGTTTGGTCACTGTCTCGGATTGGCATGAAAACCCATACACCCACTCCATTTTTCATGAGGAATCCAGAATGCAAAATATTGTTGTCAAACTCATCCGTTTGGGCCCTGAACAGCCAAATACGTGATTTGTGCTATTTTGAGGTCAAAACAATGAAAGTTTGGTCACTGTCTCGGATTGGCATGAAAACCCACACACCCACTCCATTTTTCATGAGGAATCCAGAATGCAAAATATTGTTGTCAAATTCATCCGTTTGGGCCCTGAACGGCCAAATACCTGATTTGTGCTAATTTGAGATAAAAAGAATGAAACTTTGGTCACTGTCTCGGATTGGCATGAAAACCCATACACCCACTCCATTTTTCATGAGGAATCCAGAATGCAAAATATTGTTGTCAAACTCATCCGTTTGGGCCCTGAACGGCCAAATACGTGATTTGTGCTAATTTGAGGTCAAAACAATGAAAGTTTGGTCACTGTCTCGGATTGGCATGAAAACGCACACACCCACTCCATTTTTCATGAGGAATCCAGAATGCAAAATATTGTTGTCAAAGTCATCCGTTTGGGCCCTGAACGGCCAAATACATGATTTGTGCTAATTTGAGTTCAAAAGAATGAAAGTTCGGTCACTGTCTCGGATTGGCATGAATATGCACACACCCATTCCACTTTTTATGAGGAATCCATAATGAAAAATATTGTTGTTTAATTCATCCGTTTGGGAACTGAACAGTCAAATACGTGATTTATGCTAATTTGAGGTCAAAAGAATGAAAGTTTGGTCACTGTCTCGGATTCGCATGAAAACCCACACACCCACTCCATTTTGTATTAGGAATACAAAATGCAAAAGATTGTAGTCAAACTCGTCCGTCTGGGCCCCGAACGGCCAAATACGTGATTTGTGCTAATTTGAGGTCAAAAGAATGAAAGTTTGGTCACTGTCTCGGATTGGCATGAAAACCCACACACCCACTCCATTTTTCATTAGGAATACAGAATGCAAAATATTGTTGTCAAAGTCATCTGTTTGGGCCCTGAACGGCCAAATACGTGATTTGTGCTAATTTGAGATAAAAAGAATGAAACTTTGGTCACTGTCTCGGATTGGCATGAAAACCCACACACCCACTCCATTTTTCATTAGGAATACAGAATGCAAAAGATTGTTGACAAATTCATCCGTTTGGGCCCTGAACCGGCAAATACGTGATTTGTTGTAATTTGAGGAAAAAAGAATGAAAGTTTGGTCACTATCTCGGATTGGCATGAAAACCCACACACCCACTCCATTTTTAATGAGGAATCCATAATGCAAAAGATTGTTGACAAATTCATCCGTTTGGGCCCTGAACCGGCAAATACGTGGTTTTTGCTAATTTGAGTTCAAAAGATTGAAACTTTGGTCACTATCTCGGATTGCCATGAAAACCCACACACCCACTCCATTTTTCATGAGGAATCCAGAATGCAAAATATTGTTGCAAAACTCATCCGTTTGGGCCCTGAACGGCCAAATACGTGATTTGTGCTAATTTGAGATCAAAAGAATGAAAGTTTGGTCACTGTCTCGGATTGGCATGAAAACCCACACACACACTCCATTTTTCATCAGGAATACAGAATGCAAAATATTGTTGTCAAACTCATCCGTTTGGGCCCTGAACGGCCAAATACGTGATTTGTGCTAATTTGAGGTCAAAAGAATGAAAGTTTGGTCACTGTCTCAGATTGGCATGAAAACCCACACACCCACTCCATTTTTCATGAGGAATCCAGAATGCAAAATATTGTTGTCAAATTCATCCGTTTGGGCCCCGAACGGCCAAATACATGATTTGTGCTAATTTGAGTTCAAAAGAATGAAAGTTTGGTCACTGTCTCGGATTGGCATTAAAACGCACACACCCATTCCACTTTTTATGAGGAATCCATAATTAAAAATATTGTTGTTTAATTCATCCGTTTGGGAACTGGACTGTCAAATACGTGAGTTATGCTAATTTGAGGTCAAAAGAATGAAAGTTTGGTCACTGTCTCAGATTCACATGAAAACCCACACACCCTCTCCATTTTTAATGAGGAATCCAGAATGCAAAAGATTGTTGTCAAACTCATCCGTTTGGGCCCTGAACGGCCAAATACCTGATTTGTTCTAATTTGAGGTCAAAAGAATGAAAGTTTGGTCACTGTCTCGGATTGGCATGAAAACGCATACACCCATTCCACTTTTTATCAGGAATCCATAATGAAAAATATTGTTGTTTAATTCATCCGTTTGGGAACTGAACAGTCAAATACGTGATTTATGCTAATTTGAGGTCAAAAGAATGAAAGTTTGGTCACTGTCTCGGATTGGCATGAAAACCCACACACCCACTCTATTTTTCATTATGAATACAAAATGCAAAATATTGTTGTCAAAGTCATCCGTTTGGGCCCTGAACGGCCAAATACGTGATTTGTGCTAATTTCAGGTCAAAAGAATGAAAGTTTGGTCACTATCTCGGATTGGCATGAAAACCCACACACCCACTCCATTTTTAATGAGGAATCCATAATGCAAAAGATTGTTGCCAAATTCATCCGTTTGGGCCCTGAACCGGCAAATACGTGATTTGTGCTAATTTGAGTTCAAAAGAATGAAAGTTTGGTCACTGTCTCGGATTGCCATGAAAACCCACACACCCACTCCATTTTTCATGAGGAATCCAGAATGCGAAAGTTGTTGCAAAACTGATCCGTCTGGGCCCCGAACGGCCAAATACGTGATTTGTGCTAATTTGAGGTCAAAAGAATGAAAGTTTGGTCACTGTCTCGGATTGGCATGAAAACCCACACACCCACTCCATTTTTCATTAGGAATACAGAATGCAAAATATTGTTGTCAAAGTCATCTGTTTGGGCCCTGAACGGCCAAATACGTGATTTGTGCTAATTTGAGATAAAAAGAATGAAACTTTGGTCACTGTCTCGGATTGGCATGAAAACCCACACACCCACTCCATTTTTCATTAGGAATACAGAATGCAAAAGATTGTTGACAAATTCATCCGTTTGGGCCCTGAACCGGCAAATACGTGATTTGTTGTAATTTGAGGAAAAAAGAATGAAAGTTTGGTCACTATCTCGGATTGGCATGAAAACCCACACACCCACTCCATTTTTAATGAGGAATCCATAATGCAAAAGATTGTTGACAAATTCATCCGTTTGGGCCCTGAACCGGCAAATACGTGGTTTTTGCTAATTTGAGTTCAAAAGATTGAAACTTTGGTCACTATCTCGGATTGCCATGAAAACCCACACACCCACTCTATTTTTCATGAGGAATCCAGAATGCAAAATATTGTTGCAAAACTCATCCGTTTGGGCCCTGAACGGCCAAATACGTGATTTGTGCTAATTTGAGATCAAAAGAATGAAAGTTTGGTCACTGTCTCGGATTGGCATGAAAACCCACACACACACTCCATTTTTCATCAGGAATACAGAATGCAAAATATTGTTGTCAAACTCATCCGTTTGGGCCCTGAACGGCCAAATACGTGATTTGTGCTAATTTGAGGTCAAAAGAATGAAAGTTTGGTCACTGTCTCAGATTGGCATGAAAACCCACACACCCACTCCATTTTTCATGAGGAATCCAGAATGCAAAATATTGTTGTCAAATTCATCCGTTTGGGCCCCGAACGGCCAAATACATGATTTGTGCTAATTTGAGTTCAAAAGAATGAAAGTTTGGTCACTGTCTCGGATTGGCATTAAAACGCACACACCCATTCCACTTTTTATGAGGAATCCATAATTAAAAATATTGTTGTTTAATTCATCCGTTTGGGAACTGGACAGTCAAATACGTGAGTTATGCTAATTTGAGGTCAAAAGAATGAAAGTTTGGTCACTGTCTCAGATTCACATGAAAACCCACACACCCTCTCCATTTTTAATGAGGAATCCAGAATGCAAAAGATTGTTGTCAAACTCATCCGTTTGGGCCCTGAACGGCCAAATACCTGATTTGTTCTAATTTGAGGTCAAAAGAATGAAAGTTTGGTCACTGTCTCGGATTGGCATGAAAACGCATACACCCATTCCACTTTTTATCAGGAATCCATAATGAAAAATATTGTTGTTTAATTCATCCGTTTGGGAACTGAACAGTCAAATACGTGATTTATGCTAATTTGAGGTCAAAAGAATGAAAGTTTGGTCACTGTCTCGGATTGGCATGAAAACCCACACACCCACTCCATTTTTCATGAGGAATCCAGAATGCAAAATATTGTTGTCAAATTCATCCATTTGGGCCCTGAACGGCCAAATACATGATTTGTACTAATTTGAGTTCAAAAGAATGAAAGTTTGTTCACTGTCTCGGATTGGCATGAATATGCACACACCCATTCCACTTTTTATGAGGAATCCATAATGAAAAATATTGTTGTTTAATTCATCCGTTTGGGAACGGAACAGTCAAATACGTGATTTATGCTAATTTGAGGTCAAAAGAATGAATGTTTGGTCACTGTCTCGGATTCGGATGAAAACCCACACTCCAACTCCATTTTTCATTAGGAATACAGAATGCAAAATATTGTTGTCAAAGTCATCCGTTTGGGCCCTGAACGGCCAAATACGTGATTTGTGCTAATTTGAGATAAAAAGAATGAAACTTTGGTCACTGTCTCGGATTGGCATGAAAACCCACACACCCACTCCATTTTTCATTAGGAATACAGAATGCAAAAGATTGTTGACAAATTCATCCGTTTGGGCCCTGAACCGACAAATACGTGATTTGTTGTAATTTGAGGAAAAAAGAATGAAAGTGTGGTCACTATCTCGGATTGGCATGAAAACCCACACACCCACTCCATTTTTAATGAGGAATCCATAATGCAAAAGATTGTTGACAAATTCATCCGTTTGGGCCTTGAACGGCCAAATACGTGATTTGTTCTAATTTGAGTTCAAAAGAATGAAACTTTGGTCACTGTCTCGGATTGCCATGAAAACCCACACACCCACTCCATTTTTAATGAGGAATCCAGAATGCAAAAGATTGTTGTCAAACTCATCCGTTTGGGCCCTGAACGGCCAAATACGTGATTTGTGCTAATTTGAGGTCAAAAGAATGAAAGTTTTGTCACTGTCTCGGATTGGCATGAAAACCCACACACCTACTCCATTTTGCATTAGGAATACAGAATGCAAAAGATTGTAGTCAAACTCGTCCGTCTGGGCCCCGAACGGCCAAATATGTGATTTGTGCTAATTTGAGGTCAAAAGAATGAAAGTTTGGTCACTGTCTCGGATTGGCATGAAAACCCACACACCCACTCCATTTTTCATTAGGAATACAGAATGCAAAAGATTGTTGACAAATTCATCCGTTTGGGCCCTGAACCGACAAATACGTGATTTGTTGTAATTTGAGGAAAAAAGAATGAAAGTGTGGTCACTATCTCGGATTGGCATGAAAACCCACACACCCACTCCATTTTTCATTAGGAATACAGAATGCAAAATATTGTTGTCAAAGTCATCTGTTTGGGCCCTGAACGGCCAAATACGTGATTTGTGCTAATTTGAGATAAAAAGAATGAAACTTTGGTCACTGTCTCGGATTGGCATGAAAACCCACACACCCACTCCATTTTTCATTAGGAATACAGAATGCAAAAGATTGTTGACAAATTCATCCGTTTGGGCCCTGAACCGGCAAATACGTGATTTGTTGTAATTTGAGGAAAAAAGAATGAAAGTTTGGTCACTATCTCGGATTGGCATGAAAACCCACACACCCACTCCATTTTTAATGAGGAATCCATAATGCAAAAGATTGTTGACAAATTCATCCGTTTGGGCCCTGAACCGGCAAATACGTGGTTTTTGCTAATTTGAGTTCAAAAGATTGAAACTTTGGTCACTATCTCGGATTGCCATGAAAACCCACACACCCACTCCATTTTTCATGAGGAATCCAGAATGCAAAATATTGTTGCAAAACTCATCCGTTTGGGCCCTGAACGGCCAAATACGTGATTTGTGCTAATTTGAGATCAAAAGAATGAAAGTTTGGTCACTGTCTCGGATTGGCATGAAAACCCACACACACACTCCATTTTTCATCAGGAATACAGAATGCAAAATATTGTTGTCAAACTCATCCGTTTGGGCCCTGAACGGCCAAATACGTGATTTGTGCTAATTTGAGGTCAAAAGAATGAAAGTTTGGTCACTGTCTCAGATTGGCATGAAAACCCACACACCCACTCCATTTTTCATGAGGAATCCAGAATGCAAAATATTGTTGTCAAATTCATCCGTTTGGGCCCCGAACGGCCAAATACATGATTTGTGCTAATTTGAGTTCAAAAGAATGAAAGTTTGGTCACTGTCTCGGATTGGCATTAAAACGCACACACCCATTCCACTTTTTATGAGGAATCCATAATTAAAAATATTGTTGTTTAATTCATCCGTTTGGGAACTGGACAGTCAAATACGTGAGTTATGCTAATTTGAGGTCAAAAGAATGAAAGTTTGGTCACTGTCTCAGATTCACATGAAAACCCACACACCCTCTCCATTTTTAATGAGGAATCCAGAATGCAAAAGATTGTTGTCAAACTCATCCGTTTGGGCCCTGAACGGCCAAATACCTGATTTGTTCTAATTTGAGGTCAAAAGAATGAAAGTTTGGTCACTGTCTCGGATTGGCATGAAAACGCATACACCCATTCCACTTTTTATCAGGAATCCATAATGAAAAATATTGTTGTTTAATTCATCCGTTTGGGAACTGAACAGTCAAATACGTGATTTATGCTAATTTGAGGTCAAAAGAATGAAAGTTTGGTCACTGTCTCGGATTGGCATGAAAACCCACACACCCACTCCATTTTTCATGAGGAATCCAGAATGCAAAATATTGTTGTCAAATTCATCCATTTGGGCCCTGAACGGCCAAATACATGATTTGTGCTAATTTGAGTTCAAAAGAATGAAAGTTTGTTCACTGTCTTGGATTGGCATGAATATGCACACACCCATTCCACTTTTTATGAGGAATCCATAATGAAAAATATTGTTGTTTAATTCATCCGTTTGGGAACGGAACAGTCAAATACGTGATTTATGCTAATTTGAGGTCAAAAGAATGAATGTTTGGTCACTGTCTCGGATTCGGATGAAAACCCACACTCCAACTCCATTTTTCATTAGGAATACAGAATGCAAAATATTGTTGTCAAAGTCATCCGTTTGGGCCCTGAACGGCCAAATACGTGATTTGTGCTAATTTGAGATAAAAAGAATGAAACTTTGGTCACTGTCTCGGATTGGCATGAAAACCCACACACCCACTCCATTTTTCATTAGGAATACAGAATGCAAAAGATTGTTGACAAATTCATCCGTTTGGGCCCTGAACCGACAAATACGTGATTTGTTGTAATTTGAGGAAAAAAGAATGAAAGTGTGGTCACTATCTCGGATTGGCATGAAAACCCACACACCCACTCCATTTTTAATGAGGAATCCATAATGCAAAAGATTGTTGACAAATTCATCCGTTTGGGCCTTGAACGGCCAAATACGTGATTTGTTCTAATTTGAGTTCAAAAGAATGAAACTTTGGTCACTGTCTCGGATTGCCATGAAAACCCACACACCTACTCCATTTTTAATGAGGAATCCAGAATGCAAAAGATTGTTGTCAAACTCATCCGTTTGGGCCCTGAACGGCCAAATACGTGATTTGTGCTAATTTGAGGTCAAAAGAATGAAAGTTTTGTCACTGTCTCGGATTGGCATGAAAACCCACACACCTACTCCATTTTGCATTAGGAATACAGAATGCAAAAGATTGTAGTCAAACTCGTCCGTCTGGGCCCCGAACGGCCAAATATGTGATTTGTGCTAATTTGAGGTCAAAAGAATGAAAGTTTGGTCACTGTCTCGGATTGGCATGAAAACCCACACACCCACTCCATTTTTAATGAGGAATCCATATTGCAAAAGATTGTTGACAAATCCATCCGTTTGGGCCCTGAACCGGCAAATACGTGATTTGTTCTAATTTGAGTTCAAAAGAATGAAAGTTTGGTCTCTGTCTCGGATTGGCATGAAAACCCACACACACACTCCATTTTTCATGAGGAATCCAGAATGCGAAAGATTGTTGCAAAACTGATACGTTTGGGCCCTGAACGGCCAAATACGTGATTTGTGCTAATTTGAGTTCAAAAGAATGAAAGTTTGGTCTCTGTCTCGGATTGGCATGAAAACCCACACACCCACTCCATTTTTCATGAGGAATCCAGAATGCAAAATATTGTTGTCAAACTCATCCGTTTGGGCCCTGAACGGCCAAATACGTGATTTGTGCTAATTTGAGGTCAAAAGAATGAAAGTTTGGTCACTGTCTCGGATTGGCATGAAAACCCACACACCCACTCCATTTTTAATGAGGAATCCAAAATGCAAAAGATTGTTGACAAATTCATCGGTTTGGGCCCTGAACGGCCAAATACGTGATTTGTGCTAATTTGAGGTCAAAAGAATGAAAGTTTGGTCACTATCTCGGATTGGCATGAAAACCCACACACCCACTCCATTTTTAATGAGGAATCCATAATTCAAAAGATTGTTGACAAATTCATCCGTTTGGGCCCTGGACCGGCAAATACGTGATTTGTGCTAATTTGAGTTCAAAAGAATGAATGTTTGGTCACTGTCTCGGATTGGTGTGAAAACCCACACACCCACTCCATTTTTAATGAGGAATCCATAATGCAAAAGATTGTTGACAAATTCATCCGTTTGTGCCCTGAACGGCCAAATACGTGATTTGTGCTAATTTGAGGTCAAAAGAAGGAAAGTTTGGTCAATGTCTCGGATTGGCATGAAAACCCACACACCCACTCCATTTTTCATTAGGAATACAGAATGCAAAATATTGTTGTCAAAGTCATCCGTTTGGGCCCTGAACGGCCAAATACGTGATTTGTGCTAATTTGAGATAAAAAGAATGAAAGTTTGGTCACTGTCTCGGATTGGCATGAAAACCCACACACCCACTCCATTTTTCATTAGGAATACAGAATACGAAATATTGTTCTCAAACTCATCCGTTTGGACCCTGAACCGGAAAATACGTGATTTGTGCTAATTTGAGATCAAAAGAATGAAAGTTTGGTCACTGTCTCGGATTGCCATGAAAACCCACACACCCACTCCATTTTTCAAGAGGAATCCAAAATGCAAAAGATTGTTGCAAAACTCATCCGTTTGGGCCCTGAACGGCCAAATACGTGATTTGTGCAAATTTGAGATCAAAAGAATGAAAGTTTGGTCACTGTCTCGGATTGGCATGAAAACGCACACACCCATTTTACATTTTATCAGGAATCCATAATGAAAAATATTGTTGTTTAATTCATCCGTTTGGGAACTGAACAGGCAAATACGTGATCTATGCTAATTTGAGGTCAAAAGAAAGAAAGTTTGGTCACTGTCATTGGCATGAAAACCCACACACCCACTCCATTTTTCATGAGGAATCCAGAATGCAAAATATTGTTGTCAAAATCATCCGTTTGGGCCCTGAACGGCCAAATACATGATTTGTGCTAATTTGAGTTCAAAAGAATGAAAGTTTGGTCACTGTCTCGGATTGGCATGAAAACGCACACACCCATTCCACATTTTATTAGGAATCCATAATGAAAAATATTGTTGTTTAATTCATCCGTTTGGGAACTGAATAGGCAAATACGTGATTTATGCTAATTTGAGGTCAAAAGAAAGAAAGTTTGGTCACTGTCTCGGATTGGCATGAAAACCCACACACCCACTCCATTTTTCATGAGGAATCCAGAATGCAAAATATTGTTGTCAAATTCATCCGTTTGGGCCCTGAACGGCCAAATACATGATTTGTGCTAATTTGAGTTCAAAAGAATGAAAGTTTGTTCACTGTCTCGGATTGGCATGAAAAGGCACACACCCATTCCACTTTTTATGAGGAATCCATAATGAAAAATATTGTTGTTTAATTCATCCGTTTGGGAACTGAACAGTCAAATACGTGATTTATGCTAATTTGAGGTCAAAAGAATGAAAGTTTGGTCAATGTCTCGGATTCGCATGAAAACCCACACACCCACTCCATTTTGTATTCGGAATACAAAATGCAAAAGATTGTAGTCAAACTCGTCCGTCTGGGCCCCGAACGGCCAAATACGTGATTTGTGCTAATTTGAGGTCAAAACAATGAAAGTTTGGTCACTGTCTCGGATTGGCATGAAAACCCACACATCCACTCCATTTTTCATTAGGAATACAGAATGCAAAATATTATTGTCAAAGTCATCCGTTTAGGCCCTGAACGGCCAAATACGTGATTTGTGCTAATTTGAGGTCAAAACAATGAAAGTTTGGTTACTGTCTCTGATTCGCATGAAAACCCAGACACCCACTCCATTTTTCATTAGGAATACAGAATGCAAAAGATTGTTGACAAATTCATCCGTTTGGGCCCTGAACCGGCAAATACTTGATTTGTGCTAATTTGAGTTCAAAAGAATGAAAGTTTGGTCATTGTCTCAGATTGCCATGAAAACCCACACACCCACTCCATTTTTCATGAGGAATCCAGAATGCAAAATATTGTTGTCAAACTCATCCGTTTGGGCCCTGAACGGCCAAATACGTGATTTGTTCTAATTTGAGGTCAAAAGAATGAAAGTTTGGTCACTATCTCGGATTGGCATGAAAACCCACACACCCACTCCATTTTTAATGAGGAATCCGTAATGCAAAAGATTGTTGACAAATTCATCCGTTTGGGCCCTGAACCGGCAAATACGTTGTTTTTGCTAATTTGAGTTCAAAAGAATGAAACTTTGGTCACTGTCTCGGATTGCCATGAAAACCCACACACCCACTCCATTTTTCATGAGGAATCCAGAATGCAAAATATTATTGCAAAACTCATCCGTTTGGGCCCTGAACGGCCAAATACGTGATTTGTGCTAATTTGAGGTCAAAAGAATGAAAGTTTGGTCACTGTCTCGGATTGGCATGAAAACCCACACACACACTCCATTTTTCATGAGGAATCCAGAATGCGAAAGATTGTTGCAAAACTGATCCGTTTGGGCCCTGAACGGCCAAATACGTGATTTGTGCTAATTTGAGTTCAAAAGAATGAAAGTTTGGTCTCTGTCTCGGATTGGCATGAAAACCCACACACCCACTCCATTTTTCATGAGGAATCCAGAATGCAAAATATTGTTGTCAAACTCATCCGTTTGGGCCCTGAACGGCCAAATACGTGATTTGTGCTAATTTGAGGTCAAAAGAATGAAAGTTTGGTCACTGTCTCGGATTGGCATGAAAACCCACACACCCACTCCATTTTTAATGAGGAATCCAAAATGCAAAAGATTGTTGACAAATTCATCGGTTTGGGCCCTGAACGGCCAAATACGTGATTTGTGCTAATTTGAGGTCAAAAGAATGAAAGTTTGGTCACTATCTCGGATTGGCATGAAAACCCACACACCCACTCCATTTTTAATGAGGAATCCATAATGCAAAAGATTGTTGACAAATTCATCCGTTTGGGCCCTGAACCGGCAAATACGTTATTTGTGCTAATTTGAGTTCAAAAGAATGAAAGTTTGGTCACTGTATCGGATTGCCATGAAAACCCACACACCCACTCCATTTTTCATGAGGATTCCAGAATGCAAAAGATTGTTGCAAAACTGATCCGTTTGGGCCCTGAACGGCCAAATACATGATTTGTGCTAATTTGAGTTCAAAAGAATGAAAGTTTGTTCACTGTCTCGGATTGGCATGAAAAGGCACACACCCATTCCACTTTTTATGAGGAATCCATAATGAAAAATATTGTTGTTTAATTCATCCGTTTGGGAACTGAACAGTCAAATACGTGATTTATGCTAATTTGAGGTCAAAAGAATGAAAGTTTGGTCAATGTCTCGGATTCGCATGAAAACCCACACACCCACTCCATTTTGTATTCGGAATACAAAATGCAAAAGATTGTAGTCAAACTCGTCCGTCTGGGCCCCGAACGGCCAAATACGTGATTTGTGCTAATTTGAGGTCAAAACAATGAAAGTTTGGTCACTGTCTCGGATTGGCATGAAAACCCACACACCCACTCCATTTTTCATTAGGAATACAGAATGCAAAATATTTTTGTCAAAGTCATCCGTTTAGGCCCTGAACGGCCAAATACGTGATTTGTGCTAATTTGAGGTCAAAACAATGAAAGTTTGGTTACTGTCTCTGATTCGCATGAAAACCCAGACACCCACTCCATTTTTCATTAGGAATACAGAATGCAAAAGATTGTTGACAAATTCATCCGTTTGGGCCCTGAACCGGCAAATACTTGATTTGTGCTAATTTGAGTTCAAAAGAATGAAAGTTTGGTCATTGTCTCAGATTGCCATGAAAACCCACACACCCACTCCATTTTTCATGAGGAATCCAGAATGCAAAATATTGTTGTCACACTCATCCGTTTGGGCCCTGAACGGCCAAATACGTGATTTGTTCTAATTTGAGGTCAAAAGAATGAAAGTTTGGTCACTATCTCGGATTGGCATGAAAACCCACACACCCACTCCATTTTTAATGAGGAATCCGTAATGCAAAAGATTGTTGACAAATTCATCCGTTTGGGCCCTGAACCGGCAAATACGTTGTTTTTGCTAATTTGAGTTCAAAAGAATGAAACTTTGGTCACTGTCTCGGATTGCCATGAAAACCCACACACCCACTCCATTTTTCATGAGGAATCCAGAATGCAAAATATTGTTGCAAAACTCATCCGTTTGGGCCCTGAACGGCCAAATACGTGATTTGTGCTAATTTGAGGTCAAAAGAATGAAAGTTTGGTCACTGTCTCGGATTGGCATGAAAACCCACACACACACTCCATTTGTCATGAGGAATCCAGAATGCGAAAGATTGTTGCAAAACTGATCCGTTTGGGCCCTGAACGGCCAAATACGTGATTTGTGCTAATTTGAGTTCAAAAGAATGAAAGTTTGGTCTCTGTCTCGGATTGGCATGAAAACCCACACACCCACTCCATTTTTCATGAGGAATCCAGAATGCAAAATATGTTGGATCTCATGTTTTGATGATAACAAAAGAATGGTTTGAAAAGGAAATGCTTAATAATCAAGTTTGAACTAGGTAATGACAGGAATAAGATTACTTGAAGTAAGCATGGAAGTAATGAAGTTTGGACAAGAGAAAATGCTGAGGTAGCAAAGCTTTCAAGGCATTACTCGAGGCACTACTCGAGTAATGAGACAAAACTTGAAGTAACAGAGGAGAACTTCCAGTAACCTGCCACCATTACTCGAGGCGCTACTCGAGTAACCAGGTAAAATTTCAAGGTTGCTCTCGGCCTGCTAATGTTACTCGAGGAGGTACTCGAGTAACCATGTGAAAACTTCCAGTGGCCTTCAAGTTAGCAAAATGTTACTCGAGGAGCTACCCGAGTAACCGTATGTACCTCTCGGCATTTTGTACCAGTGCTAATGTTACTCGAGGAGCTACTCGAGTAACCAGATCAGAAACTTCCAGTCAGACTTCAGGTTTTCCATGATACTCGAGGAGCTACTCGAGTAACCGTGTATTTGAAAATGTGTAACTCTCGGCACTTTGTACCACTGCCAATGTTACTCGAGGAGGTACTCGAGTAACAGCCTGAGGTAAGTTAAAACTTGAGGTTGGTATCCGATTAACTTGTTTTTATTTTTATCATCTTCCTCGAGTGCTTACTCGAGTATTCACGTTTCTAATGTTTTATCTTAAGTGGATTCCTCGAGTATGTACCCCAGTAAGCACAAATATTTTCAAAGGAAACTTCAAGTCATTACCAGAGTAAGTTAAGTTACTCGAGGAGTTACCCGAGTAACTCATGCAAGATTAAGTGCATTACTCGAGGAGCTACTCGAGTAATAAGGTAAGAGCTCTCGGCATTTTAAATCCTGCCAACAATACTCGAGGTGTTACCCGAGTAATCTATGAAATTGACAGAGCTTTACTGGAGGCACTACCCGAGTAAGTAACTGTTAACAAAGGTTTGAAATTTAGTTTACTCCATGCACTACCCGAGTAATCTTGTTTGTCTTCATTAAATTTCAAACAAACAGTGATTTCACGATGTTACTCGAGGAGCTACTCGAGTAAACTTCAAGGGTTACTCGAGGAGCTACTCGAGTAAGCATACCCAGAAATTTAGAAATCATTCAAACGTTTATTGATTTGTTTCCTATGTGATTAATCTTTCATTATATTAGTATTCTTAGTCTATTTACAGATAAACAATGAAGGAATCACTTCAAGAGATGAAAGTCAAATCAAACGTTCAAATGCCAACCACCGCCAACGGATATTTTTCAAAAACTTGAAAAGTCAACAGTGGCTGCGCACTCACCAACGGACGAAAGGAAAACGTTCCAACGGTCATCACCATCATATCTATATATATGGGAACCTTCAAACAGAGAAGAACAACTAAGCATTCACACAAACGATTCATTAAGTTCATTGCTCTGTTTTCACGTTGAAATTGTATTCATATACTTCAGTGATTATCATTTACTCTTTGTGAGAGATATTTCATTCAAACTCAATATTTGTTATTGAGATAACTTAAGGTTGTGGAACCTTGAGTTGGGATTGGATTACAACCTGTAAGGGGGAGCGAGTGTCCAGGTGTGAAGGAACTTGCTTGTACTGTGGTGCCAAGAACCCACTGAATCTTGGAAGTTATAGTGAAACTCTCAGAGAAGCTCTGAGGACTGGACGTAGGTCAAAGTGGTTGTGACCGAACCAGTATAACTCCCGGTGTACACTTCGGTGATATTTCTCCTTACTCATTACTGTTTTAATTCTTTTGTCAAAGTTTTATATTTTCGAAAAGAAATTTCAGTATCACCCAATTCACCCCCCCTCTTGGGTGAAACGCTTGATCTTACATTTGGTATCAGAGCGTAGGTCTTCTTGTTAAGGTATAACAACCTAAGAAGGATCCAATGGCAAGCATGGGTGAAGGAATTCTTCCCGACGGAGCATCCATCACTAGACCTCCCGGTTTCAATGGAGAACACTTTTCTTTCTGGAAAGCTAAATTCAGAGTGTTCGTGATGGCTACTGAATATGGGCTATGGGATGTAATCGAGAGTGGAAACTATCAACCTACAAAGACTGTAGATTCTCAGAAAATTCCAAAGACGCCAGCGGAATATGATGAGAATGACAAGAAACTTATCACTCTCAATAGCAAGGCAATTCTGATGTTACAAAGCTCCTTGAGTCAAAATGAATACTTCAGAATTTGCACACTCCCAACAGCAAAGGAAATGTGGGAAGCTCTGGAAATAGCTCATGAAGGAACTTCGGGAATAAAGGAGAATCGAATCAACACCTTGATCACAGAATTCGATCTACTTCGAATGAAATCAGGTGAGTCAATTTCTGAATTCGAACTTAGATATACTCATCTTGTTAATCAACTTGCAGCACTTGGTAAAGTCTATGATCAAAATATCCAAGTACGAAAGATTTTGAATATTCTTTCTAAAGAGTGGGAGGCCAAAGTCACTGCAATAGAAGAGGCAAAAGGGGAATCAATGAGATCAGTTGCTTCTCTATTTGGAAGCCTTTCTGAATATGAAAGCAAGTTAAAGTTCAAACGGGAACTAGACGACATCAGTGACAAAAGAAAGAAAGGTCTAGCTCTAAAAGCAAAAGAAGAAAATCAAGATGAAGATGAGGAGTTTGATGATGATGAAATGGGTTTAATCATAAAACGATTCAGAAAGTTCTACAAGAAAGGTCAAGGCTTCAAACACTTTCAAAAAGGAGGAACTAGCAACAAAGACCATATCATTTGCTATGAATGTGGTAAACCAGGACATATCAAATCAGAATGTCCAGAGCTCAATCAAAAGAGCAAGGAAAAGAGAAAAGGCAAATTCTTTAACAAAAAGAAGGCCTTTGTATCTGCTATATGGGGAGATAGTTCCTCAGACGAAGAAAGTGATGAGGAAGAAGTAGCCAACATATGTCTTGTTGCTCAAGAAGAGACAGAAGAAGAGGTAAATGATTCTGACCCTACCTATGATGAATTATTATCCGAATATAATGCTTTACATTCTGAATTCATCAAAGTAGTTAAAGAACTAATTGTTTTCAAAAAGAAAAACAAAGCTCTTGAAATTGAGCTTAAAGAAAGTTCAGAAAAGAATTGTGAAAATTGTTCTTCTTTGAAAAAGAAAAACACTGATCTCACAAAAACTCTTGAAAAGTTTACCAAAGGAAGTGAGATGCTAAGTGTGATTTTAAAAGAACAACGATTTGTAAATGACCGATCTGGTATTGGATATGATCCAAAATCAGATAAAAGGAAAGGTAGAAAGAAAGCAGGAGGTAAGTCATATTTGAATTATTTCCAGCATTCTGTACATATATCAAATCCTTTTGCATTTTGTAATTACTGTAATAGAAAAGGTCATTACACCTCCTCATGCATTCATAAGAAGAAAGGAAACATAGGAACCTACAAATGGGTACCTAAAGGCACATATGTTCAGAAAATCATTTATACTAATCCAAAAGGACCCAAAAAGAAATGGGTACCTAAGACTTAGTCATTTGATTGCAGGTATGTCTTAAAGCATCCAAAAATAACAAGTGGTTTATAGACAGTGGATGCTCTAGACATATGACCGGTGATTTCGAAAGTTTTACCAAATTACAACCCAAGGAAGGTGGAAAGGTAAAATTTGGAGGAAATCAAACCGGAAGAATAGCAGGAATTGGTGAAATCAAAAATGACAAAGGCATACAAGTCAAAGACGTATACTACGTTGAAGGCTTATGTCATAATTTGCTGAGCGTAAGTCAAAGTGCAGATAAAGACAACTGGATAATCTTTGATTCAGAGGAATGTCTAATTGTCAACAAGAAAGACTTACTACTTGATAAGAAGAATATCAAGGCTAAGCTCAGAGCAAAAAGGGAAGGTAACTGCTATACCTTAGATATTAGTAGAAATGAATCCGAAAACTGTTTTCTGAGTAATGCTGATGAAAGTTGGCTATGGCATAAAAGATTGGCTCATGTCAACATGCATCAACTAGGCAAACTACTCAAAAAGGATTTAGTTCTTGGATTACCCAAAGTAAACTTCAAAAACGATTTGATTTGTGACGCATGTCAAAAGGGTAAACAAACTAAGTCATCTTTCAAATTGAAAAATGAGATCTCAACAAATAGACCATTACAATTATTGCATATGGATTTAGTTGGTCCAGCAAGAGTAAAGAGTCTTGGTGGCAACTTGTATTCATTGGTCATTGTTGATGATTTTTCTAGATTTACATGGGTTATTTTTCTATCATCAAAAGATGAAACCTTTGAAGAATTTATTGTTTTTGCCAAGAAAGTGCAAAATGAGAAAGGTATGTCTATTGCAGGTATTAGGACTGATCATGGTGGAGAATTTGAGAATCAAGCCTTTGAAGAATATTGTGATACTAACGGCATTGATCACAATTTCTCTGCTCCAAGGACGCCCCAACAAAATGGAGTTGTGGAACGCAAGAATAGAGTGCTTACCGAAATGGCTAGAACAATGTTAAATGAAAAGAACATGTCTCAAGTTTTCTGGGCTGATGCTATGAGTACAGCATGCTATATTTCAAATAGAGCCTATATCAGAACGAAACTTGGAAAGACACCATACGAGCTATACAAAGGAAGGAAGCCAAACATTGCTCATCTACACATCTTCGGTTGTAAGTGTTTCATTCATAATAATGGTAAAGACAACCTAGGAAAATTTGATTCTAAAACTGATGAAGGAATTTTCTTAGGATATTCTAATCGAAGTAAAGCTTATAGAATTTTCAATAAAAGAACTTGTGTTGTTGAAGAATCAATTCATGTTGTATTTGATGAATTTGAAACCTCTGACAAAACCATTGATGAAGAACAGGAAGTTGTTTTAAATCAAGAAAATGGTCAATCTATCTCTAAGTCTCTTATTCCAGAGGTTGATGAAACTAAGGATGAAGAGCAATCCCTAGGTCAACCTAAAGCCTGGAAATACAATAGAAGTCATCCCTTAGATCAAGTTATAGGAGATGTGAATGAAGGGATCAAAACCAGAAATAGAATTTTCAATGAAGTAAGCTTTTCTGCATTCATTTCTGAGATTGAACCTTCTAACATTGATGAAGCCCTATCAGACAATGATTGGGTCATAGCAATGCAAGAAGAATTAAATCAATTTGAAAGAAATCAAGTCTGGGATTTGGTGCCCCGACCCAAAGATCATACGATCATTGGTACTAAATGGGTATTCAAAAACAAACTTGATGAATCTGCAATTATTGTCAGAAACAAGGCAAGATTGGTGGCCAAAGGCTATAATCAGGAAGAAGGAATTGATTATGAGGAAACGTATGCTCCAGTGGCTAGATTGGAAGCTATACGTGTACTCTTAGCCTTTGCATGCATCAAAGGATTCAAACTCTATCAAATGGATGTTAAGAGTGCCTTTCTAAATGGTTACATCATGGAAGAAGTGTATGTAGAACAACCTCCTGGTTTTGAAGATGTCACTAAACAGGACCATGTTTTCAAACTTAAAAAGGCTTTGTATGGTTTAAAACAAGCTCCTAGAGCCTGGTATGAAAGGCTTAGTAAGTTTCTCATCGATCAAGGTTTTGTACGGGGAAAAGTTGATACAACATTATTTATAAATCGAAAACGTGATGATATTTTAATTGTACAAATATATGTTGATGTTATTGTTTTCGGTGCTACTAATGAATCTCTGTGTAAGGAATTTTCTGAGATTATGCAGGGAGAGTTTGAGATGTCAATGATGGGAGAATTAAATTTCTTTCTTGGTTTGCAAATCAAACAAAGAAAGAATGGGATCTTCATATCTCAAACAAAGTATTTAAAAGAGCTATTGAAGAAGTATGGAATGGATGAAGCAAATGGCTCAGATACGCCTATGAGCTCAACAACGTTACTTGATGCTGATGTCAAAGGGAAAGACTACAATATCACAAAATATAGAGGAATGATTGGATCATTACTCTATCTCACGGCAAGCAGACCAGACATCCAATTTAGTGTCGGCATATGTGCAAGATATCAATCGGCACCAAAGGAATCACATGCTGAAACTGTCAAACGAATCTTTAGATACCTTGCTGACACACCAGAATTGGGTCTGTGGTATCCCAAAGGAAGAAGTGAGTATCTAATTGCATATTCGGACTCTGATCATGGAGGATATAAGACAGACAGAAAGAGCACCAGTGGACAAGGACAATTCCTTGGAGGATCTCTTGTCTCATGGTTCAGCAAGAAACAAAATACAGTGTCTCTTTCGTCGACGGAAGCCGAATATGTTGCAGTCTCAAGTTGTTGTGCACAAGTGATATGGTTAAAACAACAACTACAAGATCTTGGTATTTATCTCAAAGAAATACCAATCTACTGTGACAACACTAGTACGATAAGCTTGGCAAAGAATCCAGTTCAACACTCTAGAACCAAGCATATCGATGTCAGACATCACTTCATCAGAGATCATGTCCAAAAGAAAGATGTGAAAGTGATATTCATTCCTACTCATCTTCAATTAGCCGATATCTTCACAAAACCCCTTGCAAAAGATCAATTTCTATACATTAGAAGAGAATTGGGAATGGTAAATCCCAATGAGTTATAAGTAATTTCAACATTTCATAATATTAGATGAAGTCATTTAATAATGTTTTGATGATTACTAACTTAAGCATCGGAGTATGTAGAAATGTGTTTTGCAGGAAGTAAGAAACTCTGTTTTGAGAAACAAAAACAGAGGTGATCAGAGGACACCATTACTGGAGTACCAACTTGAAGTAATGAGTGACAGAAAAGATTTACCCGAGGAGTAACTTGAGAAGTTCAAAAGACAAGTTACCCGAGGCGAGCCCCGAGTAAACTTGAAGATTACTCGAGTAAGGCCTCGAGTAACGTCGGAGTCCAGATTCTCAAATTGATAAATAATGATGCAAATCTGATCAACATGAGTTATAAATGATCGAGGGAACATCTATGGATAATTACTATATTATTCATACAAGGTACGCAATTTAAATGAATTATTTTACATTTTTTTCTGTATGATTACCCGAGGCGAGCCTCGAGTAAAGTTGAATGTTACTCGAGTAAGGCCTCGAGTAAAGTCGGGATTTAGGTCTTTATCTTGCGCAAACTTGGTCATTTCCACAAAATCTCCTCGAGTAAATCACTATACACCCTTTCAAAAACTTTTCCCAATCGATTCCTTGCCCCATTTCCGTCAAAACCCAACTAGTTTCAAGATCAAAAACTTCCTATTTTGTTCAAAATCCCTCTGACCTAAACTAGCGACAGTGACCTCTGTTTCTGAGATTTCTGATTTCCTTTGATTCAAAATGGTTAGAACCAAGAATCTCAACTTCACTGATTCTGATTCTGAGCAAACTCCTGATCTTCTTTCTCCTCCTCCAACAAAGAGAAGAAAGTTGATTCCTAGATCAAAAGCCAAAATCCCTCTTCAACCTAAATCTCCACCTAAAGCCAAAGGTGTGGTGATCAAAGAGCCTATTGTAACTAGGGCTCAGTCCAAAAAGAGTTCATCTACTGGAAGGAGTAAAGGTGTCAAAACTCCCTCACCTTCTCACTCAGATTCATCCACACCCTCTTTTACTCCAAAACCTCCCAAGAAGCCAAAATATGACAAAAATGTGGCTAAAGCTATGGCTGGGATCATTGACCAACTGGAGAAGGGTCAACCTTCTAAGAAGTCCAAGATTCCTGAAGCAGAAATCACTAGTCCACCAAAGGGATTTAATGTGGGCAAGTTGGTGGAGTCTCTGAAGTACTCAACACAGTTCTCCAGAAGGAAAGTGTGTAAAACACACTACGTTGATCTAAAGCTTCTACAAGAGGTAGTGAAGTTTGACCTTAGTCCTTATCTTGATCCTTTTATGCCTTGGTTATCTGTGAGATTGCCTTTTTGCACAAAGGTAATCACCCATTTTTACTGCAACCTTGAGATCATAGATGAGCCTGATCGAACCTCAGTTGAGGAAGAAATGACCACCACAGTGAGAGGACAGAAAATCCTTATATCTCCCTCTAGGATCAATTTATGGTTAGGAATTGAGAATCCCCCGGATGATATCTATTCTGAACTTGAGCCTAACCAGATATTCACTATCCTTAAGCCCGGTGAGTTAGTTGGCCCCCTCAATTTCAAACCGAGTGATATGTGTGATCATCACAGGGTCCTATGGTACATCTACTCTAGGTCCCTAGTGAACAAAGCCAACAACTATACCCACTTTTCGGATAGGGACTTTAGATGGTTTGCTTCACTCCTCTTGAAAGAAGAAAAGGATTTGGGAGAATACATATTTTCAGAAATGAAGAGATACAAGGTGGATGGAAAGGGAACCACTCCAATGCCATATCCTCAAATTGTGTCTCTTATCCTAAAAGAGAACAAAATTTGGTATTTGGATGGTAAGGAGCCTATTGAGAGAGTGACCCCAGTGGGGAGGAATCAAATTGGTAAGCTAAACATAGACATTCCTCTCAAAGGCCCACTGGAGTCTGGGTCCAAGAAGAAGAGAAAAGCTACTGAGGCTGAAACCAGTAGAATGGATGACACTCAGTCATCGGCTCCAGCCGCTACCACATCCTCACCATCCTTCCTGAATGCCACTCTCCAGCACTTCATGGAGAACATTCTCAGAGGCTTTCATGTGGATATAGCCAACACCAATGCTGAACTCATTACCCACATGAACACCAAGATGGGTGAGTTGGTTGAAAGAATGGATCGAAGACATGAGGAGTTGCTAGCAGAGCAACGGGCTCAGGGAGAGACCCTAAGATTGATACTGGCACGTTTGGATTCTCTGGGTCCTGGACCTTCTGCCGGTCCTTCTTCCTCTTCACCACCACCTTCAGTAGACCCTCCTTCAGATATTCCTATTACTACCCCTACTCCTGAGGCTGAACCATTTACCCCTCTGGTTTCTGATCCACCTGAGACCCAAGGAAAAGACATATTATTCACAGTGGATGATCCTGAAACCCTTGAGTCTACACATATCACCATTGGTGATTCACCTCAAAAGCCACAATCTGAGACCACTCCCAAACCTATTCCCTCTCCTACCCAAACAGAGGTAGTATCATCTCCTTCCTCTGAACATATCACTCCTGTGTCAGACACATCTCCAGCGGCTGAGACCACTATGGTTGTATTCCAACCTTCTCCTTTCCTACCTAGAGATGATATCCAAATTCCACCTCTCAATCTTCCTGAACCAGAGTCATCCAGCTCCTTTGATTCATCTAGTTCAGATAGTGTTCTTCCAGTAACGCCTATCTCTATGGTGAAACCTCCTAGCCCTCCACTTGATTGATGAAGCCAAAAAGGGGGAGAAGAACTTGAGAGTGATTTTGTGGATTTGTCTTTGCTTTTTATGAGTATATGGGTGTACATGGGATTTTAGGGAGCTTTTTGAATTCAGTATGAACTTATTTTGTAATTTGAAATTTAAGTTCAATACAAGTATATTTAAATTATGCCTTCATTTGATTTCTTTTAAGTCTGTGAATTATGATATATGTTTTGGACTAATGAAGTTGTTATGTATGCAAGGTATAATCAACTTAATAAGAAATAATTAATTAAGAATCCAATTTGAAAAACCATGTTCAAAATCACCAAGTTTTGTCATCATCAAAAAGGGGGAGAATGTTGGATCTCATGTTTTGATGATAACAAAAGAATGGTTTGAAAAGGAAATGCTTAATAATCAAGTTTGAACTAGGTAATGACAGGAATAAGATTACTTGAAGTAAGCATGGAAGTAATGAAGTTTGGACAAGAGAAAATGCTGAGGTAGCAAAGCTTTCAAGGCATTACTCGAGGCACTACTCGAGTAATGAGACAAAACTTGAAGTAACAGAGGAGAACTTCCAGTAACCTGCCACCATTACTCGAGGCGCTACTCGAGTAACCAGGTAAAATTTCAAGGTTGCTCTCGGCCTGCTAATGTTACTCGAGGAGGTACTCGAGTAACCATGTGAAAACTTCCAGTGGCCTTCAAGTTAGCAAAATGTTACTCGAGGAGCTACCCGAGTAACCGTATGTACCTCTCGGCATTTTGTACCAGTGCTAATGTTACTCGAGGAGCTACTCGAGTAACCAGATCAGAAACTTCCAGTCAGACTTCAGGTTTTCCATGATACTCGAGGAGCTACTCGAGTAACCGTGTATTTGAAAATGTGTAACTCTCGGCACTTTGTACCACTGCCAATGTTACTCGAGGAGGTACTCGAGTAACAGCCTGAGGTAAGTTAAAACTTGAGGTTGGTATCCGATTAACTTGTTTTTATTTTTATCATCTTCCTCGAGTGCTTACTCGAGTATTCACGTTTCTAATGTTTTATCTTAAGTGGATTCCTCGAGTATGTACCCCAGTAAGCACAAATATTTTCAAAGGAAACTTCAAGTCATTACCAGAGTAAGTTAAGTTACTCGAGGAGTTACCCGAGTAACTCATGCAAGATTAAGTGCATTACTCGAGGAGCTACTCGAGTAATAAGGTAAGAGCTCTCGGCATTTTAAATCCTGCCAACAATACTCGAGGTGTTACCCGAGTAATCTATGAAATTGACAGAGCTTTACTGGAGGCACTACCCGAGTAAGTAACTGTTAACAAAGGTTTGAAATTTAGTTTACTCCATGCACTACCCGAGTAATCTTGTTTGTCTTCATTAAATTTCAAACAAACAGTGATTTCACGATGTTACTCGAGGAGCTACTCGAGTAAACTTCAAGGGTTACTCGAGGAGCTACTCGAGTAAGCATACCCAGAAATTTAGAAATCATTCAAACGTTTATTGATTTGTTTCCTATGTGATTAATCTTTCATTATATTAGTATTCTTAGTCTATTTACAGATAAACAATGAAGGAATCACTTCAAGAGATGAAAGTCAAATCAAACGTTCAAATGCCAACCACCGCCAACGGATATTTTTCAAAAACTTGAAAAGTCAACAGTGGCTGCGCACTCACCAACGGACGAAAGGAAAACGTTCCAACGGTCATCACCATCATATCTATATATATGGGAACCTTCAAACAGAGAAGAACAACTAAGCATTCACACAAACGATTCATTAAGTTCATTGCTCTGTTTTCACGTTGAAATTGTATTCATATACTTCAGTGATTATCATTTACTCTTTGTGAGAGATATTTCATTCAAACTCAATATTTGTTATTGAGATAACTTAAGGTTGTGGAACCTTGAGTTGGGATTGGATTACAACCTGTAAGGGGGAGCGAGTGTCCAGGTGTGAAGGAACTTGCTTGTACTGTGGTGCCAAGAACCCACTGAATCTTGGAAGTTATAGTGAAACTCTCAGAGAAGCTCTGAGGACTGGACGTAGGTCAAAGTGGTTGTGACCGAACCAGTATAACTCCCGGTGTACACTTCGGTGATATTTCTCCTTACTCATTACTGTTTTAATTCTTTTGTCAAAGTTTTATATTTTCGAAAAGAAATTTCAGTATCACCCAATTCACCCCCCCTCTTGGGTGAAACGCTTGATCTTACAAAATATTGTTGTCAAACTCATCCGTTTGGGCCCTGAACGGCCAAATACGTGATTTGTGCTAATTTGAGGTCAAAAGAATGAAAGTTTGGTCACTGTCTCGGATTGGCATGAAAACCCACACACCCACTCCATTTTTAATGAGGAATCCAAAATGCAAAAGATTGTTGACAAATTCATCGGTTTGGGCCCTGAACGGCCAAATACGTGATTTGTGCTAATTTGAGGTCAAAAGAATGAAAGTTTGGTCACTATCTCGGATTGGCATGAAAACCCACACACCCACTCCATTTTTAATGAGGAATCCATAATGCAAAAGATTGTTGACAAATTCATCCGTTTGGGCCCTGAACCGGCAAATACGTTATTTGTGCTAATTTGAGTTCAAAAGAATGAAAGTTTGGTCACTGTATCGGACTGCCATGAAAACCCACACACCCACTCCATTTTTCATGAGGATTCCAGAATGCCAAAGATTGTTGCAAAACTGATCCGTTTGGGCCCTGAACGGCCAAATACATGATTTGTGCTAATTTGAGTTCAAAAGAATGAAAGTTTGTTCACTGTCTCTGATTGGCATGAAAAGGCACACACCCATTCCACTTTTTATGAGGAATCCATAATGAAAAATATTGTTGTTTAATTCATCCGTTTGGGAACTGAACAGTCAAATACGTGATTTATGCTAATTTGAGGTCAAAAGAATGAAAGTTTGGTCAATGTCTCGGATTCGCATGAAAACCCACACACCCACTCCATTTTGTATTCGGAATACAAAATGCAAAAGATTGTAGTCAAACTCGTCCGTCTGGGCCCCGAACGGCCAAATACGTGATTTGTGCTAATTTGAGGTCAAAAGAATAAAAGTTTGGTCACTGTCTCGGATTGGCATGAAAACCCACACACCCACTCCATTTTTCATTAGGAATACAGAATGCAAAATATTGTTGTCAAAGTCATCCGTTTAGGCCCTGAACGGCCAAATACGTGATTTGTGCTAATTTGAGGTCAAAACAATGAAAGTTTGGTTACTGTCTCTGATTCGCATGAAAACCCAGACACCCACTCCATTTTTCATTAGGAATACAGAATGCAAAAGATTGTTGACAAATTCATCCGTTTGGGCCCTGAACCGGCAAATACTTGATTTGTGCTAATTTGAGTTCAAAAGAATGAAAGTTTGGTCATTGTCTCAGATTGCCATGAAAACCCACACACCCACTCCATTTTTCATGAGGAATCCAGAATGCAAAATATTGTTGTCAAACTCATCCGTTTGGGCCCTGAACGGCCAAATACGTGATTTGTTCTAATTTGAGGTCAAAAGAATGAAAGTTTGGTCACTATCTCGGATTGGCATGAAAACCCACACACCCACTCCATTTTTAATGAGGAATCCGTAATGCAAAAGATTGTTGACAAATTCATCCGTTTGGGCCCTGAACCGGCAAATACGTTGTTTTTGCTAATTTGAGTTCAAAAGAATGAAACTTTGGTCACTGTCTCGGATTGCCATGAAAACCCACACACCCACTCCATTTTTCATGAGGAATCCAGAATGCAAAATATTGTTGCAAAACTCATCCGTTTGGGCCCTGAACGGCCAAATACGTGATTTGTGCTAATTTGAGGTCAAAAGAATGAAAGTTTGGTCACTGTCTCGGATTGGCATGAAAACCCACACACACACTCCATTTGTCATGAGGAATCCAGAATGCGAAAGATTGTTGCAAAACTGATCCGTTTGGGCCCTGAACGGCCAAATACGTGATTTGTGCTAATTTGAGGTCAAAAGAATGAAAGTTTGGTCACTGTCTCGGATTGGCATGAAAACCCACACACACACTCCATTTGTCATGAGGAATCCAGAATGCAAAATATTGTTGTCAAACTCATCCGTTTGGGCCCTGAACGGCCAAATACGTGATTTGTGCTAATTTGAGGTCAAAAGAATGAAAGTTTGGTCACTGTCTCGGATTGGCATGAAAACCCACACACCCACTCCATTTTTAATGAGGAATCCAAAATGCAAAAGATTGTTGACAAATTCATCGGTTTGGGCCCTGAACCGGCAAATACGTTATTTGTGCTAATTTGAGGTCAAAAGAATGAAAGTTTGGTCACTATCTCGGATTGGCATGAAAACCCACACACCCACTCCATTTTTAATGAGGAATCCATAATGCAAAAGATTGTTGACAAATTCATCCGTTTGGGCCCTGAACCGGCAAATACGTTATTTGTGCTAATTTGAGTTCAAAAGAATGAAAGTTTGGTCACTGTATCGGATTGCCATGAAAACCCACACACCCACTCCATTTTTCATGAGGATTCCAGAATGCAAAAGATTGTTGCAAAACTGATCCGTTTGGGCCCTGAACGGCCAAATACATGATTTGTGCTAATTTGAGTTCAAAAGAATGAAAGTTTGTTCACTGTCTCTGATTGGCATGAAAAGGCACACACCCATTCCACTTTTTATGAGGAATCCGTAATGAAAAATATTGTTGTTTAATTCATCCGTTTGGGAACTGAACAGTCAAATACGTGATTTATGCTAATTTGAGGTCAAAAGAATGAAAGTTTGGTCAATGTCTCGGATTCGCATGAAAACCCACACACCCACTCCATTTTGTATTCGGAATACAAAATGCAAAAGATTGTAGTCAAACTCGTCCGTCTGGGCCCCGAACGGCCAAATACGTGATTTGTGCTAATTTGAGGTCAAAACAATGAAAGTTTGGTCACTGTCTCGGATTGGCATGAAAACCCACACACCCACTCCATTTTTCATTAGGAATACAGAATGCAAAATATTGTTGCCAAACTCATCCGTTTGGGCCCTGAACGGCCAAATACGTGATTTGTGCTAATTTGAGGTCAAAAGAATGAAAGTTTGGGCACTATCTCGGATTGGCATGAAAACCCACACACCCACTCCATTTTTAATGAGGAATCCATAATGCAAAAGATTGTTGACAAATTCATCCGTTTGGGCCCTGAACCGGCAAATACGTGATTTGTGCTAATTTGAGTTCAAAAGAATGAAAGTTTGGTCACTCTCTCGGATTGGCATGAAAACCCACACACCCACTCCATTTTTAATGAGGAAACCATAAAGCAAAAGATTGTTGACAAATTCATCCGTTTGGGCCCTGAACCGGCAAATACGTGATTTGTGCTAATTTGAGTTCAAAAGAAAGAAAGTTTGGTCACTGTCTCGGATTGGCATGAAAACCCACACACCCACTCCATTTTTAATGAGGAATCCATAATGCAAAAGATTGTTGACAAATTCATCCGTTTGGGCCCTGAACCGGCAAATACGTGATTTCTGCTAATTTGAGTTCAAAAGAATGAAAGTTTGGTCAATGTCTCGGATTCGCATGAAAACCCACACACCCACTCCATTTTGTATTCGGAATACAAAATGCAAAAGATTGTAGTCAAACTCGTCCGTCTGGGCCCCGAACGGCCAAATACGTGATTTGTGCTAATTTGAGTTCAAAAGAATGAAAGTTTGGTCACTGTCTCGGATTGGCATGAAAACCCACACACCCACTCCATTTTTCGTTAGGAATACAGAATGCAAAATATTGTTGCCAAACTCGTCCGTCTGGGCCCCGAACGGCCAAATACGTGATTTGTGCTAATTTGAGGTCAAAACAATGAAAGTTTGGTCACTGTCTCGGATTTGCATGAAAACCCACACATCCACTCCATTTTTCATTAGGAATACAGAATGCAAAATATTGTTGTCAAAGTCATCCGTTTAGGCCCTGAACGGCCAAATACGTGATTTGTGCTAATTTGAGGTCAAAAGAATGAAAGTTTTGTCACTGTCTCGGATTGCGATGAAAACCCACACACCCACTCCATTTTTAATGAGGAATCCATAATGCAAAAGATTGTTGACAAATTCATCCGTTTGGGCCCTGAACCGGCAAATACGTTATTTGTGCTAATTTGAGTTCAAAAGAATGAAAGTTTGGTCACTGTATCGGATTGCCATGAAAACCCACACACCCACTCCATTTTTCATGAGGATTCCAGAATGCAAAAGATTGTTGCAAAACTGATCCGTTTGGGCCCTGAACGGCCAAATACATGATTTGTGCTAATTTGAGTTCAAAAGAATGAAAGTTTGTTCACTGTCTCTGATTGGCATGAAAAGGCACACACCCATTCCACTTTTTATGAGGAATCCATAATGAAAAATATTGTTGTTTAATTCATCCGTTTGGGAACTGAACAGTCAAATACGTGATTTATGCTAATTTGAGGTCAAAAGAATGAAAGTTTGGTCAATGTCTCAGATTCGCATGAAAACCCACACACCCACTCCATTTTGTATTCGGAATACAAAATGCAAAAGATTGTAGTCAAACTCGTCCGTCTGGGCCCCGAACGGCCAAATACGTGATTTGTGCTAATTTGAGGTCAAAACAATGAAAGTTTGGTCACTGTCTCGGATTGGCATGAAAACCCACACACCCACTCCATTTTTCATTAGGAATACAGAATGCAAAATATTGTTGTCAAAGTCATCCGTTTAGGCCCTGAACGGCCAAATACGTGATTTGTGCTAATTTGAGGTCAAAACAATGAAAGTTTGGTTACTGTCTCTGATTCGCATGAAAACCCAGACACCCACTCCATTTTTCATTAGGAATACAGAATGCAAAAGATTGTTGACAAATTCATCCGTTTGGGCCCTGAACCGGCAAATACTTGATTTTTGCTAATTTGAGTTCAAAAGAATGAAAGTTTGGTCATTGTCTCAGATTGCCATGAAAACCCACACACCCACTCCATTTTTCATGAGGAATCCAGAATGCAAAATATTGTTGTCAAACTCATCCGTTTGGGCCCTGAACGGCCAAATACGTGATTTGTTCTAATTTGAGGTCAAAAGAATGAAAGTTTGGTCACTATCTCGGATTGGCATGAAAACCCACACACCCACTCCATTTTTAATGAGGAATCCGTAATGCAAAAGATTGTTGACAAATTCATCCGTTTGGGCCCTGAACCGGCAAATACGTTGTTTTTGCTAATTTGAGTTCAAAAGAATGAAACTTTGGTCACTGTCTCGGATTGGCATGAAAACCCACACACCCACTCCATTTTTCATGAGGAATCCAGAATGCAAAATATTGTTGCAAAACTCATCCGTTTGGGCCCTGAACGGCCAAATACGTGATTTGTGCTAATTTGAGGTCAAAAGAATGAAAGTTTGGTCACTGTCTCGGATTGGCATGAAAACCCACACACACACTCCATTTTTCATGAGGAATCCAGAATGCGAAAGATTGTTGCAAAACTGATCCGTTTGGGCCCTGAACGGCCAAATACGTGATTTGTGCTAATTTGAGTTCAAAAGAATGAAAGTTTGGTCTCTGTCTCGGATTGGCATGAAAACCCACACACCCACTCCATTTTTCATGAGGAATCCAGAATGCAAAATATTGTTGTCAAACTCATCCGTTTGGGCCCTGAACGGCCAAATACGTGATTTGTGCTAATTTGAGGTCAAAAGAATGAAAGTTTGGTCACTGTCTCGGATTGGCATGAAAACCCACACACCCACTCCATTTTTAATGAGGAATCCAAAATGCAAAAGATTGTTGACAAATTCATCGGTTTGGGCCCTGAACGGCCAAATACGTGATTTGTGCTAATTTGAGGTCAAAAGAATGAAAGTTTGGTCACTATCTCGGATTGGCATGAAAACCCACACACCCACTCCATTTTTAATGAGGAATCCATAATGCAAAAGATTGTTGACAAATTCATCCGTTTGGGCCCTGAACCGGCAAATACGTTATTTGTGCTAATTTGAGTTCAAAAGAATGAAAGTTTGGTCACTGTCTCGGATTGCCATGAAAACCCACACACCCACTCCATTTTTCATGAGGATTCCAGAATGCAAAAGATTGTTGCAAAACTGATCCGTTTGGGCCCTGAACGGCCAAATACAAGATTTGTGCTAGTTTGAGATCAAAAGAATGAAAGTTTGGTCACTGTCTCGGATTGGCATGAAACCCCACACACCCACTTCATTTTTAATGAGGAATCCATAATGCAAAAGATTGTTGACAAATTCATCCGTTTGGGCCCTGAACCGGCAAATACGTGATTTGTGCTAATTTGAGTTCAAAACAATGAAAGTTTGGTCACTGTCTCGGATTGGCATGAAAACCCATACACCCACTCCATTTTTCATGAGGAATCCAGAATGCAAAATATTGTTGTCAAACTCATCCGTTTGGGCCCTGAACGGCCAAATACGTGATTTGTGCTAATTTGAGGTCAAAACAATGAAAGTTTGGTCACTGTCTCGGATTGGCATGAAAACCCACACACCCACTTCATTTTTAATGAGGAATCCATAATGCAAAAGATTGTTGACAAATTCATCCGTGTGGGCCCTGAACCGGCAAATACGTGATTTGTGCTAATTTGAGTTCAAAACAATGAAAGTTTGGTCACTGTCTCGGATTGGCATGAAAACCCACACACCCACTCCATTTTTCATGAGGAATCCAGAATGCGAAAGATTGTTGCAAAACTGATCCGTCTGGGCCATGAACGGCCAAATACGTGATTTGTGCTAATTTGAGGTCAAAACAATGAAAGTTTGGTCACTGTCTCGGATTGGCATGAAAACCCACACACCCACTTCATTTTTAATGAGGAATCCATAATGCAAAAGATTGTTGACAAATTCATCCGTTTGGGAACTGAACAGTCAAATACGTGATTTATGCTAATTTGAGGTCAAAAGAATGAAAGTTTGGTTACTCTCTCGGATTGGCATGAAAACCCACACACCCACTCCATTTTTAATGAGGAATCCATAATGCAAAAGATTGTTGACAATTTCATCCGTTTGGGCCCTGAACCGGCAAATACGTGATTTGTGCTAATTTGAGTTCAAAAGAATGAAACTTTGGTCACTGTCTCGGATTGGCATGAAAACCCACACACCCACTCCGTTTTTTGTGAGGAATCCAGAATGCGAAAGATTGTTGCAAAACTGATCCGTTTGGGCCCTGAACGGCCAAATACGTGATTTGTGCTAATTTGAGATCAAAAGAATGAAAGTTTGGTCACTGTCTCGGATTGGCATGAAAACCCACACACCCACTCCATTTTTCATGAGGAATCCAGAATGCAAAAGATTGTTGTCAAACTCATCCGTTTGGGCCCTGAACGGCCAAATACGTGATTTGTGCTAATTTGAGTTCAAAAGAATGAATCTTTGGTCACTGTCTCGGATTGGCATGAAAACCCACACACCCACTCCATTTTTCGTGAGGAATCCAAAATGCAAAAGATTGTTGTCAAATTCATCCGTTTGGGCCCTGAACGGCCAAATACATGATTTGTGGTAATTTGAGATCAAAAGAACGAAAGTTTGGTCACTGTCTCGGATTGGCATGAAAACCCACACACCCACTTCATTTTTAATGAGGAATCCATAATGCAAAAGATTGTTGACAAATTCATCCGTTTGGGAACTGAACGGCCAAATACGTGATTTGTGCTAATTTGAGGTCAAAAGAATGAAAGTTTGGTCACTGTCTCGGAGTGGCATGAAAACCCACACACCCACTCCATTTTTCATTAGGAATACAGAATGCAAAAGATTGTTGTCAAACTCGTCCGTCTGGGCCATAAACGGCCAAATACGTGATTTGTGCTAATTTGAGATCAAAAGAATGAAAGTTTGGTCACTGTCTCGGATTGGCATGAAAACCCACACACCCACTCCATTTTTCATTAGGAATACAGAATGCAAAAGATTGTTGTCAAACTCATCCGTTTGGGCCCTGAACGGCCAAATACGTGATTTGTGCTAATTTGAGTTCAAAAGAATGAATCTTTGGTCACTGTCTCGGATTGGCATGAAAACCCACACACCCACTCCATTTTTCGTGAGGAATCCAAAATGCAAAAGATTGTTGTCAAATTCATCCGTTTGGGCCCTGAACGGCCAAATACATGATTTGTGGTAATTTGAGATCAAAAGAACGAAAGTTTGGTCACTGTCTCGGATTGGCATGAAAACTCACACACCCAGACCTCTTTTCATGAGGAATCCATAATGAAAAATATTGTTGTTTAATTCATCCGTTTGGGAACTGAACAGTCAAATACGTGATTTATGCTAATTTGAGGTCAAAAGAATGAAAGTTTGGTCACTATCTCAGATTGGCATGAAAACCCACACACCCACTCCATTTTTAATGAGGAATCCATAATGCAAAAGATTGTTGACAAATTCTTCCGTTTGGGCCCTGAACCGGCAAATACGTGATTTGTGCTAATTTGAGTTCAAAAGAATGAAACTTTGGTCACTGTCTCGGACTGCCATGAAAACCAACACACCCACTCCATTTTTAATGAGGAATCCAGAATGCAAAATATTGTTGTCAAACTCATCCGTTTGGGCCCTGAACGGCCAAATACGTGATTTGTGCTAATTTGAGATCAAAAGAATGAAATTTTGGTCACTGTCTCGGATTGGCATGAAAACCCACACACACACCCCATTTTTCATTAGGAATACAGAATGCAAAATATTGTTGTCAAACTCATCCGTTTGGGCCCTGAACGGCCAAATACGTGATTTGTGCTAATTTGAGGTCAAAAGAATGAAAGTTTGGTCACTGTCTCGGAGTGGCATGAAAACCCACACACCCACTCCATTTTTCATTAGGAATACAGAATGCAAAAGATTGTTGTCAAACTCGTCCGTCTGGGCCATAAACGGCCAAATACGTGATTTGTGCTAATTTGAGATCAAAAGAATGAAAGTTTGGTCACTGTCTCGGATTGGCATGAAAACCCACACACCCACTCCATTTTTCATTAGGAATACAGAATGCAAAAGATTGTTGTCAAACTCGTCCGTCTGGGCCTTGAACGGCCAAATACGTGATTTGTGCTAATTTGAGGTCAAAAGAATGAAAGTTTGGTCACTGTCTCGGATTGGCATCAAAACCCACACACCCACTCCACTTTTCATGAGGAATCCAGAATGCAAAAGATTGTTGTCAAATTCCTCCGTTTGGGCCCTGAACGGCCAAATAAGTGATTTGTGCTAATTTGAGGTCAAAAGAATGAAAGTTTGGTCACTGTCTCGGATTGGCATGAAAACCCACACACCCACTCCATTTTTCATTAGGAATACAGAATGCAAAATATTGTTGTCAAACTCGTCCGTCTGGGCCCTGAACGGCCAAATACGTGATTTGTGCTAATTTGAGGTCAAAAGAATGAAAGTTTGGTCACTGTCTCGGATTGGCATGAAAACCCACACACCCACTCCACTTTTCATGAGGAATCCAGAATGCAAAAGATTGTTGTCAAACTCGTCCGTCTGGGCCATAAACGGCCAAATACGTGATTTGTGCTAATTTGAGATCAAAAGAATGAAAGTTTGGTCACTGTCTCGGATTGGCATGAAAACCCACACACCCACTCCATTTTTCATTAAGAATACAGAATGCAAAAGATTGTTGTCAAACTCGTCCGTCTGGGCCCTGAACGGCCAAATACGTGATTTGTGCTAATTTGAGGTCAAAAGAATGAAAGTTTGGTCACTGTCTCGGATTGGCATCAAAACCCACACACCCACTCCACTTTTCATGAGGAATCCAGAATGCAAAAGATTGTTGTCAAATTCCTCCGTTTGGGCCCTGAACGGCCAAATAAGTGATTTGTGCTAATTTGAGGTCAAAAGAATGAAAGTTTGGTCACTGTCTCGGATTGGCATGAAAACCTACACACCCACTCCATTTTTCATGAGGAATACAGAATGCAAAAGATTGTTGTCAAACTCGTCCGTCTGGGCCCTGAACGGCCAAATACGTGATTTGTTCTAATTTGAGGTCAAAAGAATGAAAGTTTGGTCACTGTCTCGGATTGGCATGAAAACCCACACACCCACTCCACTTTTCATGAGGAATCCAGAATGCAAAAGATTGTTGTCAAATTCCTCCGTTTGGGCCCTGAACGGCCAAATACGTGATTTGTGCTAATTTGAGGTCAAAATAATGAAAGTTTGGGCACTGTCTCGGATTGGCATGAAAACCCACACACCCACTCCATTTTTAATGAGGAATCCATAATGCAAAAGATTGTTGACAAATTCATCCGTTTGGGCCCTGAACCAGCAAATACGTGATTTGTGCTAATTTGAGGTCAAAAGAATGAAAGTTTGGTCACTGTCTCGGATTGGCATGAAAACCCACACACCCACTCCACTTTTCATGAGGAATCCAGAATGCAAAATATTGTTGCCAAACTCATCTGTTTGGGCCCTGAACGGCCAAATACGTGATTTGTGCTAATTTGAGGTCAAAAGAATGAAAGTTTGGTCACTGTCTCGGATTGCGATGAAAACCCACACACCCACTCCATTTTTCATGAGGAATCCAGAATGCAAAAGATTGTTGACAAATTCATCCGTTTAGGCCCTGAACCGGCAAATACGTGATATGTGCTAATTTGAGTTCAAAAGAATGAAACTTTGGTCACTGTCTCGGATTGGCATGAAAACCCACACACCCACTCCATTTTTCTTTAGGAATCCAGAATGCAAAAGATTGTTGTCAAACTCATCCGTTTGGGCTCTGAACGGCCAAATACGTGATTTGTGCTAATTTGAGGTCAAAAGAATGAAAGTTTGGTCACTATCTCGGATTGGCATGAAAACCCACACACCCACTCCATTTTTAATGAGGAATCCATAATGAAAAATATTGTTGTTTAATTCATCCGTTTGGGAACTGAACAGTCAAATACGTGATTTATGCTAATTTGAGGTCAAAAGAATGAAAGTTTGGTTACTATCTCGGATTGGCATGAAAACCCACACACCCACTCCATTTTTAATGAGGAATCCATAATGCAAAAGATTGTTGACAATTTCATCCGTTTGGGCCCTGAACCGGCAAATACGTGATTTGTGCTAATTTGAGTTCAAAAGAATGAAACTTTGGTCACTGTCTCGGATTGGCATGAAAACCCACACACCCACTCCATTTTTCGTGAGGAATCCAGAATGCAAAAGATTGTTGTCAAATTCATCCGTTTGGGCCCTGAACGGTCAAATACATGGTTTGTTGTAATTTGAGATCAAAAGAACGAAAGTTTGGTCTCTGTCTCGGATTGGCATGAAAACGCACACACCCAGACCACTTTTCATGAGGAATCCAAAATGAAAAATATTGTTGTTTCATTCATCCGTTTGGGAACTGAACAGTCAAATACGTGATTTATGCTAATTTGAGGTCAAAAGAATGAAAGTTTGGTCACTATCTCAGATTGGCATGAAAACCCACACACCCACTCCATTTTTAATGAGGAATCCATAATGCAAAAGATTGTTGACAAATTCATCCGTTTGGGCCCTGAACCGGCAAATACGTGATATGTGCTAATTTGAGTTCAAAAGAATGAAACTTTGGTCACTGTCTCGGATTGGCATGAAAACCCACACACCCACTCCATTTTTCATGAGGAATCCAGAATGCAAAAGATTGTTGTCAAACTCATCCGTTTCAGCCCTGAACTGCCAAATACGTGATTTGTGCTAATTTGAGATCAAAAGAATGAAAGTTTGGTCACTGTCTCAGATTGGCATGAAAACGCACACACCCACTCCATTTTTCATTAGGAATCCAGAATGCAAAAGATTGTTGTCAAACTCATCCGTTTGGGCCCTGAACGGCGAAATACGTGATTTGTGCTAATTTGAGTTCAAAAGAATGAAACTTTGGTCACTGTCTCGGATTGCGATGAAAACCCACACACCCACTCCATTTTTCATGAGGAATCCAGAATGCAAAAGATTGTTGTCAAACTCATCCGTTTGGGCCCTGAACGGCCAAATACGTGATTTGTGCTAATTTGATGTCAAAAGAATGAAAGTTTGGTTACTATCTCGGATTGGCATGAAAACCCACACACCCACTCCATTTTTAATGAGGAATCCATAATGCAAAAGATTGTTGACAAATTCATCCGTTTGGGCCCTGAACCGGCAAATTCGTGATTTGTGCTAATTTGAGTTCAAAAGAATGAATCTTTGGTCACTGTCTCGGATTGGCATGAAAACCCACACACCCACTCCATTTTTCGTGAGGAATCCAGAATGCAAAAGATTGTTGTCAAATTCATCCGTTTGGGCCCTGAACGGCCAAATACATGATTTGTGGTAATTTGAGATCAAAAGAACGAAAGTTTGGTCACTGTCTCGGATTGGCATGAAAACTCACACACCCAGACCTCTTTTCATGAGGAATCCATAATGAAAAATATTGTTGTTTAATTCATCCGTTTGGGAACTGAACAGTCAAATACGTGATTTATGCTAATTTGAGGTCAAAAGAATGAAAGTTTGGTCACTATCTCAGATTGGCATGAAAACCCACACACCCACTCCATTTTTCATGAGGAATCCAGAATGCAAAAGATTGTTGTCAAACTCGTCCGTCTGGGCCATGAACGGCCAAATACGTGATTTGTGCTAATTTGAGATCAAAAGAATGAAAGTTTGGTCACTGTCTCGGATTGGCATGAAAACCCACACACCCACTCCATTTTTCATTAGGAATACAGAATGCAAAAGATTGTTGTCAAACTCGTCCGTCTGGGCCTTGAACCGGCAAATACGTGATATGTGCTAATTTGAGTTCAAAAAAATGAAAGTTTGGTCACTGTCTCGGATTGGCATGAAAACCCACACACCCACTCCATTTTTCATTAGGAATACAGAATGCAAAATATTGTTGTCAAATTCCTCCGTTTGGGCCCTGAACGGCCAAATACGTGATTTGTGCTAATTTGAGGTCAAAAGCATGAAAGTTTGTACACTATCTCGGATTGGCATGAAAACCCACACACCCACTCCATTTTTAATGAGGAATCCATAATGCAAAAGATTGTTGACAAATTCATCCGTTTGGGCCATGAACCGGCAAATACGTGATTTGTGCTAATTTGAGTTCAAAAAAATGAAAGTTTGGTCACTGTCTCGCATTGGCATGAAAACCCACACACCCACTCCATTTTTCATTAGGAATCCAGAATGCAAAATATTGTTGTCAAACTCATCCGTTTGGGCCCTGAACGGCCAAATACGTGATTTGTGCTAATTTGAGGTCAAAAGAATGAAAGTTTGTACACTATCTCGGATTGGCATGAAAACCCACACACCCATTCCATTTTTAATGAGGAATCCAGAATGCAAAAGATTGTTGACAAATTCATCCGTTTGGGCCCTGAACCGGCAAATACATGATTTGTGCTAATTTGAGTTCAAAAGAATGAAACTTTGGTCACTGTCTCGGATTGGCATGAAAACCCACACACCCACTCCATTTTTCGTGAGGAATCCAAAATGCAAAAGATTGTCGTCAAATTCATCCGTTTGGGCCCTAAACGGCCAAATGCATGATTTGTGGTAATTTGAGATCAAAAGAACGAAAGTTTGGTCACTGTCTCGGATTGGCATGAAAACGCACACACCCAGACCACTTTTCATGAGGAATCCATAATGAAAAATATTGTTGTTTAATTCATCCGTTTGGGAACTGAACAGTCAAATACGTGATTTATGCTAATTTGAGGTCAAAAGAATGAAAGTTTGGTCACTATCTCTGATTGGCATGAAAACCCACACACCCACTCCATTTTTAATGAGGAATCCATAATGTAAAAGATTGTTGACAAATTCTTCCGTTTGGGCCCTGAACCGGCAAATACGTGATTTGTGCTAATTTGAGTTCAAAAGAATGAAACTTTGGTCACTGTCTCGGACTGCCATGAAAACCCACACACCCACTCCATTTTTCATGACGAATCCAGAATGCAAAAGATTGTTGTCAAACTCGTCCGTGTGGGCCATGAACGGCCAAATACGTGATTTGTGCTAATTTGAGATCAAAAGAATGAAACTTTGGTCACTGTCTCGGATTGGCATGAAAACCCACACACCCACTCCATTTTTCTTTAGGAATCCAGAATGCAAAAGATTGTTGTCAAACTCATCCGTTTGGGCTCTGAACGGCCAAATACGTGATTTGTGCTAATTTGAGGTCAAAAGAATGAAAGTTTGGTCACTATCTCGGATTGGCATGAAAACCCACACACCCACTCCATTTTTAATGAGGAATCCATAATGAAAAATATTGTTGTTTAATTCATCCGTTTGGGAACTGAACAGTCAAATACGTGATTTATGCTAATTTGAGGTCAAAAGAATGAAAGTTTGGTTACTATCTCGGATTGGCATGAAAACCCACACACCCACTCCATTTTTAATGAGGAATCCATAATGCAAAAGATTGTTGACAATTTCATCCGTTTGGGCCCTGAACCGGCAAATACGTGATTTGTGCTAATTTGAGTTCAAAAGAATGAAACTTTGGTCACTGTCTCGGATTGGCATGAAAACCCACACACCCACTCCATTTTTCGTGAGGAATCCAGAATGCAAAAGATTGTTGTCAAATTCATCCGTTTGGGCCCTGAACGGTCAAATACATGATTTGTTGTAATTTGAGATCAAAAGAACGAAAGTTTGGTCTCTGTCTCGGATTGGCATGAAAACGCACACACCCAGACCACTTTTCATGAGGAATCCAAAATGAAAAATATTGTTGTTTCATTCATCCGTTTGGGAACTGAACAGTCAAATACGTGATTTATGCTAATTTGAGGTCAAAAGAATGAAAGTTTGGTCACTATCTCAGATTGGCATGAAAACCCACATACCCACTCCATTTTTAATGAGGAATCCATAATGCAAAAGATTGTTGACAAATTCATCCGTTTGGGCCCTGAACCGGCAAATACGTGATATGTGCTAATTTGAGTTCAAAAGAATGAAACTTTGGTCACTGTCTCGGATTGGCATGAAAACCCACACACCCACTCCATTTTTCATTAGGAATACAGAATGCAAAAGATTGTTGTCAAACTCGTCCGTCTGGGCCCTGAACGGCCAAATACGTGATTTGTGCTAATTTGAGGTCAAAAGAATGAAAGTTTGGTCACTGTCTCGGATTGGCATCAAAACCCACACACCCACTCCACTTTTCATGAGGAATCCAGAATGCAAAAGATTGTTGTCAAATTCCTCCGTTTGGGCCCTGAACGGCCAAATAAGTGATTTGTGCTAATTTGAGGTCAAAAGAATGAAAGTTTGGTCACTGTCTCGGATTGGCATGAAAACCCACACACCCACTCCATTTTTCATTAGGAATACAGAATGCAAAAGATTGTTGTCAAACTCGTCCGTCTGGGCCCTGAACGGCCAAATACGTGATTTGTGCTAATTTGAGGTCAAAAGAATGAAAATTTGGTCACTGTCTCGGATTGGCATGAAAACCCACACACCCACTCCACTTTTCATGAGGAATCCAGAATGCAAAAGATTGTTGTCAAACTCGTCCGTCTGGGCCATAAACGGCCAAATACGTGATTTGTGCTAATTTGAGATCAAAAGAATGAAAGTTTGGTCACTGTCTCGGATTGGCATGAAAACCCACACACCCACTCCATTTTTCATTAGGAATACAGAATGCAAAAGATTGTTGTCAAACTCGTCCGTCTGGGCCCTGAACGGCCAAATACGTGATTTGTGCTAATTTGAGGTCAAAAGAATGAAAGTTTGGTCACTGTCTCGGATTGGCATCAAAACCCACACACCCACTCCACTTTTCATGAGGAATCCAGAATGCAAAAGATTGTTGTCAAATTCCTCCGTTTGGGCCCTGAACGGCCAAATAAGTGATTTGTGCTAATTTGAGGTCAAAAGAATGAAAGTTTGGTCACTGTCTTGGATTGGCATGAAAACCCACACACCCACTCCATTTTTCATGAGGAATACAGAATGCAAAAGATTGTTGTCAAACTCGTCCGTCTGGGCCCTGAACGGCCAAATACGTGATTTGTTCTAATTTGAGGTCAAAAGAATGAAAGTTTGGTCACTGTCTCGGATTGGCATGAAAACCCACACACCCACTCCACTTTTCATGAGGAATCCAGAATGCAAAAGATTGTTGTCAAATTCCTCTGTTTGGACCCTGAACGGCCAAATACGTTATTTGTGCTAATTTGAGGTCAAAAGAATGAAAGTTTGGGCACTGTCTCGGATTGGCATGAAAACCCACACACCCACTCCATTTTTAATGAGGAATCCATAATGCAAAAGATTGTTGACAAATTCATCCGTTTGGGCCCTGAACCAGCAAATACGTGATTTGTGCTAATTTGAGGTCAAAAGAATGAAAGTTTGGTCACTGTCTCGGATTGGCATGAAAACCCACACACCCACTCCACTTTTCATGAGGAATCCAGAATGCAAAATATTGTTTCCAAACTCATCTGTTTGGGCCCTGAACGGCCAAATACGTGATTTGTGCTAATTTGAGGTCAAAAGAATGAAAGTTTGGTCACTGTCTCGGATTGCGATGAAAACCCACACACCCACTCCATTTTTCATGAGGAATCCAGAATGCAAAAGATTGTTGACAAATTCATCCGTTTAGGCCCTGAACCGGCAAATACGTGATATGTGCTAATTTGAGTTCAAAAGAATGAAACTTTGGTCACTGTCTCGGATTGGCATGAAAACCCACACACCCACTCCATTTTTCATGAGGAATCCAGAATGCAAAAGATTGGTGTCAAACTCATCCGTTTCAGCCCTGAACGGCCAAATACGTGATTTGTGCTAATTTGAGATCAAAAGAATGAAAGTTTGGTCACTGTCTCGGATTGGCATGAAAACCCACACACCCACTCCATTTTTCTTTAGGAATCCAGAATGCAAAAGATTGTTGTCAAACTCATCCGTTTGGGCTCTGAACGGCCAAATACGTGATTTGTTCTAATTTGAGGTCAAAAGAATGAAAGTTTGGTCACTATCTCGGATTGGCATGAAAACCCACACACCCACTCCATTTTTAATGAGGAATCCATAATGAAAAATATTGTTGTTTAATTCATCCGTTTGGGAACTGAACAGTCAAATACGTGATTTATGCTAATTTGAGGTCAAAAGAATGAAAGTTTGGTTACTATCTCGGATTGGCATGAAAACCCACACACCCACTCCATTTTTAATGAGGAATCCATAATGCAAAAGATTGTTGACAATTTCATCCGTTTGGGCCCTGAACCGGCAAATACGTTATTTGTGCTAATTTGAGGTCAAAAGAATGAAAGTTTGGTCACTGTCTCAGATTGGCATCAAAACCCACACACCCACTCCACTTTTCATGAGGAATCCAGAATGCAAAAGATTGTTGTCAAATTCCTCCGTTTGGGCCCTGAACGGCCAAATAAGTGATTTGTGCTAATTTGAGGTCAAAAGAATGAAAGTTTGGTCACTGTCTCGGATTGGCATGAAAACCCACACACCCACTCCATTTTTCATGAGGAATACAGAATGCAAAAGATTGTTGTCAAACTCGTCCGTCTGGGCCCTGAACGGCCAAATACGTGATTTGTTCTAATTTGAGGTCAAAAGAATGAAAGTTTGGTCACTGTCTCGGATTGGCATTAAAACCCACACACCCACTCCACTTTTCATGAGGAATCCAGAATGCAAAAGATTGTTGTCAAATTCCTCCGTTTGGGCCCTGAACGGCCAAATACGTGATTTGTGCTAATTTGAGGTCAAAAGAATGAAAGTTTGGGCACTGTCTCGGATTGGCATGAAAACCCACACACCCACTCCATTTTTAATGAGGAATCTATAATGCAAAAGATTGTTGACAAATTCATCCGTTTGGGCCCTGAACCAGCAAATACGTGATTTGTGCTAATTTGAGGTCAAAAGAATGAAAGTTTGGTCACTGTCTCGGATTGGCATGAAAACCCACACACCCACTCCACTTTTCATGAGGAATCCAGAATGCAAAATATTGTTTCCAAACTCATCTGTTTGCGCCCTGAACGGCCAAATACGTGATTTGTGCTAATTTGAGGTCAAAAGAATGAAAGTTTGGTCACTGTCTCGGATTGCGATGAAAACCCACACACCCACTCCATTTTTCATGAGGAATCCAGAATGCAAAAGATTGTTGACAAATTCATCCGTTTAGGCCCTGAACCGGCAAATACGTGATATGTGCTAATTTGAGTTCAAAAGAATGAAACTTTGGTCACTGTCTCGGATTGGCATGAGAACCCACACACCCACTCCATTTTTCATGAGGAATCCAGAATGCAAAAGACTGGTGTCAAACTCATCCGTTTCAGCCCTGAACGGCCAAATACGTGATTTGTGCTAATTTGAGATCAAAAGAATGAAAGTTTGGTCACTGTCTCGGATTGGCATGAAAACCCACACACCCACTCCATTTTTCTTTAGGAATCCAGAATGCAAAAGATTGTTGTCAAACTCATCCGTTTGGGCTCTGAACGGCCAAATACGTGATTTGTGCTAATTTGAGGTCAAAAGAATGAAAGTTTGGTCACTATCTCGGATTGGCATGAAAACCCACACACCCACTCCATTTTTACTGAGGAATCCATAATGAAAAATATTGTTGTTTAATTCATCCGTTTGGGAACTGAACAGTCAAATACGTGATTTATGCTAATTTGAGGTCAAAAGAATGAAAGTTTGGTTACTATCTCGGATTGGCATGAAAACCCACACACCCACTCCATTTTTAATGAGGAATCCATAATGCAAAAGATTGTTGACAATTTCATCCGTTTGGGCCCTGAACCGGCAAATACGTGATTTGTGCTAATTTGAGTTCAAAAGAATGAAACTTTGGTCACTGTCTCGGATTGGCATGAAAACCCACACACCCACTCCATTTTTCGTGAGGAATCCAGAATGCAAAAGATTGTTGTCAAATTCATCCGTTTGGGCCCTGAACGGTCAAATACATGATTTGTTGTAATTTGAGATCAAAAGAACGAAAGTTTGGTCTCTGTCTCGGATTGGCATGAAAACGCACACACCCAGACCACTTTTCATGAGGAATCCAAAATGAAAAATATTGTTGTTTCATTCATCCGTTTGGGAACTGAACAGTCAAATACGTGATTTATGCTAATTTGAGGTCAAAAGAATGAAAGTTTGGTCACTATCTCAGATTGGCATGAAAACCCACACACCCACTCCATTTTTAATGAGGAATCCATAATGCAAAAGATTGTTGACAAATTCATCCGTTTGGGCCCTGAACCGGCAAATACGTGATATGTGCTAATTTGAGTTCAAAAGAATGAAACTTTGGTCACTGTCTCGGATTGGCATGAAAACCCACACACCCACTCCATTTTTCATGAGGAATCCAGAATGCAAAAGATTGTTGTCAAACTCATCCGTTTCAGCCCTGAACTGCCAAATACGTGATTTGTGCTAATTTGAGCTCAAAAGAATGAAAGTTTGGTCACTGTCTCGGATTGGCATGAAAACCCACACACCCACTCCACTTTTCATGAGGAATCCAGAATGCAAAAGATTGTTGTCAAATTCCTCCGTTTGGGCCCTGAACGGCCAAATACGTGATTTGTGCTAATTTGAGGTCAAAAGAATGAAAGTTTGGGCACTGTCTCGGATTGGCATGAAAACCCACACACCCACTCCATTTTTAATGAGGAATCCATAATGCAAAAGATTGTTGACAAATTCATCCGTTTGGGCCCTGAACCAGCAAATACGTGATTTGTGCTAATTTGAGGTCAAAAGAATGAAAGTTTGGTCACTGTCTCGGATTGGCATGAAAACCCACACACCCACTCCACTTTTCATGAGGAATCCAGAATGCAAAATATTGTTTCCAAACTCATCTGTTTGGGCCCTGAACCGGCAAATACGTGATTTGTGCTAATTTGAGTTCAAAAGAATGAATCTTTGGTCACTGTCTCGGATTGGCATGAAAACCCACACACCCACTCCATTTTTCGTGAGGAATCCAGAATGCAAAAGATTGTTGTCAAATTCATCCGTTTGGGCCCTGAACGGCCAAATACATGATTTGTTGTAATTTGAGATCAAAAGAACGAAAGTTTGGTCTCTGTCTCGGATTGGCATGAAAACGCACACACCCAGACCACTTTTCATGAGGAATCCAAAATGAAAAATATTGTTGTTTCATTCATCCGTTTGGGAACTGAACAGTCAAATACGTGATTTATGCTAATTTGAGGTCAAAAGAATGAAAGTTTGGTCACTATCTCAGATTGGCATGAAAACCCACACACCCACTCCATTTTTAATGAGGAATCCATAATGCAAAAGATTGTTGACAAATTCATCCGTTTGGGCCCTGAACCGGCAAATACGTGATATGTGCTAATTTGAGTTCAAAAGAATGAAACTTTGGTCACTGTCTCGGATTGGCATGAAAACCCACACACCCACTCCATTTTTCATGAGGAATCCAGAATGCAAAAGATTGTTGTCAAACTCATCCGTTTCAGCCCTGAACTGCCAAATACGTGATTTGTGCTAATTTGAGCTCAAAAGAATGAAAGTTTGGTCACTGTCTCGGATTGGCATGAAAACCCACACACCCACTCCACTTTTCATGAGGAATCCAGAATGCAAAAGATTGTTGTCAAATTCCTCCGTTTGGGCCCTGAACGGCCAAATACGTGATTTGTGCTAATTTGAGGTCAAAAGAATGAAAGTTTGGGCACTGTCTCGGATTGGCATGAAAACCCACACACCCACTCCATTTTTAATGAGGAATCCATAATGCAAAAGATTGTTGACAAATTCATCCGTTTGGGCCCTGAACCAGCAAATACGTGATTTGTGCTAATTTGAGGTCAAAAGAATGAAAGTTTGGTCACTGTCTCGGATTGGCATGAAAACCCACACACCCACTCCACTTTTCATGAGGAATCCAGAATGCAAAATATTGTTTCCAAACTCATCTGTTTGGGCCCTGAACCGGCAAATACGTGATTTGTGCTAATTTGAGTTCAAAAGAATGAATCTTTGGTCACTGTCTCGGATTGGCATGAAAACCCACACACCCACTCCATTTTTCGTGAGGAATCCAGAATGCAAAAGATTGTTGTCAAATTCATCCGTTTGGGCCCTGAACGGCCAAATACATGATTTGTGGTAATTTGAGATCAAAAGAACGAAAGTTTGGTCACTGTCTCGGATTGGCATGAAAACTCACACACCCAGACCTCTTTTCATGAGGAATCCATAATGAAAAATATTGTTGTTTAATTCATCCGTTTGGGAACTGAACAGTCAAATACGTGATTTATGCTAATTTGAGGTCAAAAGAATGAAAGTTTGGTCACTATCTCAGATTGGCATGAAAACCCACACACCCACTCCATTTTTCATGAGGAATCCAGAATGCAAAAGATTGTTGTCAAACTCGTCCGTCTGGGCCATGAACGGCCAAATACGTGATTTGTGCTAATTTGAGATCAAAAGAATGAAAGTTTGGTCACTGTCTCGGATTGGCATGAAAACCCACACACCCACTCCATTTTTCATTAGGAATACAGAATGCAAAAGATTGTTGTCAAACTCGTCCGTCTGGGCCCTGAACGGCCAAATACGTGATTTGTGCTAATTTGAGGTCAAAAGAATGAAAGTTTGGTCACTGTCTCGGATTGCGATGAAAACCCACACACCCACTCCATTTTTCATGAGGAATCCAGAATGCAAAAGATTGTTGACAAATTCATCCGTTTAGGCCCTGAACCGGCAAATACGTGATATGTGCTAATTTGAGTTCAAAAGAATGAAACTTTGGTCACTGTCTCGGATTGGCATGAAAACCCACACACCCACTCCATTTTTCATGAGGAATCCAGAATGCAAAAGATTGGTGTCAAACTCATCCGTTTCAGCCCTGAACGGCCAAATACGTGATTTGTGCTAATTTGAGATCAAAAGAATGAAAGTTTGGTCACTGTCTCGGATTGGCATGAAAACCCACACACCCACTCCATTTTTCTTTAGGAATCCAGAATGCAAAAGATTGTTGTCAAACTCATCCGTTTGGGCTCTGAACGGCCAAATACGTGATTTGTTCTAATTTGAGGTCAAAAGAATGAAAGTTTGGTCACTATCTCGGATTGGCATGAAAACCCACACACCCACTCCATTTTTAATGAGGAATCCATAATGAAAAATATTGTTGTTTAATTCATCCGTTTGGGAACTGAACAGTCAAATACGTGATTTATGCTAATTTGAGGTCAAAAGAATGAAAGTTTGGTTACTATCTCGGATTGGCATGAAAACCCACACACCCACTCCATTTTTAATGAGGAATCCATAATGCAAAAGATTGTTGACAATTTCATCCGTTTGGGCCCTGAACCGGCAAATACGTTATTTGTGCTAATTTGAGGTCAAAAGAATGAAAGTTTGGTCACTGTCTCAGATTGGCATCAAAACCCACACACCCACTCCACTTTTCATGAGGAATCCAGAATGCAAAAGATTGTTGTCAAATTCCTCCGTTTGGGCCCTGAACGGCCAAATAAGTGATTTGTGCTAATTTGAGGTCAAAAGAATGAAAGTTTGGTCACTGTCTCGGATTGGCATGAAAACCCACACACCCACTCCATTTTTCATGAGGAATACAGAATGCAAAAGATTGTTGTCAAACTCGTCCGTCTGGGCCCTGAACGGCCAAATACGTGATTTGTTCTAATTTGAGGTCAAAAGAATGAAAGTTTGGTCACTGTCTCGGATTGGCATTAAAACCCACACACCCACTCCACTTTTCATGAGGAATCCAGAATGCAAAAGATTGTTGTCAAATTCCTCCGTTTGGGCCCTGAACGGCCAAATACGTGATTTGTGCTAATTTGAGGTCAAAAGAATGAAAGTTTGGGCACTGTCTCGGATTGGCATGAAAACCCACACACCCACTCCATTTTTAATGAGGAATCCATAATGCAAAAGATTGTTGACAAATTCATCCGTTTGGGCCCTGAACCAGCAAATACGTGATTTGTGCTAATTTGAGGTCAAAAGAATGAAAGTTTGGTCACTGTCTCGGATTGGCATGAAAACCCACACACCCACTCCACTTTTCATGAGGAATCCAGAATGCAAAATATTGTTTCCAAACTCATCTGTTTGCGCCCTGAACGGCCAAATACGTGATTTGTGCTAATTTGAGGTCAAAAGAATGAAAGTTTGGTCACTGTCTCGGATTGCGATGAAAACCCACACACCCACTCCATTTTTCATGAGGAATCCAGAATGCAAAAGATTGTTGACAAATTCATCCGTTTAGGCCCTGAACCGGCAAATACGTGATATGTGCTAATTTGAGTTCAAAAGAATGAAACTTTGGTCACTGTCTCGGATTGGCATGAGAACCCACACACCCACTCCATTTTTCATGAGGAATCCAGAATGCAAAAGACTGGTGTCAAACTCATCCGTTTCAGCCCTGAACGGCCAAATACGTGATTTGTGCTAATTTGAGATCAAAAGAATGAAAGTTTGGTCACTGTCTCGGATTGGCATGAAAACCCACACACCCACTCCATTTTTCTTTAGGAATCCAGAATGCAAAAGATTGTTGTCAAACTCATCCGTTTGGGCTCTGAACGGCCAAATACGTGATTTGTGCTAATTTGAGGTCAAAAGAATGAAAGTTTGGTCACTATCTCGGATTGGCATGAAAACCCACACACCCACTCCATTTTTACTGAGGAATCCATAATGAAAAATATTGTTGTTTAATTCATCCGTTTGGGAACTGAACAGTCAAATACGTGATTTATGCTAATTTGAGGTCAAAAGAATGAAAGTTTGGTTACTATCTCGGATTGGCATGAAAACCCACACACCCACTCCATTTTTAATGAGGAATCCATAATGCAAAAGATTGTTGACAATTTCATCCGTTTGGGCCCTGAACCGGCAAATACGTGATTTGTGCTAATTTGAGTTCAAAAGAATGAAACTTTGGTCACTGTCTCGGATTGGCATGAAAACCCACACACCCACTCCATTTTTCGTGAGGAATCCAGAATGCAAAAGATTGTTGTCAAATTCATCCGTTTGGGCCCTGAACGGTCAAATACATGATTTGTTGTAATTTGAGATCAAAAGAACGAAAGTTTGGTCTCTGTCTCGGATTGGCATGAAAACGCACACACCCAGACCACTTTTCATGAGGAATCCAAAATGAAAAATATTGTTGTTTCATTCATCCGTTTGGGAACTGAACAGTCAAATACGTGATTTATGCTAATTTGAGGTCAAAAGAATGAAAGTTTGGTCACTATCTCAGATTGGCATGAAAACCCACACACCCACTCCATTTTTAATGAGGAATCCATAATGCAAAAGATTGTTGACAAATTCATCCGTTTGGGCCCTGAACCGGCAAATACGTGATATGTGCTAATTTGAGTTCAAAAGAATGAAACTTTGGTCACTGTCTCGGATTGGCATGAAAACCCACACACCCACTCCATTTTTCATGAGGAATCCAGAATGCAAAAGATTGTTGTCAAACTCATCCGTTTCAGCCCTGAACTGCCAAATACGTGATTTGTGCTAATTTGAGCTCAAAAGAATGAAAGTTTGGTCACTGTCTCGGATTGGCATGAAAACCCACACACCCACTCCACTTTTCATGAGGAATCCAGAATGCAAAAGATTGTTGTCAAATTCCTCCGTTTGGGCCCTGAACGGCCAAATACGTGATTTGTGCTAATTTGAGGTCAAAAGAATGAAAGTTTGGGCACTGTCTCGGATTGGCATGAAAACCCACACACCCACTCCATTTTTAATGAGGAATCCATAATGCAAAAGATTGTTGACAAATTCATCCGTTTGGGCCCTGAACCAGCAAATACGTGATTTGTGCTAATTTGAGGTCAAAAGAATGAAAGTTTGGTCACTGTCTCGGATTGGCATGAAAACCCACACACCCACTCCACTTTTCATGAGGAATCCAGAATGCAAAATATTGTTTCCAAACTCATCTGTTTGGGCCCTGAACCGGCAAATACGTGATTTGTGCTAATTTGAGTTCAAAAGAATGAATCTTTGGTCACTGTCTCGGATTGGCATGAAAACCCACACACCCACTCCATTTTTCGTGAGGAATCCAGAATGCAAAAGATTGTTGTCAAATTCATCCGTTTGGGCCCTGAACGGCCAAATACATGATTTGTTGTAATTTGAGATCAAAAGAACGAAAGTTTGGTCTCTGTCTCGGATTGGCATGAAAACGCACACACCCAGACCACTTTTCATGAGGAATCCAAAATGAAAAATATTGTTGTTTCATTCATCCGTTTGGGAACTGAACAGTCAAATACGTGATTTATGCTAATTTGAGGTCAAAAGAATGAAAGTTTGGTCACTATCTCAGATTGGCATGAAAACCCACACACCCACTCCATTTTTAATGAGGAATCCATAATGCAAAAGATTGTTGACAAATTCATCCGTTTGGGCCCTGAACCGGCAAATACGTGATATGTGCTAATTTGAGTTCAAAAGAATGAAACTTTGGTCACTGTCTCGGATTGGCATGAAAACCCACACACCCACTCCATTTTTCATGAGGAATCCAGAATGCAAAAGATTGTTGTCAAACTCATCCGTTTCAGCCCTGAACTGCCAAATACGTGATTTGTGCTAATTTGAGCTCAAAAGAATGAAAGTTTGGTCACTGTCTCGGATTGGCATGAAAACCCACACACCCACTCCACTTTTCATGAGGAATCCAGAATGCAAAAGATTGTTGTCAAATTCCTCCGTTTGGGCCCTGAACGGCCAAATACGTGATTTGTGCTAATTTGAGGTCAAAAGAATGAAAGTTTGGGCACTGTCTCGGATTGGCATGAAAACCCACACACCCACTCCATTTTTAATGAGGAATCCATAATGCAAAAGATTGTTGACAAATTCATCCGTTTGGGCCCTGAACCAGCAAATACGTGATTTGTGCTAATTTGAGGTCAAAAGAATGAAAGTTTGGTCACTGTCTCGGATTGGCATGAAAACCCACACACCCACTCCACTTTTCATGAGGAATCCAGAATGCAAAATATTGTTTCCAAACTCATCTGTTTGGGCCCTGAACCGGCAAATACGTGATTTGTGCTAATTTGAGTTCAAAAGAATGAATCTTTGGTCACTGTCTCGGATTGGCATGAAAACCCACACACCCACTCCATTTTTCGTGAGGAATCCAGAATGCAAAAGATTGTTGTCAAATTCATCCGTTTGGGCCCTGAACGGCCAAATACATGATTTGTGGTAATTTGAGATCAAAAGAACGAAAGTTTGGTCACTGTCTCGGATTGGCATGAAAACTCACACACCCAGACCTCTTTTCATGAGGAATCCATAATGAAAAATATTGTTGTTTAATTCATCCGTTTGGGAACTGAACAGTCAAATACGTGATTTATGCTAATTTGAGGTCAAAAGAATGAAAGTTTGGTCACTATCTCAGATTGGCATGAAAACCCACACACCCACTCCATTTTTCATGAGGAATCCAGAATGCAAAAGATTGTTGTCAAACTCGTCCGTCTGGGCCATGAACGGCCAAATACGTGATTTGTGCTAATTTGAGATCAAAAGAATGAAAGTTTGGTCACTGTCTCGGATTGGCATGAAAACCCACACACCCACTCCATTTTTCATTAGGAATACAGAATGCAAAAGATTGTTGTCAAACTCGTCCGTCTGGGCCCTGAACCGGCAAATACGTGATATGTGCTAATTTGAGTTCAAAAAAATGAAAGTTTGGTCACTGTCTCGGATTGGCATGAAAACCCACACACCCACTCCATTTTTCATTAGGAATACAGAATGCAAAATATTGTTGTCAAATTCCTCCGTTTGGGCCCTGAACGGCCAAATACGTGATTTGTGCTAATTTGAGGTCAAAAGCATGAAAGTTTGGGCACTTTCTCGGATTGGCATGAAAACCCACACACCCACTCCATTTTTAATGAGGAATCCATAATGCAAAAGATTGTTGACAAATTCATCCGTTTGGGCCATGAACCGGCAAATACGTGATTTGTGCTGATTTGAGTTCAAAAAAATGAAAGTTTGGTCACTGTCTCGCATTGGCATGAAAACCCACACACCCACTCCATTTTTCATTAGGAATCCAGAATGCAAAATATTGTTGTCAAACTCATCCGTTTGGGCCCTGAACGGCCAAATACGTGATTTGTGCTAATTTGAGGTCAAAAGAATGAAAGTTTGGTCACTATCTCGGATTGGCATGAAAACCCACACACCCACTCCATTTTTAATGAGGAATCCATAATGAAAAATATTGTTGTTTAATTCATCCGTTTGGGAACTGAACAGTCAAATACGTGATTTATGCTAATTTGAGGTCAAAAGAATGAAAGTTTGGTTACTATCTCGGATTGGCATGAAAACCCACACACCCACTCCATTTTTAATGAGGAATCCATAATGCAAAAGATTGTTGACAATTTCATCCGTTTGGGCCCTGAACCGGCAAATACGTGATTTGTGCTAATTTGAGTTCAAAAGAATGAAACTTTGGTCACTGTCTCGGATTGGCATGAAAACCCACACACCCACTCCATTTTTCGTGAGGAATCCAGAATGCAAAAGATTGTTGTCAAATTCATCCGTTTGGGCCCTGAACGGTCAAATACATGATTTGTTGTAATTTGAGATCAAAAGAACGAAAGTTTGGTCTCTGTCTCGGATTGGCATGAAAACGCACACACCCAGACCACTTTTCATGAGGAATCCAAAATGAAAAATATTGTTGTTTAATTCATCCGTTTGGGAACTGAACAGTCAAATACGTGATTTATGCTAATTTGAGGTCAAAAGAATGAAAGTTTGGTCACTATCTCAGATTGGCATGAAAACCCACACACCCACTCCATTTTTCATTAGGAATCCAGAATGCAAAAGATTGTTGTCAAACTCATCCGTTTGGGCCCTGAACGGCGAAATACGTGATTTGTGCTAATTTGAGTTCAAAAGAATGAAACTTTGGTCACTGTCTCGGATTGCGATGAAAACCCACACACCCACTCCATTTTTCATGAGGAATCCAGAATGCAAAAGATTGTTGTCAAACTCATCCGTTTGGGCCCTGAACGGCCAAATACGTGATTTGTGCTAATTTGATGTCAAAAGAATGAAAGTTTGGTTACTATCTCGGATTGGCATGAAAACCCACACACCCACTCCATTTTTAATGAGGAATCCATAATGCAAAAGATTGTTGACAAATTCATCCGTTTGGGCCCTGAACCGGCAAATACGTGATTTGTGCTAATTTGAGTTCAAAAGAATGAATCTTTGGTCACTGTCTCGGATTGGCATGAAAACCCACACACCCACTCCATTTTTCGTGAGGAATCCAGAATGCAAAAGATTGTTGTCAAATTCATCCGTTTGGGCCCTGAACGGCCAAATACATGATTTGTGGTAATTTGAGATCAAAAGAACGAAAGTTTGGTCACTGTCTCGGATTGGCATGAAAACTCACACACCCAGACCTCTTTTCATGAGGAATCCATAATGAAAAATATTGTTGTTTAATTCATCCGTTTGGGAACTGAACAGTCAAATACGTGATTTATGCTAATTTGAGGTCAAAAGAATGAAAGTTTGGTCACTATCTCAGATTGGCATGAAAACCCACACACCCACTCCATTTTTCATGAGGAATCCAGAATGCAAAAGATTGTTGTCAAACTCGTCCGTCTGGGCCATGAACGGCCAAATACGTGATTTGTGCTAATTTGAGATCAAAAGAATGAAAGTTTGGTCACTGTCTCGGATTGGCATGAAAACCCACACACCCACTCCATTTTTCATTAGGAATACAGAATGCAAAAGATTGTTGTCAAACTCGTCCGTCTGGGCCCTGAACGGCCAAATACGTGATTTGTGCTAATTTGAGGTCAAAAGAATTAAAGTTTGGTCACTGTCTCGGATTGGCATGAAAACCCAAACACCCACTCCACTTTTCATGAGGAATCCAGAATGCAAAAGATTGTTGTCAAATTCCTCCGTTTGGGCCCTGAACGGCCAAATAAGTGATTTGTGCTAATTTGAGGTCAAAAGAATGAAAGTTTGGGCACTGTCGAGGATTGGCATGAAAACCCACACACCCACTCCATTTTTAATGAGGAATCCATAATGCAAAAGATTGTTGACAAATTCATCCGTTTGGGCCCTGAACCGGCAATTACGTGATTTCTGCTAATTTGAGTTCAAAAGAATGAAACTTTGGTCACTGTCTCGGATTGCCATGAAAACCCACACACCCACTCCATTTTTCATGAAGAATCCAGAATGCAAAATATTGTTGCCAAACTCATCTGTTCGGGCCCTGAACGGCAGAATACGTGATTTGTGCTAATTTGAGGTCAAAAGAATGAAAGTTTGGTCACTGTCTCGTATTGCGATGAAAACCCACACACCCACTCCATTTTTCATGAGGAATCCAGAATGCAAAAGATTGTTGACAAATTCATCCGTTTGGGCCCTGAACCGGCAAATACGTGATATGTGCTAATTTGAGTTCAAAATAATGAAACTTTGGTCACTGTCTCGGATTGGCATGAAAACCCACACACCCACTCCATTTTTCATGAGGAATCCAGAATGCAAAAGATTGTAGTCAAACTCCTCCGTTTGGGCCCTGAACGGCCAAATACGTGATTTGTGCTAATTTGAGATCAAAAGAATGAAAGTTTGGTCACTATCTCGGATTGGCATGAAAACCCACACACCCACTCCACTTTTCATGAGGAATCCAGAATGCAAAAGATTGTTGTCAAATTCCTCCGTTTGGACCCTGAACGGCCAAATACGTGATTTGTGCTAATTTGAGGTCAAAAGAATGAAAGTTTGGGCACTGTCTCGGACTGGCATGAAAACCCACACACCCATATTTTTAATGAGGAATCCATAATGCAAAAGATTGTTGACAAATTCATCCGTTTGGGCCCTGAACCGGCAAATACGTGATTTGTGCTAATTTGAGTTCAAAAGAATGAAACTTTGGTCACTGTCTCGAATTGCCATGAAAACCCACACACCCACTCCATTTTTCATGAGGAATCCAGAATGCAAAAGATTGTTGACAAATTCATCCGTTTGGGCCCTGAACCGGCAAATACGTGATATGTGCTAATTTGAGTTCAAAAGAATGAAACTTTGGTCACTGTCTCGGATTGGCATGAAAACCCACACACCCACTCAATTTTTCATGAGGAATCCAGAATGCGAAAGATTGTTTTCAAACTCATCCGTTTCAGCCCTGAACGGGCAAATACGTGATTTGTGCTAATTTGAGATCAAAAGAATGAAAGTTTGGTCACTGTCTCGGATTGGTATGAAAACCCACACACCCACTCCATTTTTCATTAGGAATACAGAATGCAAAAGATTGTTGACAAAGTCATCCGTTTGGGCCCTGAACCGGCAAATACGTGATATGTGCTAATTTGAGTTCAAAAAAATGAAAGTTTGGTCACTGTCTCGGATTGGCATGAAAACCCACACACCCACTCCATTTTTCATTAAGAATCCAGAATGCAAAATATTGTTGTCAAACTCATCCGTTTGGGCCCTGAACGGCCAAATTCGTGATTTGTGCTAATTTGAGGTCAAAAGCATGAAAGTTTGGGCACTTTCTCGGATTGGCATGAAAACCCACACACCCACTCCATTTTTAATGAGGAATCCAGAATGCAAAATATTGTTGTCAAACTCATCCGTTTGGGCCCTGAACGGCCAAATTCGTGATTTGTGCTAATTTGAGGTCAAAAGCATGAAAGTTTGGGCACTTTCTCGGATTGGCATGAAAACCCACACACCCACTCCATTTTTAATGAGGAATCCATAATGCAAAAGATTGTTGACAAATTCATCCGTTTGGGCCCTGAACGGCGAAATACGTGATTTGTGCTAATTTGTGTTCAAAAGAATGAAACTTTGGTCACTGTCTCGGATTGGCATGAAAACCCACACACCCACTCCATTTTTCGTGAGGAATCCAGAATGCAAAAGATTGTTGTCAAATTCATCCGTTTGGGCCCTGAACAGCCAAATACATGATTTGTGGTAATTTGAGATCAAAAGAACGAAAGTTTGGTCACTGTCTCGGATTGCCATGAAAACTCACACACCCAGACCACTTTTCATGAGGAATCCATAATGAAAAATATTGTTGTTTAATTCATCCGTTTGTGAACTGAACAGTCAAATACGTGATTTTTGCTCATTTGAGGTCAAAAGAATGAAAGTTTGGTCACTATCTCAGATTGGCATGAAAACCCACACACCCACTCCATTTTTAATGAGGAATCCATAATGCAAAAGATTGTTGACAAATTCTTCCGTTTGGGCCCTGAACCGGCAAATACGTGATTTGTGCTAATTTGAGTTCAAAAGAATGAAACTTTGGTCACTGTCTCGGACTGCCATGAAAACCCACACAACCACTCAATTTTTCATGAGGAATCCAGAATGCGAAAGATTGTTTTCAAACTCATCCGTTTCAGCCCTGAACGGGCAAATACGTGATTTGTGCTAATTTGAGATCAAAAGAATGAAAGTTTGGTCACTGTCTCGGATTGGTATGAAAACCCACACACCCACTCCATTTTTCATTAGGAATACAGAATGCAAAAGATTGTTGACAAAGTCATCCGTTTGGGCCCTGAACCGGCAAATACGTGATATGTGCTAATTTGAGTTCAAAAAAATGAAAGTTTGGTCACTGTCTCGGATTGGCATGAAAACCCACACACCCACTCCATTTTTCATTAAGAATCCAGAATGCAAAATATTGTTGTCAAACTCATCCGTTTGGGCCCTGAACGGCCAAATTCGTGATTTGTGCTAATTTGAGGTCAAAAGCATGAAAGTTTGGGCACTTTCTCGGATTGGCATGAAAACCCACACACCCACTCCATTTTTAATGAGGAATCCAGAATGCAAAATATTGTTGTCAAACTCATCCGTTTGGGCCCTGAACGGCCAAATTCGTGATTTGTGCTAATTTGAGGTCAAAAGCATGAAAGTTTGGGCACTTTCTCGGATTGGCATGAAAACCCACACACCCACTCCATTTTTAATGAGGAATCCATAATGCAAAAGATTGTTGACAAATTCATCCGTTTGGGCCCTGAACGGCGAAATACGTGATTTGTGCTAATTTGTGTTCAAAAGAATGAAACTTTGGTCACTGTCTCGGATTGGCATGAAAACCCACACACCCACTCCATTTTTCGTGAGGAATCCAGAATGCAAAAGATTGTTGTCAAATTCATCCGTTTGGGCCCTGAACAGCCAAATACATGATTTGTGGTAATTTGAGATCAAAAGAACGAAAGTTTGGTCACTGTCTCGGATTGCCATGAAAACTCACACACCCATACCACTTTTCATGAGGAATCCATAATGAAAAATATTGTTGTTTAATTCATCCGTTTGGGAACTGAACAGTCAAATACGTGATTTTTGCTCATTTGAGGTCAAAAGAATGAAAGTTTGGTCACTATCTCAGATTGGCATGAAAACCCACACACCCACTCCATTTTTAATGAGGAATCCATAATGCAAAAGATTGTTGACAAATTCTTCCGTTTGGGCCCTGAACCGGCAAATACGTGATTTGTGCTAATTTGAGTTCAAAAGAATGAAACTTTGGTCACTGTCTCGGACTGCCATGAAAACCCACACAACCACTCCATTTTTCATGAGGAATCCAGAATGCAAAAGATTGTTGTCAAACTCTTCCGTTTGGGCCCTGAACGGCCAAATACGTGATTTGTACTAATTTGAGGGCAAAAGAATCAAAGTTTGGTCACTGTCTCGGATTGGTATGAAAACCCACACACACACTCCATTTTTCATGAGGAATACAGAATGCAAAATATTGTTGTCAAACTCATCCGTTTGGGCCCTGAACGGCCAAATACGTGTTTTGTGCTAATTTGAGGTCAAAAGAAAGAAAGTTTGGTCACTGTCTCGGATTAACATGAAAACCCACACACCCATTCCAATTTTCATTAGGAATACAGAATGCAAAAGATTGTTGTCAAACTCGTCCGTCTGGGCCCTGAACGGCCAAATACGTGATTTGTGCTAATTTGAGATCAAAAGAATGAAAGTTTGGTCACTGTCTCGGATTGGCATGAAAACCCACACACCCACTCCATTTTTCATTAGGAATACAGAATGCAAAAGATTGTTGTCAAACTCGTCCGTCTGGGCCCTGAACGGACAAATACGTGATCTGTGCTAATTTGAGGTCAAAAGAATGAAAGTTTGGTCACTGTCTCAGATTGGCATGAAAACCCACACACCCACTCCATTTTTCAAGAGGAATCCATAATGCAAAAGAAATTCCTCCGTTTGGGCCCTGAACGGCCAAATACGTGATTTGTGCTAATTTGAGGTCAAAAGAATGAAAGTTTGGTCACTCTCTCGGATTGCCATGAAAACCCACACACGCACTCCATTTTTCATGAGGAATCCAGAATGCAAAATATTGTTGCCAAACTCATCTGTTTGGGCCCTGAACGGCCAAATACGTGATTTGTGCTAATTTGAGGTCAAAAGAATGAAAGTTTGGGCACTATCTCGGATTGGCATGAAAACCCACACACCCACTCCATTTTTAATGAGGAATCCATAATGCAAAAGATTGTTGACAAATTCATCCGTTTGGGCCCTGAACAATCAAATTCGTGATTTGTGCTAATTTGAGTTCAAAAGAGTGAAACTTTGGTCACTGTCTCGGATTGCCATGAAAACCCACACACCCACTCCATTTTTCATGAGGAATCCAGAATGCAAAATATTGTTGCCAAACTCATCTGTTTGGGCCCTAACGGCCAAATACGTGATTTGTGCTAATTTGAGGTCAAAAGAATGAAAGTTTGGTCACTGTCTCGGATTGCGATGAAAACCCACACACCCACTCCATTTTTCATGAGGAATCCAGAATGCAAAAGATTGTTGTCAAACTCATCCGTGTGGGCCCTGAACGGCCAAATACGTGATTTGTGCTAATTTGAGGTCAAAAGAATGAAAGTTTGGTCACTCTCTCGGATTGCCATGAAAACCCACACACGCACTCCATTTTTCATGAGGAATCCAGAATGCAAAATATTGTTGCCAAACTCATCTGTTTGGGCCCTGAACGGCCAAATACGTGATTTGTGCTAATTTGAGGTCAAAAGAATGAAAGTTTGGGCACTCTCTCGGATTGGCATGAAAACCCACACACCCACTCCATTTTTAATGAGGAATCCATAATGCAAAAGATTGTTGACAAATTCATCCGTTTGGGCCCTGAACAATCAAATTCGTGATTTGTGCTAATTTGAGTTCAAAAGAATGAAAGTTTGGTCACTGTCTCGGATTGCCATGAAAACCCACACACCCACTCCATTTTTCATGAGGAATCCAGAATGCAAAATATTGTTGCCAAACTCATCTGTTTGGGCCCTGAACGGCCAAATACGTGATTTGTGCTAATTTGAGGTCAAAAGAATGAAAGTTTGGTCACTGTCTCGGATTGCGATGAAAACCCACACACCCACTCCATTTTTCATGAGGAATCCAGAATGCAAAAGATTGTTGTCAAACTCATCCGTTTGGGCCCTGAACGGCCAAATACGTGATTTGTGCTAATTTGAGGTCAAAAGAATGAAAGTTTGGTCACTATCTCGGATTGCCATGAAAACCCACACACGCACTCCATTTTTCATGAGGAATACAGAATGCAAAATATTGTTGCCAAACTCATCTGTTTGGGCCCTGAACGGCCAAATACGTGATTTGTGCTAATTTGAGGTCAAAAGAATCAAAGTTTGGGCACTATCTCGGATTGGCATGAAAACCCACACACCCACTCCATTTTTAATGAGGAATCCATAATGCAAAAGATTGTTGACAAATTCATCCGTTTGGACCCTGAACCGGCAAATACATGATTTGTGCTAATTTGAGGACAAAAGAATGAAAGTTTGGTCACTGTCTCGGATTGCCATCAAAACCCACACACGCACTCCATTTTTCATGAGGAATCCTGAATGCAAAATATTGTTGCCAAACTCATCTGTTTGGGCCCTGAACGGCCAAATACGTGATTTGTGCTAATTTGAGGTCAAAAGAATGAAAGTTTAGTCACTGTCTCGGATTGCGATGAAAACCCACACACCCACTCCATTTTTCATGAGGAATCCAGAATGCAAAAGATTGTTGTCAAACTCATCCGTTTGGGCCCTGAACGGCCAAATACGTGATTTGTGCTAATTTGAGGTCAAAAGAATGAAAGTTTGGTCACTATGTCGGATTGGCATGAAAACCCACACACCCACTCCATTTTTAATGAGGAATCCATAATGCAAAAGATTGTTGACAAATTCATCCGTTTGGGCCCTGAACCGGCAAATACGTGATTTCTGCTAATTTGAGTTCAAAAGAATGAAAGTTTGGTCACTGTCTCGGATTGGCATGAAAACCGACACACCCACTCCATTTTTCATGAGGAATCTAGAATGCAAAATATTGTTGTCACACTCAACCGTTTCGGCCCTGAACGGCTAAATACGTGATTTGTACTAATTTGAGTTCAAAAGAATGAAAGTTTGGTCACTGTCTCGGATTGCCATGAAAACCCACACACCCACTCCATTTTTCATGAGGAATCCAGAATGCAAAATATTGTTGCCAAACTCATCTGTTTGGGCCCTGAACGGACATATACGTGATTTGTGCTAATTTGAGGTCAAAAGAATGAAAGTTTGGTCACTGTCTCGGATTGGCATGAAAACCCACACACCCACTCCATTTTTCATGAGGAATCCAGAATGCAAAATATTGTTGCCAAACTCGTCCGTCTGGGCCCTGAACGGCCATATACGTGATTTGTGCTAATTTGAGGTCAAAAGAATGAAAGTTTGGTCACTGTCTCGGATTGCGATGAAAACCCACACACCCAATCCATTTTTCATGAGGAATCCAGAATGCAAAATATTGTTGTCAAACTCATCCGTTTGGGCCCTGAACGGCCAAATACGTGATTTGTGCTAATTTGAGGTCAAAAGAATGAAAGTTTGGTCACTGTCTCGGATTGGCATGAAAACCGACACACCCACTCCATTTTTCATGAGGAATCTAGAATGCAAAATATTGTTGTCACACTCATCCGTTTCGGCCCTGAACGGCCAAATACGTGATTTGTGCTAATTTGAGGTCAAAAGAATGAAAGTTTGGTCACTATCTCGGATTGCCATGAAAACCCACACACGCACTCCATTTTTCATGAGGAATACAGAATGCAAAATATTGTTGCCAAACTCATCTGTTTGGGCCCTGAACGGCCAAATACGTGATTTGTGCTAATTTGAGGTCAAAAGAATCAAAGTTTGGGCACTATCTCGGATTGGCATGAAAACCCACACACCCACTCCATTTTTAATAAGGAATCCATAATGCAAAAGATTGTTGACAAATTCATCCGTTTGGACCCTGAACGGCCAAATACGTGATTTGTGCTAATTTGAGGACAAAAGAATGAAAGTTTGGTCACTGTCTCGGATTGCCATGAAAACCCACACGCGCACTCCATTTTTCATGAGGAATCCTGAATGCAAAATATTGTTGCCAAACTCATCTGTTTGGGCCCTGAACGGCCAAATACGTGATTTGTGCTAATTTGAGGTCAAAAGAATGAAAGTTTAGTCACTGTCTCGGATTGCGATGAAAACCCACACACCCACTCCATTTTTCATGAGGAATCCAGAATGCAAAAGATTGTTGTCAAACTCATCCGTTTGGGCCCTGAACGGCCAAATACGTGATTTGTGCTAATTTGAGGTCAAAAGAATGAAAGTTTGGTCACTATGTCGGATTGGCATGAAAACCCACACACACACTCCATTTTTAATGAGGAATCTAGAATGCAAAATATTGTTGTCACACTCATCCGTTTCGGCCCTGAACGGCCAAATACGTGATTTGTACTAATTTGAGTTCAAAAGAATGAAAGTTTGGTCACTGTCTCGGATTGGCATGAAAACCCACACACCAACTCCATTTTTCATTAGGAATACAGAATGCAAAAGATTGTTGTCAAACTCGTCCGTCGTGGCCCTGAACGGCCAAATACGTGATTTGTGCTAATTTGAGGTCGAAAGAATGAAAGTTTGGTCACTATCTCGGATTGGCATGAAAACCCACACACCCACTCCATTTTTAATGAGGAATCCATAATGCAAAAGATTGTTGACAAATTCATCCGTTTGGACCCTGAACGGCCAAATACGTGATTTGTGCAAATTTGAGGTCGAAAGAATGAAACTTTGGTCACTATCTCGGATTGGCATGAAAACCCACACACCCACTCCATTTTTAATGAGGAATCCATAATGCAAAAGATTGTTGACAAATTCATCCGTTTGGACCCTGAACCGGCAAATACGTGATTTCTGCTAATTTGAGTTCAAAAGAATGAAAGTTTGGTCACTGTCTTGGATTGGCATGAAAACCGACACACCCACTCCATTTTTCATGAGGAATCTAGAATGCAAAATATTGTTGTCACACTCATCCGTTTCGGCCCTGAACGGCCAAATACGTGATTTGTACTAATTTGTGTTCAAAAGAATGAAAGTTTGGTCACTGTCTCGGATTGGCATGAAAACCCACACACCAACTCCATTTTTCATTAGGAATACAGAATGCAAAAGATTGTTGTCAAACTCGTCCGTCGTGGCCCTGAACGGCCAAATACGTGATTTGTGCTAATTTGAGGTCGAAAGAATGAAAGTTTGGTCGCTATCTCGGATTGGCATGAAAACCCACACACCCACTCCATTTTTAATGAGGAATCCATAATGCAAAAGATTGTTGACAAATTCATCCGTTTGGACCCTGAACCGGCAAATACGTGATTTGTGCTAATTTGAGTTCAAAAGAATGAAACTTTGGTCACTGTCTCGTATTGGCATGAAAACCCACACACCCACTCCATTTTTCTTGAGGAATCCAGAATGCAAAAGATTGTTGTGAAATTCATCCGTTTGGGCCCTGAACGGCCAAATACGTGATTTGTGCTAATTTGAGGTCAAAAGAATGAAAGTTTGGTCATTATCTCGGATTGGCATGAAAACCCACACACCCACTCCATTTTTAATGAGAAATCCATAATGCAAAAGATTGTTGACAAATTCATCCGTTTGGGCCCTGAACGGCCAAATACGTGATTTGTGCTAATTTGAGGTCAAAAGAATGAAAGTTTGGGCACTCTCTCGGATTGGCATGAAAACCCACACACCCACTCCATTTTTAATGAGGAATCCATAATGCAAAAGATTGTTGACAAATTCATCCGTTTGGACCCTGAACCGGCAAATACATGATTTGTGCTAATTTGAGGACAAAAGAATGAAAGTTTGGTCACTGTCTCGGATTGGCATGAAAACCCACACACCCACTCCATTTTTAATGAGGAATCCATAATGCAAAAGATTGTTGACAAATTCATCCGTTTGGACCCTGAACCGGCAAATACGTGATTTGTGCTAAGTTGAGTTCAAAAGAATGAAACTTTGGTCACTGTCTCGTATTGGCATGAAAACCCACACACCCACTCCATTTTTCTTGAGGAATCCAGAATGCAAAAGATTGTTGTGAAATTCATCCGTTTGGGCCCTGAACGGCCAAATACGTGATTTGTGCTAATTTGAGGTCAAAAGAATGAAAGTTTGGTCACTATCTCGGATTGCCATGAAAACCCACACACGCACTCCATTTTTCATGAGGAATACAGAATGCAAAATATTGTTGCCAAACTCATCTGTTTGGGCCCTGAACGGCCAAATACGTGATTTGTGCTAATTTGAGGTCAAAAGAATCAAAGTTTGGGCACTATCTCGGATTGGCATGAAAACCCACACACCCACTCCATTTTTAATGAGGAATCCATAATGCAAAAGATTGTTGACAAATTCATCCGTTTGGACCCTGAACCGGCAAATACATGATTTGTGCTAATTTGAGGACAAAAGAATGAAAGTTTGGTTACTGTCTCGGATTGCCATGAAAACCCACACACGCACTCCATTTTTCATGAGGAATCCTGAATGCAAAATATTGTTGCCAAATTCATCCGTTTGGACCCTGAACGGCCAAATACGTGATTTGTGCAAATTTGAGGTCGAAAGAATGAAACTTTGGTCACTATCTCGGATTGGCATGAAAACCCACACACCCACTCCATTTTTAATGAGGAATCCATAATGCAAAAGATTGTTGACAAATTCATCCGTTTGGACCCTGAACCGGCAAATACGTGATTTCTGCTAATTTGAGTTCAAAAGAATGAAAGTTTGGTCACTGTCTCGGATTGGCATGAAAACCCACACACACACTCCATTTTTAATGAGGAATCTAGAATGCAAAATATTGTTGTCACACTCATCCGTTTCGGCCCTGAACGGCCAAATACGTGATTTGTACTAATTTGAGTTCAAAAGAATGAAAGTTTGGTCACTGTCTCGGATTGGCATGAAAACCCACACACCAACTCCATTTTTCATTAGGAATACAGAATGCAAAAGATTGTTGTCAAACTCGTCCGTCGTGGCCCTGAACGGCCAAATACGTGATTTGTGCTAATTTGAGGTCGAAAGAATGAAAGTTTGGTCACTATCTCGGATTGGCATGAAAACCCACACACCCACTCCATTTTTAATGAGGAATCCATAATGCAAAAGATTGTTGACAAATTCATCCGTTTGGACCCTGAACGGCCAAATACGTGATTTGTGCAAATTTGAGGTCGAAAGAATGAAACTTTGGTCACTATCTCGGATTGGCATGAAAACCCACACACCCACTCCATTTTTAATGAGGAATCCATAATGCAAAAGATTGTTGACAAATTCATCCGTTTGGACCCTGAACCGGCAAATACGTGATTTCTGCTAATTTGAGTTCAAAAGAATGAAAGTTTGGTCACTGTCTTGGATTGGCATGAAAACCGACACACCCACTCCATTTTTCATGAGGAATCTAGAATGCAAAATATTGTTGTCACACTCATCCGTTTCGGCCCTGAACGGCCAAATACGTGATTTGTACTAATTTGTGTTCAAAAGAATGAAAGTTTGGTCACTGTCTCGGATTGGCATGAAAACCCACACACCAACTCCATTTTTCATTAGGAATACAGAATGCAAAAGATTGTTGTCAAACTCGTCCGTCGTGGCCCTGAACGGCCAAATACGTGATTTGTGCTAATTTGAGGTCGAAAGAATGAAAGTTTGGTCGCTATCTCGGATTGGCATGAAAACCCACACACCCACTCCAATTTTAATGAGGAATCCATAATGCAAAAGATTGTTGACAAATTCATCCGTTTGGACCCTGAACCGGCAAATACGTGATTTGTGCTAATTTGAGTTCAAAAGAATGAAACTTTGGTCACTGTCTCGTATTGGCATGAAAACCCACACACCCACTCCATTTTTCTTGAGGAATCCAGAATGCAAAAGATTGTTGTGAAATTCATCCGTTTGGGCCCTGAACGGCCAAATACGTGATTTGTGCTAATTTGAGGTCAAAAGAATGAAAGTTTGGTCATTATCTCGGATTGGCATGAAAACCCACACACCCACTCCATTTTTAATGAGAAATCCATAATGCAAAAGATTGTTGACAAATTCATCCGTTTGGGCCCTGAACGGCCAAATACGTGATTTGTGCTAATTTGAGGTCAAAAGAATGAAAGTTTGGGCACTCTCTCGGATTGGCATGAAAACCCACACACCCACTCCATTTTTAATGAGGAATCCATAATGCAAAAGATTGTTGACAAATTCATCCGTTTGGACCCTGAACCGGCAAATACATGATTTGTGCTAATTTGAGGACAAAAGAATGAAAGTTTGGTCACTGTCTCGGATTGGCATGAAAACCCACACACCCACTCCATTTTTAATGAGGAATCCATAATGCAAAAGATTGTTGACAAATTCATCCGTTTGGACCCTGAACCGGCAAATACGTGATTTGTGCTAAGTTGAGTTCAAAAGAATGAAACTTTGGTCACTGTCTCGTATTGGCATGAAAACCCACACACCCACTCCATTTTTCTTGAGGAATCCAGAATGCAAAAGATTGTTGTGAAATTCATCCGTTTGGGCCCTGAACGGCCAAATACGTGATTTGTGCTAATTTGAGGTCAAAAGAATGAAAGTTTGGTCACTATCTCGGATTGCCATGAAAACCCACACACGCACTCCATTTTTCATGAGGAATACAGAATGCAAAATATTGTTGCCAAACTCATCTGTTTGGGCCCTGAACGGCCAAATACGTGATTTGTGCTAATTTGAGGTCAAAAGAATCAAAGTTTGGGCACTATCTCGGATTGGCATGAAAACCCACACACCCACTCCATTTTTAATGAGGAATCCATAATGCAAAAGATTGTTGACAAATTCATCCGTTTGGACCCTGAACCGGCAAATACATGATTTGTGCTAATTTGAGGACAAAAGAATGAAAGTTTGGTTACTGTCTCGGATTGCCATGAAAACCCACACACGCACTCCATTTTTCATGAGGAATCCTGAATGCAAAATATTGTTGCCAAATTCATCCGTTTGGACCCTGAACGGCCAAATACGTGATTTGTGCATATTTTAGGTCGAAAGAATGAAACTTTGGTCACTATCTCGGATTGGCATGAAAACCCACACACCCACTCCATTTTTAATGAGGAATCCATAATGCAAAAGATTGTTGACAAATTCATCCGTTTGGACCCTGAACCGGCAAATACGTGATTTCTGCTAATTTGAGTTCAAAAGAATGAAAGTTTGGTCACTGTCTCGGATTGGCATGAAAACCGACACACCCACTCCATTTTTCATGAGGAATCTAGAATGCAAAATATTGTTGTCACACTCATCCGTTTCGGCCCTGAACGGCCAAATACGTGATTTGTACTAATTTGTGTTCAAAAGAATGAAAGTTTGGTCACTGTCTCGGATTGGCATGAAAACCCACACACCAACTCCATTTTTCATTAGGAATACAGAATGCAAAAGATTGTTGTCAAACTCGTCCGTCGTGGCCCTGAACGGCCAAATACGTGATTTGTGCTAATTTGAGGTCGAAAGAATGAAAGTTTGGTCGCTATCTCGGATTGGCATGAAAACCCACACACCCACTCCATTTTTAATGAGGAATCCATAATGCAAAAGATTGTTGACAAATTCATCCGTTTGGACCCTGAACCGGCAAATACGTGATTTGTGCTAATTTGAGTTCAAAAGAATGAAACTTTGGTCACTGTCTCGTATTGGCATGAAAACCCACACACCCACTCCATTTTTCTTGAGGAATCCAGAATGCAAAAGATTGTTGTGAAATTCATCCGTTTGGGCCCTGAACGGCCAAATACGTGATTTGTGCTAATTTGAGGTCAAAAGAATGAAAGTTTGGTCATTATCTCGGATTGGCATGAAAACCCACACACCCACTCCATTTTTAATGAGAAATCCATAATGCAAAAGATTGTTGACAAATTCATCCGTTTGGGCCCTGAACGGCCAAATACGTGATTTGTGCTAATTTGAGGTCAAAAGAATGAAAGTTTGGGCACTCTCTCGGATTGGCATGAAAACCCACACACCCACTCCATTTTTAATGAGGAATCCATAATGCAAAAGATTGTTGACAAATTCATCCGTTTGGACCCTGAACCGGCAAATACATGATTTGTGCTAATTTGAGGACAAAAGAATGAAAGTTTGGTCACTGTCTCGGATTGGCATGAAAACCCACACACCCACTCCATTTTTAATGAGGAATCCATAATGCAAAAGATTGTTGACAAATTCATCCGTTTGGACCCTGAACCGGCAAATACGTGATTTGTGCTAATTTGAGTTCAAAAGAATGAAACTTTGGTCACTGTCTCGTATTGGCATGAAAACCCACACACCCACTCCATTTTTCTTGAGGAATCCAGAATGCAAAAGATTGTTGTGAAATTCATCCGTTTGGGCCCTGAACGGCCAAATACGTGATTTGTGCTAATTTGAGGTCAAAAGAATGAAAGTTTGGTCACTATCTCGGATTGCCATGAAAACCCACACACGCACTCCATTTTTCATGAGGAATACAGAATGCAAAATATTGTTGCCAAACTCATCTGTTTGGGCCCTGAACGGCCAAATACGTGATTTGTGCTAATTTGAGGTCAAAAGAATCAAAGTTTGGGCACTATCTCGGATTGGCATGAAAACCCACACACCCACTCCATTTTTAATGAGGAATCCATAATGCAAAAGATTGCTGACAAATTCATCCGTTTGGACCCTGAACCGGCAAATACATGATTTGTGCTAATTTGAGGACAAAAGAATGAAAGTTTGGTCACTGTCTCGGATTGGCATGAAAACCCACACACGCACTCCATTTTTCATGAGGAATCCTGAATGCAAAATATTGTTGCCAAACTCATCTGTTTGGGCCCTGAACGGCCAAATACGTGATTTGTGCTAATTTGAGGTCAAAAGAATGAAAGTTTAGTCACTGTCTCGGATTGCGATGAAAACCCACACACCCACTCCATTTTTCATGAGGAATCTAGAATGCAAAAGATTGTTGTCAAACTCATCCGTTTGGGCCCTGAACGGCCAAATACGTGATTTGTGCTAATTTGAGGTCAAAAGAATGAAAGTTTGGTCACTATGTCGGATTGGCATGAAAACCCACACACCCACTCCATTTTTAATGAGGAATCCATAATGCAAAAGATTGTTGACAAATTCATCCGTTTGGGCCCTGAACCGGCAAATACGTGATTTCTGCTAATTTGAGTTCAAAAGAATGAAAGTTTGGTCACTGTCTCGGATTGGCATGAAAACCGACACACCCACTCCATTTTTCATGAGGAATCTAGAATGCAAAATATTGTTGTCACACTCATCCGTTTCGGCCCTGAACGGCCAAATACGTGATTTGTACTAATTTGAGTTCAAAAGAATGAAAGTTTGGTCACTGTCTCGGATTGGCATGAAAACCCACACACCAACTCCATTTTTCAATAGGAATACAGAATGCAAAAGATTGTTGTCAAACTCGTCCGTCGTGGCCCTGAACGGCCAAATACGTGATTTGTGCTAATTTGAGGTCGAAAGAATGAAAGTTTGGTCACTATCTCGGATTGGCATGAAAACCCACACACCCAGTCCATTTTTAATGAGGAATCCATAATGCAAAAGATTGTTGACAAATTCATCCGTTTGGACCCTGAACGGCCAAATACGTGATTTGTGCTAATTTGAGGTCGAAAGAATGAAAGTTTGGTCACTATGTCGGATTGGCATGAAAACCCACACACCCACTCCATTTTTAATGAGGAATCCATAATGCAAAAGATTGTTGACAAATTCATCCGTTTGGGCCCTGAACCGGCAAATACGTGATTTCTGCTAATTTGAGTTCAAAAGAATGAAAGTTTGGTCACTGTCTCGGATTGGCATGAAAACCGACACACCCACTCCATTTTTCATGAGGAATCTAGAATGCAAAATATTGTTGTCACACTCATCCGTTTCGGCCCTGAACGGCCAAATACGTGATTTGTACTAATTTGAGTTCAAAAGAATGAAAGTTTGGTCACTGTCTCGGATTGGCATGAAAACCCACACACCAACTCCATTTTTCATTAGGAATACAGAATGCAAAAGATTGTTGTCAAACTCGTCCGTCGTGGCCCTGAACGGCCAAATACGTGATTTGTGCTAATTTGAGGTCGAAAGAATGAAAGTTTGGTCACTCTCTCGGATTGGCATGAAAACCCACACACCCACTCCATTTTTAATGAGGAATCCATAATGCAAAAGATTGTTGACAAATTCATCCGTTTGGACCCTGAACCGGCAAATACGTGATTTGTGCTAATTTGAGTTCAAAAGAATGAAACTTTGGTCACTGTCTCGTATTGGCATGAAAACCCACACACCCACTCCATTTTTCTTGAGGAATCCAGAATGCAAAGGATTGTTGTGAAATTCATCCGTTTGGGCCCTGAACGGCCAAATACGTGATTTGTGCTAATTTGAGGTCAAAAGAATGAAAGTTTGCTCATTATCTCGGGTTGGCATGAAAACCCACACACCCACTCCATTTTTAATGAGAAATCCATAATGCAAAAGATTGTTGACAAATTCATCCGTTTGGGCCCTGAACGGCCAAATACGTGATTTGTGCTAATTTGAGGTCAAAAGAATGAAAGTTTGGGCACTCTCTCGGATTGGCATGAAAACCCACACACCCACTCCATTTTTAATGAGGAATCCATAATGCAAAAGATTCTTGACAAATTCATCCGTTTGGGCCCTGAACCGGCAAATACGTGATTTGTGCTAATTTGAGTTCAAAAGAATGAAACTTTGGTCACTGTCTCGGATTGGCATGAAAACCCACACACACACTCCATTTTTCATGAGGAATCCAGAATGCAAAATATTGTTGCCAAACTCATCTGTTTGGGACCTGAACGGCCAAATACGTGATTTGTGCAAATTTGAGGTCAAAAGAATGAAAGTTTGGGCACTGTCTCGGATTGGCATGAAAACCCACACACCCACTCCAATTTTAATGAGGAATCCATAATGCAAAAGATTGTTGACAAATTAATCCGTTTGGGCCCTAAACCGGCAAATACGTGATTTGTGTTAATTTGAGTTCAAAAGAATGAAACTTTGGTCACTGTCTCGAATTGCCATGAAAACCCACACACCCACTCCATTTTTCATGAGGAATACAGAATGGAAAATATTGGTGCCAAACTCATCTGTTTGGGCCCTGAACGGCCAAATACATGATTTGTGCTAATTTGAGGTCAAAAGAATGAAAGTTTGGTCTCTGTCTCGGATTGCGATGAAAACCCACACACCCACTCCATTTTTCATGAGGAATCCAGAATGCAAAAGATTGTTGTCAAACTCATCCGTTTGGGCCCTGAACCGGCAAATACGAGATTTCTGCTAATTTGAGTTCAAAAGAATGAAAGTTTGGTCACTGTCTCGGATTGCCATGAAAACCCACACACCCACTTCATTTTTCATGAGCAATCTAGAATGCAAAATATTGTTGTCACACTCATCCGTTTCGGCCCTGAACGGCCAAATACGTGATTTGTACTAATTTGACTTCAAAAGAATGAAAGTTTGGTCACTGTCTCGGATTGGCATGAAAACCCACACACCCACTCCATTTTTCATTAGGAATACAGAATGCAAAAGATTGTTGTCAAACTCGTCCGTCTGGGCCCTGAACGGCCATATACGTGATTTGTGCTAATTTGAGGTCAAAAGAATGAAAGTTTGGTCACTGTCTCGGATTGGCATGAAAACCCACACACCCACACCATTTTTCATGAGGAATCCAGAATGCAAAATATTGTTGCCAAACTCATCCGTTTGGGCCCTGAACGGCCAAATACGTGATTTGTGGTAATTTGAGGTCAAAAGAATGAAAGTTTGGGCACTATCTCGGATTGGCATGAAAACCCACACACCCACTCCATTTTTAATGAGAAATCCATAATGCAAAAGATTGTTGACAAATTCATCCGTTTGGGCCCTGAACCGGCAAATACGTGATTTTTGCTAATTTGAGTTCAAAAGAATGAAAGTTTGGTCAATGTCTCGGATTGCCATGAAAACCCACACACCCACTCCATTTTTCATGAGGAATCCAGAAAGCAAAATATTGTTGAGAAACTCATCTGTTTGGGACCTGAACGGCCAAATACGTGATTTGTGCTAATTTGAGGTCAAAAGAATGAAAGTTTGGGCACTGTCTCGGATTGGCATGAAAACCCACACACCCACTCCATTTTTAATGAGGAATCCATAATGCAAAAGATTATTGACAATTTAATCCGTTTGGGCCCTGAACCGGCAAATACGTGATTTGTGCTAATTTGAGTTCAAAAGAATGAAACTTTGGTCACTGTCTCGAATTGCCATGAAAACCCACACACCCACTCCATTTTTCATGAGGAATACATAATGCAAAATATTGGTGCCAAACTCATCTGTTTGGGCCCTTAACGGCCAAATACGTGGTTTATGCTAATTTGAGGTCAAAAGAATGAAAGTTTGGTCACTGTCTCGGATTGCGATGAAAACCCACACACCCACTCCATTTTTCATGAGGAATCCAGAATGCAAAAGATTGTTGTCAAACTCATCCGTTTGGGCCCTGAACGGCCAAATACGTGATTTGTGCTATTTTGAGGTCAAAAGAATGAAAGTTTGGTCACTGTCTCGGATTGGCATGAAAACCCACACACCCACTCCATTTTTAATGAGGAATCCATAATGCAAAAGATTGTTGACAAATTCATCCGTTTGGGCCTTGAACCGGCAAATACGAGATTTCTGCTAATTTGAGTTCAAAAGAATGAAAGTTTGGTCACTGTCTCGGATTGCCATGAAAACCCACACACCCACTCCATTTTTCAAGATAAATCCAGAATGCAAAATATTGTTGCCAAGCTCATCCGTGTGGGCCCTGAACGGCCAAATACGTGATTTGTGCTAATTTGAGGTCAAAAGAATGAAAGTTTTGTCACTGTCTCGGATTGGCATGAAAACCCACACACCCACTCCATTTTTCATTAGGAATACAGAATGCAAAATATTGTTGTCAAAGTCATCCGTTTGGGCCCTGAACGGCCAAATACGTGATTTGTGCTAATTTGAGATACAAAGAATGAAACTTTGGTCACTGTCTCGGATTGCCATGAAAACCCACACACCCACTCCATTTTTCATGAGGAATCCAGAATGCAAAAGATTGTTGTCAAACTCATCCGTTTGGGCCCTGAACGGCCAAATACGTGATTTGTGCTATTTTGATTTCAAAGGAATGAAAGTTTGGTCACTATCTCGGATTGGCATAAAAACCCACACACCCACTTCATTTTTAATGAGGAATCCATAATGCAAAAGATTGTTGACAAATTCATCCGTTTGGGCCCTGAACCGGCAAATACGAGATTTCTGCTAATTTGAGTTCAAAAGAATGAAAGTTTGGTCACTGTCTCGGATTGCCATGAAAACCCACACACCCACTTCATTTTTCATGAGCAATCTAGAATGCAAAATATTGTTGTCACACTCATCCGTTTCGGCCCTGAACGGCCAAATACGTGATTTGTACTAATTTGACTTCAAAAGAATGAAAGTTTGGTCACTGTCTCGGATTGGCATGAAAACCCACACACCCACTCCATTTTTCATTAGGAATACAGAATGCAAAAGATTGTTGTCAAACTCGTCCGTCTGGGCCCTGAACGGCCATATACGTGATTTGTGCTAATTTGAGGTCAAAAGAATGAAAGTTTGGTCACTGTCTCGGATTGGCATGAAAACCCACACACCCACACCATTTTTCATGAGGAATCCAGAATGCAAAATATTGTTGCCAAACTCATCCGTTTGGGCCCTGAACGGCCAAATACGTGATTTGTGTTAATTTGAGGTCAAAAGAATGAAAGTTTGGGCACTATCTCGGATTGGCATGAAAACCCACACACCCACTCCATTTTTAATGAGAAATCCATAATGCAAAAGATTGTTGACAAATTCATCCGTTTGGGCCCTGAACCGGCAAATACGTGATTTTTGCTAATTTGAGTTCAAAAGAATGAAAGTTTGGTCAATGTCTCGGATTGCCATGAAAACCCACACACCCACTCCATTTTTCATGAGGAATCCAGAAAGCAAAATATTGTTGAGAAACTCATCTGTTTGGGACCTGAACGGCCAAATACGTGATTTGTGCTAATTTGAGGTCAAAAGAATGAAAGTTTGGGCACTGTCTCGGATTGGCATGAAAACCCACACACCCACTCCATTTTTAATGAGGAATCCATAATGCAAAAGATTATTGACAATTTAATCCGTTTGGGCCCTGAACCGGCAAATACGTGATTTGTGCTAATTTGAGTTCAAAAGAATGAAACTTTGGTCACTGTCTCGAATTGCCATGAAAACCCACACACCCACTCCATTTTTCATGAGGAATACATAATGCAAAATATTGGTGCCAAACTCATCTGTTTGGGCCCTTAACGGCCAAATACGTGGTTTATGCTAATTTGAGGTCAAAAGAATGAAAGTTTGGTCACTGTCTCGGATTGCGATGAAAACCCACACACCCACTCCATTTTTCATGAGGAATCCAGAATGCAAAAGATTGTTGTCAAACTCATCCGTTTGGGCCCTGAACGGCCAAATACGTGATTTGTGCTATTTTGAGGTCAAAAGAATGAAAGTTTGGTCACTGTCTCGGATTGGCATGAAAACCCACACACCCACTCCATTTTTAATGAGGAATCCATAATGCAAAAGATTGTTGACAAATTCATCCGTTTTGGCCTTGAACCGGCAAATACGAGATTTCTGCTAATTTGAGTTCAAAAGAATGAAAGTTTGGTCACTGTCTCGGATTGCCATGAAAACCCACACACCCACTCCATTTTTCAAGATAAATCCAGAATGCAAAATATTGTTGCCAAGCTCATCCGTGTGGGCCCTGAACGGCCAAATACGTGATTTGTGCTAATTTGAGGTCAAAAGAATGAAAGTTTTGTCACTGTCTCGGATTGGCATGAAAACCCACACACCCACTCCATTTTTCATTAGGAATACAAAATGCAAAATATTGTTGTCAAAGTCATCCGTTTGGGCCCTGAACGGCCAAATACGTGATTTGTGCTAATTTGAGATACAAAGAATGAAACTTTGGTCACTGTCTCGGATTGCCATGAAAACCCACACACCCACTCCATTTTTCATGAGGAATCCAGAATGCAAAAGATTGTTGTCAAACTCATCCGTTTGGGCCCTGAACGGCCAAATACGTGATTTGTGCTATTTTGAGGTCAAAAGAATGAAAGTTTGGTCACTGTCTCGGATTGGCATGAAAACCCACACACCCACTCCATTTTTAATGAGGAATCCATAATGCAAAAGATTGTTGACAAATTCATCCGTTTTGGCCTTGAACCGGCAAATACGAGATTTCTGCTAATTTGAGTTCAAAAGAATGAAAGTTTGGTCACTGTCTCGGATTGCCATGAAAACCCACACACCCACTCCATTTTTCAAGATAAATCCAGAATGCAAAATATTGTTGCCAAGCTCATCCGTGTGGGCCCTGAACGGCCAAATACGTGATTTGTGCTAATTTGAGGTCAAAAGAATGAAAGTTTTATCACTGTCTCGGATTGGCATGAAAACCCACACACCCACTCCATTTTTCATTAGGAATACAGAATGCAAAAGATTGTTGTCAAACTCGTCCGTCTGGGCCCTGAACGGCCATATACGTGATTTGTGCTAATTTGAGGTCAAAAGAATGAAAGTTTGGTCACTGTCTCGGATTGGCATGAAAACCCACACACCCACTCCATTTTTCATGAGGAATCCAGAATGCAAAAGATTGTTGTCAAATTCCTCTGTTTGGGCCTTGAACGGCCAAATACGTGATTTGTGCTAATTTGAGGTCAAAAGAATGAAACTTTGGGTACTCTCTCGGATTGATATTAAAACCCACACACCCACTCCATTTTTAATGAGGAATCCATAATGCAAAAGATTGTTGACAAATTCATCCGTTTGGCCCTGAACCGGCAAATACGTGATTTGTGCTAATTTGAGTTCAAAAGAATGAAAGTTTGGTCACTGTCTCGGATTGGCATGAAAACCCACACACCCACTCCATTTTTCATGAGGAATCTAGAATGCAAAATATTGTTGTCACACTCATCCGTTTCGGCCCTGAACGGCCAAATACGTGATTTGTACTAATTTGACTTCAAAAGAATGAAAGTTTGGTCACTGTCTCGGATTGGCATGAAAACCCACACACCCACTCCATTTTTCATTAGGAATACAGAATGCAAAAGATTGTTGTCAAACTCGTCCGTCTGGGCCCTGAACGGCCATATACGTGATTTGTGCTAATTTGAGGTCAAAAGAATGAAAGTTTGGTCACTGTCTCGGATTGGCATGAAAACCCACACACCCACACCATTTTTCATGAGGAATCCAGAATGCAAAATATTGTTGCCAAACTCATCCGTTTGGGCTCTGAACGGCCAAATACGTGATTTGTGCTAATTTGAGGTCAAAAGAATGAAAGTTTGGGCACTATCTCGGATTGGCATGAAAACCCACACACCCACTCCATTTTTAATGAGAAATCCATAATGCAAAAGATTGTTGACAAATTCATCCGTTTGGGCCCTGAACCGGCAAATACGTGATTTTTGCTAATTTGAGTTCAAAAGAATGAAAGTTTGGTCACTGTCTCGGATTGCCATGAAAACCCACACACCCACTCCATTTTTCATGAGGAATCCAGAATGCAAAATATTGTTGAGAAACTCATCTGTTTGGGACCTGAACGGCCAAATACGTGATTTGTGCTAATTTAAGGTCAAAAGAATGAAAGTTTGGGCACTGTCTCGGATTGGCATGAAAACCCACACACCCACTCCATTTTTAATGAGGAATCCATAATGCAAAAGATTATTGACAATTTAATCCGTTTGGGCCCTGAACCGGCAAATACGTGATTTGTGCTAATTTGAGTTCAAAAGAATGAAACTTTGGTCACTGTCTCGAATTGCCATGAAAACCCACACACCCACTCCATTTTTCATGAGGAATACATAATGCAAAATATTGGTGCCAAACTCATCTGTTTGGGCCCTTAACGGCCAAATACGTGATTTGTGCTAATTTGAGGTCAAAAGAATGAAAGTTTGGTCACTGTCTCGGATTGCGATGAAAACCCACACACCCACTCCATTTTTCATTAGGAATACAGAATGCAAAAGATTGTTGTCAAACTCATCCGTTTGGGCCCTGAACGGCAAATACGTGATTTGTGCTATTTTGAGGTCAAAAGAATGAAAGTTTGGTCACTGTCTCGGATTGGCATGAAAACCCACACACCCACTCCATTTTTAATGAGGAATCCATAATGCAAAAGATTGTTGACAAATTCATCCGTTTGGGCCTTGAACCGGCAAATACGAGATTTCTGCTAATTTGAGTTCAAAAGAATGAAAGTTTGGTCACTGTCTCGGATTGCCATGAAAACCCACACACCCACTCCATTTTTCAAGATAAATCCAGAAAGCAAAATATTGTTGTCAAGCTCATCCGTGTGGGCCCTGAATGGCCAAATACGTGATTTGTGCTAATTTGAGGTCAAAAGAATGAAAGTTTTGTCACTGTCTCGGATTGGCATGAAAACCCACACACACCCACTCCATTTTTCATTAGGAATACAGAATGCAAAATATTGTTGTCAAAGTCATCCGTTTGGGCCCTGAACGGCCAAATACGTGATTTGTGCTAATTTGAGATACAAAGAATGAAACTTTGGTCACTGTCTCGGATTGCCATGAAAACCCACACACCCACTCCATTTTTCATGAGGAATTCAGAATGCAAAATATTGTTGCAAAACTCATCCGTTTGGGCCCTGAACGGCCAAATACGTGATTTGTGCTAATTTGAGGTCAAAAGAATGAAAGTTTTATCACTGTCTCGGATTGGCATGAAAACCCACACACCCACTCCATTTTTCATTAGGAATACAGAATGCAAAAGATTGTTGTCAAACTCGTCCGTCTGGGCCCTGAACGGCCATATACGTGATTTGTGCTAATTTGAGGTCAAAAGAATGAAAGTTTGGTCACTGTCTCGGATTGGCATGAAAACCCACACACCCACTCCATTTTTCATGAGGAATCCAGAATGCAAAAGATTGTTGTCAAATTCCTCTGTTTGGGCCCTGAACGGCCAAATACGTGATTTGTGCTAATTTGAGGTCAAAAGAATGAAAGTTTGGGTACTCTCTCGGATTGATATTAAAACCCACACACCCACTCCATTTTTAATGAGGAATCCATAATGCAAAAGATTGTTGACAAATTCATCCGTTTGGCCCTGAACCGGCAAATACGTGATTTGTGCTAATTTGAGTTCAAAAGAATGAAAGTTTGGTCGCTGTCTCGGATTGGCATGAAAACCCACACACCCACTCCATTTTTCATTAGGAATACAGAATGCAAAAGATTGTTGTCAAACTCGTCCGTCTGGGCCCTGAACGGCCATATACGTGATTTGTGCTAATTTGAGGTCAAAAGAATGAAAGTTTGGTCACTATCTCGGATTGGCATGAAAACCCACACACCCACACCATTTTTCATGAGGAATCCAGAATGCAAAATATTGTTGCCAAACTCATCCGTTTGGGCTCTGAACGGCCAAATACGTGATTTGTGCTAATTTGAGGTCAAAAGAATGAAAGTTTGGTCACTGTCTCGGATTGGCATGAAAACTCACACACCCACACCATTTTTCATGAGGAATCCAGAATGCAAAATATTGTTGCCAAACTCATCCGTTTGGGCTCTGAACGGCCAAATACGTGATTTGTGCTAATTTGAGGTCAAAAGAATGAAAGTTTGGGCACTATCTCGGATTGGCATGAAAACCCACACACCCACTCCATTTTTAATGAGAAATCCATAATGCAAAAGATTGTTGACAAATTCATCCGTTTGGGCCCTGAACCGGCAAATACGTGATTTTTGCTAATTTGAGTTCAAAAGAATGAAAGTTTGGTCACTGTCTCGGATTGCCATGAAAACCCACACACCCACTCCATTTTTCATGAGGAATCCAGAATGCAAAATATTGTTGAGAAACTCATCTGTTTGGGACCTGAACGGCCAAATACGTGATTTGTGCTAATTTGAGGTCAAAAGAATGAAAGTTTGGGCACTGTCTCGGATTGGCATGAAAACCCACACACCCACTCCATTTTTAATGAGGAATCCATAATGCAAAAGATTATTGACAATTTAATCCGTTTGGGCCCTGAACCGGCAAATACGTGATTTGTGCTAATTTGAGTTCAAAAGAATGAAACTTTGGTCACTGTCTCGAATTGCCATGAAAACCCACACACCCACTCCATTTTTCATGAGGAATACATAATGCAAAATATTGGTGCCAAACTCATCTGTTTGGGCCCTTAACGGCCAAATACGTGATTTGTGCTAATTTGAGGTCAAAAGAATGAAAGTTTGGTCACTGTCTCGGATTGCGATGAAAACCCACACACCCACTCCATTTTTCATTAGGAATACAGAATGCAAAAGATTGTTGTCAAACTCATCCGTTTGGGCCCTGAACGGCAAATACGTGATTTGTGCTATTTTGAGGTCAAAAGAATGAAAGTTTGGTCACTGTCTCGGATTGGCATGAAAACCCACACACCCACTCCATTTTTAATGAGGAATCCATAATGCAAAAGATTGTTGACAAATTCATCCGTTTGGGCCTTGAACCGGCAAATACGAGATTTCTGCTAATTTGAGTTCAAAAGAATGAAAGTTTGGTCACTGTCTCGGATTGCCATGAAAACCCACACACCCACTCCATTTTTCAAGATAAATCCAGAATGCAAAATATTGTTGTCAAGCTCATCCGTGTGGGCCCTGAACGGCCAAATACGTGATTTGTGCTAATTTGAGGTCAAAAGAATGAAAGTTTTGTCACTGTCTCGGATTGGCATGAAAACCCACACACACCCACTCCATTTTTCATTAGGAATACAGAATGCAAAATATTGTTGTCAAAGTTATCCGTTTGGGCCCTGAACGGCCAAATACGTGATTTGTGCTAATTTGAGATACAAAGAATGAAACTTTGGTCACTGTCTCGGATTGCCATGAAAACCCACACACCCACTCCATTTTTCATGAGGAATTCAGAATGCAAAATATTGTTGCAAAACTCATCCGTTTGGGCCCTGAACGGCCAAATACGTGATTTGTGCTAATTTGAGGTCAAAAGAATGAAAGTTTTATCACTGTCTCGGATTGGCATGAAAACCCACACACCCACTCCATTTTTGATTAGGAATACAGAATGCAAAAGATTGTTGTCAAACTCGTCCGTCTGGGCCCTGAACGGCCATATACGTGATTTGTGCTAATTTGAGGTCAAAAGAATGAAAGTTTGGTCACTGTCTCGGATTGGCATGAAAACCCACACACCCACTCCATTTTTCATGAGGAATCCAGAATGCAAAAGATTGTTGTCAAATTCCTCTGTTTGGGCCCTGAACGGCCAAATACGTGATTTGTGCTAATTTGAGGTCAAAAGAATGAAACTTTGGGTACTCTCTCGGATTGATATTAAAACCCACACACCCACTCCATTTTTAATGAGGAATCCATAATGCAAAAGATTGTTGACAAATTCATCCGTTTGGCCCTGAACCGGCAAATACGTGATTTGTGCTAATTTGAGTTCAAAAGAATGAAAGTTTGGTCACTGTCTCGGATTGGCATGAAAACCCACACACCCACTCCATTTTTCATGAGGAATCTAGAATGCAAAATATTGTTGTCACACTCATCCGTTTCGGCCCTGAACGGCCAAATACGTGATTTGTACTAATTTGACTTCAAAAGAATGAAAGTTTGGTCACTGTCTCGGATTGGCATGAAAACCCACACACCCACTCCATTTTTCATTAGGAATACAGAATGCAAAAGATTGTTGTCAAACTCGTCCGTCTGGGCCCTGAACGGCCATATACGTGATTTGTGCTAATTTGAGGTCAAAAGAATGAAAGTTTGGTCACTGTCTCGGATTGGCATGAAAACCCACACACCCACACCATTTTTCATGAGGAATCCAGAATGCAAAATATTGTTGCCAAACTCATCCGTTTGGGCTCTGAACGGCCAAATACGTTATTTGTGCTAATTTGAGGTCAAAAGAATGAAAGTTTGGGCACTATCTCGGATTGGCATGAAAACCCACACACCCACTCCATTTTTAATGAGAAATCCATAATGCAAAAGATTGTTGACAAATTCATCCGTTTGGGCCCTGAACCGGCAAATACGTGATTTTTGCTAATTTGAGTTCAAAAGAATGAAAGTTTGGTCACTGTCTCGGATTGCCATGAAAACCCACACACCCACTCCATTTTTTATGAGGAATCCAGAATGCAAAATATTGTTGAGAAACTCATCTGTTTGGGACCTGAACGGCCAAATACGTGATTTGTGCTAATTTGAGGTCAAAAGAATGAAAGTTTGGGCACTGTCTCGGATTGGCATGAAAACCCACACACCCACTCCATTTTTAATGAGGAATCCATAATGCAAAAGATTATTGACAATTTAATCCGTTTGGGCCCTGAACCGGCAAATACGTGATTTGTGCTAATTTGAGTTCAAAAGAATGAAACTTTGGTCACTGTCTCGAATTGCCATGAAAACCCACACACCCACTCCATTTTTCATGAGGAATACATAATGCAAAATATTGGTGCCAAACTCATCTGTTTGGGCCCTTAACGGCCAAATACGTGATTTGTGCTAATTTGAGGTCAAAAGAATGAAAGTTTGGTCACTGTCTCGGATTGCGATGAAAACCCACACACCCACTCCATTTTTCATTAGGAATACAGAATGCAAAAGATTGTTGTCAAACTCATCCGTTTGGGCCCTGAACGGCAAATACGTGATTTGTGCTATTTTGAGGTCAAAAGAATGAAAGTTTGGTCACTGTCTCGGATTGGCATGAAAACCCACACACCCACTCCATTTTTAATGAGGAATCCATAATGCAAAAGATTGTTGACAAATTCATCCGTTTGGGCCTTGAACCGGCAAATACGAGATTTCTGCTAATTTGAGTTCAAAAGAATGAAAGTTTGGTCACTGTCTCGGATTGCCATGAAAACCCACACACCCACTCCATTTTTCAAGATAAATCCAGAATGCAAAATATTGTTGTCAAGCTCATCCGTGTGGGCCCTGAACGGCCAAATACGTGATTTGTGCTAATTTGAGGTCAAAAGAATGAAAGTTTTGTCACTGTCTCGGATTGGCATGAAAACCCACACACACCCACTCCATTTTTCATTAGGAATACAGAATGCAAAATATTGTTGTCAAAGTCATCCGTTTGGGCCCTGAACGGCCAAATACGTGATTTGTGCTAATTTGAGATACAAAGAATGAAACTTTGGTCACTGTCTCGGATTGCCATGAAAACCCACACACCCACTCCATTTTTCATGAGGAATTCAGAATGCAAAATATTGTTGCAAAACTCATCCGTTTGGGCCCTGAACGGCCAAATACGTGATTTGTGCTAATTTGAGGTCAAAAGAATGAAAGTTTTATCACTGTCTCGGATTGGCATGAAAACCCACACACCCACTCCATTTTTCATTAGGAATACAGAATGCAAAAGATTGTTGTCAAACTCGTCCGTCTGGGCCCTGAACGGCCATATACGTGATTTGTGCTAATTTGAGGTCAAAAGAATGAAAGTTTGGTCACTGTCTCGGATTGGCATGAAAACCCACACACCCACTCCATTTTTCATGAGGAATCCAGAATGCAAAAGATTGTTGTCAAATTCCTCTGTTTGGGCCCTGAACGGCCAAATACGTGATTTGTGCTAATTTGAGGTCAAAAGAATGAAAGTTTGGGTACTCTCTCGGATTGATATTAAAACCCACACACCCACTCCATTTTTAATGAGGAATCCATAATGCAAAAGATTGTTGACAAATTCATCCGTTTGGCCCTGAACCGGCAAATACGTGATTTGTGCTAATTTGAGTTCAAAAGAATGAAAGTTTGGTCACTGTCTCGGATTGGCATGAAAACCCACACACCCACTCCATTTTTCATGAGGAATCTAGAATGCAAAATATTGTTGTCACACTCATCTGTTTCGGTCCTGAACGGCTAAATACGTGATTTGTCCTAATTTGAGATCAAAAGAATGAAAGTTTGGTCACTGTCTCGGATTGGCATGAAAACCCACACACCCACACCATTTTTCATGAGGAATCCAGAATGCAAAAGATTGTTGTCAAATTCCTCCGTTTGGGCCCTGAACGGCCAAATACGTGATTTGTGCTAATTTGAGGTCAAAAGAATGAAAGTTTGGTCACTGTCTCGGATTGGCATGAAAACTCACACACCCAGTCCACTTTTCATGAGGAATCCATAATGAAAAAATATTGTTGTTTAAGTCATCCGTTTGGGAACTGAACAGTGAAATACGTGATTTATGGTAATTTGAGGTCAAAAGAATGAAAGTTTGGTCACTATCTCGGATTTTCATGAAAACCCACACACCCACTCCATTTTTAATGAGGAATCCATAATGCAAAAGATTGTTGAAAAATTCATCCGTTTGGGCCCTGAACCGGCAAATACGTGATTTGTGCTAATTTGAGTTCAAAAGAATGAAAGTTTGGGCACTATCTCGGATTGGCATGAAAACCCACACACCCACTCCATTTTTAATGAGGAATCCATAATGCAAAATATTGTTGACAAAGTCATTCGTTTGGGCCCTGAACCGGCAAATACGTGATTTGTGCTAATTTGAGTTCAAAAGAATGAAAGTTTGGTCACAGTCTCGGATTGCCATGAAAACCCACACACCCACTCCATTTTTCATTAGGAATGCAGAATGCAAAATATTGTTGTCAAACTCATCCGTTTGGGCCCTGAACGGCCAAATACGTGGTTTTTGCTAATTTGAGGTCAAAAGAATGAAAGTTTGGTCACTGTCTCGGATTGGCATGAAAACCCACACACCCACTCCATTTTTCATGAGGAATCCAGAATGCAAAAGATTGTTGTCAAACTCATCCGTTTGGGCCCTGAACGGCCAAATACGTGATTTGTGCTAATTTGAGATCAAAAGAACGAAAGTTTGGTCACTGTCTCGGATTGGCATGAAAACTCACACACCCAGTCCACTTTTCATGAGGAATCCATAATGAAAAATATTTTTGTTTAATTCATCCGTTTGGGAACTGAAGAGTCAAATACGTGATTTATGCTAATTTGAGGTCAAAACAATGAAAGTTTGGTCACTATCTCGGATTGGCATGAAAACCCACACACCCACTCCATTTTTAATGAGGAATCCATAATGCAAAAGATTGTTGAAAAATTCATCCGTTTGGGCCCTGAACCGGCAAATACGTGATTTGTGCTAATTTGAGGTCAAAAGAATGAAAGTTTGTTCACTGTCTCGGATTGGCATGAAAACCCACACACCAACTCCATTTTTCATGAGGAATCCAGAATGCAAAATATTGTTGTCAAACTCATCCGTTTAGGAACTGAACGGCCAAATACGTGATTTGTGCTCATTTGAGATCAAAAGAATGAAAGTTTGGTCACTGTCTCGGATTTGCATGAAAACCCACACACCCACTCCATTTTTCGTGAGGAATCTAGAATGCAAAAGATTGTTGTCAAACTCATCCGTTTGGGCCCTGAACGGCCAAATACGTGATTTGTGCTAATTTGAGTTCAAAAGAATGAAAGTTTGGTCACTCTCTCGGATTGGCATGAAAACCCACACACCCACTCCATTTTTAATGAGGAATCCATAATGCAAAAGATTATTGACAATTTAATCCGTTTGGGCCCTGAACCGGCAAATACGTGATTTGTGCTAATTTGAGTTCAAAAGAATGAAACTTTGGTCACTGTCTCGAATTGCCATGAAAACCCACACACCCACTCCATTTTTCATGAGGAATACATAATGCAAAATATTGGTGCCAAACTCATCTGTTTGGGCCCTTAACGGCCAAATACGTGATTTGTGCTAATTTGAGGTCAAAAGAATGAAAGTTTGGTCACTGTCTCGGATTGCGATGAAAACCCACACACCCACTCCATTTTTCATTAGGAATACAGAATGCAAAAGATTGTTGTCAAACTCATCCGTTTGGGCCCTGAACGGCAAATACGTGATTTGTGCTATTTTGAGGTCAAAAGAATGAAAGTTTGGTCACTGTCTCGGATTGGCATGAAAACCCACACACCCACTCCATTTTTAATGAGGAATCCATAATGCAAAAGATTGTTGACAAATTCATCCGTTTGGGCCTTGAACCGGCAAATACGAGATTTCTGCTAATTTGAGTTCAAAAGAATGAAAGTTTGGTCACTGTCTCGGATTGCCATGAAAACCCACACACCCACTCCATTTTTCAAGATAAATCCAGAATGCAAAATATTGTTGTCAAGCTCATCCGTGTGGGCCCTGAACGGCCAAATACGTGATTTGTGCTAATTTGAGGTCAAAAGAATGAAAGTTTTGTCACTGTCTCGGATTGGCATGAAAACCCACACACACCCACTCCATTTTTCATTAGGAATACAGAATGCAAAATATTGTTGTCAAAGTCATCCGTTTGGGCCCTGAACGGCCAAATACGTGATTTGTGCTAATTTGAGATACAAAGAATGAAACTTTGGTCACTGTCTCGGATTGCCATGAAAACCCACACACCCACTCCATTTTTCATGAGGAATTCAGAATGCAAAATATTGTTGCAAAACTCATCCGTTTGGGCCCTGAACGGCCAAATACGTGATTTGTGCTAATTTGAGGTCAAAAGAATGAAAGTTTTATCACTGTCTCGGATTGGCATGAAAACCCACACACCCACTCCATTTTTCATTAGGAATACAGAATGCAAAAGATTGTTGTCAAACTCGTCCGTCTGGGCCCTGAACGGCCATATACGTGATTTGTGCTAATTTGAGGTCAAAAGAATGAAAGTTTGGTCACTGTCTCGGATTGGCATGAAAACCCACACACCCACTCCATTTTTCATGAGGAATCCAGAATGCAAAAGATTGTTGTCAAATTCCTCTGTTTGGGCACTGAACGGCCAAATACGTGATTTGTGCTAATTTGAGGTCAAAAGAATGAAAGTTTGGGTACTCTCTCGGATTGATATTAAAACCCACACACCCACTCCATTTTTAATGAGGAATCCATAATGCAAAAGATTGTTGACAAATTCATCCGTTTGGCCCTGAACCGGCAAATACGTGATTTGTGCTAATTTGAGTTCAAAAGAATGAAAGTTTGGTCACTGTCTCGGATTGGCATGAAAACCCACACACCCACTCCATTTTTCATGAGGAATCTAGAATGCAAAATATTGTTGTCACACTCATCTGTTTCGGTCCTGAACGGCTAAATACGTGATTTGTCCTAATTTGAGATCAAAAGAATGAAAGTTTGGTCACTGTCTCGGATTGGCATGAAAACCCACACACCCACACCATTTTTCATGAGGAATCCAGAATGCAAAAGATTGTTGTCAAATTCCTCCGTTTGGGCCCTGAACGGCCAAATACGTGATTTGTGCTAATTTGAGGTCAAAAGAATGAAAGTTTGGTCACTGTCTCGGATTGGCATGAAAACTCACACACCCAGTCCACTTTTCATGAGGAATCCATAATGAAAAAATATTGTTGTTTAAGTCATCCGTTTGGGAACTGAACAGTGAAATACGTGATTTATGGTAATTTGAGGTCAAAAGAATGAAAGTTTGGTCACTATCTCGGATTTTCATGAAAACCCACACACCCACTCCATTTTTAATGAGGAATCCATAATGCAAAAGATTGTTGAAAAATTCATCCGTTTGGGCCCTGAACCGGCAAATACGTGATTTGTGCTAATTTGAGTTCAAAAGAATGAAAGTTTGGGCACTATCTCGGATTGGCATGAAAACCCACACACCCACTCCATTTTTAATGAGGAATCCATAATGCAAAATATTGTTGACAAAGTCATTCGTTTGGGCCCTGAACCGGCAAATACGTGATTTGTGCTAATTTGAGTTCAAAAGAATGAAAGTTTGGTCACAGTCTCGGATTGCCATGAAAACCCACACACCCACTCCATTTTTCATTAGGAATGCAGAATGCAAAATATTGTTGTCAAACTCATCCGTTTGGGCCCTGAACGGCCAAATACGTGGTTTTTGCTAATTTGAGGTCAAAAGAATGAAAGTTTGGTCACTGTCTCGGATTGGCATGAAAACCCACACACCCACTCCATTTTTCATGAGGAATCCAGAATGCAAAAGATTGTTGTCAAACTCATCCGTTTGGGCCCTGAACGGCCAAATACGTGATTTGTGCTAATTTGAGATCAAAAGAACGAAAGTTTGGTCACTGTCTCGGATTGGCATGAAAACTCACACACCCAGTCCACTTTTCATGAGGAATCCATAATGAAAAATATTTTTGTTTAATTCATCCGTTTGGGAACTGAAGAGTCAAATACGTGATTTATGCTAATTTGAGGTCAAAACAATGAAAGTTTGGTCACTATCTCGGATTGGCATGAAAACCCACACACCCACTCCATTTTTAATGAGGAATCCATAATGCAAAAGATTGTTGAAAAATTCATCCGTTTGGGCCCTGAACCGGCAAATACGTGATTTGTGCTAATTTGAGGTCAAAAGAATGAAAGTTTGTTCACTGTCTCGGATTGGCATGAAAACCCACACACCAACTCCATTTTTCATGAGGAATCCAGAATGCAAAATATTGTTGTCAAACTCATCCGTTTAGGAACTGAACGGCCAAATACGTGATTTGTGCTCATTTGAGATCAAAAGAATGAAAGTTTGGTCACTGTCTCGGATTTGCATGAAAACCCACACACCCACTCCATTTTTCGTGAGGAATCTAGAATGCAAAAGATTGTTGTCAAACTCATCCGTTTGGGCCCTGAACGGCCAAATACGTGATTTGTGCTAATTTGAGTTCAAAAGAATGAAAGTTTGGTCACTCTCTCGGATTGGCATGAAAACCCACACACCCACTCCATTTTTAATGAGGAATCCATAATGCAAAAGATTATTGACAATTTAATCCGTTTGGGCCCTGAACCGGCAAATACGTGATTTGTGCTAATTTGAGTTCAAAAGAATGAAACTTTGGTCACTGTCTCGAATTGCCATGAAAACCCACACACCCACTCCATTTTTCATGAGGAATACATAATGCAAAATATTGGTGCCAAACTCATCTGTTTGGGCCCTTAACGGCCAAATACGTGATTTGTGCTAATTTGAGGTCAAAAGAATGAAAGTTTGGTCACTGTCTCGGATTGCGATGAAAACCCACACACCCACTCCATTTTTCATTAGGAATACAGAATGCAAAAGATTGTTGTCAAACTCATCCGTTTGGGCCCTGAACGGCAAATACGTGATTTGTGCTATTTTGAGGTCAAAAGAATGAAAGTTTGGTCACTGTCTCGGATTGGCATGAAAACCCACACACCCACTCCATTTTTAATGAGGAATCCATAATGCAAAAGATTGTTGACAAATTCATCCGTTTGGGCCTTGAACCGGCAAATACGAGATTTCTGCTAATTTGAGTTCAAAAGAATGAAAGTTTGGTCACTGTCTCGGATTGCCATGAAAACCCACACACCCACTCCATTTTTCAAGATAAATCCAGAATGCAAAATATTGTTGTCAAGCTCATCCGTGTGGGCCCTGAACGGCCAAATACGTGATTTGTGCTAATTTGAGGTCAAAAGAATGAAAGTTTTGTCACTGTCTCGGATTGGCATGAAAACCCACACACACCCACTCCATTTTTCATTAGGAATACAGAATGCAAAATATTGTTGTCAAAGTCATCCGTTTGGGCCCTGAACGGCCAAATACGTGATTTGTGCTAATTTGAGATACAAAGAATGAAACTTTGGTCACTGTCTCGGATTGCCATGAAAACCCACACACCCACTCCATTTTTCATGAGGAATTCAGAATGCAAAATATTGTTGCAAAACTCATCCGTTTGGGCCCTGAACGGCCAAATACGTGATTTGTGCTAATTTGAGGTCAAAAGAATGAAAGTTTTATCACTGTCTCGGATTGGCATGAAAACCCACACACCCACTCCATTTTTCATTAGGAATACAGAATGCAAAAGATTGTTGTCAAACTCGTCCGTCTGGGCCCTGAACGGCCATATACGTGATTTGTGCTAATTTGAGGTCAAAAGAATGAAAGTTTGGTCACTGTCTCGGATTGGCATGAAAACCCACACACCCACTCCATTTTTCATGAGGAATCCAGAATGCAAAAGATTGTTGTCAAATTCCTCTGTTTGGGCCCTGAACGGCCAAATACGTGATTTGTGCTAATTTGAGGTCAAAAGAATGAAAGTTTGGGTACTCTCTCGGATTGATATTAAAACCCACACACCCACTCCATTTTTAATGAGGAATCCATAATGCAAAAGATTGTTGACAAATTCATCCGTTTGGCCCTGAACCGGCAAATACGTGATTTGTGCTAATTTGAGTTCAAAAGAATGAAAGTTTGGTCACTGTCTCGGATTGGCATGAAAACCCACACACCCACTCCATTTTTCATGAGGAATCTAGAATGCAAAATATTGTTGTCACACTCATCTGTTTCGGTCCTGAACGGCTAAATACGTGATTTGTCCTAATTTGAGATCAAAAGAATGAAAGTTTGGTCACTGTCTCGGATTGGCATGAAAACCCACACACCCACACCATTTTTCATGAGGAATCCAGAATGCAAAAGATTGTTGTCAAATTCCTCCGTTTGGGCCCTGAACGGCCAAATACGTGATTTGTGCTAATTTGAGGTCAAAAGAATGAAAGTTTGGTCACTGTCTCGGATTGGCATGAAAACTCACACACCCAGTCCACTTTTCATGAGGAATCCATAATGAAAAAATATTGTTGTTTAAGTCATCCGTTTGGGAACTGAACAGTGAAATACGTGATTTATGGTAATTTGAGGTCAAAAGAATGAAAGTTTGGTCACTATCTCGGATTTTCATGAAAACCCACACACCCACTCCATTTTTAATGAGGAATCCATAATGCAAAAGATTGTTGAAAAATTCATCCGTTTGGGCCCTGAACCGGCAAATACGTGATTTGTGCTAATTTGAGTTCAAAAGAATGAAAGTTTGGGCACTATCTCGGATTGGCATGAAAACCCACACACCCACTCCATTTTTAATGAGGAATCCATAATGCAAAATATTGTTGACAAAGTCATTCGTTTGGGCCCTGAACCGGCAAATACGTGATTTGTGCTAATTTGAGTTCAAAAGAATGAAAGTTTGGTCACAGTCTCGGATTGCCATGAAAACCCACACACCCACTCCATTTTTCATTAGGAATGCAGAATGCAAAATATTGTTGTCAAACTCATCCGTTTGGGCCCTGAACGGCCAAATACGTGGTTTTTGCTAATTTGAGGTCAAAAGAATGAAAGTTTGGTCACTGTCTCGGATTGGCATGAAAACCCACACACCCACTCCATTTTTCATGAGGAATCCAGAATGCAAAAGATTGTTGTCAAACTCATCCGTTTGGGTCCTGAACGGCCAAATACGTGATTTGTGCTAATTTGAGATCAAAAGAACGAAAGTTTGGTCACTGTCTCGGATTGGCATGAAAACTCACACACCCAGTCCACTTTTCATGAGGAATCCATAATGAAAAATATTTTTGTTTAATTCATCCGTTTGGGAACTGAAGAGTCAAATACGTGATTTATGCTAATTTGAGGTCAAAACAATGAAAGTTTGGTCACTATCTCGGATTGGCATGAAAACCCACACACCCACTCCATTTTTAATGAGGAATCCATAATGCAAAAGATTGTTGAAAAATTCATCCGTTTGGGCCCTGAACCGGCAAATACGTGATTTGTGCTAATTTGAGGTCAAAAGAATGAAAGTTTGTTCACTGTCTCGGATTGGCATGAAAACCCACACACCCACTCCATTTTTCATGAGGAATCCAGAATGCAAAATATTGTTGTCAAACTCATCCGTTTAGGAACTGAACGGCCAAATACGTGATTTGTGCTCATTTGAGATCAAAAGAATGAAAGTTTGGTCACTGTCTCGGATTGGCATGAAAACCCACACACCCACTCCATTTTTCGTGAGGAATCTAGAATGCAAAAGATTGTTGTCAAACTCATCCGTTTGGGCCCTGAACGGCCAAATACGTGATTTGTGCTAATTTGAGTTCAAAAGAATGAAAGTTTGGTCACTCTCTCGGATTGGCATGAAAACCCACACACCCACTCCATTTTTAATGAGGAATCCATAATGCAAAAGATTGTTGACAAATTCATCCGTTTGGGCCCTGAATCGGCAAATACGTGATTTCTGGTAATTTGAGTTCAAAAGAATGAAAGTTTGGTCACTGTCTCGGATTGGCATAAAAACCCACACACCCACTCCATTTTTCATGAGGAATCCAGAATGCAAAAGATTGTTGTCAAACTCATCCGTTTGGGCCCTGAACGGCCAAATACGTGATTTGTGCTAATTTGAGTTCAAAAGAATGAAAATTTGGTCACTCTCTCGGATTGGCATGAAAACCCAGACACCCACTCCATTTTTAATGAGGAATCCATAATGCAAAAGATTGTTGACAAATTCATCCGTTTGGGCCCTGAACCGGCAAATACGTGATTTCTGCTAATTTGAGTTCAAAAGAATGAAAGTTTGGTCACTGTCTCGGATTGCCATGAAAACCCACACACCCACTCCATTTTTCATGAGGAATCCAGAATGCAAAATATTGTTGCCAAACTCATCCGTTTGGGCCCTGAACGGCCAAATACGTGATTTGTGCTAATTTGAGGTCAAAAGAATGAAAGTTTGGTCACTGTCTCGGAGTGGCATGAAAACCCACACACCCACTCCATTTTTCATTAGGAATACAGAATGCAAAAGATTGTTTTCAAACTCGTCCGTCTGGGCCCTGAACGGCCATATACGTGATTTGTGCTAATTTGAGGTCAAAAGAATGAAAGTTTGGTCACTGTCTCGGATTGGCATGAAAACCCACACACCCACTCCATTTTTCATGAGGAATCCAGAATGCAAGAGATTGTTGTCAAATTCCTCCGTTTGGGCCCTGAACGGCCAAATACGTGATTTGTGCTAATTTGAGGTCAAAAGAATGAAAGTTTGGTCACTATCTCGGATTGGCATGAAAACCCACACACCCACTCCATTTTTAATGAGGAATCCATAATGCAAAAGATTGTTGACAAATTCATCCGTTTGGGCCCTGAACGGCCAAATATGTGATTTGTGCTAATTTGAGTTCAAAAGAATGAAAGTTTGGTCACTGTCTCGGATTGGCATGAAAACCCACACACCCACTCCATTTTTCATTAGGAATACAGAATGCAAAAGATTGTTGTCAAACTCGTCCGTCTGGGCCCTGAACGGCCAAATACGTGATTTGTGCTAATTTGAGGTCAAAAAAATGAAACTTTGGTCACTGTCTCGGATTGGCATGAAAACCCACACGCCCACTCCATTTTTCATGAGGAATCCAGAATGCAAAAGATTGTTGTCAAACTCATCCGTTTGGGCCCTGAACGGCCAAATACGTGATTTGTGCTAATTTGAGTTCAAAAGAATGAAAGTTTGGTCACTCTCTCGGATTGGCATGAAAACCCAGACACCCACTCCATTTTTAATGAGGAATCCATAATGCAAAAGATTGTTGACAAATTCATCCGTTTGGGCCCTGAACCGGCAAATACGTGATTTCTGCTAATTTGAGTTCAAAAGAATGAAAGTTTGGTCACTGTCTCGGATTGCCATGATAACCCACACACCCACTCCTTTTTTCATGAGGAATCCAGAATGCAAAATATTGTTGCCAAACTCATCCGTTTGGGCCCTGAACAGCCAAATACGTGATTTGTGCTAATTTGAGGTCAAAAGAATGAAAGTTTGGTCACTGTCTCGGATTGGCATGAAAACCCACACACCCACTCCATTTTTCATGAGGAATCCAGAATGCAAGAGATTGTTGTCAAATTCCTCCGTTTGGGCCCTGAACGGCCAAATACGTGATTTGTGCTAATTTGAGGTCAAAAGAATGAAAGTTTGGTCACTATCTCGGATTGGCATGAAAACCCACACACCCACTCCATTTTTAATGAGGAATCCATAATGCAAAAGATTGTTGACAAATTCATCCGTTTGGGCCCTGAACGGCCAAATACGTGATTTGTGCTAATTTGAGTTCAAAAGAATGAAAGTTTGGTCACTGTCTCGGATTGGCATGAAAACCCACACACCCACTCCATTTTTCATTAGGAATACAGAATGCAAAAGATTGTTGTCAAACTCGTCCGTCTGGGCCCTGAACGGCCAAATACGTGATTTGTGCTAATTTGAGGTCAAAAAAATGAAACTTTGGTCACTGTCTCGGATTGGCATGAAAACCCACACGCCCACTCCATTTTTCATGAGGAATCCAGAATGCAAAAGATTGTTGTCAAACTCATCCGTTTGGGCCCTGAACGGCCAAATACGTGATTTGTGCTAATTTGAGTTCAAAAGAATGAAAGTTTGGTCACTCTCTCGGATTGGCATGAAAACCCAGACACCCACTCCATTTTTAATGAGGAATCCATAATGCAAAAGATTGTTGACAAATTCATCCGTTTGGGCCCTGAACGGCCAAATATGTGATTTGTGCTAATTTGAGTTCAAAAGAATGAAAGTTTGGTCACTGTCTCGGATTGGCATGAAAACCCACACACCCACTCCATTTTTCATTAGGAATACAGAATGCAAAAGATTGTTGTCAAACTCGTCCGTCTGGGCCCTGAACGGCCAAATACGTGATTTGTGCTAATTTGAGGTCAAAAAAATGAAACTTTGGTCACTGTCTCGGATTGGCATGAAAACCCACACGCCCACTCCATTTTTCATGAGGAATCCAGAATGCAAAAGATTGTTGTCAAACTCATCCGTTTGGGCCCTGAACGGCCAAATACGTGATTTGTGCTAATTTGAGTTCAAAAGAATGAAAGTTTGGTCACTCTCTCGGATTGGCATGAAAACCCAGACACCCACTCCATTTTTAATGAGGAATCCATAATGCAAAAGATTCTTGACAAATTCATCCGTTTGGGCCCTGAACCGGCAAATACGTGATTTCTGCTAATTTGAGTTCAAAAGAATGAAAGTTTGGTCACTGTCTCGGATTGCCATGATAACCCACACACCCACTCCTTTTTTCATGAGGAATCCAGAATGCAAAATATTGTTGCCAAACTCATCCGTTTGGGCCCTGAACGGCCAAATACGTGATTTGTGCTAATTTGAGGTCAAAAGAATGAAAGTTTGGTCACTGTCTCGGAGTGGCATGAAAACCCACACACCCACTCCATTTTTCATGAGGAATCCAGAATGCAAAAGATTGTTGTCAAACTCATCCGTTTGGGCCCTGAACGGCCAAATACGTGATTTGTGCTAATTTGAGATCAAAAGAACGAAAGTTTGGTCACTGTCTCGGATTGGCATGAAAACTCACACACCCAGTCCACTTTTCATGAGGAATCCATAATGAAAAATATTTTTGTTTAATTCATCCGTTTGGGAACTGAAGAGTCAAATACGTGATTTATGCTAATTTGAGGTCAAAACAATGAAAGTTTGGTCACTATCTCGGATTGGCATGAAAACCCACACACCCACTCCATTTTTAATGAGGAATCCATAATGCAAAAGATTGTTGAAAAATTCATCCGTTTGGGCCCTGAACCGGCAAATACGTGATTTGTGCTAATTTGAGGTCAAAAGAATGAAAGTTTGTTCACTGTCTCGGATTGGCATGAAAACCCACACACCCACTCCATTTTTCATGAGGAATCCAGAATGCAAAATATTGTTGTCAAACTCATCCGTTTAGGAACTGAACGGCCAAATACGTGATTTGTGCTCATTTGAGATCAAAAGAATGAAAGTTTGGTCACTGTCTCGGATTGGCATGAAAACCCACACACCCACTCCATTTTTCGTGAGGAATCTAGAATGCAAAAGATTGTTGTCAAACTCATCCGTTTGGGCCCTGAACGGCCAAATACGTGATTTGTGCTAATTTGATGTCAAAAGAATGAAAGTTTGGTCACTATCTCGGATTGGCATGAAAACCCACACACGCACTCCATTTTTAATGAGGAATCCATAATGCAAAAGATTGTTGACAAATTCATCCGTTTGGGCCCTGAATCGGCAAATACGTGATTTCTGGTAATTTGAGTTCAAAAGAATGAAAGTTTGGTCACTGTCTCGGATTGGCATAAAAACCCACACACCCACTCCATTTTTCATGAGGAATCCAGAATGCAAAAGATTGTTGTCAAACTCATCCGTTTGGGCCCTGAACGGCCAAATACGTGATTTGTGCTAATTTGAGTTCAAAAGAATGAAAATTTGGTCACTCTCTCGGATTGGCATGAAAACCCAGACACCCACTCCATTTTTAATGAGGAATCCATAATGCAAAAGATTGTTGACAAATTCATCCGTTTGGGCCCTGAACCGGCAAATACGTGATTTCTGCTAATTTGAGTTCAAAAGAATGAAAGTTTGGTCACTGTCTCGGATTGCCATGAAAACCCACACACCCACTCCATTTTTCATGAGGAATCCAGAATGCAAAATATTGTTGCCAAACTCATCCGTTTGGGCCCTGAACGGCCAAATACGTGATTTGTGCTAATTTGAGGTCAAAAGAATGAAAGTTTGGTCACTGTCTCGGAGTGGCATGAAAACCCACACACCCACTCCATTTTTCATTAGGAATACAGAATGCAAAAGATTGTTTTCAAACTCGTCCGTCTGGGCCCTGAACGGCCATATACGTGATTTGTGCTAATTTGAGGTCAAAAGAATGAAAGTTTGGTCACTGTCTCGGATTGGCATGAAAACCCACACACCCACTCCATTTTTCATGAGGAATCCAGAATGCAAGAGATTGTTGTCAAATTCCTCCGTTTGGGCCCTGAACGGCCAAATACGTGATTTGTGCTAATTTGAGGTCAAAAGAATGAAAGTTTGGTCACTATCTCGGATTGGCATGAAAACCCACACACCCACTCCATTTTTAATGAGGAATCCATAATGCAAAAGATTGTTGACAAATTCATCGGTTTGGGCCCTGAACGGCCAAATACGTGATTTGTGCTAATATGAGTTCAAAAGAATGAAAGTTTGGTCACTGTCTCGGATTGGCATGAAAACCCACACACCCACTCCATTTTTCATTAGGAATACAGAATGCAAAATATTGTTGTCAAACTCGTCCGTCTGGGCCCTGAAAAGCCAAATACGTGATTTGTGCTAATTTGAGGTCAAAAGAATGAAACTTTGGTCACTGTCTCGGATTGGCATGAAAACCCACACGCCCACTCCATTTTTCATGAGGAATCCAGAATGCAAAAGATTGTTGTCAAACTCATCCGTTTGGGCCCTGAACGGCCAAATACGTGATTTGTGCTAATTTGAGTTCAAAAGAATGAAAGTTTGGTCACTCTCTCGGATTGGCATGAAAACCCAGACACCCACTCCATTTTTAATGAGGAATCCATAATGCAAAAGATTGTTGACAAATTCATCCGTTTGGGCCCTGAACCGGCAAATACGTGATTTCTGCTAATTTGAGTTCAAAAGAATGAAAGTTTGGTCACTGTCTCGGATTGCCATGATAACCCACACACCCACTCCTTTTTTCATGAGGAATCCAGAATGCAAAATATTGTTGCCAAACTCATCCGTTTGGGCCCTGAACGGCCAAATACGTGATTTGTGCTAATTTGAGTTCAAAAGAATGAAAGTTTGGTCACTCTCTCGGATTGGCATGAAAACCCAGACACCCACTCCATTTTTAATGAGGAATCCATAATGCAAAAGATTGTTGACAAATTCATCCGTTTGGGCCCTGAACCGGCAAATACGTGATTTCTGCTAATTTGAGTTCAAAAGAATGAAAGTTTGGTCACTGTCTCGGATTGCCATGATAACCCACACACCCACTCCTTTTTTCATGAGGAATCCAGAATGCAAAATATTGTTGCCAAACTCATCCGTTTGGGCCCTGAACGGCCAAATACGTGATTTGTGCTAATTTGAGGTCAAAAGAATGAAAGTTTGGTCACTGTCTCGGAGTGGCATGAAAACCCACACACCCACTCCATTTTTCATGAGGAATCCAGAATGCAAAAGATTGTTGTCAAACTCATCCGTTTGGGCCCTGAACGGCCAAATACGTGATTTGTGCTAATTTGAGATCAAAAGAACGAAAGTTTGGTCACTGTCTCGGATTGGCATGAAAACTCACACACCCAGTCCACTTTTCATGAGGAATCCATAATGAAAAATATTTTTGTTTAATTCATCCGTTTGGGAACTGAAGAGTCAAATACGTGATTTATGCTAATTTGAGGTCAAAACAATGAAAGTTTGGTCACTATCTCGGATTGGCATGAAAACCCACACACCCACTCCATTTTTAATGAGGAATCCATAATGCAAAAGATTGTTGAAAAATTCATCCGTTTGGGCCCTGAACCGGCAAATACGTGATTTGTGCTAATTTGAGGTCAAAAGAATGAAAGTTTGTTCACTGTCTCGGATTGGCATGAAAACCCACACACCCACTCCATTTTTCATGAGGAATCCAGAATGCAAAATATTGTTGTCAAACTCATCCGTTTAGGAACTGAACGGCCAAATACGTGATTTGTGCTCATTTGAGATCAAAAGAATGAAAGTTTGGTCACTGTCTCGGATTGGCATGAAAACCCACACACCCACTCCATTTTTCGTGAGGAATCTAGAATGCAAAAGATTGTTGTCAAACTCATCCGTTTGGGCCCTGAACGGCCAAATACGTGATTTGTGCTAATTTGATGTCAAAAGAATGAAAGTTTGGTCACTATCTCGGATTGGCATGAAAACCCACACACGCACTCCATTTTTAATGAGGAATCCATAATGCAAAAGATTGTTGACAAATTCATCCGTTTGGGCCCTGAATCGGCAAATACGTGATTTCTGGTAATTTGAGTTCAAAAGAATGAAAGTTTGGTCACTGTCTCGGATTGGCATAAAAACCCACACACCCACTCCATTTTTCATGAGGAATCCAGAATGCAAAAGATTGTTGTCAAACTCATCCGTTTGGGCCCTGAACGGCCAAATACGTGATTTGTGCTAATTTGAGTTCAAAAGAATGAAAATTTGGTCACTCTCTCGGATTGGCATGAAAACCCAGACACCCACTCCATTTTTAATGAGGAATCCATAATGCAAAAGATTGTTGACAAATTCATCCGTTTGGGCCCTGAACCGGCAAATACGTGATTTCTGCTAATTTGAGTTCAAAAGAATGAAAGTTTGGTCACTGTCTCGGATTGCCATGAAAACCCACACACCCACTCCATTTTTCATGAGGAATCCAGAATGCAAAATATTGTTGCCAAACTCATCCGTTTGGGCCCTGAACGGCCAAATACGTGATTTGTGCTAATTTGAGGTCAAAAGAATGAAAGTTTGGTCACTGTCTCGGAGTGGCATGAAAACCCACACACCCACTCCATTTTTCATTAGGAATACAGAATGCAAAAGATTGTTTTCAAACTCGTCCGTCTGGGCCCTGAACGGCCATATACGTGATTTGTGCTAATTTGAGGTCAAAAGAATGAAAGTTTGGTCACTGTCTCGGATTGGCATGAAAACCCACACACCCACTCCATTTTTCATGAGGAATCCAGAATGCAAGAGATTGTTGTCAAATTCCTCCGTTTGGGCCCTGAACGGCCAAATACGTGATTTGTGCTAATTTGAGGTCAAAAGAATGAAAGTTTGGTCACTATCTCGGATTGGCATGAAAACCCACACACCCACTCCATTTTTAATGAGGAATCCATAATGCAAAAGATTGTTGACAAATTCATCGGTTTGGGCCCTGAACGGCCAAATACGTGATTTGTGCTAATATGAGTTCAAAAGAATGAAAGTTTGGTCACTGTCTCGGATTGGCATGAAAACCCACACACCCACTCCATTTTTCATTAGGAATACAGAATGCAAAATATTGTTGTCAAACTCGTCCGTCTGGGCCCTGAAAAGCCAAATACGTGATTTGTGCTAATTTGAGGTCAAAAGAATGAAACTTTGGTCACTGTCTCGGATTGGCATGAAAACCCACACGCCCACTCCATTTTTCATGAGGAATCCAGAATGCAAAAGATTGTTGTCAAACTCATCCGTTTGGGCCCTGAACGGCCAAATACGTGATTTGTGCTAATTTGAGTTCAAAAGAATGAAAGTTTGGTCACTCTCTCGGATTGGCATGAAAACCCAGACACCCACTCCATTTTTAATGAGGAATCCATAATGCAAAAGATTGTTGACAAATTCATCCGTTTGGGCCCTGAACCGGCAAATATGTGATTTCTGCTAATTTGAGTTCAAAAGAATGAAAGTTTGGTCACTGTCTCGGATTGCCATGATAACCCACACACCCACTCCTTTTTTCATGAGGAATCCAGAATGCAAAATATTGTTGCCAAACTCATCCGTTTGGGCCCTGAACGGCCAAATACGTGATTTGTGCTAATTTGAGGTCAAAAGAATGAAAGTTTGGTCACTGTCTCGGAGTGGCATGAAAACCCACACACCCACTCCATTTTTCATTAGGAATACAGAATGCAAAAGATTGTTTTCAAACTCGTCCGTCTGGGCCCTGAACGGCCATATACGTGATTTGTGCTAATTTGAGGTCAAAAGAATGAAAGTTTGGTCACTGTCTCGGATTGGCATGAAAACCCACACACCCACTCCATTTTTCATGAGGAATCCAGAATGCAAGAGATTGTTGTCAAATTCCTCCGTTTGGGCCCTGAACGGCCAAATACGTGATTTGTGCTAATTTGAGTTCAAAAGAATGAAAGTTTGGTCACTATCTCGGATTGGCATGAAAACCCACACACCCACTCCATTTTTAATGAGGAATCCATATTGCAAAAGATTGTTGACAAATTCATCCGTTTGGGCCCTGAACGGCCAAATACGTGATTTGTGCTAATTTGAGTTCAAAAGAATGAAAGTTTGGTCACTGTCTCGGATTAGCATGAAAACCCACACACCCACTCCATTTTTCATTAGGAATACAGAATGCAAAAGATTGTTGTCAAACTCGTCCGTCTGGGCCCTGAACGGCCAAATACGTGATTTGTGCTAATTTGAGGTCAAAAGAATGAAACTTTGGTCACTGTCTCGGATTGGCATGAAAACCCACACGCCCACTCCATTTTTCATGAGGAATCCAGAATGAAAAAGATTGTTGTCAAATTCCTCCGTTTGGGCCCTCAACGGCCAAATACGTGATTTGTGCTAATTTGAGGTCAAACGAATGAAAGTTTGGGCACTCTCTCGGATTGGCATGAAAACCCACACACCCACTCCATTTTTCATGAGGAATCTAGAATGCAAAATATTGTTGTCACACTCATCCGTTTCGGCCCTGAACGGCCAAATACGTGATTTGTACTAATTTGAGATCAAAAGAATGAAAGTTTGGTCACTGTCTCGGATTGGCATGAAAACCCACACACCCACTCCATTTTTCATTAGGAATACAGAATGCAAAAGATTGTTGTCAAACTCGTCCGTCTGGGCCCTGAACGGCCATATACGTGATTTGTGCTAATTTGAGGTCAAAAGAATGAAAGTTTGGTCACTGTCTCGGATTGGCATGAAAACCCACACACCCACACCATTTTTCATGAGGAATCCAGAATGCAAAAGATTGTTGTCAAATTCCTCCGTTTGGGCCCAGAACGGCCAAATACGTGATTTGTGCTAATTTGAGGTCAAAAGAATGAAAGTTTGGTCACTATCTCGGAGTGGCATGAAAACCCACACACCTACTCCATTTTTCATTAGGAATACAGAATGCAAAAGATTGTTTTCAAACTCGTCCGTCTGGGCCCTGAACGGCCATATACGTGATTTGTGCTAATTTGAGGTCAAAAGAATGAAAGTTTGGTCACTGTCTCGGATTGGCATGAAAACCCACACACCCACTCCATTTTTCATGAGGAATCCAGAATGCAAGAGATTGTTGTCAAATTCCTCCGTTTGGGCCCTGAACGGCCAAATACGTGATTTGTGCTAATTTGAGGTCAAAAGAATGAAAGTTTGGTCACTATCTCGGATTGGCATGAAAACCCACACACCCACTCCATTTTTAATGAGGAATCCATAATGCAAAAGATTGTTGACAAATTCATCCGTTTGGGCCCTGAACGGCCAAATACGTGATTTGTGCTAATTTGAGTTCAAAAGAATGAAAGTTTGGTCACTGTCTCGGATTGGCATGAAAACCCACACACCCACTCCATTTTTCATTAGGAATACAGAATGCAAAAGATTGTTTTCAAACTCGTCCGTCTGGGCCCTGAACGGCCATATACGTGATTTGTGCTAATTTGAGGTCAAAAGAATGAAAGTTTGGTCACTGTCTCGGATTGGCATGAAAACCCACACACCCACTCCATTTTTCATGAGGAATCCAGAATGCAAGAGATTGTTGTCAAATTCCTCCGTTTGGGCCCTGAACGGCCAAATACGTGATTTGTGCTAATTTGAGTTCAAAAGAATGAAAGTTTGGTCACTATCTCGGATTGGCATGAAAACCCACACACCCACTCCATTTTTAATGAGGAATCCATATTGCAAAAGATTGTTGACAAATTCATCCGTTTGGGCCCTGAACGGCCAAATACGTGATTTGTGCTAATTTGAATTCAAAAGAATGAAAGTTTGGTCACTGTCTCGGATTAGCATGAAAACCCACACACCCACTCCATTTTTCATTAGGAATACAGAATGCAAAAGATTGTTGTCAAACTCGTCCGTCTGGGCCCTGAACGGCCAAATACGTGATTTGTGCTAATTTGAGGTCAAAAGAATGAAACTTTGGTCACTGTCTCGGATTGGCATGAAAACCCACACGCCCACTCCATTTTTCATGAGGAATCCAGAATGAAAAAGATTGTTGTCAAATTCCTCCGTTTGGGCCCTCAACGGCCAAATACGTGATTTGTGCTAATTTGAGGTCAAACGAATGAAAGTTTGGGCACTCTCTCGGATTGGCATGAAAACCCACACACCCACTCCATTTTTCATGAGGAATCTAGAATGCAAAATATTGTTGTCACACTCATCCGTTTCGGCCCTGAACGGCCAAATACGTGATTTGTACTAATTTGAGATCAAAAGAATGAAAGTTTGGTCACTGTCTCGGATTGGCATGAAAACCCACACACCCACTCCATTTTTCATTAGGAATACAGAATGCAAAAGATTGTTGTCAAACTCGTCCGTCTGGGCCCTGAACGGCCATATACGTGATTTGTGCTAATTTGAGGTCAAAAGAATGAAAGTTTGGTCACTGTCTCGGATTGGCATGAAAACCCACACACCCACACCATTTTTCATGAGGAATCCAGAATGCAAAAGATTGTTGTCAAATTCCTCCGTTTGGGCCCAGAACGGCCAAATACGTGATTTGTGCTAATTTGAGGTCAAAAGAATGAAAGTTTGGTCACTATCTCGGAGTGGCATGAAAACCCACACACCTACTCCATTTTTCATTAGGAATACAGAATGCAAAAGATTGTTTTCAAACTCGTCCGTCTGGGCCCTGAACGGCCATATACGTGATTTGTGCTAATTTGAGGTCAAAAGAATGAAAGTTTGGTCACTGTCTCGGATTGGCATGAAAACCCACACACCCACTCCATTTTTCATGAGGAATCCAGAATGCAAGAGATTGTTGTCAAATTCCTCCGTTTGGGCCCTGAACGGCCAAATACGTGATTTGTGCTAATTTGAGGTCAAAAGAATGAAAGTTTGGTCACTATCTCGGATTGGCATGAAAACCCACACACCCACTCCATTTTTAATGAGGAATCCATAATGCAAAAGATTGTTGACAAATTCATCCGTTTGGGCCCTGAACGGCCAAATACGTGATTTGTGCTAATTTGAGTTCAAAAGAATGAAAGTTTGGTCACTGTCTCGGATTGGCATGAAAACCCACACACCCACTCCATTTTTCATTAGGAATACAGAATGCAAAAGATTGTTGTCAAACTCGTCCGTCTGGGCCCTGAACGGCCAAATACGTGATTTGTGCTAATTTGAGGTCAAAAAAATGAAACTTTGGTCACTATCTCGGATTGGTATGAAAACCCACACGCCCACTCCATTTTTCATGAGGAATCCAGAATGCAAAAGATTGTTGTCAAACTCATCCGTTTGGGCCCTGAACGGCCAAATACGTGATTTGTGCTAATTTGAGGTCAAAAGAATGAAAGTTTGGTCACTATCTCGGATTGGCATGAAAACCCACACACCCACTCCATTTTTAATGAGGAATCCATATTGCAAAAGATTGTTGACAAATTCATCCGTTTGGGCCCTGAACGGCCAAATACGTGATTTGTGCTAATTTGAATTCAAAAGAATGAAAGTTTGGTCACTGTCTCGGATTAGCATGAAAACCCACACACCCACTCCATTTTTCATTAGGAATACAGAATGCAAAAGATTGTTGTCAAACTCGTCCGTCTGGGCCCTGAACGGCCAAATACGTGATTTGTGCTAATTTGAGGTCAAAAGAATGAAACTTTGGTCACTGTCTCGGATTGGCATGAAAACCCACACGCCCACTCCATTTTTCATGAGGAATCCAGAATGAAAAAGATTGTTGTCAAATTCCTCCGTTTGGGCCCTCAACGGCCAAATACGTGATTTGTGCTAATTTGAGGTCAAACGAATGAAAGTTTGGGCACTCTCTCGGATTGGCATGAAAACCCACACACCCACTCCATTTTTCATGAGGAATCTAGAATGCAAAATATTGTTGTCACACTCATCCGTTTCGGCCCTGAACGGCCAAATACGTGATTTGTACTAATTTGAGATCAAAAGAATGAAAGTTTGGTCACTGTCTCGGATTGGCATGAAAACCCACACACCCACTCCATTTTTCATTAGGAATACAGAATGCAAAAGATTGTTGTCAAACTCGTCCGTCTGGGCCCTGAACGGCCATATACGTGATTTGTGCTAATTTGAGGTCAAAAGAATGAAAGTTTGGTCACTGTCTCGGATTGGCATGAAAACCCACACACCCACACCATTTTTCATGAGGAATCCAGAATGCAAAAGATTGTTGTCAAATTCCTCCGTTTGGGCCCAGAACGGCCAAATACGTGATTTGTGCTAATTTGAGGTCAAAAGAATGAAAGTTTGGTCACTATCTCGGAGTGGCATGAAAACCCACACACCTACTCCATTTTTCATTAGGAATACAGAATGCAAAAGATTGTTTTCAAACTCGTCCGTCTGGGCCCTGAACGGCCATATACGTGATTTGTGCTAATTTGAGGTCAAAAGAATGAAAGTTTGGTCACTGTCTCGGATTGGCATGAAAACCCACACACCCACTCCATTTTTCATGAGGAATCCAGAATGCAAGAGATTGTTGTCAAATTCCTCCGTTTGGGCCCTGAACGGCCAAATACGTGATTTGTGCTAATTTGAGGTCAAAAGAATGAAAGTTTGGTCACTATCTCAGATTGGCATGAAAACCCACACACCCACTCCATTTTTAATGAGGAATCCATAATGCAAAAGATTGTTGACAAATTCATCCGTTTGGGCCCTGAACGGCCAAATACGTGATTTGTGCTAATTTGAGTTCAAAAGAATGAAAGTTTGGTCACTGTCTCGGATTGGCATGAAAACCCACACACCCACTCCATTTTTCATTAGGAATACAGAATGCAAAAGATTGTTGTCAAACTCGTCCGTCTGGGCCCTGAACGGCCAAATACGTGATTTGTGCTAATTTGAGGTCAAAAAAATGAAACTTTGGTCACTATCTCGGATTGGTATGAAAACCCACACGCCCACTCCATTTTTCATGAGGAATCCAGAATGCAAAAGATTGTTGTCAAACTCATCCGTTTGGGCCCTGAACGGCCAAATACGTGATTTGTGCTAATTTGAGTTCAAAAGAATGAAAGTTTGGTCACTCTCTCGGATTGGCATGAAAACCCAGACACCCACTCCATTTTTAATGAGGAATCCATAATGCAAAAGATTGTTGACAAATTCATCCGTTTGGGCCCTGAACCGGCAAATACGTGATTTCTGCTAATTTGAGTTCAAAAGAATGAAAGTTTGGTCACTGTCTCGGATTGGCATGAAAACCCACACACCCACTCCATTTTTAATGAGGAATCCATAATGCAAAAGATTGTTGACAAATTCATCCGTTTGGGCCCTGAACGGCCAAATACGTGATTTGTGCTAATTTGAGTTCAAAAGAATGAAAGTTTGGTCACTGTCTCGGATTGGCATGAAAACCCACACACCCACTCCATTTTTCATTAGGAATACAGAATGCAAAAGATTGTTGTCAAACTCGTTCGTCTGGGCCCTGAACGGCCAAATACGTGATTTGTGCTAAATTGAGGTCAAAAGAATGAAACTTTGGTCACTGTCTCGGATTGGCATGAAAACCCACACGCCCACTCCATTTTTCATGAGGAATCCAGAATGAAAAAGATTGTTGTCAAATTCCTCCGTTTGGGCCCTCAACGGCCAAATACGTGATTTGTGCTAATTTGAGGTCAAACGAATGAAAGTTTGGGCACTCTCTCGGATTGGCATGAAAACCCACACACCCACTCCATTTTTCATGAGGAATCTAGAATGCAAAATATTGTTGTCACACTCATCCGTTTCGGCCCTGAACGGCCAAATACGTGATTTGTACTAATTTGAGATCAAAAGAATGAAAGTTTGGTCACTGTCTCGGATTGGCATGAAAACCCACACACCCACTCCATTTTTCATTAGGAATACAGAATGCAAAAGATTGTTGTCAAACTCGTCCGTCTGGGCCCTGAACGGCCATATACGTGATTTGTGCTAATTTGAGGTCAAAAGAATGAAAGTTTGGTCACTGTCTCGGATTGGCATGAAAACCCATACACCCACACCATTTTTCATGAGGAATCCAGAATGCAAAAGATTGTTGTCAAATTCCTCCGTTTGGGCCCAGAACGGCCAAATACGTGATTTGTGCTAATTTGAGGTCAAAAGAATGAAAGTTTGGTCACTATCTCGGAGTGGCATGAAAACCCACACACCTACTCCATTTTTCATTAGGAATACAGAATGCAAAAGATTGTTTTCAAACTCGTCCGTCTGGGCCCTGAACGGCCATATACGTGATTTGTGCTAATTTGAGGTCAAAAGAATGAAAGTTTGGTCACTGTCTCGGATTGGCATGAAAACCCACACACCCACTCCATTTTTCATGAGGAATCCAGAATGCAAGAGATTGTTGTCAAATTCCTCCGTTTGGGCCCTGAACGGCCAAATACGTGATTTGTGCTAATTTGAGGTCAAAAGAATGAAAGTTTGGTCACTATCTCGGATTGGCATGAAAACCCACACACCCACTCCATTTTTAATGAGGAATCCATAATGCAAAAGATTGTTGACAAATTCATCCGTTTGGGCCCTGAACGGCCAAATACGTGATTTGTGCTAATTTGAGTTCAAAAGAATGAAAGTTTGGTCACTGTCTCGGATTGGCATGAAAACCCACACACCCACTCCATTTTTCATTAGGAATACAGAATGCAAAAGATTGTTGTCAAACTCGTCCGTCTGGGCCCTGAACGGCCAAATACGTGATTTGTGCTAATTTGAGGTCAAAAAAATGAAACTTTGGTCACTATCTCGGATTGGTATGAAAACCCACACGCCCACTCCATTTTTCATGAGGAATCCAGAATGCAAAAGATTGTTGTCAAACTCATCCGTTTGGGCCCTGAACGGCCAAATACGTGATTTGTGCTAATTTGAGTTCAAAAGAATGAAAGTTTGGTCACTCTCTCGGATTGGCATGAAAACCCAGACACCCACTCCATTTTTAATGAGGAATCCATAATGCAAAAGATTGTTGACAAATTCATCCGTTTGGGCCCTGAACCGGCAAATACGTGATTTCTGCTAATTTGAGTTCAAAAGAATGAAAGTTTGGTCACTGTCTCGGATTGGCATGAAAACCCACACACCCACTCCATTTTTAATGAGGAATCCATAATGCAAAAGATTGTTGACAAATTCATCCGTTTGGGCCCTGAACGGCCAAATACGTGATTTGTGCTAATTTGAGTTCAAAAGAATGAAAGTTTGGTCACTGTCTCGGATTGGCATGAAAACCCACACACCCACTCCATTTTTCATTAGGAATACAGAATGCAAAAGATTGTTGTCAAACTCGTTCGTCTGGGCCCTGAACGGCCAAATACGTGATTTGTGCTAAATTGAGGTCAAAAGAATGAAACTTTGGTCACTGTCTCGGATTGGCATGAAAACCCACACGCCCACTCCATTTTTCATGAGGAATCCAGAATGAAAAAGATTGTTGTCAAATTCCTCCGTTTGGGCCCTCAACGGCCAAATACGTGATTTGTGCTAATTTGAGGTCAAACGAATGAAAGTTTGGGCACTCTCTCGGATTGGCATGAAAACCCACACACCCACTCCATTTTTCATGAGGAATCTAGAATGCAAAATATTGTTGTCACACTCATCCGTTTCGGCCCTGAACGGCCAAATACGTGATTTGTACTAATTTGAGATCAAAAGAATGAAAGTTTGGTCACTGTCTCGGATTGGCATGAAAACCCACACACCCACTCCATTTTTCATTAGGAATACAGAATGCAAAAGATTGTTGTCAAACTCGTCCGTCTGGGCCCTGAACGGCCATATACGTGATTTGTGCTAATTTGAGGTCAAAAGAATGAAAGTTTGGTCACTGTCTCGGATTGGCATGAAAACCCACACACCCACACCATTTTTCATGAGGAATCCAGAATGCAAAAGATTGTTGTCAAATTCCTCCGTTTGGGCCCAGAACGGCCAAATACGTGATTTGTGCTAATTTGAGGTCAAAAGAATGAAAGTTTGGTCACTATCTCGGAGTGGCATGAAAACCCACACACCTACTCCATTTTTCATTAGGAATACAGAATGCAAAAGATTGTTTTCAAACTCGTCCGTCTGGGCCCTGAACGGCCATATACGTGATTTGTGCTAATTTGAGGTCAAAAGAATGAAAGTTTGGTCACTGTCTCGGATTGGCATGAAAACCCACACACCCACTCCATTTTTCATGAGGAATCCAGAATGCAAGAGATTGTTGTCAAATTCCTCCGTTTGGGCCCTGAACGGCCAAATACGTGATTTGTGCTAATTTGAGGTCAAAAGAATGAAAGTTTGGTCACTATCTCGGATTGGCATGAAAACCCACACACCCACTCCATTTTTAATGAGGAATCCATAATGCAAAAGATTGTTGACAAATTCATCCGTTTGGGCCCTGAACGGCCAAATACGTGATTTGTGCTAATTTGAGTTCAAAAGAATGAAAGTTTGGTCACTGTCTCGGATTGGCATGAAAACCCACACACCCACTCCATTTTTCATTAGGAATACAGAATGCAAAAGATTGTTGTCAAACTCGTCCGTCTGGGCCCTGAACGGCCAAATACGTGATTTGTGCTAATTTGAGGTCAAAAAAATGAAACTTTGGTCACTATCTCGGATTGGTATGAAAACCCACACGCCCACTCCATTTTTCATGAGGAATCCAGAATGCAAAAGATTGTTGTCAAACTCATCCGTTTGGGCCCTGAACGGCCAAATACGTGATTTGTGCTAATTTGAGTTCAAAAGAATGAAAGTTTGGTCACTCTCTCGGATTGGCATGAAAACCCAGACACCCACTCCATTTTTAATGAGGAATCCATAATGCAAAAGATTGTTGACAAATTCATCCGTTTGGGCCCTGAACCGGCAAATACGTGATTTCTGCTAATTTGAGTTCAAAAGAATGAAAGTTTGGTCACTGTCTCGGATTGGCATGAAAACCCACACACCCACTCCATTTTTAATGAGGAATCCATAATGCAAAAGATTGTTGACAAATTCATCCGTTTGGGCCCTGAACGGCCAAATACGTGATTTGTGCTAATTTGAGTTCAAAAGAATGAAAGTTTGGTCACTGTCTCGGATTGGCATGAAAACCCACACACCCACTCCATTTTTCATTAGGAATACAGAATGCAAAAGATTGTTGTCAAACTCGTTCGTCTGGGCCCTGAACGGCCAAATACGTGATTTGTGCTAAATTGAGGTCAAAAGAATGAAACTTTGGTCACTGTCTCGGATTGGCATGAAAACCCACACGCCCACTCCATTTTTCATGAGGAATCCAGAATGAAAAAGATTGTTGTCAAATTCCTCCGTTTGGGCCCTCAACGGCCAAATACGTGATTTGTGCTAATTTGAGGTCAAACGAATGAAAGTTTGGGCACTCTCTCGGATTGGCATGAAAACCCACACACCCACTCCATTTTTCATGAGGAATCTAGAATGCAAAATATTGTTGTCACACTCATCCGTTTCGGCCCTGAATGGCCAAATACGTGATTTGTACTAATTTGAGATCAAAAGAATGAAAGTTTGGTCACTGTCTCGGATTGGCATGAAAACCCACACACCCACTCCATTTTTCATTAGGAATACAGAATGCAAAAGATTGTTGTCAAACTCGTCCGTCTGGGCCCTGAACGGCCATATACGTGATTTGTGCTAATTTGAGGTCAAAAGAATGAAAGTTTGGTCACTGTCTCGGATTGGCATGAAAACCCACACACCCACACCATTTTTCATGAGGAATCCAGAATGCAAAAGATTGTTGTCAAATTCCTCCGTTTGGGCCCAGAACGGCCAAATACGTGATTTGTGCTAATTTGAGGTCAAAAGAATGAAAGTTTGGTCACTATCTCGGAGTGGCATGAAAACCCACACACCTACTCCATTTTTCATTAGGAATACAGAATGCAAAAGATTGTTTTCAAACTCGTCCGTCTGGGCCCTGAACGGCCATATACGTGATTTGTGCTAATTTGAGGTCAAAAGAATGAAAGTTTGGTCACTGTCTCGGATTGGCATGAAAACCCACACACCCACTCCATTTTTCATGAGGAATCCAGAATGCAAGAGATTGTTGTCAAATTCCTCCGTTTGTGCCCTGAACGGCCAAATACGTGATTTGTGCTAATTTGAGGTCAAAAGAATGAAAGTTTGGTCACTATCTCGGATTGGCATGAAAACCCACACACCCACTCCATTTTTAATGAGGAATCCATAATGCAAAAGATTGTTGACAAATTCATCCGTTTGGGCCCTGAACGGCCAAATACGTGATTTGTGCTAATTTGAGTTCAAAAGAATGAAAGTTTGGTCACTGTCTCGGATTGGCATGAAAACCCACACACCCACTCCATTTTTCATTAGGAATACAGAATGCAAAAGATTGTTGTCAAACTCGTCCGTCTGGGCCCTGAACGGCCAAATACGTGATTTGTGCTAATTTGAGGTCAAAAAAATGAAACTTTGGTCACTATCTCGGATTGGTATGAAAACCCACACGCCCACTCCATTTTTCATGAGGAATCCAGAATGCAAAAGATTGTTGTCAAACTCATCCGTTTGGGCCCTGAACGGCCAAATACGTGATTTGTGCTAATTTGAGTTCAAAAGAATGAAAGTTTGGTCACTCTCTCGGATTGGCATGAAAACCCAGACACCCACTCCATTTTTAATGAGGAATCCATAATGCAAAAGATTGTTGACAAATTCATCCGTTTGGGCCCTGAACCGGCAAATACGTGATTTCTGCTAATTTGAGTTCAAAAGAATGAAAGTTTGGTCACTGTCTCGGATTGGCATGAAAACCCACACACCCACTCCATTTTTAATGAGGAATCCATAATGCAAAAGATTGTTGACAAATTCATCCGTTTGGGCCCTGAACGGCCAAATACGTGATTTGTGCTAATTTGAGTTCAAAAGAATGAAAGTTTGGTCACTGTCTCGGATTGGCATGAAAACCCACACACCCACTCCATTTTTCATTAGGAATACAGAATGCAAAAGATTGTTGTCAAACTCGTTCGTCTGGGCCCTGAACGGCCAAATACGTGATTTGTGCTAAATTGAGGTCAAAAGAATGAAACTTTGGTCACTGTCTCGGATTGGCATGAAAACCCACACGCCCACTCCATTTTTCATGAGGAATCCAGAATGAAAAAGATTGTTGTCAAATTCCTCCGTTTGGGCCCTCAACGGCCAAATACGTGATTTGTGCTAATTTGAGGTCAAACGAATGAAAGTTTGGGCACTCTCTCGGATTGGCATGAAAACCCACACACCCACTCCATTTTTCATGAGGAATCTAGAATGCAAAATATTGTTGTCACACTCATCCGTTTCGGCCCTGAACGGCCAAATACGTGATTTGTACTAATTTGAGATCAAAAGAATGAAAGTTTGGTCACTGTCTCGGATTGGCATGAAAACCCACACACCCACTCCATTTTTCATTAGGAATACAGAATGCAAAAGATTGTTGTCAAACTCGTCCGTCTGGGCCCTGAACGGCCATATACGTGATTTGTGCTAATTTGAGGTCAAAAGAATGAAAGTTTGGTCACTGTCTCGGATTGGCATGAAAACCCACACACCCACACCATTTTTCATGAGGAATCCAGAATGCAAAAGATTGTTGTCAAATTCCTCCGTTTGGGCCCTGAACGGCCAAATACGTGATTTGTGCTAATTTGAGGTCAAAAGAATGAAAGTTTGGTCACTGTCTCGGATTGGCATGAAAACTCACACACCCAGTCCACTTTTCATGAGGAATCCATAATGAAAAATATTGTTGTTTAAGTCATCCGTTTGGGAACTGAACAGTGAAATACGTGATTTGAGCTAATTTGAGGTCAAAAGAATGAAAGTTAGGTCACTATCTCGGATTGGCATGAAAACCAACACACCCACTCCAAATTTAATGAGGAATCCATAATGCAAAAGATTGTTGACAAAGTCATTCGTTTGGGCCCTGAACCGGCAAATACGTGATTTGTGCTAATTTGAGTTCAAAAGAATGAAAGTTTGGTCACTGTCTCGGATTGCCATGAAAACCCACACACCCACTCCATTTTTCATTAGGAATGCAGAATGCAAAATATTGTTGCCAAACTCATCCGTTTGGGCCCTGAACGGCCAAATACGTGGTTTTTGCTAATTTGAGGTCAAAAGAATGAAAGTTTGGTCACTGTCTCGGATTGGCATGAAAACCCACACACCCACTCCATTTTTCATGAGGAATCCAGAATGCAAAAGATTATTGACAAATTCATCCGTTTGGGCCCTGAACCGGCAAATACGAGATTTCTGCTAATTTGAGTTCAAAAGAATGAAAGTTTGGTCACCGTCTCGGATTGCCATGAAAACCCACACACCCACTCCATTTTTCATGAGGAATCCAGAATGCAAAAGATTGTTGTCAAACTCATCCGTTTGGGCCCTGAACCGGCAAATACGTGATTTGTGCTCATTTGAGATCAAAAGAATGAAAGTTTGGTCACTGTCTCGGATTGGCATGAAAAGTCACACACCCAGTCCACTTTTCATGAGGAATCCATAATGAAAAATATTTTTGTTTAATTCATCCGTTTGGGAACTGAAGAGTCAAATACGTGATTTATGCTAATTTGAGGTCAAAACAATGAAAGTTTGGTCACTATCTCGGATTTTCATGAAAACCCACACACCCACTCCATTTTTAATGAGGAATCCATAATGCAAAAGATTGTTGAAAAATTCATCCGTTTGGGCCCTGAACCGGCAAATACGTGATTTGTGCTAATTTGAGGTCAAAAGAATGAAAGTTTGGTCACTGTCTCGGATTGGCATGAAAACCCACACACCCACTCCATTTTTCATGAGGAATCCAGAATGCAAAATATTGTTGTCAAACTCATCCGTTTAGGAACTGAACGGCCAAATACGTGATTTGTGCTCATTTGAGATCAAAAGAATGAAAGTTTGGTCACTGTCTCGGATTGGCATGAAAACCCACACACCCACTCCATTTTTCATGCGGAATCCTGAATGCAACAGATTGTTGTCAAACTCATCCGTTTGGGCCCTTAACGGCCAAATACGTGATTTGTGCTAATTTGAGATCAAAAGAATGAAAGTTTGGTCACTGTCTCGGATTGGCATGAAAACCCACACACCCACTCCATTTTTCAATAGGAATCCAGATTGCAAAAGAGTGTTGCCAAATTCATCCGTTTGGGCCCTGAACGACCAAATACATGATTTGTGCTAATTTGAGATCAAAAGAACGAAAGTTTGGTCACTGTCTCGGATTGGCATGAAAACGCACACACCCAGTCCACTTTTCATGAGGAATCCATAATGAAAAATATTTTTGTTTAATTCATCCGTTTGGGAACTGAAGAGTCAAATACGTGATTTATGCTAATTTGAGGTCAAAACAATGAAAGTTTGGTCACTATCTCGGATTTTCATGAAAACCCACACACCCACTCCATTTTTAATGAGGAATCCATAATGCAAAAGATTGTTGAAAAATTCATCCGTTTGGGCCCTGAACCGGCAAATACGTGATTTGTGCTAATTTGAGGTCAAAAGAATGAAAGTTTGGTCACTGTCTCGGATTGGCATGAAAACCCACACACCCACTCCATTTTTCATGAGGAATCCAGAATGCAAAATATTGTTGTCAAACTCATCCGTTTAGGAACTGAACGGCCAAATACGTGATTTGTGCTCATTTGAGATCAAAAGAATGAAAGTTTGGTCACTGTCTCGGATTGGCATGAAAACTCACACACCCGGTCCACTTTTCATGAGGAATCCATAATGAAAAATATTTTTGTTTAATTCATCCGTTTGGGAACTGAAGAGTCAAATACGTGATTTATGCTAATTTGAGGTTAAAACAATGAAAGTTTGGTCACTATCTCGGATTTTCATGAAAACCCACACACCCACTCCATTTTTAATGAGGAATCCATAATGCAAAAGATTGTTGAAAAATTCATCCGTTTGGGCCCTTATCCGGCAAATACGTGATTTGTGCTAATTTGAGGTCAAAAGAATGAAAGTTTGGTCACTGTCTCGGATTGGCATGAAAACCCACACACCCACTCCATTTTTAATGAGGAATCCATAATGCAAAAGATTGTTGAAAAATTCATCCGTTTGGGACCTGAACCGGCAAATACGTGATTTGTGCTAATTTGAGGTCAAAAGAATGAAAGTTTGGTCACTGTCTCGGATTGGCATGAAAACCCACACACCCACTCCATTTTTCATGAGGAATCCAGAATGCAAAATATTGTTGTCAAACTCATCCGTTTAGGAACTGAACCGGCAAATACGTGATTTGTGCTCATTTGAGATCAAAAGAATGAAAGTTTGGTCACTGTCTCGGATTGGCATGAAAACCCACACACCCACTCCATTTTTCATGCGGAATCCTGAATGCAACAGATTGTTGTCAAACTCATCCGTTTGGGCCCTTAACGGCCAAATACGTGATTTGTGCTAATTTGAGATCAAAAGAATGAAAGTTTGGTCACTGTCTCGGATTGGCATGAAAACCCACACACCCACTCCATTTTTCAATAGGAATCCAGATTGCAAAAGAGTGTTGCCAAATTCATCCGTTTGGGCCCTGAACGACCAAATACATGATTTGTGCTAATTTGAGATCAAAAGAACGAAAGTTTGGTCACTGTCTCGGATTGGCATGAAAACGCACACACCCAGTCCACTTTTCATGAGGAATCCATAATGAAAAATATTTTTGTTTAATTCATCCGTTTGGGAACTGAAGAGTCAAATACGTGATTTATGCTAATTTGAGGTCAAAACAATGAAAGTTTGGTCACTATCTCGGATTTTCATGAAAACCCACGCACCCACTCCATTTTTAATGAGGAATCCATAATGCAAAAGATTGTTGAAAAATTCATCCGTTTGGGCCCTGAACCGGCAAATACGTGATTTGTGCTAATTTGAGGTCAAAAGAATGAAAGTTTGGTCACTGTCTCGGATTGGCATGAAAACCCACACACCCACTCCATTTTTCATGAGGAATCCAGAATGCAAAATATTGTTGTCAAACTCATCCGTTTAGGAACTGAACGGCAAAATACGTGATTTGTGCTCATTTGAGATCAAAAGAATGAAAGTTTGGTCACTGTCTCGGATTGGCATGAAAACTCACACACCCGGTCCACTTTTCATGAGGAATCCATAATGAAAAATATTTTTGTTTAATTCATCCGTTTGGGAACTGAAGAGTCAAATACGTGATTTATGCTAATTTGAGGTCAAAACAATGAAAGTTTGGTCACTATCTCGGATTTTCATGAAAACCCACACACCCACTCCATTTTTAATGAGGAATCCATAATGCAAAAGATTGTTGAAAAATTCATCCGTTTGGGCCCTTATCCGGCAAATACGTGATTTGTGCTAATTTGAGGTCAAAAGAATGAAAGTTTGGTCACTGTCTCGGATTGGCATGAAAACCCACACACCCACTCCATTTTTCATGAGGAATCCAGAATGCAAAATATTGTTGTCAAACTCATCCGTTTAGGGACTGAACGGCCAAATACGTGATTTGTGCTCATTTCAGATCAAAAGAATGAAAGTTTGGTCACTGTCTCGGATTGGCATGAAAACCCACACACCCACTCAATTTTTCGTGAGGAATCTAGAATGCAAAAGATTGTTGTCAAACTCATCCGTTTGGGCCCTGAACGGCTAAATACGTGATTTGTGCTAATTTGAGTTCAAAAGAATGAAAGTTTGGTCACTCTCTCGGATTGGCATGAAAACCCACACACCCACTCCATTTTTAATGAGGAATCCATATTGCAAAAGATTGTTGACAAATTCATCCGTTTGGGCCCTGAATCGGCAAATACGTGATTTCTGCTAATTTGAGTTCAAAAGAATGAAAGTTTGGTCACTGTCTCGGATTGGCATGAAAACCCACACACCCACTCCATTTTTCATGAGGAATCCAGAATGCAAAAGATTGTTGTCAAACTCATCCGTTTGGGCCCTGAACGGCCAAATACGTGATTTGTGCTAATTTGAGTTCAAAAGAATGAAAGTTTGGTCACTCTCTCGGATTGGCATGAAAACCCACACACCCACTCCATTTTTAATGAGGAATCCATAATGCAAAAGATTGTTGACAAATTCATCCGCTTGGGCCCTGAACCGGCAAATACGTGATTTGTGCTCATTTCAGATCAAAAGAATGAAAGTTTGGTCACTGTCTCGGATTGCCATGAAAACCCACACACCCACTCCATTTTTCATGAGGAATCCAGAATGCAAAAGATTGTTGTCAAACTCATCCGTTTGGGCCCTGAACGGCCAAATACGTGATTTGTGCTAATTTGAGTTCAAAAGAATGAAAGTTTGGTCACTGTCTCAGATTGGCATGAAAACTCACACACCCAGTCCACTTTTCATGAGGAATCCATAATGAAAAATATTGTTGTTTAAGTCATCCGTTTGGGAACTGAACAGTGAAATACGTGATTTATGGTAATTTGAGGTCAAAAGAATGAAAGTTTGGTCACTATCTCGGATTGGCATGAAAACCCACACACCCACTCCATTTTTAATGAGGAATCCATAATGCAAAAGATTGTTGACAAAGTCATTCGTTTGGGCCCTGAACCGGCAAATACGTGATTTGTGCTAATTTGAGTTCAAAAGAATGAAAGTTTGGTCACTGTCTCGGATTGGCATGAAAACCCACACACCCACTCCATTTTTCATGAGGAATCCAGAATGCAAAAGATTGTTGTCAAACTCATCCGTTTGGGCCCTGAACGGCCAAATACGTGATTTGCGCTAATTTGAGATCAAAAGAATGAAAGTTTGGTCACTGTCTCGGATTGGCATGAAAACCCACACACCCACTCCATTTTTCATTAGGAATCCAGATTGCAAAAGAGTGTTGCCAAGTTCATCCGTTTGGGCCCTGAACGGCCAAATACATGATTTGTGCTAATTTGAGATCAAAAGAACGAAAGTTTGGTCACTGTCTCGGATTGGCAAGAAAACTCACACACCCAGTCCACTTTTCATGAGGAATCCATAATGAAAAATATTTTTGTTTAATTCATCCGTTTGGGAACTGAAGAGTCAAATACGTGATTTATGCTAATTTGAGGTCAAAACAATGAAAGTTTGGTCACTATCTCGGATTTTCATGAAAACCCACACACCCACTCCATTTTAATGAGGAATCCATAATGCAAAAGATTGTTGAAAAATTCATCCGTTTGGGCCCTGAACCGGCAAATACGTGATTTGTGCTAATTTGAGGTCAAAAGAATGAAAGTTTGGTCACTGTCTCGGATTGGCATGAAAACCCACACACCCACTCCATTTTTCATGAGGAATCCAGAATGCAAAATATTGTTGTCAAACTCATCCGTTTAGGAACTGAACGGCCAAATACGTGATTTGTGCTCATTTGAGCTCAAAAGAATGAAAGTTTGGTCACTGTCTCGGATTGGCATGAAAACCCACACACCCACTTCATTTTTCATGCGGAATCCTGAATGCAACAGATTGTTGTCAAACTCATCCGTTTGGGCCCTTAACGGCCAAATACGTGATTTGTGCTAATTTGAGATCAAAAGAATGGAAGTTTGGTCACTGTCTCGGATTGGCATGAAAACCCACACACCCTCTCCATTTTTCATTAGGAATCCAGATTGCAAAAGAGTGTTGTCAAATTCATCTGTTTGGGCCCTGAACGGCCAAATACATGATTTGTGCTAATTTGAGATCAAAAGAACGGAAGTTTGGTCACTGTCTCGGATTGGCATGAAAACTCACATACCCAGTCCACTTTTCATGAGGAATCCATAATGAAAAATATTTTTGTTTAATTCATCCGATTGGGAACTGAAGAGTCAAATACGTGATTTATGCTAATTTGAGGTCAAAACAATGAAATTTTGGTCACTATCTCGGATTTTCATGAAAACCCACACACCCACTCCATTTTTAACGAGGAATCCATAATGCAAAAGATTGTTGAAAAATTCATCCGTTTGGGCCCTGAACCGGCAAATACGTGATTTGTGCTAATTTGAGGTCAAAAGAATGAAAGTTTGGTCACTGTCTCGGATTGGCATGAAAACCCACACACCCACTCCATTTTTCATGAGGAATCCAGAATGCAAAATATTGTTGTCAAACTCATCCGTTTAGGAACTGAACGGCCAAATACGTGATTTGTGCTCATTTGAGATCAAAAGAATGAAAGTTTGGTCACTGTCTCGGATTGGCATGAAAACCCACACACCCACTCCATTTTTCATGCGGAATCCAGAATGCAACAGATTGTTGTCAAACTCATCCGTTTGGGCCCTGAACGGCCAAATACGTGATTTGTGCTAATTTGAGATCAAAAAAATGAAAGTTTGGTCACTGTCTCGGATTGGCATGAAAACCCACACACCCACTCCATTTTTCATTAGGAATCCAGATTGCAAAAGAGTGTTGCCAAATTCATCCGTTTGGGCCCTGAACGGCCAAATACATGATTTGTGCTAATTTGAGATCACAAGAATGAAAGTTTGGTCACTGTCTCGGATTGGCATGAAAACCCACACACCCACTCCATTTTTCATTAGGAATCCAGATTGCAAAAGAGTGTTGCCAAATTCATCCGTTTGGGCCCTGAACGGCCAAATACATGTTCTGTGCTAATTTGAGATCAAAAGAACGAAAGTTTGGTCACTGTCCCGGATTGGCATGAAAACTCACACACCCAGTCCACTTTTCATGAGGAATTCATAATGAAAAATATTTTTGTTTAATTCATCCGTTTGGGATTTGAAGAGTCAAATACGTGAATTATGCTAATTTGAGGTCAAAACAATGAAAGTTTGGTCACTATCTCGGATTTTCATGAAAACCTACACACCCACTCCATTTTTAATGAGGAATCCATAATGCAAAAGATTGTTGAAAAATTCATCCGTTTGGGCCCTGAACCGGCAAATACGTGATTTGTGCTAATTTGAGGTCAAAAGAATGAAAGTTTGGTCACTGTCTCGGATTGGCATGAAAACCCACACACCCACTCCATTTTTCATGAGGAATCCAGAATGCAAAATATTGTTGTCAAACTCATCCGTTTAGGAACTGAACGTCCAAATACGTGATTTGTGCTCATTTCAGATCAAAAGAATGAAAGTTTGGTCACTGTCCCGGATTGGCATGAAAACTCACACACCCAGTCCACTTTTCATGAGGAATCCATAATGAAAAATATTTTGGTTTAATTCATCCGTTTGGGAACTGAAGAGTCAAATACGTGATTTATGCTAATTTGAGGTCAAAACAATGAAAGTTTGGTCACTATCTCGGATTTTCATGAAAACCCACACACCCACTCCATTTTTAATGAGGAATCCATAATGCAAAAGATTGTTGAAAAATTCATCCGTTTGGGCCCTGAACCGGCAAATACGTGATTTGTGCTAATTTGAGGTCAAAAGAATGAAAGTTTGGTCACTGTCTCGGATTGGCATGAAAACCCACACACCCACTCCATTTTTCATGAGGAATCCAGAATGCAAAATATTGTTGTCAAACTCATCCGTTTAGGAACTGAACGGCCAAATACGTGATTTGTGCTCATTTGAGATCAAAAGAATGAAAGTTTGGTCACTGTCTCGGATTGGCATGAAAACCCACACACCCACTTCATTTTTCATGCGGAATCCTGAATGCAACAGATTGTTGTCAAACTCATCCGTTTGGGCCTTTAACGGCCAAATACGTGATTTGTGCTAATTTGAGATCAAAAGAATGGAAGTTTGGTCACTGTCTCGGATTGGCATGAAAACCCACACACCATCTCCATTTTTCATTAGGAATCCAGATTGCAAAAGAGTGTTGTCAAATTCATCCGTTTGGGCCCTGAACGGCCAAATACATGATTTGTGCTAATTTGAGATCAAAAGAACGAAAGTTTGGTTACTGTCTCGGATTGGCATGAAAACTCACATACCCAGTCCACTTTTCATGAGGAATCCATAATGAAAAATATTTTTGTTTAATTCATCCGATTGGGAACTGAAGAGTCAAATACGTGATTTATGCTAATTTGAGGTCAAAACAATGAAAGTTTGGTCACTATCTCGGATTTTCATGAAAACCCACACACCCACTCCATTTTTAATGAGGAATCCATAATGCAAAAGATTGTTGAAAAATTCATCCGTTTGGGCCCTGAACCGGCAAATACGTGATTTGTGCTAATTTGAGGTCAAAAGAATGAAAGTTTGGTCACTGTCTCGGATTGGCATGAAAACCCACACACCCACTCCATTTTTCATGAGGAATCCAGAATGCAAAATATTGTTGTCAAACTCATCCGTTTAGGAACTGAACGGCCAAATACGTGATTTGTGCTCATTTGAGATCAAAAGAATGAAAGTTTGGTCACTGTCTCGGATTGGCATGAAAACCCACACACCCACTCCATTTTTCATGCGGAATCCAGAATGCAACAGATTGTTGTCAAACTCATCCGTTTGGGCCCTGAACCGGCAAATACGTGATTTGTGCTAATTTGAGGTCAAAAGAATGAAAGTTTGGTCACTGTCTCGGATTGGCATGAAAACCCACACACCCACTCCATTTTTCATGAGGAATCCAGAATGCAAAATATTGTTGTCAAACTCATCCGTTTGGGCCCTGAACGGCCAAATACGTGATTTGTGCTAATTTGAGATCAAAAGAATGAAAGTTTGGTCACTGTCTCGGATTGGCATGAAAACCCACACACCCACTCCATTTTTCATGAGGAATCCAGAATGCAAAAGATTGTTGTCAAACTCATCCGTTTGGGCCCTGAACGGCCAAATACGTGATTTGCGCTAATTTGAGATCAAAAGAATGAAAGTTTGGTCACTGTCTCGGATTGGCATGAAAACCCACACACCCACTCCATTTTTCATTAGGAATCCAGATTGCAAAAGAGTGTTGCCAAGTTCATCCGTTTGGGCCCTGAACGGCCAAATACATGATTTGTGCTAATTTGAGATCAAAAGAACGAAAGTTTGGTCACTGTCTCGGATTGGCAAGAAAACTCACACACCCAGTCCACTTTTCATGAGGAATCCATAATGAAAAATATTTTTGTTTAATTCATCCGTTTGGGAACTGAAGAGTCAAATACGTGATTTATGCTAATTTGAGGTCAAAACAATGAAAGTTTGGTCACTATCTCGGATTTTCATGAAAACCCACACACCCACTCCATTTTAATGAGGAATCCATAATGCAAAAGATTGTTGAAAAATTCATCCGTTTGGGCCCTGAACCGGCAAATACGTGATTTGTGCTAATTTGAGGTCAAAAGAATGAAAGTTTGGTCACTGTCTCGGATTGGCATGAAAACCCACACACCCACTCCATTTTTCATGAGGAATCCAGAATGCAAAATATTGTTGTCAAACTCATCCGTTTAGGAACTGAACGGCCAAATACGTGATTTGTGCTCATTTGAGCTCAAAAGAATGAAAGTTTGGTCACTGTCTCGGATTGGCATGAAAACCCACACACCCACTTCATTTTTCATGCGGAATCCTGAATGCAACAGATTGTTGTCAAACTCATCCGTTTGGGCCCTTAACGGCCAAATACGTGATTTGTGCTAATTTGAGATCAAAAGAATGGAAGTTTGGTCACTGTCTCGGATTGGCATGAAAACCCACACACCCTCTCCATTTTTCATTAGGAATCCAGATTGCAAAAGAGTGTTGTCAAATTCATCTGTTTGGGCCCTGAACGGCCAAATACATGATTTGTGCTAATTTGAGATCAAAAGAACGGAAGTTTGGTCACTGTCTCGGATTGGCATGAAAACTCACATACCCAGTCCACTTTTCATGAGGAATCCATAATGAAAAATATTTTTGTTTAATTCATCCGATTGGGAACTGAAGAGTCAAATACGTGATTTATGCTAATTTGAGGTCAAAACAATGAAATTTTGGTCACTATCTCGGATTTTCATGAAAACCCACACACCCACTCCATTTTTAACGAGGAATCCATAATGCAAAAGATTGTTGAAAAATTCATCCGTTTGGGCCCTGAACCGGCAAATACGTGATTTGTGCTAATTTGAGGTCAAAAGAATGAAAGTTTGGTCACTGTCTCGGATTGGCATGAAAACCCACACACCCACTCCATTTTTCATGAGGAATCCAGAATGCAAAATATTGTTGTCAAACTCATCCGTTTAGGAACTGAACGGCCAAATACGTGATTTGTGCTCATTTGAGATCAAAAGAATGAAAGTTTGGTCACTGTCTCGGATTGGCATGAAAACCCACACACCCACTCCATTTTTCATGCGGAATCCAGAATGCAACAGATTGTTGTCAAACTCATCCGTTTGGGCCCTGAACGGCCAAATACGTGATTTGTGCTAATTTGAGATCAAAAAAATGAAAGTTTGGTCACTGTCTCGGATTGGCATGAAAACCCACACACCCACTCCATTTTTCATTAGGAATCCAGATTGCAAAAGAGTGTTGCCAAATTCATCCGTTTGGGCCCTGAACGGCCAAATACATGATTTGTGCTAATTTGAGATCACAAGAATGAAAGTTTGGTCACTGTCTCGGATTGGCATGAAAACCCACACACCCACTCCATTTTTCATTAGGAATCCAGATTGCAAAAGAGTGTTGCCAAATTCATCCGTTTGGGCCCTGAACGGCCAAATACATGTTCTGTGCTAATTTGAGATCAAAAGAACGAAAGTTTGGTCACTGTCCCGGATTGGCATGAAAACTCACACACCCAGTCCACTTTTCATGAGGAATTCATAATGAAAAATATTTTTGTTTAATTCATCCGTTTGGGATTTGAAGAGTCAAATACGTGAATTATGCTAATTTGAGGTCAAAACAATGAAAGTTTGGTCACTATCTCGGATTTTCATGAAAACCTACACACCCACTCCATTTTTAATGAGGAATCCATAATGCAAAAGATTGTTGAAAAATTCATCCGTTTGGGCCCTGAACCGGCAAATACGTGATTTGTGCTAATTTGAGGTCAAAAGAATGAAAGTTTGGTCACTGTCTCGGATTGGCATGAAAACCCACACACCCACTCCATTTTTCATGAGGAATCCAGAATGCAAAATATTGTTGTCAAACTCATCCGTTTAGGAACTGAACGTCCAAATACGTGATTTGTGCTCATTTCAGATCAAAAGAATGAAAGTTTGGTCACTGTCCCGGATTGGCATGAAAACTCACACACCCAGTCCACTTTTCATGAGGAATCCATAATGAAAAATATTTTGGTTTAATTCATCCGTTTGGGAACTGAAGAGTCAAATACGTGATTTATGCTAATTTGAGGTCAAAACAATGAAAGTTTGGTCACTATCTCGGATTTTCATGAAAACCCACACACCCACTCCATTTTTAATGAGGAATCCATAATGCAAAAGATTGTTGAAAAATTCATCCGTTTGGGCCCTGAACCGGCAAATACGTGATTTGTGCTAATTTGAGGTCAAAAGAATGAAAGTTTGGTCACTGTCTCGGATTGGCATGAAAACCCACACACCCACTCCATTTTTCATGAGGAATCCAGAATGCAAAATATTGTTGTCAAACTCATCCGTTTAGGAACTGAACGGCCAAATACGTGATTTGTGCTCATTTGAGATCAAAAGAATGAAAGTTTGGTCACTGTCTCGGATTGGCATGAAAACCCACACACCCACTTCATTTTTCATGCGGAATCCTGAATGCAACAGATTGTTGTCAAACTCATCCGTTTGGGCCTTTAACGGCCAAATACGTGATTTGTGCTAATTTGAGATCAAAAGAATGGAAGTTTGGTCACTGTCTCGGATTGGCATGAAAACCCACACACCATCTCCATTTTTCATTAGGAATCCAGATTGCAAAAGAGTGTTGTCAAATTCATCCGTTTGGGCCCTGAACGGCCAAATACATGATTTGTGCTAATTTGAGATCAAAAGAACGAAAGTTTGGTTACTGTCTCGGATTGGCATGAAAACTCACATACCCAGTCCACTTTTCATGAGGAATCCATAATGAAAAATATTTTTGTTTAATTCATCCGATTGGGAACTGAAGAGTCAAATACGTGATTTATGCTAATTTGAGGTCAAAACAATGAAAGTTTGGTCACTATCTCGGATTTTCATGAAAACCCACACACCCACTCCATTTTTAATGAGGAATCCATAATGCAAAAGATTGTTGAAAAATTCATCCGTTTGGGCCCTGAACCGGCAAATACGTGATTTGTGCTAATTTGAGGTCAAAAGAATGAAAGTTTGGTCACTGTCTCGGATTGGCATGAAAACCCACACACCCACTCCATTTTTCATGAGGAATCCAGAATGCAAAATATTGTTGTCAAACTCATCCGTTTAGGAACTGAACGGCCAAATACGTGATTTGTGCTCATTTGAGATCAAAAGAATGAAAGTTTGGTCACTGTCTCGGATTGGCATGAAAACCCACACACCCACTCCATTTTTCATGCGGAATCCAGAATGCAACAGATTGTTGTCAAACTCATCCGTTTGGGCCCTGAACCGGCAAATACGTGATTTGTGCTAATTTGAGGTCAAAAGAATGAAAGTTTGGTCACTGTCTCGGATTGGCATGAAAACCCACACACCCACTCCATTTTTCATGAGGAATCCAGAATGCAAAATATTGTTGTCAAACTCATCCGTTTGGGCCCTGAACGGCCAAATACGTGATTTGTGCTAATTTGAGATCAAAAGAATGAAAGTTTGGTCACTGTCTCGGATTGGCATGAAAACCCACACACCCACTCCATTTTTCATTAGGAATCCAGATTGCAAAAGAGTGTTGTCAAACTCATCCGTTTGGGCCTTTAACGGCCAAATACGTGATTTGTGCTAATTTGAGATCAAAAGAATGGAAGTTTGGTCACTGTCTCGGATTGGCATGAAAACCCACACACCCTCTCCATTTTTCATTAGGAATCCAGATTGCAAAAGAGTGTTGTCAAATTCATCCGTTTGGGCCCTGAACGGCCAAATACATGATTTGTGCTAATTTGAGATCAAAAGAACGAAAGTTTGGTTACTGTCTCGGATTGGCATGAAAACTCACATACCCAGTCCACTTTTCATGAGGAATCCATAATGAAAAATATTTTTGTTTAATTCATCCGATTGGGAACTGAAGAGTCAAATACGTGATTTATGCTAATTTGAGGTCAAAACAATGAAAGTTTGGTCACTATCTCGGATTTTCATGAAAACCCACACACCCACTCCATTTTTAATGAGGAATCCATAATGCAAAAGATTGTTGAAAAATTCATCCGTTTGGGCCCTGAACCGGCAAATACGTGATTTGTGCTAATTTGAGGTCAAAAGAATGAAAGTTTGGTCACTGTCTCGGATTGGCATGAAAACCCACACACCCACTCCATTTTTCATGAGGAATCCAGAATGCAAAATATTGTTGTCAAACTCATCCGTTTAGGAACTGAACGGCCAAATACGTGATTTGTGCTCATTTGAGATCAAAAGAATGAAAGTTTGGTCACTGTCTCGGATTGGCATGAAAACCCACACACCCACTCCATTTTTCATGCGGAATCCAGAATGCAACAGATTGTTGTCAAACTCATCCGTTTGGGCCCTGAACGGCCAAATACGTGATTTGTGCTAATTTGAGATCAAAAAAATGAAAGTTTGGTCACTGTCTCGGATTGGCATGAAAACCCACACACCCACTCCATTTTTCATTAGGAATCCAGATTGCAAAAGAGTGTTGCCAAATTCATCCGTTTGGGCCCTGAACGGCCAAATACATGATATGTGCTAATTTGAGATCACAAGAATGAAAGTTTGGTCACTGTCTCGGATTGGCATGAAAACCCACACACCCACTCCATTTTTCATTAGGAATCCAGATTGCAAAAGAGTGTTGCCAAATTCATCCGTTTGGGCCCTGAACGGCCAAATACATGTTCTGTGCTAATTTGAGATCAAAAGAACGAAAGTTTGGTCACTGTCCCGGATTGGCATGAAAACTCACACACCCAGTCCACTTTTCATGAGGAATTCATAATGAAAAATATTTTTGTTTAATTCATCCGTTTGGGATTTGAAGAGTCAAATACGTGATTTATGCTAATTTGAGGTCAAAACAATGAAAGTTTGGTCACTATCTCGGATTTTCATGAAAACCTACACACCCACTCCATTTTTAATGAGGAATCCATAATGCAAAAGATTGTTGAAAAATTCATCCGTTTGGGCCCTGAACCGGCAAATACGTGATTTGTGCTAATTTGAGGTCAAAAGAATGAAAGTTTGGTCACTGTCTCGGATTGGCATGAAAACCCACACACCCACTCCATTTTTCATGAGGAATCCAGAATGCAAAATATTGTTGTCAAACTCATCCGTTTAGGAACTGAACGTCCAAATACGTGATTTGTGCTCATTTCAGATCAAAAGAATGAAAGTTTGGTCACTGTCCCGGATTGGCATGAAAACTCACACACCCAGTCCACTTTTCATGAGGAATCCATAATGAAAAATATTTTGGTTTAATTCATCCGTTTGGGAACTGAAGAGTCAAATACGTGATTTATGCTAATTTGAGGTCAAAACAAAGAAAGTTTGGTCACTATCTCGGATTTTCATGAAAACCCACACACCCACTCCATTTTTAATGAGGAATCCATAATGCAAAAGATTGTTGAAAAATTCATCCGTTTGGGCCCTGAACCGGCAAATACGTGATTTGTGCTAATTTGAGGTCAAAAGAATGAAAGTTTGGTCACTGTCTCGGATTGGCATGAAAACCCACACACCCACTCCATTTTTCATGAGGAATCCAGAATGCAAAATATTGTTGTCAAACTCATCCGTTTAGGAACTGAACGGCCAAATACGTGATTTGTGCTCATTTGAGATCAAAAGAATGAAAGTTTGGTCACTGTCTCGGATTGGCATGAAAACCCACACACCCACTTCATTTTTCATGCGGAATCCTGAATGCAACAGATTGTTGTCAAACTCATCCGTTTGGGCCCTGAACGGCCAAATACACGATTTGTGCTAATTTGAGATCAAAAGAACGAAAGTTTGGTCACTGTCTCGGATTGGCATGAAAACTCACATACCCAGTCCACTTTTCATGAGGAATCCATAATGAAAAATATTTTTGTTTAATTCATCCGATTGGGAACTGAAGAGTCAAATACGTGATTTATGCTAATTTGAGGTCAAAACAATGAAAGTTTGGTCACTATCTCGGATTTTCATGAAAACCCACACACCCACTCCATTTTAATGAGGAATCCATAATGCAAAAGATTGTTGAAAAATTCATCCGTTTGGGCCCTGAACCGGCAAATACGTGATTTGTGCTAATTTGAGGTCAAAAGAATGAAAGTTTGGTCACTGTCTCGGATTGGCATGAAAATCCACACACCCACTCCATTTTTCATAAGGAATCCAGAATGCAAAATATTGTTGTCAAACTCATCCGTTTAGGAACTGAACGGCCAAATACGTGATTTGTGCTCATTTGAGATCAAAAGAATGAAAGTTTGGTCATTGTCTCGGATTGGCATGAAAACCCACACACCCACTCAATTTTTCGTGAGGAATCGAGAATGCAAAAGATTGTTGTCAAACTCATCCGTTTGGGCCCTGAACGGCCAAATACGTGATTTGTGCTAATTTGAGTTCAAAAGAATGAAAGTTTGGTCACTCTCACGGATTGGCATGAAAACCCATACACCCACTCCATTTTTAATGACGAATCCATAATGCAAAAGATTGTTGACAAATTCATCCGTTTGGGCCCTGAATCGGCAAATACGTGATTTCTGCTAATTTGAGTTCAAAAGAATGAAAGTTTGGTCACTGTCTCGGATTGCCATGAAAACCCACACACCCACTCCATTTTTCATGAGGAATCCAAAATGCAAAAGATTGTTGTCAAACTCATCCGTTTGGGCCCTGAACGGCCAAATACGTGATTTGAGCTAATTTGAGTTCAAAAGAATGAAAGTTTGGTCACTCTCTCGGATTGGCATGAAAACCCACACACCCACTCCATTTTTAATGAGGAATCCATAATGCAAAAGATTGTTGACAAATTCATCCGCTTGGGCCCTGAACCGGCAAATACGTGATTTGTGCTCATTTCAGATCAAAAGAATGAAAGTTTGGTCACTGTCTCGGATTGCCATGAAAACCTACACACCCACTCCATTTTTCATGAGGAATCCAGAATGCAAAAGATTGTTGTCAAACTCATCCGTTTGGGCCCTGAACAGCCAAATACGTGATTTGTGCTAATTTGAGTTCAAAAGAATGAATGTTTGGTCACTGTCTCGGATTGGCATGAAAACCCACACACCCAGTCCACTTTTCATGAGGAATCCATAATGCAAAAGATTGTTGACAAATTCATCCGTTTGGGCCCTGAACCGGCAAATACGTGATTTCTGCTAATTTGAGTTCAAAAGAATGAAAGTTTGGTCACTGTCTCGGATATCCATGAAAACCCACACACCCACTCCATTTTTCATTAGGAATACAGAATGCAAAAGATTGTTGTCAAACTCGTCCGTCTGGGCCCTGAGCGGCCAAATACGTGATTTGTGCTAATTTGAGGTCAAAAGAATGAAAGTTTGGTCACTGCCTCGGATTGGCATGAAAACCCACACACCCACTCCATTTTTCATGAGGAATCCAGAATGCAAAAGTTTGTTGTCAAATTCCTCCGTTTGGGCCCTAAACGGCCAAATACGTGATTTGTGCGAATTTGAGGTCAAAAGAATGAAAGTTTGGGCACTATCTCGGATTGGCAAGAAAACCCACACACCCACTCCATTTTTCATGAGGAATCTAGAATGCAAAATATTGTTGTCACACTCATCCGTTTCGGCCCTGAACGGCCAAATACGTGATTTGTACTAATTTGAGATCAAAAGAATGAAAGTTTGGTCACTGTCTCGGATTGGCATGAAAACCCACACACCCACTCCATTTTTCGTTAGGAATACAGAATGCAAAAGATTGTTGTCAAACTCGTCCGTCTGGGCACTGAACGGCCATATACGTGATTTGTGCTAATTTGAGGTCAAAAGAATGAAAGTTTGGTCACTGTCTCGGATTGGCATGAAAACCCACACACCCACTCCATTTTTCATTAGGAATCCAGAATGCAAGATATTGTTGTCAAATTCATCCGTTTGGGCCCTGAACGGCAAAATACGTGATTTGTACTAATTTGAGATCAAAAGAATGAAAGTTTGGTCACTGTCTCGGATTGGCATGAAAACCCACACACCCACTCCATTTTTCATGAGGAATCCAGAATGCAAAATATTGTTGTCAAACTCATCCGTTTAGGAACTGAACGTCCAAATACGTGATTTGTGCTCATTTCAGATCAAAAGAATGAAAGTTTGGTCACTGTCCCGGATTGGCATGAAAACTCACACACCCAGTCCACTTTTCATGAGGAATCCATAATGAAAAATATTTTGGTTTAATTCATCCGTTTGGGAACTGAAGAGTCAAATACGTGATTTATGCTAATTTGAGGTCAAAACAAAGAAAGTTTGGTCACTATCTCGGATTTTCATGAAAACCCACACACCCACTCCATTTTTAATGAGGAATCCATAATGCAAAAGATTGTTGAAAAATTCATCCGTTTGGGCCCTGAACCGGCAAATACGTGATTTGTGCTAATTTGAGGTCAAAAGAATGAAAGTTTGGTCACTGTCTCGGATTGGCATGAAAACCCACACACCCACTCCATTTTTCATGAGGAATCCAGAATGCAAAATATTGTTGTCAAACTCATCCGTTTAGGAACTGAACGGCCAAATACGTGATTTGTGCTCATTTGAGATCAAAAGAATGAAAGTTTGGTCACTGTCTCGGATTGGCATGAAAACCCACACACCCACTTCATTTTTCATGCGGAATCCTGAATGCAACAGATTGTTGTCAAACTCATCCGTTTGGGCCCTGAACGGCCAAATACACGATTTGTGCTAATTTGAGATCAAAAGAACGAAAGTTTGGTCACTGTCTCGGATTGGCATGAAAACTCACATACCCAGTCCACTTTTCATGAGGAATCCATAATGAAAAATATTTTTGTTTAATTCATCCGATTGGGAACTGAAGAGTCAAATACGTGATTTATGCTAATTTGAGGTCAAAACAATGAAAGTTTGGTCACTATCTCGGATTTTCATGAAAACCCACACACCCACTAGATTTTAATGAGGAATCCATAATGCAAAAGATTGTTGAAAAATTCATCCGTTTGGACCCTGAACCGGCAAATACGTGATTTGTGCTAATTTGAGGTCAAAAGAATGAAAGTTTGGTCACTGTCTCGGATTGGCATGAAAATCCACACACCCACTCCATTTTTCATAAGGAATCCAGAATGCAAAATATTGTTGTCAAACTCATCCGTTTAGGAACTGAACGGCCAAATACGTGATTTGTGCTCATTTGAGATCAAAAGAATGAAAGTTTGGTCATTGTCTCGGATTGGCATGAAAACCCACACACCCACTCAATTTTTCGTGAGGAATCGAGAATGCAAAAGATTGTTGTCAAACTCATCCGTTTGGGCCCTGAACGGCCAAATACGTGATTTGTGCTAATTTGAGTTCAAAAGAATGAAAGTTTGGTCACTCTCACGGATTGGCATGAAAACCCATACACCCACTCCATTTTTAATGACGAATCCATAATGCAAAAGATTGTTGACAAATTCATCCGTTTGGGCCCTGAATCGGCAAATACGTGATTTCTGCTAATTTGAGTTCAAAAGAATGAAAGTTTGGTCACTGTCTCGGATTGCCATGAAAACCCACACACCCACTCCATTTTTCATGAGGAATCCAAAATGCAAAAGATTGTTGTCAAACTCATCCGTTTGGGCCCTGAACGGCCAAATACGTGATTTGTGCTAATTTGAGTTCAAAAGAATGAAAGTTTGGTCACTCTCTCGGATTGGCATGAAAACCCACACACCCACTCCATTTTTAATGAGGAATCCATAATGCAAAAGATTGTTGACAAATTCATCCGCTTGGGCCCTGAACCGGCAAATACGTGATTTGTGCTCATTTCAGATCAAAAGAATGAAAGTTTGGTCACTGTCTCGGATTGCCATGAAAACCTACACACCCACTCCATTTTTCATGAGGAATCCAGAATGCAAAAGATTGTTGTCAAACTCATCCGTTTGGGCCCTGAACAGCCAAATACGTGATTTGTGCTAATTTGAGTTCAAAAGAATGAATGTTTGGTCACTGTCTCGGATTGGCATGAAAACCCACACACCCAGTCCACTTTTCATGAGGAATCCATAATGCAAAAGATTGTTGACAAATTCATCCGTTTGGGCCCTGAACCGGCAAATACGTGATTTCTGCTAATTTGAGTTCAAAAGAATGAAAGTTTGGTCACTGTCTCGGATATCCATGAAAACCCACACACCCACTCCATTTTTCATTAGGAATACAGAATGCAAAAGATTGTTGTCAAACTCGTCCGTCTGGGCCCTGAGCGGCCAAATACGTGATTTGTGCTAATTTGAGGTCAAAAGAATGAAAGTTTGGTCACTGCCTCGGATTGGCATGAAAACCCACACACCCACTCCATTTTTCATGAGGAATCCAGAATGCAAAAGTTTGTTGTCAAATTCCTCCGTTTGGGCCCTAAACGGCCAAATACGTGATTTGTGCGAATTTGAGGTCAAAAGAATGAAAGTTTGGGCACTATCTCGGATTGGCAAGAAAACCCACACACCCACTCCATTTTTCATGAGGAATCTAGAATGCAAAATATTGTTGTCACACTCATCCGTTTCGGCCCTGAACGGCCAAATACGTGATTTGTACTAATTTGAGATCAAAAGAATGAAAGTTTGGTCACTGTCTCGGATTGGCATGAAAACCCACACACCCACTCCATTTTTCGTTAGGAATACAGAATGCAAAAGATTGTTGTCAAACTCGTCCGTCTGGGCACTGAACGGCCATATACGTGATTTGTGCTAATTTGAGGTCAAAAGAATGAAAGTTTGGTCACTGTCTCGGATTGGCATGAAAACCCACACACCCACACCATTTTTCATGAGGAATCCAGAATGCAAAAGATTGTTGTCAAATTCCTCCGTTTGGGCCCTGAACGGCCAAATACGTGATTTGTGCTAATTTGAGGTCAAAAGAATGAAAGTTTGGTCACTGTCTCGGATTGGCATGAAAACTCACACACCCAGTCCACTTTTCATGAGGAATCCATAATGAAAAATATTGTTGTTTAAGTCATCCGTTAGGGAACTGAACAGTGAAATACGTGATTTATGGTAATTTGAGGTCAAAAGAATGAAAGTTTGGTCACTATCTCGGATTGGCATGAATACCCACACACCCACTCCATTTTTAATGAGGAATCCATAATGCAAAAGATTGTTGACAAAGTCATTCGTTTGGGCCCTGAACCGGCAAATACGTGATTTGTGCTAATTTGAGTTCAAAAGAATGAAAGTTTAGTGACTGTCTCGGATTGCGATGAAAACCCACACACCCAGTCCATTTTTCATGAGGAATCCGGAATGCGAAAGATTGTTGTCAAACTCATCCGTTTGGGCCCTGAACGGCCAAATACGTGATTTGTGCTATTTTGAGGTCAAAAGAATGAAAGTTTGGTCACTCTCTCGGATTGGCATGAAAACCCACACACCCACTCCATTTTTAATGAGGAATCCATAATGCAGAAGATTGTTGACAAATTCATCCGTTTGGGCCCTGAACCGGCAAATACGAGATTTCTGCTAATTTGAGTTCAAAAGAATGAAAGTTTGGTCACTGTCTCGGATTGCCATGAAAACCCACACACCCACTCCATTTTTCATGAGGAATCCAGAATGCAAAAGATTGTTGTCAAACTCATCCGTTTGGGCCCTGAACGGCCAAAATACGTGATTTGTGCTAATTTGAGTTCAAAAGAATGAAAATTTGGTCACTCTCTCGGATTGGCATGAAAACCCACACACCCACTCCATTTTTAATGAGGAATCCATAATGCAAAAGATTGTTGACAAATTCATCCGTTTGGGACCTGAACCGGCAAATACGTGATTTCTGCTAATTTGAGTTCAAAAGAATGAAAGTTTGGTCACTGTCTCGGATTGCCATGAAAACCCACACACCCACTCCATTTTTCATGAGGAATCCAGAATGCAAAATATTGTTGCCAAACTCATCCGTTTGGGCCCTGAACGGCCAAATACGTGATTTGTGCTAATTTGAGGTCAAAAGAATGAAAGTTTGGTCACTGTCTCGGATTGGCATGAAAACCCACACACCCACTCCATTTTTCATTTGGAATACAGAATGCAAAAGATTGTTGTCAAACTCGTCCGTCTGGGCCCTGAACGGCCATATACGTGATTTGTGCTAATTTGAGGTCAAAACAATGAAAGTTTGGTCACTATCTCGGATTGGCATGAAAACCCACACACCCACTCCATTTTTCATGAGGAATCCAGAATGCAAGAGATTGTTGTCAAATTCCTCCGTTTGGGCCCTGAACGGCCAAATACGTGATTTGTGCTAATTTGAGGTCAAAAGAATGAAAGTTTGGTCACTATCTCGGATTGGCATGAAAACCCACACACCCACTCCATTTTTAATGAGGAATCCATAATGCAAAAGATTGTTGACAAATTCATCCGTTTGGGCCCTGAACGGCCAAATACATGATTTGTGCTAATTTGAGATCAAAAGAACGAAAGTTTGGTCACTGTCTCGGATTGGCATGAAAACTCACACACCCAGTCCACTTTTCATTTGGAATCCATAATGAAAAATATTGTTGTTTAATTCATCCGTTTGGGAACTGAACAGTCAAATACGTGATTTCTGCTAATTTGAGTTCAAAAGAATGAAAGTTTGGTCACTGTCTCGGATTGGCATGAAAACCCACACACCCACTCCATTTTTCATGAGGAATCCATAATGCAAAAGATTGTTGACAAATTCATCCGTTTGGGCCCTGAACCGGCAAATACCTGATTTGTGCTAATTTGAGTTCAAAAGAATGAAACTTTGGTCACTATCTCGGATTGGCATGAAAACCCACACACCCACTCCATTTTTCATGAGGAATCCAGAATGCAAAAGATTGTTGCCAAACTCATCCGTGTGGGCCCTGAACGGCCAAATACGTGATTTGTGCTAATTTGAGGTCAAAAGAATGAAAGTTTGGGCTCTCTCTCGGATTGGCATGAAAACCCACACACCCACTCCATTTTTAATGAGGAATCCATAATGCAAAAGATTGTTGACAAATTCATCCGTTTGGGACCTGAACCGGCAAATACGTGATTTCTGCTAATTTGAGTTCAAAAGAATGAAAGTTTGGTCACTGTCTCGGATTGCCATGAAAACCCACACACCCACTCCATTTTTCATGAGGAATCCAGAATGCAAAATATTGTTGCCAAACTCATCCGTGTGGGCCCTGAACGGCCAAATACGTGATTTGTGCTAATTTGAGGTCAAAAGAATGAAAGTTTGGTCACTGTCTCGGATTGGCATGAAAACCCACACACCCACTCCATTTTTCATTTGGAATACAGAATGCAAAAGATTGTTGTCAAACTCGTCCGTCTGGGCCCTGAACGGCCATATACGTGATTTGTGCTAATTTGAGGTCAAAACAATGAAAGTTTGGTCACTATCTCGGATTGGCATGAAAACCCACACACTCACTCCATTTTTCATGAGGAATCCAGAATGCAAGAGATTGTTGTCAAATTCCTCCGTTTGGGCCCTGAACGGCCAAATACGTGATTTGTGCTAATTTGAGGTCAAAAGAATGAAAGTTTGGTCACTATCTCGGATTGGCATGAAAACCCACACACCCACTCCATTTTTAATGAGGAATCCATAATGCAAAAGATTGTTGACAAATTCATCCGTTTGGGCCCTGAACGGCCAAATACATGATTTGTGCTAATTTGAGATCAAAAGAACGAAAGTTTGGTCACTGTCTCGGATTGGCATGAAAACTCACACACCCAGTCCACTTTTCATTTGGAATCCATAATGAAAAATATTGTTGTTTAATTCATCCGTTTGGGAACTGAACAGTCAAATACGTGATTTCTGCTAATTTGAGTTCAAAAGAATGAAAGTTTGGTCACTGTCTCGGATTGGCATGAAAACCCACACACCCACTCCATTTTTCATGAGGAATCCATAATGCAAAAGATTGTTGACAAATTCATCCGTTTGGGCCCTGAACCGGCAAATACCTGATTTGTGCTAATTTGAGTTCAAAAGAATGAAACTTTGGTCACTATCTCGGATTGGCATGAAAACCCACACACCCACTCCATTTTTCATGAGGAATCCAGAATGCAAAAGATTGTTGCCAAACTCATCCGTGTGGGCCCTGAACGGCCAAATACGTGATTTGTGCTAATTTGAGGTCAAAAGAATGAAAGTTTGGGCTCTCTCTCGGATTGGCATGAAAACCCACACACCCACTCCATTTTTAATGAGGAATCCATAATGCAAAAGATTGTTGACAAATTCATCCGTTTGGGCCCTGAACTGGAAAATTCGTGATTTGTGCTAATTTGAGATCAAAAGAATGAAAGTTTGGTCACTGTCTCGGATTGCGATTAAAACCCACACACCCACTCCATTTTTCGTGAGGAATCCAGAATGCAAAAGATTGTTGTCAAACTCGTCCGTCGTGGCCCTGAACGGCTAAATACGTGATTTGTGCTAATTTGAGGTCAAAAGAATGAAAGTTTAGGCACTGTCTCGGATTGGCATGAAAACCCACACACCCACTCCATTTTCAACGAGGAATCAATAATGCAAAAGATTGTTGACAAATTCATCCGTTTAGGCCCTGAACCGGCAAATACGTGATTTCTGCTAATTTGAGTTCAAAAGAATGAAACTTTGGTCACTTTCTCGGTTTGCCATGAAAACCCACACACCCACTCCATTTTTCATGAGGAATCCAGAATGCAAAATATTGTTGCCAAACTCATCTGTTTGGGCCCTGAACGGCCAAATACGTGAGTTCTGCTAATTTGAGGTCAAAAGAATGAAAGTTTGGGCTCTCTCTCGGATTGGCATGAAAACCCACACACCCACTCCATTTTTAATGAGGAATCCATAATGCAAAAGATTGTTGACAAATTCATCCGTTTGGGCCCTGAACCGGTAAATTCGTGATTTGTGCTAATTTGAGATCAAAAGAATGAAAGTTTGGTCACTGTCTCGGATTGCGATTAAAACCCACACACCCACTCCATTTTTCATGAGGAATCCAGAATGCAAAAGATTGTTGTCAAACTCGTCCATCGTGGCCCTGAACGGCCAAATACGTGATTTGTGCTAATTTGAGGTCAAAAGAATGAAAGTTTAGGCACTGTCTCGGATTGGCATGAAAACCCACACACCCACTCCATTTTCAACGAGGAATCAATAATGCAAAAGATTGTTGACAAATTCATCCGTTTAGGCCCTGAACCGGCAAATACATGATTTCTGCTAATTTGAGTTCAAAAGAATGAAACTTTGGTCACTTTCTCGGTTTGCCATGAAAACCCACACACCCACTCCATTTTTCATGAGGAATCCAGAATGCAAAATATTGTTGCCAAACTCATCTGTTTGGGCCCTGAACGGCCAAATACGTGAGTTCTGCTAATTTGAGGTCAAAAGAATGAAAGTTTGGTCACTGTCTCGGATTGCGATGAAAACCCACACACCCACTCCATTTTTCGTGAGGAATCGAGAATGCAAAAGATTGTTGTCAAACTCATCCGTTTGGGCCCTGAACGGCCAAATACGTGATTTGTGCTAATTTGAGTACAAAAGAATGAAAGTTTGGTCACTCTCTCGGATTGGCATGAAAACCCACACACCCACTCCATTTTTAATGAGGAATCCATAATGCACAAGATTGTTGACAAATTCATCCGTTTGGGCCCTGAACCGGCAAATACGTGATTTCTGCTAATTTGAGTTCAAAAGAATGAAAGTTTGGTCACTGTCTCGGATTGCCATGAAAACCCACACATCCACTCCGTTTTTCATGAGGAATCCAGAATGCAAAATATTGTTGCCAAACTCATCCGTTTGGGCCTTGAACGGCCAAATACGTGATTTGTGCTAATTTGAGGTCAAAAGAATGAAAGTTTGGTCACTGTCTCGAATTGGCATGAAAACCCACACACCCACTCCATTTTTCATTAGGAATACAGAATGCAAAAGATTGTTGTCAAACTCGTCCGTCTGGGCCCTGAACGGCCATATACGTGATTTGTGCTAATTTGAGGTCAAAAGAATGAAAGTTTGGTCACTGTCTCGGATTGGCATGAAAACCCACACACCCACACCATTTTTCATGAGGAATCCAGAATGCAAAAGATTGTTGTCAAATTCCTCCGTTTGGGCCCTGAACGGCCAAATACGTGATTTGTGCTAATTTGAGGTCAAAAGAATGAAAGTTTGGTCACTGTCTTGGATTGGCAGGAAAACTCACACACCCAGTACACTTTTCATGAGGAATCAATAATGAAAAATATTGTTGTTTAAGTCATCCGTTTGGGAACTGAACATTGAAATACGTGATTTATGCTAATTTGAGGTCAAAAGAATGAAAGTTTGGTCACTATCTCGGATTGGCATGAAAACCCACACACCCACTCCATTTTTAATGAGGAATCCATAATACAAAAGATTGTTGACAAATTCATCCGTTTGGGCCCTGACCCGGCAAATACGTGATTTGTGCTAATTTGAGTTCAAAAGAATGAAACTTTGGTCACTGTCTCGGATTGGCATGAAAACCCACACACCCACTCCATTTTTCATTACGAATACAGAATGCAAAATATTGTTGACAAAGTCATTCGTTTGGGCCCTGAACGGCCAAATACGTGATTTGTGCTAATTTGAGATCAAAAGAATGAAAGTTTGGTCACTGTCTCGGATTGCGATGAAAACCCACACACCCACTCCATTTTTCGTGAGGAATCGAGAATGCAAAAGATTGTTGTCAAACTCATCCGTTTGGGCCCTGAACGGCCAAATACGTGATTTGTGCTAATTTGAGTACAAAAGAATGAAAGTTTGGTCACTATCTCGGATTGGCATGAAAACCCACACACCCACTCCATTTTTAATGAGGAATCCATAATACAAAAGATTGTTGACAAATTCATCCGTTTGGGCCCTGAACCGGCAAATACGTGATTTGTGCTAATTTGAGGTCAAAAAAATGAAAGTTTGGTCACTGTCTCGGATTGGCATGAAATCCCACACACCCACTCCATTTTTCATTACGAATACAGAATGCAAAATATTGTTGTCAAACTCATCCGTTTGGGCCCTGAACGGCCAAATACGTGATTTGTGCTAATTTGAGATCAAAAGAATGAAAGTTTGGTCACTGTCTCGGATTGGCATGAAAACCCACACACCCACTCCATTTTTCATGAGGAATACAGAATGCAAAAGATTGTTGTCAAATTCCTCCGTTTGGGCCCTGAACGGCCAAATACGTGATTTGTGCTACTTTGAGGTCAAAAGAATGAAAGTTTGGTCACTGTCTCGGATTGGCAGGAAAACTCACACACCCAGTACACTTTTCATGAGGAATCAATAATGAAAAATATTGTTGTTTAAGTCATCCGTTTGGGAACTGAACAGTGAAATACGTGATTTATGCTAATTTGAGGTCAAAACAATGAAAATTTGCTCACTCTCTCGGATTGGCATGAAAACCCACACACCCACTCCATTTTTAATGAGGAATCCATAATGCAAAAGATTGTTGACAAATTCATCCGTTTGGGCCCTGAACCGGCAAATACGTGATTTGTGCTAATTTGAGTTCAAAAGAATGAAAGTTTGGTCACTGTCTCGGATTGCCATGAAAACCCACACACCCACTCCATTTTTCATGAGGAACCCAGAATGCAAAATATTGTTGTCAAACTCATCCGTTTGGGCCCTGAACGGCCAAATACGTGGTTTTTGCTAATTTGAGGTCAAAAGAATGAAAGTTTGGTCACTGTCTCGGATTGGCATGAAAACCCACACACCCACTCCAGTTTTTATGAGGAATCCAGAATGCAAAAGATTGTTGTCAAACTCATCCGTTTGGGCCCTGAACGGCCAAATACGTGATTTGTGCTAATTTGAGGTCAAAAGAATGAAAGTTTGGGCACTGTCTCGGATTGGCATGAAAACCCACACACCGACTCCATTTTTCATGAGGAATCTAGAATGCAAAAGATTGTTGTCAAATTCCTCCGTTTGGGCCCTCAACGGCCAAATACGTGATTTGTGCTAATTTGAGGTCAAAAGAATGAAAGTTAGGGCACTGTCTCGGATTGGCATGAAAACCCACACACCCACTCCATTTTTAATGAGGAATCCATAATGCAAAAGATTGTTGACAAATTCATCCGTTTGGGCCCTGAACCGGCAAATACGTGATTTGTGCTAATTTGAGTTCAAAAGAATGAAACTTTGGTCACTATCTCGGTTTGCCATGAAAACCCACAGACCCACTACATTTTTCATGAGGAATCCAGAATGCAAAATATTGTTGCCAAACTCATCTGTTTGGGCCCTGAAAGGCCAAATACGTGATTTGTGCTAATTTGAGATCAAAAGAATGAAAATTTGGTCACTGTCTCGGATTGGCATGAAAACCCACACACCCACTCCATTTTTCATTAGGAATACAGAATGCAAAAGATTGTTGTCAAACTCGTCCGTCTGGGCCCTGAACGGCCATATACGTGATTTGTGCTAATTTGAGGTCAAAAGAATGAAAGTTTGGTCACTGTCTCGGATTGGCATGAAAACCCACACACCCACACCATTTTTCATGAGGAATCCAGAATGCAAAAGATTGTTGTCAAATTCCTCCGTTTGGGCCCTGAACGGCCAAATACGTGATTTGTGCTAATTTGAGGTCAAAAGAATGAAAGTTTGGTCACTGTCTCGGATTGGCATGAAAACCCACACACCCACACCATTTTTCATGAGGAATCCAGAATGCAAAATATTGTTGTCACACTCATCCGTTTCGGCCCTGAACCGGCAAATACGTGATTTGTGCTAATTTGAGTTCAAAAGAATGAAACTTTGGTCACTATCTCGGTTTGCCATGAAAACCCACAGACCCACTACATTTTTCATGAGGAATCCAGAATGCAAAATATTGTTGCCAAACTCATCTGTTTGGGCCCTAAAAGGCCAAATACGTGATTTGTGCTAATTTGAGTTCAAAAGAATGAAAATTTGGTCACTGTCTCGGATTGGCATGAAAACCCACACACCCACTCCATTTTTCATTAGGAATACAGAATGCAAAAGATTGTTGTCAAACTCGTCCGTCTGGGCCCTGAACGGCCATATACATGATTTGTGCTAATTTGAGGTCAAAAGAATGAAAGTTTGGTCACTGTCTCGGATTGGCATGAAAACCCACACACCCACACCATTTTTCATGAGGAATCCAGAATGCAAAAGATTGCTGTCAAATTCCTCCGTTTGGGCCCTGAACGGCCAAATACGTGATTTGTGCTAATTTGAGGTCAAAAGAATGAAAGTTTGGTCACTGTCTCGGATTGGCATGAAAACCCACACACCCACACCATTTTTCATGAGGAATCCAGAATGCAAAATATTGTTGTCACACTCATCCGTTTCGGTCCTGAACGGCCAAATACGTGATTTGTTCTAATTTGAGGTCAAAAGAATGAAAGTTTGGTCACTGTCTCGGATTGGCATGAAAACCCACACACCCACTCCATTTTTCATGAGGAATCCAGAATGCAAAAGATTGTTGACAAATTCATCCGTTTGGGCCCTGATCGGCCAAATACATGATTTGTGCTAATTTGAGATCAAAAGAACGAAAGTTTGGTCACTGTCTCGGATTGGCATGAAAACTCACACACCCTGTCCACTTTTCATGAGGAATCCATAATGAAAAATATTGTTGTTTAAGTCATCCGTTTGGGAACTGAACGGCCAAATACGTGATTTGTGCTCATTTGAGATCAAAAGAGTGAAAGTTTGGTCACTGTCTCGGATTGGCATGAAAAGCCACACACCCACTCCATTTTTCATTAGGAATACAGAATGCAAAATATTGTTTTCAAACTCATCCGTTTGGGCCCTGAACGGCCAAATACGTGATTTGTGCTAATTTGAGGTCAAAAGAATGAAAGTTTGGTCACTGTCTCGGATTGGCATGAAAACCCACACACCCACTCCATTTTTCATGAGGAATCCAGAATGCAAAATATTGTTGCCAAACTCATCTGTGTGGGCCCTGAACGGCCAAATACGTGATTTGTGCTAATTTGAGGTCAAAAGAATGAAAGTTTGGTCACTGTCTCGGATTGCGATGAAAACCCACACACCCACTCCATTTTTCGTGAGGAATCTAGAATGCAAAAGATTGTTGTCAAACTCATCCGTTTGGGCCCTGAACGGCCAAATACGTGATTTGTGCTAATTTGAGTACAAAAGAATGAAAGTTTGGTCACTCTCTCGGATTGGCATGAAAACCCACACACCCACTCCATTTTTAATGAGGAATCCATAATGCACAAGATTGTTGACAAATTCATCCGTTGGGCCCTGAACCGGCAAATACGTGATTTCTGCTAATTTGAGTTCAAAAGAATGAAAGTTTGGTCACTATCTCGGATTGCCATGAAAACCCACACAGCCACTCCGTTTTTCATGAGGAATCCAGAATGCAAAATATTGTTGCCAAACTCCTCCGTTTGGGCCTTGAACGGCCAAATACGTGATTTGTGCTAATTTGAGGTCAAAAGAATGAAAGTTTGGTCACTGCCTCGAAATGGCATGAAAACCCACACACCCACTCCATTTTTCATTAGGAATACATAATGCAAAAGATTGTTGTCAAACTCGTCCGTCTGGGCCCTGAACGGCCATATACGTGATTTGTGCTAATTTGAGGTCAAAAGAATGAAAGTTTGGTCACTGTCTCGGATTGGCATGAAAACCCACACACCCACTCCATTTTTCATGAGGAATCCAGAATGCAAAAGATTGTTGTCAAATTCCTCCGTTTGGGCCCTGAACGGCCAAATACGTGATTTGTGCTAATTTGAGGTCAAAAGAATGAAAGTTTGGTCACTGTCTCGGATTGGCATGAAAACCCACACACCCACACCATTTTTCATGAGGAATCCAGAATGCAAAATATTGTTGTCACACTCATCCGTTTCGGCCCTGAACGGCCAAATACGTGATTTGTGCTAATTTGAGATCAAAAGAATGAAAGTTTGGTCACTGTCTCGGATTGGCATGAAAACCCACACACCCACTCCATTTTTAATGAGGAATCCATAATGCAAAAGATTGTTGACAAATTCATCCGTTTGGGCCCTGAACCGGCAAATACGTGATTTGTGCTAATTTGAGTTCAAAAGAATGAAACTTTGGTCACTATCTCGGTTTGCCATGAAAACCCACAGACCCACTACATTTTTCATGAGGAATCCAGAATGCAAAATATTGTTGCCAAACTCATCTGTTTGGGCCCTGAAAGGCCAAATACGTGATTTGTGCTAATTTGAGATCAAAAGAATGAAAATTTGGTCACTGTCTCGGATTGGCATGAAAACCCACACACCCACTCCATTTTTCATTAGGAATGCAGAATGCAAAAGATTGTTGTCAAACTCGTCCGTCTGGGCCCTGAACGGCCATATACGTGATTTGTGCTAATTTGAGGTCAAAAGAATGAAAGTTTGGTCACTGTCTCGGATTGGCATGAAAACCCACACACCCACAACCATTTTTCATGAAGAATCCAGAATGCAAAAGATTGTTGTCAAATTCTTCCGTTTGGGCCCTGAACGGCCAAATACGTGATTTGTGCTAATTTGAGGTCAAAAGAATGAATGTTTGGTCACTGTCTCGGATTGGCATGAAAACCCACACACCCACACCATTTTTCATGAGGAATCCAGAATGCAAAAGATTGTTGTCAAATTCTTCCGTTTGGGCCCTGAACGGCCAAATACGTGATTTGTGCTAATTTGAGGTCAAAAGAATGAATGTTTGGTCACTGTCTCGGATTGGCATGAAAAACCACACAGCCACACCATTTTTCATGAGGAATCCAGAATGCAAAATATTGTTGTCACACTCATCCGTTTCGGCCCTGAACGGCCAAATACGTGATTTGTACTAATTTGAGATCAAAAGAATGAAAGTTTGGTCACTGTCTCGGATAGGCATGAAAACCCACACACCCACTCCATTTTTCATAAGGAATACAGAATGCAAAAGATTGTTGTCAAACTCGTCCGTCTGGGCCCTGAACGACCATATATGTGAGTTGCGCTAATTTGAGGTCAAAAGAATGAAAGTTTGGTCACTATCTCGGATTGGCATGAAAACCCACACACCCACAACCATTTTTCATGAAGAATCCAGAATGCAAAAGATTGTTGTCAAATTCTTCCGTTTGGGCCCTGAACGGCCAAATACGTGATTTGTGCTAATTTGAGGTCAAAAGAATGAATGTTTGGTCACTGTCTCGGATTGGCATGAAAACCCACACACCCACACCATTTTTCATGAGGAATCCAGAATGCAAAAGATTGTTGTCAAATTCCTCCGTTTGGGCCTTGAATGGCCAAATACGTGATTTGGGCTAATTTGAGGTCAAAAGAATGGAAGTTTGGTCACTGTCTCGGATTGGCATGAAAACCCACACACCCACACCATTTTTCATGAGGAATCCAGAATGCAAAATATTGTTGTCACACTCATCCGTTTCGGTCCTGAACGGCCAAATACGTGATATGTTCTAATTTGAGGTCAAAAGAATGAAAGTTTGGTCACTGTCTCGGATTGGCATGAAAACCCACACACCCACTCCATTTTTCATGAGGAATACAGAATGCAAAAGATTGTTGGCAAATTCCTCCGTTTGGGCCCTGAACGGCCAAATACGTGATTTGTGCTAATTTGAGGTCAAAAGAATGAAAGTTTGGGCACTGTCTCAGATTGGCATGAAAACCCACACACCCACTCCATTTTTCATTAGGAATGCAGAATGCAAAAGATTGTTGTCAAACTCATCCGTTTGGGCCCTGAACGTCCAAATACGTGATTTGTGCTAATTTGAGGTCAAAAGAATGAAAGTTTGGTCACTGTCTCGGATTGGCATGAAAACCCACACACACACTCCATTTTTCATTAGGAATACAAAATGCAAAGTATTGTTGTCAAACTCATCCGTTTGGGCCCTGAACGGCCAAATACGTGATTTGTGCTAATTTGAGGTCAAAAGAATGAAAGTTTGGTCACTGTCTCGGATTGGCATGAAAACCCACACACCCACTCCATTTTTAATGAGGAATCCATAATGCAAAATATTGTTGACAAATTCCTCCGTTTGGGCCCTGAACAGTCAAATACGTGATTTTTGCTAATTTGAGGTCAAAACAATGAAAGTTTGGTCACTATCTCGGATTTTCATGAAAACCCACACACCCACTCCATTTTTAATGAGCAATCCATAATGCAAAAGATTGTTGACAAATTCATCCGTTTGGGCCCTGAACCGGCAAATACGTGATTTGTGCTAATTTGAGTTCAAAAGAATGAAAGTTTGGTCACTGTCTCGGATTGGCATGAAAACCCACACACCCACTCCATTTTTAATGCGGAATCCATAATGCAAAAGATTGTTGACAAAGTCATCCGTTTGGGCCCTGAACCGGCAAATACATGACTTGTGCTAATTTGAGTTCAAAAGAATGAAAGTTTGGTCACTGTCTCGGATTGGCATGAAAACCCACACACCCACTCCATTTTTCATTAGGAATCCAGAATGCAAAATATTGTTGTCAAACTCATCCGTTTGGGCCCTGAACGGCCAAATACGTGATTTATCCTAATTTGAGGTCAAAAGAATGAAAGTTTGGGCACTCTCTCGGATTGGCATGAAAACCCACACACCCACTCCATTTTTAATGAGGAATCCAGATTGCAAGAGATGTTGTCAAATTCATCCGTTTGGGCCCTGAACGGCCAAATACTTGATTTGTGCTAATTTGAGATCAAAAGAACGAAAGTTTGGTCACTGTCTCGGATTGGCATGAAAACGCACACACCCAGTCCACTTTTCATGAGGAATCCATAATGAAAAATATTGTTGTTTAAGTCATCCGTTTGGGAACTGAACAGTCAAATACGTGATTTGTGCTAATTTGAGTTCAAAAGAATGAAAGTTTGGTCACTGTCTCGGATTGGCATGAAAACCCACACACCCACTCCATTTTTCATTAGGAATCCAGAATGCAAAATATTGTTGTCAAATTCATCCGTTTGGGCCCTGAACGGCCAAATACGTGATTTGTGCTAATTTAAGATCAAAAGAATGAAAGTTTGGTCACTGTCTCGGATTGGCATGAAAACCCACACACCCACTCCATTTTTCATGAGGAATCCAAAATGCAAAAGATTGTTGACAAAGTCATCCGTTTGTGCCCTGAACCGGCAAATACGTGACTTGTGCTAATTTGAGTTCAAAAGAATGAAAGTTTGGTCACTGTCTCGGATTGGCATGAAAACCCACACACCCACTCCATTTTTCATTTGGAATCCAGAATGCAAAATATTGTTGTCAAACCCATCCGTTTGGGCCCTGAACGGCCAAATACGTGATTTTTGCTAATTTGAGGTCAAAAGAAAGAAAGTTTGGTCACTGTCTCGGATTGGCATGAAAACCCACACACCCACTCCATTTTTAATGCGGAATCCATAATGCAAAAGATTGTTGACAAAGTCATCCGTTTGGGCCCTGAACCGGCAAATACATGACTTGTGCTAATTTGAGTTCAAAAGAATGAAAGTTTGGTCACTGTCTCGGATTGGCATGAAAACCCACACACCCACTCCATTTTTCATTAGGAATCCAGAATGCAAAATATTGTTGTCAAACTCATCCGTTTGGGCCCTGAACGGCCAAATACGTTATTTATCCTAATTTGAGGTCAAAAGAATGAAAGTTTGGGCACTCTCTCGGATTGGCATGAAAACCGACACACCCACTCCATTTTTAATGAGGAATCCAGATTGCAAGAGATGTTGTCAAATTCATCCGTTTGGGCCCTGAACGGCCAAATACGTGATTTGTGCTAATTTGAGATCAAAAGAACGAAAGTTTGGTCATTGTCTAGGATTGGCATGAAAACGCACACACCCAGTCCACTTTTCATGAGGAATCCATATTGAAAAATATTGTTGTTTAAGTCATCCGTTTGGGAACTGAACAGTCAAATACGTGATTTCTGCTAATTTGAGGTCAAAAGAATGAAAGTTTGGTCACTGTCTCGGATTGGCATGAAAACCCACACACACACTCCATTTTTCATTTGGAATACAGAATGCAAAATACTGTTGTCAAACTCATCCGTTTGGGCCCTGAACGGCCAAATACGTGATTTGTGCTCATTTGAGGTCAAAAGAATGAAAATTTGGTCACTGTCTCGGATTGGCATGAAAACCCACACACCCACTCCATTTTTCATGAGGAATCCAGAACGCAAAAGATTGTTGTGAAACTCATCCGTTTGGGCCCTAAACCGGCAAATACGTGATTTGTGCTAATTTGAGTTCAAAAGAATGAAAGTTTGGTCACTGTCTCGGATTGGCATGAAAACCCACACACCCACTCCATTTTTCATTAGGAATCCAGAATGCAAAATATTGTTGTCAAATTCATCCGTTTGGGCCCTGAACGGCCAAATACGTGATTTGTGCTAATTTGAGCTCAAAAGAATCAAAGTTTGGTCACTGTCTCGGATTGGCATGAAAACTCACACACCCAGTCCACTTTTCATGAGGAATCCATAATGCAAAAGATTGTTGACAAATTCATCCGTTTGGGACCTGAACCGGCAAATACGTGATTTGTGCTAATTTGAGATCAAAAGAATGAAAGTTTGGTCACTGTCTCGGATTGGGATGAAAACCCACACACCCACTCCATTTTTCGTGAGGAATCCAGAATGCAAAAGATTGTTGTCAAATTCATCCGTTTGGGCTCTGAACGGCCAAATACGTGATTTGTGCTAATTTGAGGTCAAAAGAATGAAAGTTTGGGTACTGTCTCGGATTGGCATGAAAACCCACACACCCACTCCATTTTTCATGAGGAATCCAAAATTCAAAAGATTGTTGTCAAACTCATCCGTTTCAGCCCTGAACGGCCAAATACGTGATTTGTGCTAATTTGAGATCAAAAGAATGAAAGTTTGGTCACTGTCTCAGATTGGCATGAAAACCCACACACCCACTCCATTTTTCATGAGGAATCCAGATTGCAAAAGATGTTGTCAAATTCATCCGTTTGGGCCCTGAACGGCCAAATACATGATTTGTGCTAATTTGAGATCAAAAGAACGAAACTTTGGTCACTGTCTCGGATTGGCATGAAAACTCACACACCCAGTCCACTTTTCATGAGGAATCCATAATGCAAAAGATTGTTGACAAATTCATCCGTTTGGGACCTGAACCGGCAAATACGTGATTTGTGCTAATTTGAGTTCAAAAGAATGAAAGTTTGGTCACTGTCTCGGATTGGCATGAAAACCCACACACCCACTCCATTTTTCATTAGGAATCCAGAATGCAAGATATTGTTGTCAAATTCATCCGTTTGGGCCCTGAACGGCAAAATACGTGATTTGTACTAATTTGAGATCAAAAGAATGAAAGTTTGGTCACTGTCTCGGATTGGCATGAAAACCCACACACCCACTCCATTTTTCATTAGGAATCCAGAATGCAAAATATTGTTGTCAAACTCATCCGTTTGGGCCCTGAACGGCCAAATACGTGATTTATCCTAATTTGAGGTCAAAAGAATGAAAGTTTGGGCACTCTCTCGGATTGGCATGAAAACCCACACACCCACTCCATTTTTAATGAGGAATCCAGATTGCAAGAGATGTTGTCAAATTCATCCGTTTGGGCCCTGAACGGCCAAATACTTGATTTGTGCTAATTTGAGATCAAAAGAACGAAAGTTTGGTCACTGTCTCGGATTGGCATGAAAACGCACACACCCAGTCCACTTTTCATGAGGAATCCATAATGAAAAATATTGTTGTTTAAGTCATCCGTTTGGGAACTGAACAGTCAAATACGTGATTTGTGCTAATTTGAGTTCAAAAGAATGAAAGTTTGGTCACTGTCTCGGATTGGCATGAAAACCCACACACCCACTCCATTTTTCATTAGGAATCCAGAATGCAAAATATTGTTGTCAAAGTCATCCGTTTGGGCCCTGAACGGCCAAATACGTGATTTGTGCTAATTTGAGATCAAAAGAATGAAAGTTTGGTCACTGTCTCGGATTGGCATGAAAACCCACACACCCACTCCATTTTTCATGAGGAATCCAAAATGCAAAAGATTGTTGACAAAGTCATCCGTTTGTGCCCTGAACCGGCAAATACGTGACTTGTGCTAATTTGAGTTCAAAAGAATGAAAGTTTGGTCACTGTCTCGGATTGGCATGAAAACCCACACACCCACTCCATTTTTCATTAGGAATCCAGAATGCAAAATATTGTTGTCAAACCCATCCGTTTGGGCCCTGAACGGCCAAATACGTGATTTTTGCTAATTTGAGGTCAAAAGAAAGAAAGTTTGGTCACTGTCTCGGATTGGCATGAAAACCCACACACCCACTCCATTTTTAATGCGGAATCCATAATGCAAAAGATTGTTGACAAAGTCATCCGTTTGGGCCCTGAACCGGCAAATACATGACTTGTGCTAATTTGAGTTCAAAAGAATGAAAGTTTGGTCACTGTCTCGGATTGGCATGAAAACCCACACACCCACTCCATTTTTCATTAGGAATCCAGAATGCAAAATATTGTTGTCAAACTCATCCGTTTGGGCCCTGAACGGCCAAATACGTGATTTATCCTAATTTGAGGTCAAAAGAATGAAAGTTTGGGCACTCTCTCGGATTGGCATGAAAACCGACACACCCACTCCATTTTTAATGAGGAATCCAGATTGCAAGAGATGTTGTCAAATTCATCCGTTTGGGCCCTGAACGGCCAAATACGTGATTTGTGCTAATTTGAGATCAAAAGAACGAAAGTTTGGTCACTGTCTCGGATTGGCATGAAAACGCACACACCCAGTCCACTTTTCATGAGGAATCCATATTGAAAAATATTGTTGTTTAAGTCATCCGTTTGGGAACTGAACAGTCAAATACGTGATTTCTGCTAATTTGAGGTCAAAAGAATGAAAGTTTGGTCACTGTCTCGGATTGGCATGAAAACCCACACACACACTACATTTTTCATTTGGAATACAGAATGCAAAATACTGTTGTCAAACTCATCCGTTTGGGCCCTGAATGGCCAAATACGTGATTTGTGCTAATTTGAGGTCAAAAGAATGAAAATTTGGTCACTGTCTCGGATTGGCATGAAAACCCACACACCCACTCCATTTTTCATGAGGAATCCAGAACGCAAAAGATTGTTGTGAAACTCATCCGTTTGGGCCCTAAACCGGCAAATACGTGATTTGTGCTAATTTGAGTTCAAAAGAATGAAAGTTTGGTCACTGTCTCGGATTGGCATGAAAACCCACACACCCACTCCATTTTTCATTAGGAATCCAGAATGCAAAATATTGTTGTCAAATTCATCCGTTTGGGCCCTGAACGGCCAAATACGTGATTTGTGCTAATTTGAGCTCAAAAGAATCAAAGTTTGGTCACTGTCTCGGATTGGCATGAAAACTCACACACCCAGTCCACTTTTCATGAGGAATCCATAATGCAAAAGATTGTTGACAAATTCATCCGTTTGGGACCTGAACCGGCAAATACGTGATTTGTGCTAATTTGAGATCAAAAGAATGAAAGTTTGGTCACTGTCTCGGATTGGGATGAAAACCCACACACCCACTCCATTTTTCGTGAGGAATCCAGAATGCAAAAGATTGTTGTCAAATTCATCCGTTTGGGCTCTGAACGGCCAAATACGTGATTTGTGCTAATTTGAGGTCAAAAGAATGAAAGTTTGGGTACTGTCTCGGATTGGCATGAAAACCCACACACCCACTCCATTTTTCATGAGGAATCCAAAATGCAAAAGATTGTGGTCAAACTCATCCGTTTCGGCCCTGAACGGCCAAATACGTGATTTGTGCTAATTTGAGATCAAAAGAATGAAAGTTTGGTCACTGTCTCAGATTGGCATGAAAACCCACACACCCACTCCATTTTTCATGAGGAATCCAGATTGCAAAAGATGTTGTCAAATTCATCCGTTTGGGCCCTGAACGGCCAAATTCATGATTTGTGCTAATTTGAGATCAAAAGAACGAAACTTTGGTCACTGTCTCGGATTGGCATGAAAACTCACACACCCAGTCCACTTTTCATGAGGAATCCATAATGCAAAAGATTGTTGACAAATTCATCCGTTTGGGACCTGAACCGGCAAATACGTGATTTGTGCTAATTTGAGTTCAAAAGAATGAAAGTTTGGTCACTGTCTCGGATTGGCATGAAAACCCACACACCCACTCCATTTTTCATTAGGAATCCAGAATGCAAGATATTGTTGTCAAATTCATCCGTTTGGGCCCTGAACGGCAAAATACGTGATTTGTACTAATTTGAGATCAAAAGAATGAAAGTTTGGTCACTGTCTCGGATTGGTATGAAAACCCACACACCCACTCCATTTTTCGTGAGGAATCCAGAATGCAAAAGATTAGTGTCAAATTCATCCGTTTGGGCTCTGAACGGCCAAATACGTGATTTGTGCTAATTTGAGGTCAAAAGAATGAAAGTTTGGGTACTGTCTCGGATTGGCATGAAAACCCACACACCCACTCCATTTTTCATGAGGAATCCATAATGCAAAAGATTGTTGACAAATTCATCCGTTTGAGCCCTGAACTGGCAAATACGTGATTTGTGCTAATTTGAGTTCAAAAGAATGAAACTTTGGTCACTGTCTCGGATTGGCATGAAAACCCACACACCCACTCCATTTTTCATTAGGAATCCAGAATGCAAAATATTGTTGTCAAAGTCATCCGTTTGGGCCCTGAACGGCCAAATACGTGCTTTGTGCTAATTTGAGATCAAAAGAATGAAAGTTTGGTCACTGTCTCGGATTGGTATGAAAACCCACACACCCACTCCATTTTTCGTGAGGAATCCAGAATGCAAAAGATTGTTGTCAAAGTCATCCGTTTGGGCTCTGAACGTCCAAATACGTGATTTGTGCTAATTTGAGGTCAAAAGAATGAAAGTTTGGGTACTGTCTCAGATTGGCATGAAAACCCACACACCCACTCCATTTTTCATGAGGAATCTAGAATGCAAAAGATTGTTGTCAAACTCATCCGTTTGGGCCCTGAACGGCCAAATACGTGATTTGTGCTAATTTGAGGTCAAAAGAATGAAAGTTTGGTCACTGTCTCGGATTGGCATGAAAACCCACACACCCACTCCATTTTTCATGAGGAATCCATAATGCAAAATATTGTTGTCAAACTCATCCGTTTGGGCCCTGAACGGCCAAATACGTGATTTGTGCTAATTTGAGGTCAAAAGAATGAAAGTTTGGGCACTCTCTCGGATTGGCATGAAAACCCACACACCCACTCCATTTTTCATTAGGAATACAGAATGCAAAATATTGTTGCCAAACTCATCCGTTTGGGCCCTGAACGGCCAAATACGTGATTTGTGCTAATTTGAGGTCAAAAGAATGAAAGTTTGGGCACTATCTCGGATTGGCATGAAAACCCACACACCCACTCCATTTTTAATGAGGAATCCATAATGCAAAACATTGTTGACAAATTCATCCGTTTGGGCCCTGAACCGGCAAATACGTGATTTGTGCTAATTTGAGTTCAAAAGAATGAAAGTTTGGTCACTGTCTCGGATTGGCATGAAAACACACACACCCAGTCCACTTTTCATGAGGAATCCATAATGAAAAATATTGTTGTTTAATTCATCCGTTTGGGAACTGAACAGGCAAATACGTGATTTTTGCTAATTTGAGGTCAAAACAATGAAAGTTTGGTCACTATCTCGGATTTTCATGAAAACCCACACACCCACTCCATTTTTAATGAGGAATCCATAATGCAAAAGATTGTTGACAAATTCATCCGTTTGGGCCCTGAACCGGCAAATACGTGATTTGTGCTAATTTGAGTTCAAAAGAATGAAAGTTTGGTCACTGTCTCGGATTGCCATGAAAACCCACACACCCATTCCATTTTTCGTGAGGAATCCAGAATGCAAAATATTGTTGCCAAACTCATCCGTTTGGGCCCTGAACGGCCAAATACGTGATTTGTGCTAATTTGAGGTCAAAAGAATGAAAGTTTGGGCACTGTCTCGGATTGGCATGAAAACCCACACACCCACTCCATTTTTAATGAGGAATCCATAATGCAAAAGATTCTTGACAAATTCATCCGTTTGAGCCCTGAACGGCCAAATACGTGATTTGTGCTAATTTGAGCTCAAAAGAATGAAAGTTTGGGCACTATCTCGGATTGGCATGAAAACCCACACACCCACTCCATTTTTAATGAGGAATACATAATGCAAAAGATTGTTGACAAATTCATCCGTTTGGGCCCTGAACTGGCAAATACGTGATTTGTGCTAATTTGAGTTCAAAAGAATGAAAGTTTGGTCACTGTCTCGGATTGGCATGAAAACTCACACACCCAGTCCACTTTTCATGAGGAATCCATAATGAAAAATATTGTTGTTTAATTCATCCGTTTGGGAACTGAACAGTCAAATACATGATTTTAGCTAATTTGAGGTCAAAAGAATCTAAGTTTTGTCACTATCTCGGATTTTCATGAAAACCCACACACCCACTCCATTTTTAATGAGGAATCCATAATGCAAAAGATAGTTGACAAATTCCTCCGTTTGGGCCCTGAACAGGCAAATACGTGATTTGTGCTAATTTGAGGTCAAAAGAATGAAAGTTTGGTCAATGTCTCGGATTGGCATGAAAACCCACACACCCACTCCATTTTTCATGAGGAATCCAGAATGCAAAAGATTGTTGACAAATTCCTCCATTTGGGCCCTGAACGGCCAAATACGTGATTTGTGCTAATTTGAGGTCAACAGAATGAAAGTTTGGTCACTGTCTCGGATTGGCCTGAAAACCCACACACCCACTCCATTTTTCATGAGGAATCCCTAATGCAAAATATTGTTGTCAAACTCATCCGTTTGGCCCCTGAACGGCCAAATACGTGATTTGTGCTAATTTGAGGTCAAAAGAATGAAAGTTTGGTCACTGTCTCGGATTGGCATGAAAACACACACACCCAGTCCACTTTTCATGAGGAATCCATAATGAAAAATATTGTTGTTTAATTCATACGTTTGGGAACTGAACAGTCAAATACGTGATTTTAGCTAATTTGAGGTCAAAAGAATCTAAGTTTGGTCACTATCTCGGATTTTCATGAAAACCCACACACCCACTCCATTTTTAATGAGGAATCCATAATGCAAAAGATTGTTGACAAATTCATCCGTTTGGTCCCTGAACGGCCAAATACGTGATTTGTGCTAATTTGAGGTCAAAAGAATGAAAGTTTGGGCACTATCTCGGATTGGCATGAAAACCCACACACCCACTCCATTTTTAATGAGGAATCCATAATGCAAAAGATTGTTGACAAATTCATCCGTTTGGGCCCTGAACTGGCAAATACGTGATTTGTGCTAATTTGAGTTCAAAAGAATGAAAGTTTGGTCACTGTCTCGGATTGGCATGAAAACTCACACACCCAGTCCACTTTTCATGAGGAATCCATAATGAAAAATATTGTTGTTTAATTCATCCGTTTGGGAACTGAACAGTCAAATACGTGATTTGTGCTAATTTGAGGTCAAAACAATGAAAGTTTGGTCACTGTCTCGGATTGGCATGAAAACCCACACACCCACTCCATTTTTCATTAGGAATACAGATTGCAAAATATTGTTACCAAACTCATCCGTTTGAGCCCTGAACGGCCAAATACGTGTTTTGTGCTAATTTGAGGTCAAAAGAATGAAAGTTTGGGCACTATCTCGGATTGGCATGAAAACCCACACACCCACTCCATTTTTAATGAGGAATCCAGAATGCAAAATATTGTTGCCAAACTCATCCGTTTGGGCCCTGAACGGCCAAATACGTGATTTGTGCTAATTTGAGGTCAAAAGAATGAAAGTTTGGTCAATGTCTCGGATTGGCATGAAAACCCACACACCCACTCCATTTTTCATGAGGAATCCAGAATGCAAAAGATTGTTGACAAATTCCTACATTTGGGCCCTGAACGGCCAAATACGTGATTTGTGCTAATTTGAGGTCAACAGAATGAAAGTTTGGCCACTGTCTCGGATTGGCCTGAAAACCCACACACCCACTCCATTTTTCATGAGGAATCCCTAATGCAAAATATTGTTGTCAAACTCATCCGTTTGGCCCCTGAACGGCCAAATACGTGATTTGTGCTAATTTGAGGTCAAAAGAATGAAAGTTTGGTCACTGTCTCGGATTCGCATGAAAACACACACACCCAGTCCACTTTTCATGAGGAATCCATAATGAAAAATATTGTTGTTTAATTCATACGTTTGGGAACTGAACAGTCAAATACGTGATTTTAGCTAATTTGAGGTCAAAAGAATCTAAGTTTGGTCACTATCTCGGATTTTCATGAAAACCCACACACCCACTCCATTTTTAATGAGGAATCCATAATGCAAAAGATTGTTGACAAATTCATCCGTTTGGTCCCTGAACGGCCAAATACGTGATTTGTGCTAATTTGAGGTCAAAAGAATGAAAGTTTGGGCACTATCTCGGATTGGCATGAAAACCCACAAACCCACTCTATTTTTAATGAGGAATCCATAATGCAAAAGATTGTTGACAAATTCATCCGTTTGGGCCCTGAACTGGCAAATACGTGATTTGTGCTAATTTGAGTTCAAAAGAATGAAAGTTTGGTCACTGTCTCGGATTGGCATGAAAACTCACACACCCAGTCCACTTTTCATGAGGAATCCATAATGAAAAATATTGTTGTTTAATTCATCCGTTTGGCAACTGAACAGTCAAATACGTGATTTTTGCTAATTTGAGGTCAAAACAATGAAAGTTTGGTCACTGTCTCGGATTGGCATGAAAACCCACACACCCACTCCATTTTTAATGAGGAATCCAGAATGCAAAATATTGTTGCCAAACTCATCCGTTTGGGCCCTGAACGGCCAAATACGTGATTTGTGCTAATTTGAGGTCAAAAGAATGAAAGTTTGGTCACTGACTCGGATTGGCATGAAACCCACACACCCACTCCATTTTTCATGAGGAATCCAGAATGCAAAAGATTGTTGACAAATTCCTCTGTTTGGGCCCTGAACCGGCAAAAACGTGATTTGTGCTAATTTGAGTTCAAAAGAATGAAAGTTTGGTCACTGTCTCGGATTGGCATGAAAATTCACACACCCAGTCCACTTTTCATGAGGAATCCATAATGAAAAATATTGTTGTTTAATTCATCCGTTTGGGAACTGAACAGTCAAATACGTGATTTTTGCTAATTTAAGGTCAAAACAATGAAAGTTTGGTCACTATCTCGGATTTTCATGAAAACCCACACACCCACTCCATTTTTAATGAGGAATCCATAATGCAAAAGATTGTTGACAAATTCATCCGTTTGGTCCCTGAACGGCCAAATACGTGATTTGTGCTAATTTGAGGTCAAAAGAATGAAAGTTTGGTCACTGTCTCGGATTGGCATGAAAACCCACACACCCACTCCATTTTTCATTAGGAATACAGAATGCAAAATATTGTTACCAAACTCATCCGTTTGGGCCCTGAACGGCCAAATACGTGATTTGTGCTAATTTGAGGTCAAAAGAATGAAAGTTTGGGCACTATCTCGGATTGGCATGATAACCCACACACCCACTCCATTTTTAATGAGGAATCCATAATGCAAAAGATTGTTGACAAATTCATCCGTTTGGTCCCTGAACGGCCAAATACGTGATTTGTGCTAATTTGAGGTCAAAAGAATGAAAGTTTGGGCACTATCTCGGATTGGCATGAAAACCCACAAACCCACTCCATTTTTAATGAGGAATCCATAATGCAAAAGATTGTTGACAAATTCATCCGTTTGGGCCCTGAACTGGCAAATACGTGATTTGTGCTAATTTGAGTTCAAAAGAATGAAAGTTTGGTCACTGTCTCGGATTGGCATGAAAACTCACACACCCAGTCCACTTTTCATGAGGAATCCATAATGAAAAATATTGTTGTTTAATTCATCCGTTTGGCAACTGAACAGTCAAATACGTGATTTTTGCTAATTTGAGGTCAAAACAATGAAAGTTTGGTCACTGTCTCGGATTGGCATGAAAACCCACACACCCACTCCATTTTTAATGAGGAATCCAGAATGCAAAATATTGTTGCCAAACTCATCCGTTTGGGCCCTGAACGGCCAAATACGTGATTTGTGCTAATTTGAGGTCAAAAGAATGAAAGTTTGGTCACTGACTCGGAGTGGCATGAAACCCACACACCCACTCCATTTTTCATGAGGAATCCAGAATGCAAAAGATTGTTGACAAATTCCTCTGTTTGGGCCCTGAACCGGCAAAAACGTGATTTGTGCTAATTTGAGTTCAAAAGAATGAAAGTTTGGTCACTGTCTCGGATTGGCATGAAAATTCACACACCCAGTCCACTTTTCATGAGGAATCCATAATGAAAAATATTGTTGTTTAATTCATCCGTTTGGGAACTGAACAGTCAAATACGTGATTTTTGCTAATTTGAGGTCAAAACAATGAAAGTTTGGTCACTATCTCGGATTTTCATGAAAACCCACACACCCACTCCATTTTTAATGAGGAATCCATAATGCAAAAGATTGTTGACAAATTCATCCGTTTGGTCCCTGAACGGCCAAATACGTGATTTGTGCTAATTTGAGGTCAAAAGAATGAAAGTTTGGTCACTGTCTCGGATTGGCATGAAAACCCACACACCCACTCCATTTTTCATTAGGAATACAGAATGCAAAATATTGTTACCAAACTCATCCGTTTGGGCCCTGAACGGCCAAATACGTGATTTGTGCTAATTTGAGGTCAAAAGAATGAAAGTTTGGGCACTATCTCGGATTGGCATGATAACCCACACACCCACTCCATTTTTAATGAGGAATCCATAATGCAAAAGATTGTTGACAAATTCATCCGTTTGGGCCCTGAACCGGCAAATACGTGATTTGTGCTAATTTGAGTTCAAAAGAATGAAAGTTTGGTCACTGTCTCGGATTGGCAGGAAAATTCACACACCCAGTCCACTTTTCATGAGGAATCCATAATGAAAAATATTGTTGTTTAATTCATCCGTTTGGGAACTGAACAGTCAAATACGTGATTTTTGCTAATTTGAGGTCAAAACAATGAAAGTTTGGTCACTATCTCGGATTTTCATGAAAACCCACACACCCACTCCATTTTTAATGAGGAATCCATAATGCAAAAGATTGTTGAAAAATTCCTCCGTTTGGGCCCTGAACGGCCAAATACGTGATTTGTGCTAATTTGAGGTTAAAAGAAAGAAAGTTTGGGCACTATCTCGGATTAGCATGAAAACCCACACACCCACTCCATTTTTAATGCGGAATCCATAATGCAAAAGATTGTTGACAAAGTCATCCGTTTGGGCCCTGAACCGGCAAATACGTGATTTGTTCTAATTTGAGTTCAAAAGAATGAAAGTTTAGTCACTGTCTCGGATTGGCATGAAAACCCACACACCCACTCCATTTTTTATTAGGAATCCATAATGCAAAATATTGTTGTCAAACTCATCTGTTTGGGCCCTGAACGGCCAAATACGTGATTTGTGCTAATTTGAGGTCAAAAGAATGAAAGTTTGGTCACTGTCTCGGATTGGCATGAAAACCCACACACCCACTCCATTTTTCATGAGGAATCCATAATGCAAAATATTGTTGTCAAACTCATCCGTTTGGGCCCTGAATGGCCAAATACGTGATTTGTGCTAATTTGAGGTCAAAAGAATGAAAGTTTGGTCACTGTCTCGGATTGGCATGAAAACCCACACACCCACTCCATTTTTCATTAGGAATACAGAATGCAAAATATTGTTGCCAAACTCATCCGTTTGGGCCCTGAACGGCCAAATACGTGATTTGTGCTAATTTGAGGTCAAAAGAATGAAAGTTTGGTCACTGACTCGGATTGGCATGAAACCCACACACCCACTCCATTTTTCATTAGGAATACAGAATGCAAAATATTGTTGCCAAACTCATCCGTTTGGGCCCTGAACGGCCAAATACGTGATTTGTGCTAATTTGAGGTCAAAAGAAAGAAAGTTTGGGCACTATCTCGGATTAGCATGAAAACCCACACACCCACTCCATTTTTAATGCGGAATCCATAATGCAAAAGATTGTTGACAAAGTCATCCGTTTGGGCCCTGAACCGGCAAATACGTGATTTGTTCTAATTTGAGTTCAAAAGAATGAAAGTTTAGTCACTGTCTCGGATTGGCATGAAAACCCACACACCCACTCCATTTTTCATTAGGAATCCATAATGCAAAATATTGTTGTCAAACTCATCTGTTTGGGCCCTGAACGGCCAAATACGTGATTTGTGCTAATTTGAGGTCAAAAGAATGAAAGTTTGGTCACTGTCTCGGATTGGCATGAAAACCCACACACCCACTCCATTTTTCATGAGGAATCCATAATGCAAAATATTGTTGCCAAACTCATCCGTTTGGGCCCTGAATGGCCAAATACGTGATTTGTGCTAATTTGAGGTCAAAAGAATGAAAGTTTGGTCACTGTCTCGGATTAGCATGAAAACCCACACACCCACTCCATTTTTCATTAGGAATACAGAATGCAAAATATTGTTGCCAAACTCATCCGTTTGGGCCCTGAACGGCCAAATACGTGATTTGTGCTAATTTGAGGTCAAAAGAATGAAAGTTTGGGCACTATCTCGGATTGGCATGAAAACCCACACACCCACTCCATTTTTCATAAGGAATCCATAATGCAAAATATTGTTGTCAAACTCATCCGTTTGGGCCTTGAATGGCCAAATACGTGATTTGTGCTAATTTGAGGTCAAAAGAATGAAAGTTTGGTCACTGTCTCGGATTGGCATGAAAACCCACACACCCACTCCATTTTTCATTAGGAATACAGAATGCAAAATATTGTTGCCAAACTCATCCGTTTGGGCCCTGAACGGCCAAATACGTGATTTGTGCTAATTTGAGGTCAAAAGAATGAAAGTTTGGTCACTGACTCGGATTGGCATGAAACCCACACACCCACTCCATTTTTCATTAGGAATACAGAATGCAAAATATTGTTGCCAAACTCATCCGTTTGGGCCCTGAACGGCCAAATACGTGATTTGTGCTAATTTGAGGTCAAAAGAAAGAAAGTTTGGGCACTATCTCGGATTAGCATGAAAACCCACACACCCATTCCATTTTTAATGCGGAATCCATAATGCAAAAGATTGTTGACAAAGTCATCCGTTTGGGCCCTGAACCGGCAAATACGTGATTTGTTCTAATTTGAGTTCAAAAGAATGAAAGTTTAGTCACTGTCTCGGATTGGCATGAAAACCCACACACCCACTCCATTTTTCATTAGGAATCCAGAATGCAAAATATTGTTGTCAAACTCATCTGTTTGGGCCCTGAACGGCCAAATACGTGATTTGTGCTAATTTGAGGTCAAAAGAATGAAAGTTTGGTCACTGTCTCGGATTGGCATGAAAACCCACACACCCACTCCATTTTTCATGAGGAATCCATAATGCAAAATATTGTTGTCAAACTCATCCGTTTGGGCCCTGAATGGCCAAATACGTGATTTGTGCTAATTTGAGGTCAAAAGAATGAAAGTTTGGTCACTGTCTCGGATTTGCATGAAAACCCACACACCCACTCCATTTTTCATTAGGAATACAGAATGCAAAATATTGTTGCCAAACTCATCCGTTTGGGCCCTGAACGGCCAAATACGTGATTTGTGCTAATTTGAGGTCAAAAGAATGAAAGTTTGGGCACTATCTCGGATTGGCATGAAAACCCACACACCCACTCCATTTTTCATAAGGAATCCATAATGCAAAATATTGTTGACAAAGTCATCCGTTTGGGTCCTGAACGGCCAAATACTTGATTTGTGCTAATTTGAGGTCAAAAGAATGAAAGTTTGGGCACTATCTCGGATTGGCATGAAAACCCACACACCCACTCCATTTTTCATAAGGAATCCATAATGCAAAATATTGTTGTCAAACTCATCCGTTTGGGCCTTGAATGGCCAAATACGTGATTTGTGCTAATTTGAGGTCAAAAGAATGAAAGTTTGGTCACTGTCTCGGATTGGCATGAAAACCCACACACCCACTCCATTTTTCATGAGGAATCCATAATGCAAAATATTGTTGTCAAACTCATCCGTTTGGGCCCTGAATGGCCAAATACGTGATTTGTGCTAATTTGAGGTCAAAAGAATGAAAGTTTGGTCACTGTCTCGGATTTGCATGAAAACCCACACACCCACTCCATTTTTCATTAGGAATACAGAATGCAAAATATTGTTGCCAAACTCATCCGTTTGGGCCCTGAACGGCCAAATACGTGATTTGTGCTAATTTGAGGTCAAAAGAATGAAAGTTTGGGCACTATCTCGGATTGGCATGAAAACCCACACACCCACTCCATTTTTCATAAGGAATCCATAATGCAAAATATTGTTGACAAAGTCATCCGTTTGGGCCCTGAACGGCCAAATACTTGATTTGTGCTAATTTGAGGTCAAAAGAATGAAAGTTTGGGCACTATCTCGGATTGGCATGAAAACCCACACACCCACTCCATTTTTCATAAGGAATCCATAATGCAAAATATTGTTGTCAAACTCATCCGTTTGGGCCTTGAATGGCCAAATACGTGATTTGTGCTAATTTGAGGTCAAAAGAATGAAAGTTTGGTCACTGTCTCGGATTGGCATGAAAACCCACACACCCACTCCATTTTTCATTAGGAATACAGAATGCAAAATATTGTTGCCAAACTCATCCGTTTGGGCCCTGAACGGCCAAATACGTGATTTGTGCTAATTTGAGGTCAAAAGAATGAAAGTTTGGGCACTATCTCGGATTGGCATGAAAACCCACACACCCACTCCATTTTTAATGAGGAATCCATAATGCAAAAGATTGTTGACAAATTCATCCGTTTGGACCCTGAACCGCCAAATACGTGATTTGTGCTAATTTGAGGTCAAAAGAATGAAAGTTTGGTCACTGTCTCGGATTGGCATGAAAACCCACACACCCACTCCATTTTTCATGAGGAATCCATAATGCAAAATATTGTTGTCAAACTCATCCGTTTGGGCCCTGAATGGCCAAATACGTGATTTGTGCTAATTTGAGGTCAAAAGAATGAAAGTTTCATCACTGACTCGGATTGGCATGAAACCCACACACCCACTCCATTTTTCATGAGGAATCCAGAATGCAAAAGATTGTTGACAAATTCCTCCGTTTGGGCCCTGAACGGCCAAATACGTGATTTGTGCTAATTTGAGGTCAAAAGAAAGAAAGTTTGGGCACTATCTCGGATTAGCATGAAAACCCACACACCCACTCCATTTTTAATGCGGAATCCATAATGCAAAAGATTGTTGACAAAGTCATCCGTTTGGGCCCTGAACGGCCAAATACGTGATTTGTGCTAATTTGAGGACAAAAGAATGAAAGTTTGGTCACTATCTCGGATTGGCATGAAAACCCACACACCCACTCCATTTTTCATAAGGAATCCATAATGCAAAATATTGTTGACAAAGTCATCCGTTTGGGCCCTGAACGGCCAAATACGTGATTTGTGCTAATTTGAGGTCAAAACAATGAAAGTTTGGGCACTATCTCGGATTGGCATGAAAACCCACACACCCACTCCATTTTTCATAAGGAATCCATAATGCAAAATATTGTTGTCAAACTCATCCGTTTGGGCCTTGAATGGCCAAATACGTGATTTGTGCTAATTTGAGGTCAAGAGAATGAAAGTTTGGTCACTGTCTCGGATTGGCATGAAAACCCACACACCCACTCCATTTTTCATTAGGAATACAGAATGCAAAATATTGTTGCCAAACTCATCCGTTTGGGCCCTGAACGGCCAAATACGTGATTTGTGCTAATTTGAGGTCAAAAGAATGAAAGTTTGGGCACTATCTCGGATTGGCATGAAAACCCACACACCCACTCCATTTTTAATGAGGAATCCATAATGCAAAAGATTGTTGACAAATTCATCCGTTTGGACCCTGAACCGCCAAATACGTGATTTGTGCTAATTTGAGGTCAAAAGAATGAAAGTTTGGTCACTGTCTCGGATTGGCATGAAAACCCACACACCCACTCCATTTTTCATGAGGAATCCATAATGCAAAATATTGTTGTCAAACTCATCCGTTTGGGCCCTGAATGGCCAAATACGTGATTTGTGCTAATTTGAGGTCAAAAGAATGAAAGTTTCATCACTGACTCGGATTGGCATGAAACCCACACACCCACTCCATTTTTCATGAGGAATCCAGAATGCAAAAGATTGTTGACAAATTCCTCCGTTTGGGCCCTGAACGGCCAAATACGTGATTTGTGCTAATTTGAGGTCAAAAGAAAGAAATTTTGGGCACTATCTCGGATTAGCATGAAAACCCACACACCCACTCCATTTTTAATGCGGAATCCATAATGCAAAAGATTGTTGACAAAGTCATCCGTTTGGGCCCTGAACGGCCAAATACGTGATTTGTGCTAATTTGAGGTCAAAAGAATGAAAGTTTGGTCACTATCTCGGATTGGCATGAAAACCCACACACCCACTCCATTTTTCATAAGGAATCCATAATGCAAAATATTGTTGACAAAGTCATCCGTTTGGGCCCTGAACGGCCAAATACGTGATTTGTGCTAATTTGAGGTCAAAAGAATGAAAGTTTGGGCACTATCTCGGATTGGCATGAAAACCCACACACCCACTCCATTTTTCATAAGGAATCCATAATGCAAAATATTGTTGTCAAACTCATCCGTTTGGGCCTTGAATGGCCAAATACGTGATTTGTGCTAATTTGAGGTCAAAAGAATGAAAGTTTGGTCACTGTCTCGGATTGGCATGAAAACCCACACACCCACTCCATTTTTCATTAGGAATACAGAATGCAAAATATTGTTGCCAAACTCATCCGTTTGGGCCCTGAACGGCCAAATACGTGATTTGTGCTAATTTGAGGTCAAAAGAATGAAAGTTTGGGCACTATCTCGGATTGGCATGAAAACCCACACACCCACTCCATTTTTCATAAGGAATCCATAATGCAAAATATTGTTGTCAAACTCATCCGTTTGGGCCTTGAATGGCCAAATACGTGATTTGTGCTAATTTGAGGTCAAAAGAATGAAAGTTTGGTCACTGTCTCGGATTGGCATGAAAACCCACACACCCACTCCATTTTTCATTAGGAATACAGAATGCAAAATATTGTTGCCAAACTCATCCGTTTGGGCCCTGAACGGCCAAATACGTGATTTGTGCTAATTTGAGGTCAAAAGAATGAAAGTTTGGGCACTATCTCGGATTGGCATGAAAACCCACACACCCACTCCATTTTTAATGAGGAATCCATAATGCAAAAGATTGTTGACAAATTCATCCGTTTGGACCCTGAACCGCCAAATACGTGATTTGTGCTAATTTGAGGTCAAAAGAATGAAAGTTTGGTCACTGTCTCGGATTGGCATGAAAACCCACACACCCACTCCATTTTTCATGAGGAATCCATAATGCAAAATATTGTTGTCAAACTCATCCGTTTGGGCCCTGAATGGCCAAATACGTGATTTGTGCTAATTTGAGGTCAAAAGAATGAAAGTTTGATCACTGACTCGGATTGGCATGAAACCCACACACCCACTCCATTTTTCATGAGGAATCCAGAATGCAAAAGATTGTTGACAAATTCCTCCGTTTGGGCCCTGAACGGCCAAATACGTGATTTGTGCTAATTTGAGGTCAAAAGAAAGAAAGTTTGGGCACTATCTCGGATTGGCATGAAAACCCACACACCCACTCCATTTTTAATGCGGAATCCATAATGCAAAAGATTGTTGACAAAGTCATCCGTTTGGGCCCTGAACCGGCAAATACGTGATTTGTGCTAATTTGAGTTCAAAAGAATGAAAGTTTAGTCACTGTCTCGGATTGGCATGAAAACCCACACACCCACTCCATTTTTCATTAGGAATCCAGAATGCAAAATATTGTTGTCAAACTCATCCGTTTGGGCCCTGAACGGCCAAATACGTGATTTGTGCTAATTTGAGGTCAAAAGAATGAAAGTTTGGTCACTGTCTCGGATTGGCATGAAAACACACACACCCACTCCATTTTTAATGCGGAATCCATAATGCAAAAGATTGTTGACAAAGTCATCCGTTTGGGCCCTGATCCGGCAAATACGTGACTTGTGCTAATTTGAGTTCAAAAGAATGAAAGTTTGGTCACTGTCTCGGATTGGCATGAAAACCCACACACCCACTCCATTTTTCATTAGGAATCCAGAATGCAAAATATTGTTGTCAAACTCATCCGTTTGGGCCCTGAACGGCCAAATACGTGATTTTTGCTAATTTGAGGTCAAAAGAATGAAAGTTTGGTCACTGTCTCGGATTGGCATGAAAACCCACACACCCACTCCATTTTTCGTGAGGAATCCAGAATGCAAAAGATTGTTGTCAAATTCATCCGTTTGGGCCCTGAACGGCCAAATACATTATTTGTGTTAATTTGAGCTCAAAAGAAAGAAAGTTTGGTCACTGTCTCGGATTGGCATGAAAACCCACACACCCACTCCATTTTTCATGAGGAATCCATAATGCAAAATATTGTTGTCAAACTCATCCGTTTGGGCCCTGAATGGCCAAATACGTGATTTGTGTTAATTTGAGGTCAAAAGAATGAAAGTTTGGTCACTGTCTCGGATTGGCATGAAAACCCACACACCCACTCCATTTTTCATTAGGAATCCATATTGCAAAAGATTGTTGACAAATTCATCCGTTTGGTCCCTGAACGGCCAAATACGTGATTTGTGCTAATTTGAGGTCAAAAGAATGAAAGTTTGGTCACTGTCTCGGATTGGCATGAAAACCCACACACCCACTCCATTTTTCATTAGGAATACAGAATGCAAAATATTGTTGCCAAACTCATCAGTTTGGGCCTTGAACGGCCAAATACGTGATTTGTGCTAATTTGAGGTCAAAAGAAGGAAAGTTTGATCACTGACTCGGATTGGCATGAAACCCACACACCCACTCCATTTTTAATGCGGAATCCATAATGCAAAAGATTGTTGACAAAGTCATCCGTTTGGGCCCTGAACCGGCAAATACGTGATTTGTGCTAATTTGAGTTCAAAAGAATGAAAGTTTCGTCACCGTCTCGGATTGGCATGAAAACTCACACACCCAGTCCACTTTTCATGAGGAATCCATAATGAAAAATATTGTTGTTTAATTCATCCGTTTGGGAACTGAACAGTCAAATACGTGATTTTTGCTAATTTGAGGTCAAAACAATGAAAGTTTGGTCACTATCTCGGATTTTCATGAAAACCCACACACCCACTCCATTTTTCATTAGGAATACAGATTGCAAAATATTGTTACCAAACTCATCCGTTTGGGCCTTGAACGGCCAAATACGTGATTTGTGCTAATTTGAGGCCAAAAGAAGGAAAGTTTGATCACTGACTCGGATTGGCATGAAACCCACACACCCACTCCATTTTTCATGAGGAATCCAGAATGCAAAAGATTGTTGACAAATTCCTCCGTTTGGGCCCTGAACGGCTAAATACGTGATTTGTGCTAATTTGAGGTCAAAAGAAAGAAAGTTTGGGCACTATCTCGGATTAGCATCAAAACCCACACACCCACTCCATTTTTAATGCGGAATCCATAATGCAAAAGATTGTTGACAAAATCATCCGTTTGGACCCTGAACCGGCAAATACGTGATTTGTGCTAATTTGAGTTCAAAAGAATGAAAGTTTCGTCACCGTCTCGGATTGGCATGAAAACCCACACACCCACTCCATTTTTCATTAGGAATCCAGAATGCAAAATATTGTTGTCAAACTCATCCGTTTGGGCCCTGAACGGCCAAATACGTGATTTGTGCTAAGTTGAGGTCAAAAGAATGAAAGTTTGGTCACTGTCTCGGATTGGCATGAAAACCCACACACCCACTCCATTTTTAATGCGGAATCCATAATGCAAAAGATTGTTGACAAAGTCATCCGTTTGGGCCCTGAACCGGCAAATACGTGACTTGTGCTAATTTGAGTTCAAAAGAATGAAAGTTTGGTCACTCTCTCGGATTGGCATGAAAACCCACACACCCACTCTATTTTTCATTAGGAATCCAGAATGCAAAATATTGTTGTCAAACTCATCCGTTTGGGCCCTGAACGGCCAAATACGTGATTTTTGCTAATTTGAGGTCAAAAGAATGAAAGTTTGGTCACTGTCTCGGATTGGCATGAAAACCCACACACCCACTCCATTTTTCGTGAGGAATCCAGAATGCAAAAGATTGTTGTCAAATTCATCCGTTTGGGCCCTGAACGGCCAAATACATGATTTGTGTTAATTTGAGCTCAAAAGAAAGAAAGTTTGGTCACTGTCTCGGATTGGCATGAAAACCCACACACCCACTCCATTTTTCATGAGGAATCCATAATGCAAAATATTGTTGTCAAACTCATCCGTTTGGGCCCTGAACGGCCAAATACGTGATTTGTGCTAATTTGAGGTCAAAAGAATGAAAGTTTGGTCACTGTCTCGGATTGGCATGAAAACCCACACACCCACTCCATTTTTCATTAGGAATACAGAATGCAAAATATTGTTGCCAAACTCATCCGTTTGGGCCCTGAACGGCCAAATACGTGATTTGTGCTAATTTGAGGTCAAAAGAATGAAAGTTTGGGCACTATCTCGGATTGGCATGAAAACCCACACACCCACTCCATTTTTAATGAGGAATCCATAATGCAAAATATTGTTGACAAATTCATCCGTTTGGGCCCTGAACCGGCAAATACGTGATTTGTGCTAATTTGAGGTCAAAAGAATGAAAGTTTGGTCACTTTCTCGGATTGGCATGAAAACTCACACACCCAGTCCACTTTTCATGAGGAATCCATAATGAAAAATATTGTTGTGTAATTCATCCGTTTGGGAACTGAACAGTCAAATACGTGATTTTAGCTAATTTGAGGTCAAAAGAATCTAAGTTTGGTCACTATCTCGGATTTTCATGAAAACCCACACACCCACTCCATTTTTAATGAGGAATCCATAATGCAAAAGATTGTTGACAAATTCATCCGTTTGGTCCCTGAACGGCCAAATACGTGATTTGTGCTAATTTGAGGTCAAAAGAATGAAAGTTTGGTCACTGTCTCGGATTGGCATGAAAACCCACACACCCACTCCATTTTTCATTAGGAATACAGAATGCAAAATATTGTTGCCAAACTCATCAGTTTGGGCCTTGAACGGCCAAATACGTGATTTGTGCTAATTTGAGGTCAAAAGAAGGAAAGTTTGATCACTGACTCGGATTGGCATGAAACCCACACACCCACTCCATTTTTAATGCGGAATCCATAATGCAAAAGATTGTTGACAAAGTCATCCGTTTGGGCCCTGAACCGGCAAATACGTGATTTGTGCTAATTTGAGTTCAAAAGAATGAAAGTTTCGTCACCGTCTCGGATTGGCATGAAAACTCACACACCCAGTCCACTTTTCATGAGGAATCCATAATGAAAAATATTGTTGTTTAATTCATCCGTTTGGGAACTGAACAGTCAAATACGTGATTTTTGCTAATTTGAGGTCAAAACAATGAAAGTTTGGTCACTATCTCGGATTTTCATGAAAACCCACACACCCACTCCATTTTTAATGAGGAATCCATAATGCAAAAGATTGTTGACAAATTCATCCGTTTGGACCCTGAACCGGCAAATACGTGATTTGTGCTAATTTGAATTCAAAAGAATGAAAGTTTGGTCACTGTCTCGGATTGCCATGAAAACCCACACACCCATTCCATTTTTCATGAGGAATCCAGAATGCAAAATATTGTTGCCAAACTCATCAGTTTGGGCCTTGAACGGCCAAATACGTGATTTGTGCTAATTTGAGGTCAAAAGAAGGAAAGTTTGATCACTGACTCGGATTGGCATGAAACCCACACACCCACTCCATTTTTCATGAGGAATCCAGAATGCAAAAGATTGTTGACAAATTCCTCCGTTTGGGCCCTGAACGGCCAAATACGTGATTTGTGCTAATTTGAGGTCAAAAGAAAGAAAGTTTGGGCACTATCTCGGATTAGCATCAAAACCCACACACCCACTCCATTTTTAATGCGGAATCCATAATGCAAAAGATTGTTGACAAAGTCTTCCGTTTGGGCCCTGAACCGGCAAATACGTGATTTGTGCTAATTTGAGTTCAAAAGAATGAAAGTTTCGTCACCGTCTCGGATTGGCATGAAAACCCACACACCCACTCCATTTTTCATTAGGAATCCAGAATGCAAAATATTGTTGTCAAACTCATCCGTTTGGGCCCTGAACGGCCAAATACGTGATTTGTGCTAAGTTGAGGTCAAAAGAATGAAAGTTTGGTCACTGTCTCGGATTGGCATGAAAACCCACACACCCACTCCATTTTTCGTGAGGAATCCAGAATGCAAAAGATTGTTGTCAAATTCATCCGTTTGGGCCCTGAACTGCCAAATACATGATTTGTGTTAATTTGAGCTCAAAAGAAAGAAAGTTTGGTCACTGTCTCGGATTGGCATGAAAACCCACACACCCACTCCATTTTTCATGAGGAATCCATAATGCAAAATATTGTTGTCAAACTCATCCGTTTGGGCCCTGAATGGCCAAATACGTGATTTGTGCTAATTTGAGGTCAAAAGAATGAAAGTTTGGTCACTGTCTCGGATTGGCATGAAAACCCACACACCCACTCCATTTTTCATTAGGAATACAGAATGCAAAATATTGTTGCCAAACTCATCCGTTTGGGCCCTGAACGGCCAAATACGTGATTTGTGCTAATTTGAGGTCAAAAGAATGAAAGTTTGGGCACTATCTCGGATTGGCATGAAAACCCACACACCCACTCCATTTTTAATGAGGAATCCATAATGCAAAAGATTGTTGTCAAATTCATCCGTTTGGGCCCTGAACTGCCAAATACATGATTTGTGTTAATTTGAGCTCAAAAGAAAGAAAGTTTGGTCACTGTCTCGGATTGGCATGAAAACCCACACACCCACTCCATTTTTCATGAGGAATCCATAATGCAAAATATTGTTGTCAAACTCATCCGTTTGGGCCCTGAATGGCCAAATACGTGATTTGTGCTAATTTGAGGTCAAAAGAATGAAAGTTTGGTCACTGTCTCGGATTGGCATGAAAACCCACACACCCACTCCATTTTTCATTAGGAATACAGAATGCAAAATATTGTTGCCAAACTCATCCGTTTGGGCCCTGAACGGCCAAATACGTGATTTGTGCTAATTTGAGTTCAAAAGAATGAAAGTTTCGTCACTGTCTCGGATTGGCATGAAAACTCACACACCCAGTCCACTTTTCATGAGGAATCCATAATGAAAAATATTGTTGTTTAATTCATCCGTTTGGGAACTGAACAGTCAAATACGTGATTTTTGCTAATTTGAGGTCAAAACAATGAAAGTTTGGTCACTATCTCGGATTTTCATGAAAACCCACACACCCACTCCATTTTTAATGAGGAATCCATAATGCAAAAGATTGTTGACAAATTCATCCGTTTGGACCCTGAACCGGCAAATACGTGATTTGTGCTAATTTGAATTCAAAAGAATGAAAGTTTGGTCACTGTCTCGGATTGCCATGAAAACCCACACACCCATTCCAGTTTTCATGAGGAATCCAGAATGCAAAATATTGTTGCCAAACTCATCAGTTTGGGCCTTGAACGGCCAAATACGTGATTTGTGCTAATTTGAGGTCAAAAGAAGGAAAGTTTGATCACTGACTCGGATTGGCATGAAACCCACACACCCACTCCATTTTTCATGAGGAATCCAGAATGCAAAAGATTGTTGACAAATTCCTCCGTTTGGGCCCTGAACGGCCAAATACGTGATTTGTGCTAATTTGAGGTCAAAAGAAAGAAAGTTTGGGCACTATCTCGGATTAGCATCAAAACCCACACACCCACTCCATTTTTAATGCGGAATCCATAATGCAAAAGATTGTTGACAAAGTCATCCGTTTGGGCCCTGAACCGGCAAATACGTGATTTGTGCTAATTTGAGTTCAAAAGAATGAAAGTTTCGTCACCGTCTCGGATTGGCATGAAAACCCACACACCCACTCCATTTTTCATTAGGAATCCAGAATGCAAAATATTGTTGTCAAACTCATCCGTTTGGGCCCTGAACGGCCAAATACGTGATTTGTGCTAAGTTGAGGTCAAAAGAATGAAAGTTTGGTCACTGTCTCGGATTGGCATGAAAACCCACACACCCACTCCATTTTTCGTGAGGAATCCAGAATGCAAAAGATTGTTGTCAAATTCATCCGTTTGGGCCCTGAACTGCCAAATACATGATTTGTGTTAATTTGAGCTCAAAAGAAAGAAAGTTTGGTCACTGTCTCGGATTGGCATGAAAACCCACACACCCACTCCATTTTTCATGAGGAATCCATAATGCAAAATATTGTTGTCAAACTCATCCGTTTGGGCCCTGAATGGCCAAATACGTGATTTGTGCTAATTTGAGGTCAAAAGAATGAAAGTTTGGTCACTGTCTCGGATTGGCATGAAAACCCACACACCCACTCCATTTTTCATTAGGAATACAGAATGCAAAATATTGTTGCCAAACTCATCCGTTTGGGCCCTGAACGGCCAAATACGTGATTTGTGCTAATTTGAGGTCAAAAGAATGAAAGTTTGGGCACTATCTCGGATTGGCATGAAAACCCACACACCCACTCCATTTTTAATGAGGAATCCATAATGCAAAATATTGTTGACAAATTCATCCGTTTGGGCCCTGAACCGGCAAATACGTGATTTGTGCTAATTTGAGGTCAAAAGAATGAAAGTTTGGTCACTTTCTCGGATTGGCATGAAAACTCACACACCCAGTCCACTTTTCATGAGGAATCCATAATGAAAAATATTGTTGTTTAATTCATCCGTTTGGGAACTGAACAGTCAAATACGTGATTTTTGCTAATTTGAGGTCAAAACAATGAAAGTTTGGTCACTATCTCGGATTTTCATGAAAACCCACACACCCACTCCATTTTTAATGAGGAATCCATAATGCAAAATATTGTTGCCAAACTCATCCGTTTGGGCCCTGAACGGCCAAATACGTGATTTGTGCTAATTTGAGGTCAAAAGAATGAAAGTTTGGTCACTGACTCGGATTGGCATGAAACCCACACACCCACTCCATTTTTCATGAGGAATCCAGAATGCAAAAGATTGTTGACAAATTCCTCCGTTTGGGCCCTGAACCGGCAAAAACGTGATTTGTGCTAATTTGAGTTCAAAAGAATGAAAGTTTGGTCACTGTCTCGGATTGGCATGAAAACTCACACACCCAGTCCACTTTTCATGAGGAATCCATAATGAAAAATATTGTTGTTTAATTCATCCGTTTGGGAACTGAACAGTCAAATACGTGATTTTTGCTAATTTGAGGTCAAAACAATGAAAGTTTGGTCACTATCTCGGATTTTCATGAAAACCCACACACCCACTCTATTTTTAATGAGGAATCCATAATGCAAAAGATTGTTGACAAATTCATCCGTTTGGTCCCTGAACGGCCAAATACGTGATTTGTGCTAATTTGAGGTCAAAAGAATGAAAGTTTGGTCACTGTCTCGAATTTTCATGAAAACCCACTCACCCACTCCATTTTTAATGAGGAATCCAGAATGCAAAATATTGTTGCCAAACTCATCCGTTTGGGCCCTGAACGGCCAAATACGTGATTTGTGCTAATTTGAGGTCAAAAGAATGAAAGTTTGGGCACTATCTCGGATTGGCATGAAAACCCACACACCCACTCCATTTTTAATGAGGAATCCATAATGCAAAAGATTGTTGACAAATTCATCCGTTTAGGCCCTGAACCGGCAAATACGTGATTTGTGCTAATTTGAGTTCAAAAGAATGAAAGTTTGGTCACTGTCTCGGATTGGCATGAAAACTAACACACCCAGTCCACTTTTCATGAGGAATCCATAATGAAAAATATTGTTGTTTAATTCATCCGTTTGGGAACTGAACAGTCAAATACGTGATTTTAGCTAATTTGAGGTCAAAAGAATCTAAGTTTGGTCACTATCTCGGATTTTCATGAAAACCCACACACCCACTCCATTTTTAATGAGGAATCCATAATGCAAAAGATTGTTGACAAATTCATCCGTTTGGTCCCTGAACGGCCAAATACGTGATTTGTGCTAATTTGAGGTCAAAAGAATGAAAGTTTGGTCACTGTCTCGGATTGGCATGAAAACCCACACACCCACTCCATTTTTCATTAGGAATACAGATTGCAAAATATTGTTACCAAACTCATCCGTTTGGGCCCTGAACGGCCAAATACGTGATTTGTGCTAATTTGAGGTCAAAAGAATGAAAGTTTGGGCACTATCTCGGATTGGCATGAAAACCCACACACCCACTCCATTTTTAATGAGGAATCCATAATGCAAAATATTGTTGACAAATTCATCCGTTTGGGCCCTGAACCGGCAAATACGTGATTTGTGCTAATTTGAGTTCAAAAGAATGAAAGTTTGGTCACTGTCTCGGATTGGCATGAAAACTCACACACCCAGTCCACTTTTCATGAGGAATCCATAATGAAAAATATTGTTGTTTAATTCATCCGTTTGGGAACTGAACAGTCAAATACGTGATTTTTGCTAATTTGAGGTCAAAACAATGAAAGTTTGGTCACTATCTCGGATTTTCATGAAAACCCACACACCCACTCCATTTTTAATGAGGAATCCATAATGCAAAAGATTGTTGACAAATTCATCCGTTTGGACCCTGAACCGGCAAATACGTGATTTGTGCTAATTTGAATTCAAAAGAATGAAAGTTTGGTCACTGTCTTGGATTGCCATGAAAACCCACACACCCATTCCATTTTTCATGAGGAATCCAGAATGCAAAATATTGTTGCCAAACTCATCCGTTTGGGCCCTGAACGGCCAAATACGTGATTTGTGCTAATTTGAGGTCAAAAGAATGAAAGTTTGGGCACTATCTCGGATTGGCATGAAAACCCACACACCCACTCCATTTTTAATGCGGAATCCATAATGCAAAAGATTGTTGACAAATTCATCCGTTTGGGCCCTGAACCGGCAAATACGTGATTTGTGCTAATTTGAGGTCAAAAGAATGAAAGTTTGGTCACTTTCTCGGATTGGCATGAAAACTCACACACCCAGTCCACTTTTCATGAGGAATCCATAATGAAAAATATTGTTGTTTAATTCATCCGTTTGGGAACTGAACAGTCAAATACGTGATTTTTGCTAATTTGAGGTCAAAACAATGAAAGTTTGGTCACTATCTCGGATTTTCATGAAAACCCACACACCCACTCCATTTTTAATGAGGAATCCAGAATGCAAAATATTGTTGCCAAACTCATCCGTTTGGGCCCTGAACGGCCAAATACGTGATTTGTGCTAATTTGAGGTCAAAAGAATGAAAGTTTGGTCACTGACTCGGATTGGCATGAAACCCACACACCCACTCCATTTTTCATGAGGAATCCAGAATGCAAAAGATTGTTGACAAATTCCTCCGTTTGGGCCCTGAACCGGCAAAAACGTGATTTGTGCTAATTTGAGTTCAAAAGAATGAAAGTTTGGTCACTGTCTCGGATTGGCATGAAAACTCACACACCCAGTCCACTTTTCATGAGGAATCCATAATGAAAAATATTGTTGTTTAATTCATCCGTTTGGGAACTGAACAGTCAAATACGTGATTTTTGCTAATTTGAGGTCAAAACAATGAAAGTTTGGTCACTATCTCGGATTTTCATGAAAACCCACACACCCACTCTATTTTTAATGAGGAATCCATAATGCAAAAGATTGTTGACAAATTCATCCGTTTGGTCCCTGAACGGCCAAATACGTGATTTGTGCTAATTTGAGGTCAAAAGAATGAAAGTTTGGTCACTGTCTCGGATTGGCATGAAAACCCACTCACCCACTCCATTTTTAATGAGGAATCCAGAATGCAAAATATTGTTGCCAAACTCATCCGTTTGGGCCCTGAACGGCCAAATACGTGATTTGTGCTAATTTGAGGTCAAAAGAATGAAAGTTTGGGCACTATCTCGGATTGGCATGAAAACCCACACACCCACTCCATTTTTAATGAGGAATCCATAATGCAAAAGATTGTTGACAAATTCATCCGTTTAGGCCCTGAACCGGCAAATACGTGATTTGTGCTAATTTGAGTTCAAAAGAATGAAAGTTTGGTCACTGTCTCGGATTGGCATGAAAACTAACACACCCAGTCCACTTTTCATGAGGAATCCATAATGAAAAATATTGTTGTTTAATTCATCCGTTTGGGAACTGAACAGTCAAATACGTGATTTTAGCTAATTTGAGGTCAAAAGAATCTAAGTTTGGTCACTATCTCGGATTTTCATGAAAACCCACACACCCACTCCATTTTTAATGAGGAATCCATAATGCAAAAGATTGTTGACAAATTCATCCGTTTGGTCCCTGAACGGCCAAATACGTGATTTGTGCTAATTTGAGGTCAAAAGAATGAAAGTTTGGTCACTGTCTCGGATTGGCATGAAAACCCACACACCCACTCCATTTTTCATTAGGAATACAGATTGCAAAATATTGTTACCAAACTCATCCGTTTGGGCCCTGAACGGCCAAATACGTGATTTGTGCTAATTTGAGGTCAAAAGAATGAAAGTTTGGGCACTATCTCGGATTGGCATGAAAACCCACACACCCACTCCATTTTTAATGAGGAATCCATAATGCAAAATATTGTTGACAAATTCATCCGTTTGGGCCCTGAACCGGCAAATACGTGATTTGTGCTAATTTGAGTTCAAAAGAATGAAAGTTTGGTCACTGTCTCGGATTGGCATGAAAACTCACACACCCAGTCCACTTTTCATGAGGAATCCATAATGAAAAATATTGTTGTTTAATTCATCCGTTTGGGAACTGAACAGTCAAATACGTGATTTTTGCTAATTTGAGGTCAAAACAATGAAAGTTTGGTCACTATCTCGGATTTTCATGAAAACCCACACACCCACTCCATTTTTAATGAGGAATCCATAATGCAAAAGATTGTTGACAAATTCATCCGTTTGGACCCTGAACCGGCAAATACGTGATTTGTGCTAATTTGAATTCAAAAGAATGAAAGTTTGGTCACTGTCTCGGATTGCCATGAAAACCCACACACCCATTCCATTTTTCATGAGGAATCCAGAATGCAAAATATTGTTGCCAAACTCATCAGTTTGGGCCTTGAACGGCCAAATACGTGATTTGTGCTAATTTGAGGTCAAAAGAAGGAAAGTTTGATCACTGACTCGGATTGGCATGAAACCCACACACCCACTCCATTTTTCATGAGGAATCCAGAATGCAAAAGATTGTTGACAAATTCCTCCGTTTGGGCCCTGAACGGCCAAATACGTGATTTGTGCTAATTTGAGGTCAAAAGAAAGAAAGTTTGGGCACTATCTCGGATTAGCATCAAAACCCACACACCCACTCCATTTTTAATGCGGAATCCATAATGCAAAAGATTGTTGACAAAGTCATCCGTTTGGGCCCTGAACCGGCAAATACGTGATTTGTGCTAATTTGAGTTCAAAAGAATGAAAGTTTCGTCACCGTCTCGGATTGGCATGAAAACCCACACACCCACAACATTTTTCATTAGGAATCCAGAATGCAAAATATTGTTGTCAAACTCATCCGTTTGGGCCCTGAACGGCCAAATACGTGATTTGTGCTAAGTTGAGGTCAAAAGAATGAAAGTTTGGTCACTGTCTCGGATTGGCATGAAAACCCACACACCCACTCCATTTTTAATGCGGAATCCATAATGCAAAAGATTGTTGACAAAGTCTTCCGTTTGGGCCCTGAACCGGCAAATACGTGATTTGTGCTAATTTGAGTTCAAAAGAATGAAAGTTTCGTCACCGTCTCGGATTGGCATGAAAACCCACACACCCACTCCATTTTTCATTAGGAATCCAGAATGCAAAATATTGTTGTCAAACTCATCCGTTTGGGCCCTGAACGGCCAAATACGTGATTTGTGCTAAGTTGAGGTCAAAAGAATGAAAGTTTGGTCACTGTCTCGGATTGGCATGAAAACCCACACACCCACTCCATTTTTAATGCGGAATCCATAATGCAAAAGATTGTTGACAAACTCATCCGTTTGGGCCCTGAACCGGCAAATACGTGACTTGTGCTAATTTGAGTTCAAAAGAATGAAAGTTTGGTCACTGTCTCGGATTGGCATGAAAACCCACACACCCACTCCATTTTTCGTGAGGAATCCAGAATGCAAAAGATTGTTGTCAAATTCATCCGTTTGGGCCCTGAACGGCCAAATACATGATTTGTGTTAATTTGAGCTCAAAAGAAAGAAAGTTTGGTCACTGTCTCGGATTGGCATGAAAACCCACACACCCACTCTATTTTTCATTAGGAATCCAGAATGCAAAATATTGTTGTCAAACTCATCCGTTTGGGCCCTGAACGGCCAAATACGTGATTTTTGCTAATTTGAGGTCAAAAGAATGAAAGTCTGGTCACTGTCTCGGATTGGCATGAAAACCCACACACCCACTCCATTTTTCGTGAGGAATCCAGAATGCAAAAGATTGTTGTCAAATTCATCCGTTTGGGCCCTGAACGGCCAAATATATGATTTGTGTTAATTTGAGCTCAAAAGAAAGAAAGTTTGGTCACTGTCTCGGATTGGCATGAAAACCCACATACCCACTCTATTTTTCATTAGGAATCCAGAATGCAAAATATTGTTGTCAAACTCATCCGTTTGGGCCCTGAACGGCCAAATACGTGATTTTTGCTAATTTGAGGTCAAAAGAATGAAAGTTTGGTCACTGTCTCGGATTGGCATGAAAACCCACACACCCACTCCATTTTTAATGCGGAATCCATAATGCAAAAGATTGTTGACAAAGTCATCCGTTTGGGCCCTGAACCGGCAAATACGTGATTTGTGCTAATTTGAGTTCAAAAGAATGAAAGTTTCGTCACCGTCTCGGATTGGCATGAAAACCCACACACCCACTCCATTTTTCATTAGGAATCCAGAATGCAAAATATTGTTGTCAAACTCATCCGTTTGGGCCCTGAACGGCCAAATACGTGATTTGTGCTAAGTTGAGGTCAAAAGAATGAAAGTTTGGTCACTGTCTCGGATTGGCATGAAAACCCACACACCCACTCCATTTTTAATGCGGAATCCATAATGCAAAAGATTGTTGACAAACTCATCCGTTTGGGCCCTGAACCGGCAAATACGTGACTTGTGCTAATTTGAGTTCAAAAGAATGAAAGTTTGGTCACTGTCTCGGATTGGCATGAAAACCCACACACCCACTCCATTTTTCGTGAGGAATCCAGAATGCAAAAGATTGTTGTCAAATTCATCCGTTTGGGCCCTGAACGGCCAAATACATGATTTGTGTTAATTTGAGCTCAAAAGAAAGAAAGTTTGGTCACTGTCTCGGATTGGCATGAAAACCCACACACCCACTCTATTTTTCATTAGGAATCCAGAATGCAAAATATTGTTGTCAAACTCATCCGTTTGGGCCCTGAACGGCCAAATACGTGATTTTTGCTAATTTGAGGTCAAAAGAATGAAAGTCTGGTCACTGTCTCGGATTGGCATGAAAACCCACACACCCACTCCATTTTTCGTGAGGAATCCAGAATGCAAAAGATTGTTGTCAAATTCATCCGTTTGGGCCCTGAACGGCCAAATACATGATTTGTGTTAATTTGAGCTCAAAAGAAAGAAAGTTTGGTCACTGTCTCGGATTGGCATGAAAACCCACACACCCACTCCATTTTTCATAAGGAATCCATAATGCAAAATATTGTTGTCAAACTCATCCGTTTGGGCCCTGAATGGCCAAATACGTGATTTGTGCTAATTTGAGGTCAAAAGAATGAAAGTTTGGTCACTGTCTCGGATTGGCATGAAAACCCACACACCCACTCCATTTTTTATTAGGAATACAGAATGCAAAATATTGTTGCCAAACTCATCCGTTTGGGCCCTGAACGGCCAAATACGTGATTTGTGCTAATTTGAGGTCAAAAGAATGAAAGTTTGGGCACTATCTCGGATTGGCATGAAAACCCACACACCCACTCCATTTTTAATGAGGAATCCATAATGCAAAACATTGTTGACAAATTCATCCGTTTGGGCCCTGAACCGGCAAATACGTGATTTGTGCTAATTTGAGGTCAAAAGAATGAAAGTTTGGTCACTTTCTCGGATTGGCATGAAAACTCACACACCCAGTCCACTTTTCATGAGGAATCCATAATGAAAAATATTGTTGTTTAATTCATCCGTTTGGGAACTGAACAGTCAAATACGTGATTTTTACTAATTTGAGGTCAAAACAATGAAAGTTTGGTCACTATCTCGGATTTTCATGAAAACCCACACACCCACTCCATTTTTAATGAGGAATCCAGAATGCAAAATATTGTTGCCAAACTCATCCGTTTGGGCCCTGAACGGCCAAATACGTGATTTGTGCTAATTTGAGGTCAAAAGAATGAAAGTTTGGTCACTGACTCGGATTGGCATGAAACCCACACACCCACTCCATTTTTCATGAGGAATCCAGAATGCAAAAGATTGTTGACAAATTCCTCCGTTTGGGCCCTGAACCGGCAAAAACGTGATTTGTGCTAATTTGAGTTCAAAAGAATGAAAGTTTGGTCACTGTCTCGGATTGGCATGAAAACTCACACACCCAGTCCACTTTTCATGAGGAATCCATAATGAAAAATATTGTTGTTTAATTCATCCGTTTGGGAACTGAACAGTCAAATACGTGATTTTTGCTAATTTGAGGTCAAAACAATGAAAGTTTGGTCACTATCTCGGATTTTCATGAAAACCCACACACCCACTCTATTTTTAATGAGGAATCCATAATGCAAAAGATTGTTGACAAATTCATCCGTTTGGTCCCTGAACGGCCAAATACGTGATTTGTGCTAATTTGAGGTCAAAAGAATGAAAGTTTGGTCACTGTCTCGGATTGGCATGAAAACCTACTCACCCACTCCATTTTTCATTAGGAATACAGAATGCAAAATATTGTTACCAAACTCATCCGTTTGGGCCCTGAACGGCCAAATACGTGATTTGTGCTAATTTGAGGTCAAAAGAATGAAAGTTTGGGCACTATCTCGGATTGGCATGAAAACCCACACACCCACTCCATTTTTAATGAGGAATCCATAATGCAAAAGATTGTTGACAAATTCATCCGTTTGGGCCCTGGACCGGCAAATACGTGATTTGTGCTAATTTGAGTTCAAAAGAATGAAAGTTTGGTCACTGTCTCGGATTGCCATGAAAACCCACACACCCATTCCATTTTTCATGAGGAATCCAGAATGCAAAATATTGTTGCCAAACTCATCCGTTTGGGCCCTGAACGGCCAAATACGTGATTTGTGCTAATTTGAGGTAAAAAGAATGAAAGTTTGGTCACTGTCTCGGATTGGCATGAAAACTCACACACCCACTCCATTTTTCATTAGGAATCCAGAATGCAAAATATTGTTGTCAAACTCATCCGTTTGGGCCCTGAACGGCCAAATACGTGATTTTTGCTAATTTGAGGTCAAAAGAATGAAAGTTTGGTCACTGTCTCGGATTGGCATGAAAACCCACACACCCACTCTATTTTTTATGTGGAATCCATAATGCAAAAGATTGTTGACAAAGTCATCCGTTTGGGCCCTGAACCGGCAAATACGTGACTTGTGCTAATTTGAGTTCAAAAGAATGAAAGTTTGGTCACTGTCTCGGATTGGCATGAAAACCCACACACCCACTCCATTTTTCGTGAGGAATCCAGAATGCAAAAGATTGTTGTCAAATTCATCCGTTTGGGCCCTGAACGGCCAAATACATGATTTGTGTTAATTTGAGCTCAAAAGAAAGAAAGTTTGGTCACTGTCTCGGATTGGCATGAAAACCCACACACCCACTCCATTTTTCGTGAGGAATCCAGAATGCAAAAGATTGTTGTCAAATTCATCCGTTTGGGCCCTGAACGGCCAAATACATGATTTGTGTTAATTTGAGCTCAAAAGAAAGAAAGTTTGGCCACTGTCTCGGATTGGCATGAAAACCCACACACCCACTCCATTTTTCTTGAGGAATCCATAATGCAAAATATTGTTGTCAAACTCATCCGTTTGGGCCCTGAATGGCCAAATACGTGATTTGTGCTAATTTGAGGTCAAAAGAATGAAAGTTTGGTCACTGTCTCGGATTGGCATGAAAACCCACACACCCACTCCATTTTTCATTAGGAATACCGAATGCAAAATATTGTTGCCAAACTCATCCGTTTGGGCCCTGAACGGCCAAATACGTGATTTGTGCTAATTTGAGGTCAAAAGAATGAAAGTTTGGGCACTATCTCGGATTGGCATGAAAACCCACACACCCACTCCATTTTTCATTAGGAATATAGAATGCAAAATATTGTTGCCAAACTCATCCGTTTGGGCCCTGAACGGCCAAATACGTGATTTGTGCTAATTTGAGGTCAAAAGAATGAAAGTTTGGGCACTATCTCGGATTGGCATGAAAACCCACACACCCACTCCATTTTTAATGAGGAATCCATAATGCAAAATATTGTTGACAAATTCATCCGTTTGGGCCCTGAACCGGCAAATACGTGATTTGTGCTAATTTGAGGTCAAAAGAATGAAAGTTTGGTCACTGTCTCGGATTGGCATGAAAACTCACACACCCAGTCCACTTTTCATGAGGAATCCATAATGAAAAATATTGTTGTTTAATTCATCCGTTTGGGAATTGAACAGTCAAATACGTGATTTTTGCTAATTTGAGGTCAAAACAATGAAAGTTTGGTCACTATCTCGGATTTTCATGAAAACCCACACACCCACTCCATTTTTAATGAGGAATCCAGAATGCAAAATATTGTTGCCAAACTCATCCGTTTGGGCCCTGAACGGCCAAATACGTGATTTGTGCTAATTTGAGGTCAAAAGAATGAAAGTTTGGTCACTGACTCGGATTGGCATGAAACCCACACACCCACTCCATTTTTCATGAGGAATCCAGAATGCAAAAGATTGTTGACAAATTCCTCCGTTTGGGCCCTGAACCGGCAAAAACGTGATTTGTGCTAATTTGAGTTCAAAAGAATGAAAGTTTGGTCACTGTCTCGGATTGGCATGAAAACTCACACACCCAGTCCACTTTTCATGAGGAATCCATAATGAAAAATATTGTTGTTTAATTCATCCGTTTGGGAACTGAACAGTCAAATACGTGATTTTTGCTAATTTGAGGTCAAAACAATGAAAGTTTGGTCACTATCTCGGATTTTCATGAAAACCCACACACCCACTCCATTTTTAATGAGGAATCCATAATGCAAAAGATTGTTGACAAATTCATCCGTTTGGTCCCTGAACGGCCAAATACGTGATTTGTGCTAATTTGAGGTCAAAAGAATGAAAGTTTGGTCACTGTCTCGGATTGGCATGAAAACCCACTCACCCACTCCATTTTTCATTAGGAATACAGAATGCAAAATATTGTTACCAAACTCATCCGTTTGGGCCCTGAACGGCCAAATACGTGATTTGTGCTAATTTGAGGTCAAAAGAATGAAAGTTTGGGCACTATCTCGGATTGGCATGAAAACCCACACACCCACTCCATTTTTAATGAGGAATCCATAATGCAAAAGATTGTTGACAAATTCATCCGTTTGGGCCCTGAACCGGCAAATACGTGATTTGTGCTAATTTGAGTTCAAAAGAATGAAAGTTTGGTCACTGTCTCGGATTGCCATGAAAACCCACACACCCATTCCATTTTTCATGAGGAATCCAGAATGCAAAATATTGTTGCCAAACTCATCCGTTTGGGCCCTGAACGGCCAAATACGTGATTTGTGCTAATTTGAGGTAAAAAGAATGAAAGTTTGGTCACTGTCTCGGATTGGCATGAAAACCCACACACCCACTCCATTTTTCATTAGGAATCCAGAATGCAAAATATTGTTGTCAAACTCATCCGTTTGGGCCCTGAACGGCCAAATACGTGATTTTTGCTAATTAGAGGTCAAAAGAATGAAAGTTTGGTCACTGTCTCGGATTGGCATGAAAACCCACACACCCACTCTATTTTTTATGTGGAATCCATAATGCAAAAGATTGTTGACAAAGTCATCCGTTTGGGCCCTGAACCGGCAAATACGTGACTTGTGCTAATTTGAGCTCAAAAGAAAGAAAGTTTGGTCACTGTCTCGGATTGGCATGAAAACCCACACACCCACTCCATTTTTCATGAGGAATCCATAATGCAAAATATTGTTGTCAAACTCATCCGTTTGGGCCCTGAATGGCCAAATACGTGATTTGTGCTAATTTGAGGTCAAAAGAATGAAAGTTTGGTCACTGTCTCGGATTGGCATGAAAACCCACACACCCACTCCATTTTTCATTAGGAATCCAGAATGCAAAATATTGTTGTCAAACTCATCCGTTTGGGCCCTGAACGGCCAAATACGTGATTTTTGCTAATTTGAGGTCAAAAGAATGAAAGTTTGGTCACTGTCTCGGATTGGCATGAAAACCCACACACCCACTCCATTTTTCGTGAGGAATCCAGAATGCAAAAGATTGTTGTCAAATTCATCCGTTTGGGCCCTGAACGGCCAAATACATGATTTGTGTTAATTTGAGCTCAAAAGAAAGAAAGTTTGGTCACTGTCTCGGATTGGCATGAAAACCCACACACCCACTCCATTTTTCATGAGGAATCCATAATGCAAAATATTGTTGTCAAACTCATCCGTTTGGGCCCTGAATGGCCAAATACGTGATTTGTGCTAATTTGAGGTCAAAAGAATGAAAGTTTGGTCACTGTCTCGGATTGGCATGAAAACCCACACACCCACTCCATTTTTCATTAGGAATACAGAATGCAAAATATTGTTGCCAAACTCATCCGTTTGGGCCCTGAACGGCCAAATACGTGATTTGTGCTAATTTGAGGTCAAAAGAATGAAAGTTTGGGCACTATCTCGGATTGGCATGAAAACCCACACACCCACTCCATTTTTAATGAGGAATCCATAATGCAAAAGATTGTTGACAAATTCATCCGTTTGGGCCCTGAACCGGCAAATACGTGATTTGTGCTAATTTGAGTTCAAAAGAATGAAAGTTTGGTCACTGTCTCGGATTGGCATGAAAACTCACACACCCAGTCCACTTTTCATGAGGAATCCATAATGAAAAATATTGTTGTTTAATTCATCCGTTTGGGAACTGAACAGTCAAATACGTGATTTTTGCTAATTTGAGGTCAAAACAATGAAAGTTTGTCACTATCTCGGATTTTCATGAAAACCCACACACCCACTCAATTTTTAATGAGGAATCCAAAATGCAAAAGGTTGTTGACAAATTCATCCGTTTGGGCCCTGAACTGGCAAATACGTGATTTGTGCTAATTTGAGTTCAAAAGAATGAAAGTTTGGTCACTGTCTCGGATTGGCATGAAAACCCACACACCCACTCCATTTTTAATGCGGAATCCAGAATGCAAAATATTGTTGCCAAACTCATCCGTTTGGGCCCTGAACGGCCAAATACGTGATTTGTGCTAATTTGAGGTCAAAAGAATGAAAGTTTGGTCACTGACTCGGATTGGCATGAAACCCACACACCCACTCCATTTTTCATGAGGAATCCAGAATGCAAAAGATTGTTGACAAATTCCTCCGTTTGGGCCCTGAACCGACAAAAACGTGATTTGTGCTAATTTGAGTTCAAAAGAATGAAAGTTTGGTCACTGTCTCGGATTGGCATGAAAACTCACACACCCGGTCCACTTTTCATGAGGAATCCATAATGAAAAATATTGTTGTTTAATTCATCCGTTTGGGAACTGAACAGTCAAATACGTGATTTTTGCTAATTTGAGGTCAAAACAATGAAAGTTTGGTCACTATCTCGGATTTTCATGAAAACCCACACACCCACTCCATTTTTAATGAGGAATCCATAATGCAAAAGATTGTTGACAAATTCATCCGTTTGGTCCCTGAACGGCCAAATACGTGATTTGTGCTAATTTGAGGTCAAAAGAATGAAAGTTTGGTCACTGTCTCGGATTGGTATGAAAACCCACACACCCACTCCATTTTTCATTAGGAATACAGAATGCAAAATATTGTTACCAAACTCATCCGTTTGGGCCCTGAACGGCCAAATACGTGATTTGTGCTAATTTGAGGTCAAAAGAATGAAAGTTTGGGCACTATCTCGGATTGGCATGAAAACCCACACACCCACTCCATTTTTAATGAGGAATCCATAATGCAAACGATTGTTGACAAATTCATCCGTTTGGGCCCTGAACCGGCAAATACGTGATTTGTGCTAATTTGAGTTCAAAAGATTGAAAGTTTGGTCACTGTCTCGGATTGCCATGAAAACCCACACACCCATTCCATTTTTCATGAGGAATCCAGAATGCAAAATATTGTTGCCAAACTCATCCGTTTGGGCCCTGAACGGCCAAATACGTGATTTGTGCTAATTTGAGGTCAAAAGAATGAAAGTTTGGGCACTATCTCGGATTGGCATGAAAACCCACACACCCACTCCATTTTTAATGAGGAATCCATAATGCAAAAGATTGCTGACAAATTCATCCGTTTGGGCCCTGAACCGGCAAATACGTGATTTGAGCTAATTTGAGTTCAAAAGAATGAAAGTTTGGTCACTATCTCGGATTGGCATGAAAACTCACACACCCAGTCCACTTTTCATGAGGAATCCATAATGAAAAATATTGTTGTTTAATTCATCCGTTTGGGAACTGAACAGTCAAATACGTGATTTTTGCTAATTTGAGGTCAAAACAATGAAAGTTTGGTCACTATCTCGGATTTTCATGAAAACCCACACACCCACTCCATTTTTAACGAGGAATCCATAATGCAAAAGATTGTTGACAAATTCATCCGTTTGGGCCCTGAACCGGCAAATACGTGATTTGTGCTAATTTCAGTTCAAAAGAATGAAAGTTTGGTCACTGTCTCGGATTGGCATGAAAACCCACACACCCACTCCATTTTTCATTAGGGATACAGAATGCAAAATATTGTTGCCAAACTCATACGTTTGGGCCCTAAACGGCCAAATACGTGATTTGTGCTAATTTGAGGTCAAAAGAATGAAAGTTTGGGCACTATCTCGGATTGGCATGAAAACCCACACACCCACTCCATTTTTAATGAGGAATCCATAATGCAAAAGATTGTTGACAAATTCATCCGTTTGGGCCCTGAACCGGCAAATACGTGATTTGTGCTAATTTGAGTTCAAAAGATTGAAAGTTTGGTCACTGTCTCGGATTGCCATGAAAACCCACACACCCATTCCATTTTTCATGAGGAATCCAGAATGCAAAATATTGTTGCCAAACTCATCCGTTTGGGCCCTGAACGGCCAAATACGTGATTTGTGCTAATTTGAGGTCAAAAGAATGAAAGTTTGGTCACTGACTCGGATTGGCATGAAACCCACACACCCACTCCATTTTTCATGAGGAATCCAGAATGCAAAAGATTGTTGACAAATTCCTCCGTTTGGGCCCTGAACCGACAAAAACGTGATTTGTGCTAATTTGAGTTCAAAAGAATGAAAGTTTGGTCACTGTCTCGGATTGGCATGAAAACTCACACACCCGGTCCACTTTTCATGAGGAATCCATAATGAAAAATATTGTTGTTTAATTCATCCGTTTGGGAACTGAACAGTCAAATACGTGATTTTTGCTAATTTGAGGTCAAAACAATGAAAGTTTGGTCACTATCTCGGATTTTCATGAAAACCCACACACCCACTCCATTTTTAATGAGGAATCCATAATGCAAAAGATTGTTGACAAATTCATCCGTTTGGTCCCTGAACGGCCAAATACGTGATTTGTGCTAATTTGAGGTCAAAAGAATGAAAGTTTGGTCACTGTCTCGGATTGGCATGAAAACCCACACACCCACTCCATTTTTCATTAGGAATACAGAATGCAAAATATTGTTACCAAACTCATCCGTTTGGGCCCTGAACGGCCAAATACGTGATTTGTGCTAATTTGAGGTCAAAAGAATGAAAGTTTGGGCACTATCTCGGATTGGCATGAAAACCCACACACCCACTCCATTTTTAATGAGGAATCCATAATGCAAAAGATTGTTGACAAATTCATCTGTTTGGGCCCTGAACCGGCAAATACGTGATTTGTGCTAATTTGAGTTCAAAAGATTGAAAGTTTGGTCACTGTCTCGGATTGCCCTGAAAACCCACACACCCATTCCATTTTTCATGAGGAATCCAGAATGCAAAATATTGTTGCCAAACTCATCCGTTTGGGCCCTGAACGGCTAAATACGTGATTTGTGCTAATTTGAGGTCAAAAGAATGAAAGTTTGGGCACTATCTCGGATTGGCATGAAAACCCACACACCCACTCCATTTTTAATGAGGAATCCATAATGCAAAAGATTGTTGACAAATTCATCCGTTTGGGCCCTGAACCGGCAAATACGTGATTTGTGCTAATTTGAGTTCAAAAGAATGAAAGTTTGGTCACTGTCTCGGATTGGCATGAAAACTCACACACCCAGTCCACTTTTCATGAGGAATCCATAATGAAAAATATTGTTGTTTAATTCATCCGTTTGGGAACTGAACAGTCAAATACGTGATTTTTGCTAATTTGAGGACAAAACAATGAAAGTTTGTCACTATCTCGGATTTTCATGAAAACCCACACACCCACTCCATTTTTAATGAGGAATCCATAATGCAAAAGGTTGTTGACAAATTCATCCGTTTGGGCCCTGAACTGGCAAATACGTGATTTGTGCTAATTTGAGTTCAAAAGAATGAAAGTTTGGTCACTGTCTCGGATTGCCATGAAAACCCACACACCCATTCCATTTTTCATGAGGAATCCAGAATGCAAAATATTGTTGCCAAACTCATCCGTTTGGGCCCTGAACGGCCAAATACGTGATTTGTGCTAATTTGAGGTCAAAAGAATGAAAGTTTGGTCACTGTCTCGGATTGGCATGAAAACCCACACACCCACTCCATTTTTCATTAGGAATCCAGAATGCAAAATATTGTTGTCAAACTCATCCGTTTGGGCCCTGAACGGCCAAATACGTGATTTTTGCTAATTTGAGGTCAAAAGAATGAAAGTTTGGTCACTGTCTCGGATTGGCATGAAAACCCACACACCCACTCCATTTTTAATGAGGAATCCATAATGCAAAAGATTGTTGACAAATTCATCCGTTTGGGCCCTGAACCGGCAAATACGTGATTTGTGCTAATTTGAGTTCAAAAGAATGAAAGTTTGGTCACTGTCTCGGATTGCCATGAAAACCCACACACCCATTCCATTTTTCATGAGGAATCCAGAATGCAAAATATTGTTGCCAAACTCATCCGTTTGGGCCCTGAACGGCCAAATACGTGATTTGTGCTAATTTGAGGTAAAAAGAATGAAAGTTTGGTCACTGTCTCGGATTGGCATGAAAACCCACACACCCACTCCATTTTTCATTAGGAATCCAGAATGCAAAATATTGTTGTCAAACTCATCCGTTTGGGCCCTGAACGGCCAAATACGTGATTTTTGCTAATTTGAGGTCAAAAGAATGAAAGTTTGGTCACTGTCTCGGATTGGCATGAAAACCCACACACCCACTCTATTTTTTATGTGGAATCCATAATGCAAAAGATTGTTGACAAAGTCATCCGTTTGGGCCCTGAACCGGCAAATACGTGACTTGTGCTAATTTGAGTTCAAAAGAATGAAAGTTTGGTCACTGTCTCGGATTGGCATGAAAACCCACACACCCACTCCATTTTTCATTAGGAATCCAGAATGCAAAATATTGTTGTCAAACTCATCCGTTTGGGCCCTGAACGGCCAAATACGTGATTTGTGCTAATTTGATGTCAAAAGAATGAAAGTTTGGTCACTGTCTCGGATTGGCATGAAAACCCACACACCCACTCCATTTTTCATGAGGAATCCATAATGCAAAATATTGTTGTCAAACTCATCCGTTTGGGCCCTGAATGACCAAATACGTGATTTGTGCTAATTTGAGGTCAAAAGAATGAAAGTTTGGTCACTGTCTCGGATTGGCATGAAAACCCACACACCCACTCCATTTTTCATTAGGAATCCAGAATGCAAAATATTGTTGTCAAACTCATCCGTTTGGGCCCTGAACGGCCAAATACGTGATTTGTGCTAATTTGAGGTCAAAAGAATGAAAGTTTGGGCACTATCTCGGATTGGCATGAAAACCCACACACCCACTCCATTTTTAATGAGGAATCCATAATGCAAAAGATTGTTGACAAATTCATCCGTTTGGGCCCTCAACCGGCAAATACGTGATTTGTGCTAATTTGAGTTCAAAAGAATGAAAGTTTGGTCACTGTCTCGGATTGGCATGAAAACTCACACACCCAGTCCACTTTTCATGAGGAATCCATAATGAAAAATATTGTTGTTTAATTCATCCGTTTGGGAACTGAACAGTCAAATACGTGATTTTTGCTAATTTGAGGACAAAACAATGAAAGTTTGTCACTATCTAGGATTTTCATGAAAACCCACACACCCACTCCATTTTTAATGAGGAATCCATAATCAAAAGATTGTTGACAAATTCATCCGTTTGGGCCCTGAACCGGCAAATACGTGATTTGTGCTAATTTGAGTTCAAAAGAATGAAAGTTTGGTCACTGTCTCGGATTGCCATGAAAACCCACACACCCATTCCATTTTTCATGAGGAATCCAGAATGCAAAATATTGTTGCCAAACTCATCCGTTTGGGCCCTGAACGGCCAAATACGTGATTTGTGCTAATTTGAGGTAAAAAGAATGAAAGTTTGGTCACTGTCTCGGATTGGCATGAAAACCCACACACCCACTCCATTTTTCATTAGGAATCCAGAATGCAAAATATTGTTGTCAAACTCATCCGTTTGGGCCCTGAACGGCCAAATACGTGATTTTTGCTAATTAGAGGTCAAAAGAATGAAAGTTTGGTCACTGTCTCGGATTGGCATGAAAACCCACACACCCACTCTATTTTTTATGTGGAATCCATAATGCAAAAGATTGTTGACAAAGTCATCCGTTTGGGCCCTGAACCGGCAAATACGTGACTTGTGCTAATTTGAGCTCAAAAGAAAGAAAGTTTGGTCACTGTCTCGGATTGGCATGAAAACCCACACACCCACTCCATTTTTCATGAGGAATCCATAATGCAAAATATTGTTGTCAAACTCATCCGTTTGGGCCCTGAATGGCCAAATACGTGATTTGTGCTAATTTGAGGTCAAAAGAATGAAAGTTTGGTCACTGTCTCGGATTGGCATGAAAACCCACACACCCACTCCATTTTTCATTAGGAATCCAGAATGCAAAATATTGTTGTCAAACTCATCCGTTTGGGCCCTGAACGGCCAAATACGTGATTTTTGCTAATTTGAGGTCAAAAGAATGAAAGTTTGGTCACTGTCTCGGATTGGCATGAAAACCCACACACCCACTCCATTTTTCGTGAGGAATCCAGAATGCAAAAGATTGTTGTCAAATTCATCCGTTTGGGCCCTGAACGGCCAAATACATGATTTGTGTTAATTTGAGCTCAAAAGAAAGAAAGTTTGGTCACTGTCTCGGATTGGCATGAAAACCCACACACCCACTCCATTTTTCATGAGGAATCCATAATGCAAAATATTGTTGTCAAACTCATCCGTTTGGGCCCTGAATGGCCAAATACGTGATTTGTGCTAATTTGAGGTCAAAAGAATGAAAGTTTGGTCACTGTCTCGGATTGGCATGAAAACCCACACACCCACTCCATTTTTCATTAGGAATACAGAATGCAAAATATTGTTGCCAAACTCATCCGTTTGGGCCCTGAACGGCCAAATACGTGATTTGTGCTAATTTGAGGTCAAAAGAATGAAAGTTTGGGCACTATCTCGGATTGGCATGAAAACCCACACACCCACTCCATTTTTAATGAGGAATCCATAATGCAAAAGATTGTTGACAAATTCATCCGTTTGGGCCCTGAACCGGCAAATACGTGATTTGTGCTAATTTGAGTTCAAAAGAATGAAAGTTTGGTCACTGTCTCGGATTGGCATGAAAACTCACACACCCAGTCCACTTTTCATGAGGAATCCATAATGAAAAATATTGTTGTTTAATTCATCCGTTTGGGAACTGAACAGTCAAATACGTGATTTTTGCTAATTTGAGGTCAAAACAATGAAAGTTTGTCACTATCTCGGATTTTCATGAAAACCCACACACCCACTCAATTTTTAATGAGGAATCCAAAATGCAAAAGGTTGTTGACAAATTCATCCGTTTGGGCCCTGAACTGGCAAATACGTGATTTGTGCTAATTTGAGTTCAAAAGAATGAAAGTTTGGTCACTGTCTCGGATTGGCATGAAAACCCACACACCCACTCCATTTTTAATGCGGAATCCAGAATGCAAAATATTGTTGCCAAACTCATCCGTTTGGGCCCTGAACGGCCAAATACGTGATTTGTGCTAATTTGAGGTCAAAAGAATGAAAGTTTGGTCACTGACTCGGATTGGCATGAAACCCACACACCCACTCCATTTTTCATGAGGAATCCAGAATGCAAAAGATTGTTGACAAATTCCTCCGTTTGGGCCCTGAACCGACAAAAACGTGATTTGTGCTAATTTGAGTTCAAAAGAATGAAAGTTTGGTCACTGTCTCGGATTGGCATGAAAACTCACACACCCGGTCCACTTTTCATGAGGAATCCATAATGAAAAATATTGTTGTTTAATTCATCCGTTTGGGAACTGAACAGTCAAATACGTGATTTTTGCTAATTTGAGGTCAAAACAATGAAAGTTTGGTCACTATCTCGGATTTTCATGAAAACCCACACACCCACTCCATTTTTAATGAGGAATCCATAATGCAAAAGATTGTTGACAAATTCATCCGTTTGGTCCCTGAACGGCCAAATACGTGATTTGTGCTAATTTGAGGTCAAAAGAATGAAAGTTTGGTCACTGTCTCGGATTGGTATGAAAACCCACACACCCACTCCATTTTTCATTAGGAATACAGAATGCAAAATATTGTTACCAAACTCATCCGTTTGGGCCCTGAACGGCCAAATACGTGATTTGTGCTAATTTGAGGTCAAAAGAATGAAAGTTTGGGCACTATCTCGGATTGGCATGAAAACCCACACACCCACTCCATTTTTAATGAGGAATCCATAATGCAAACGATTGTTGACAAATTCATCCGTTTGGGCCCTGAACCGGCAAATACGTGATTTGTGCTAATTTGAGTTCAAAAGATTGAAAGTTTGGTCACTGTCTCGGATTGCCATGAAAACCCACACACCCATTCCATTTTTCATGAGGAATCCAGAATGCAAAATATTGTTGCCAAACTCATCCGTTTGGGCCCTGAACGGCCAAATACGTGATTTGTGCTAATTTGAGGTCAAAAGAATGAAAGTTTGGGCACTATCTCGGATTGGCATGAAAACCCACACACCCACTCCATTTTTAATGAGGAATCCATAATGCAAAAGATTGCTGACAAATTCATCCGTTTGGGCCCTGAACCGGCAAATACGTGATTTGAGCTAATTTGAGTTCAAAAGAATGAAAGTTTGGTCACTATCTCGGATTGGCATGAAAACTCACACACCCAGTCCACTTTTCATGAGGAATCCATAATGAAAAATATTGTTGTTTAATTCATCCGTTTGGGAACTGAACAGTCAAATACGTGATTTTTGCTAATTTGAGGTCAAAACAATGAAAGTTTGGTCACTATCTCGGATTTTCATGAAAACCCACACACCCACTCCATTTTTAACGAGGAATCCATAATGCAAAAGATTGTTGACAAATTCATCCGTTTGGGCCCTGAACCGGCAAATACGTGATTTGTGCTAATTTCAGTTCAAAAGAATGAAAGTTTGGTCACTGTCTCGGATTGGCATGAAAACCCACACACCCACTCCATTTTTCATTAGGGATACAGAATGCAAAATATTGTTGCCAAACTCATACGTTTGGGCCCTAAACGGCCAAATACGTGATTTGTGCTAATTTGAGGTCAAAAGAATGAAAGTTTGGGCACTATCTCGGATTGGCATGAAAACCCACACACCCACTCCATTTTTAATGAGGAATCCATAATGCAAAAGATTGTTGACAAATTCATCCGTTTGGGCCCTGAACCGGCAAATACGTGATTTGTGCTAATTTGAGTTCAAAAGATTGAAAGTTTGGTCACTGTCTCGGATTGCCATGAAAACCCACACACCCATTCCATTTTTCATGAGGAATCCAGAATGCAAAATATTGTTGCCAAACTCATCCGTTTGGGCCCTGAACGGCCAAATACGTGATTTGTGCTAATTTGAGGTCAAAAGAATGAAAGTTTGGTCACTGACTCGGATTGGCATGAAACCCACACACCCACTCCATTTTTCATGAGGAATCCAGAATGCAAAAGATTGTTGACAAATTCCTCCGTTTGGGCCCTGAACCGACAAAAACGTGATTTGTGCTAATTTGAGTTCAAAAGAATGAAAGTTTGGTCACTGTCTCGGATTGGCATGAAAACTCACACACCCGGTCCACTTTTCATGAGGAATCCATAATGAAAAATATTGTTGTTTAATTCATCCGTTTGGGAACTGAACAGTCAAATACGTGATTTTTGCTAATTTGAGGTCAAAACAATGAAAGTTTGGTCACTATCTCGGATTTTCATGAAAACCCACACACCCACTCCATTTTTAATGAGGAATCCATAATGCAAAAGATTGTTGACAAATTCATCCGTTTGGTCCCTGAACGGCCAAATACGTGATTTGTGCTAATTTGAGGTCAAAAGAATGAAAGTTTGGTCACTGTCTCGGATTGGCATGAAAACCCACACACCCACTCCATTTTTCATTAGGAATACAGAATGCAAAATATTGTTACCAAACTCATCCGTTTGGGCCCTGAACGGCCAAATACGTGATTTGTGCTAATTTGAGGTCAAAAGAATGAAAGTTTGGGCACTATCTCGGATTGGCATGAAAACCCACACACCCACTCCATTTTTAATGAGGAATCCATAATGCAAAAGATTGTTGACAAATTCATCTGTTTGGGCCCTGAACCGGCAAATACGTGATTTGTGCTAATTTGAGTTCAAAAGATTGAAAGTTTGGTCACTGTCTCGGATTGCCCTGAAAACCCACACACCCATTCCATTTTTCATGAGGAATCCAGAATGCAAAATATTGTTGCCAAACTCATCCGTTTGGGCCCTGAACGGCCAAATACGTGATTTGTGCTAATTTGAGGTCAAAAGAATGAAAGTTTGGGCACTATCTCGGATTGGCATGAAAACCCACACACCCACTCCATTTTTAATGCGGAATCCATAATGCAAAAGATTGTTGACAAATTCATCCGTTTGGGCCCTGAACCGGCAAATACGTGATTTGTGCTAATTTGAGTTCAAAAGAATGAAAGTTTGGTCACTGTCTCGGATTGGCATGAAAACTCACACACCCAGTCCACTTTTCATGAGGAATCCATAATGAAAAATATTGTTGTTTAATTCATCCGTTTGGGAACTGAACAGTCAAATACGTGATTTTTGCTAATTTGAGGACAAAACAATGAAAGTTTGTCACTATCTCGGATTTTCATGAAAACCCACACACCCACTCCATTTTTAATGAGGAATCCATAATGCAAAAGGTTGTTGACAAATTCATCCGTTTGGGCCCTGAACTGGCAAATACGTGATTTGTGCTAATTTGAGTTCAAAAGAATGAAAGTTTGGTCACTGTCTCGGATTGCCATGAAAACCCACACACCCATTCCATTTTTCATGAGGAATCCAGAATGCAAAATATTGTTGCCAAACTCATCCGTTTGGGCCCTGAACGGCCAAATACGTGATTTGTGCTAATTTGAGGTCAAAAGAATGAAAGTTTGGGCACTATCTCGGATTGGCATGAAAACCCACACACCCACTCCATTTTTAATGAGGAATCCATAATCAAAAGATTGTTGACAAATTCATCCGTTTGGGCCCTGAACCGGCAAATACGTGATTTGTGCTAATTTGAGTTCAAAAGAATGAAAGTTTGGTCACTGTCTCGGATTGGCATGAAAACTCACACACCCAGTCCACTTTTCATGAGGAATCCATAATGAAAAATATTGTTGTTTAATTCATCCGTTTGGGAACTAAACAGTCAAATACGTGATTTTTGCTAATTTGAGGTCAAAACAATGAAAGTTTGTCACTATCTCGGATTTTCATGAAAACCCACACACCCACTCCATTTTTAATGAGGAATCCATAATGCAAAAGGTTGTTGACAAATTCATCCGTTTGGGCCCTGAACTGGCAAATACGTGATTTGTGCTAATTTGAGTTCAAAAGAATGAAAGTTTGGTCACTGTCTTGGATTGGCATGAAACCCACACACCCACTCCATTTTTCATGAGGAATCCAGAATGCAAAATATTGTTGCCAAACTCATCCGTTTGGGCCCTGAACGGCCAAATACGTGATTTGTGCTAATTTGAGATCAAAAGAATGAAAGTTTGGTCACTGTCTCGGATTGGCATGAAAACCCACACACCCACTCCATTTTTCATTAGGAATCCAGAATGCAAAATATTGTTGTCAAACTCATCCGTTTGGGCCCTGAACGGCCAAATACGTGATTTTTGCTAATTTGAGGTCAAAAGAATGAAAGTTTGGTCACTGTCTCGGATTGGCTTGAAAACCCACACACCCACTACATTTTTAATGCGGAATCCATAATGCAAAAGATTGTTGACAAAGTCATCCGTTTGGGCCCTGAACCGGCAAATACGTGATTTGTGCTAATTTGAGTTCAAAAGAATGAAAGTTTGGTCACTGTCTCGGATTGGCATGAAAACCCACACACCCACTCCATTTTTCATTAGGAATCCAGAATGCAAAATATTGTTGTCAAACTCATCCGTTTGGGCCCTGAACGGCCAAATACGTGATTTTTGCTAATTTGAGGTCAAAAGAATGAAAGTTTGGTCACTGTCTCGGATTGGCGTGAAAACCCACACACCCACTCCATTTCTCATGAGGAATCCAGAATGCAAAATATTGTTGTCAAACTCATCCATTTGGGCCCTGAACGGCCAAATACGTGATTTGTGCTAATTTGAGGTCAAAAGAATGAAAGTTTGGTCACTGTCTCGGATTGGCATGAAAACTCACACACCCAGTCCACTTTTCATGAGGAATCAATAATGAAAAATATTGTTGTTTAATTCATCCGTTTGGGAACTGAACAGTCAAATACGTGATTTATGCTAATTTGAGGTCAAAAGAATGAAAGTTTGGTCACTATCTAGGATTGGCATAAAACCCACACACCCACTCCATTTTTAATGAGGAATCCATAATGCAAAAGATTGTTGACAAATTCATCCGTTTGGGCCCTGAACCGGCAAATACGTGATTTGTGCTAATTTGAGTTCAAAAGAATGAAAGTTTGGTCACTGTCTCGGATTGGCATGAAAACCCAGACACCCACTCCATTTTTCATGAGGAATCCAGAATGCAAAAGATTGTTGTCAAATTCCTCCGTGTGGGCCCTGAACGGCCAAATACGTGATTTGTGCTAATTTGAGGTCAAAAGAATGAAAGTTTGGGCACTATCTCGGATTGGCATGAAAACCCACACACCCACTCCATTTTTAATGAGGAATCCATAATGCAAAAATTGTTGCCAAACTCATCCGTTTGGGCCCTAAACGGCCAAATACGTGGTTTGTGCTAATTTGAGGTCAAAAGAATGAAAGTTTGGGCTCTATCTCGGATTGGCATGAAAACCCACACACCCACTCCATTTTTAATGAGGAATCCATAATGCAAAAGATTGTTGACAAATTCATCCGTTTGGGCCCTGAACCAGCAAATAGGTGATTTGTGCTAATTTGAGTTCAAAAGAATGAAAGTTTGGTCACTGTCTCGGATTGGCATGAAAACTCACACACCCAGTCCACTTTTCATGAGGAATCCATAATGAAAAATATTGTTGTTTAATTCATCCGTTTGGGAACTGAACAGTCAAATACGTGATTTTTGCTAATTTGAGGTCAAAACAATGAAAGTTTGGTCACTATCTCGGATTTTCATGAAAACCCACACACCCACTCCATTTTTAATGAGGAATCCATAATGCAAAAGGTTGTTGACAAATTCATCCGTTTGGGCCCTGAACTGGCAAATACGTGATTTGTGCTAATTTGAGTTCAAAAGAATAAAAGTTTGGTCACTGTCTCGGATTGCCATGAAAACCCACACACCCATTCGATTTTTCATGAGGAATCCAGAATGCAAAATATTGTTGCCAAACTCATCCGTTTGGGCCCTGAACGGCCAAATACGTGATTTGTGCTAATTTGAGGTCAAAAGAAAGAAAGTTTGGTCACTGTCTCGGATTGGCATGAAAACCCACACACCCACTCCATTTCTCATGAGGAATCCAGAATGCAAAACATTGTTGACAAATTCCTCCGTTTGGGCCCTGAACGGCCAAATACGTGATTTGTGCTAATTTGAGGTCAAAAGAATGAAAGTTTGGGCACTATCTCGGATTGGCATGAAAACCCACACACCCACTCCATTTTTAATGCGGAATCCATAATGCAAAAGATTGTTGACAAAGTCATCCGTTTGGGCCCTGAACCGGCAAATACGTGACTTTTGCTAACTTGAGGTCAAAAGAATGAAAGTTTGGTCACTGTCTCGGATTGGCATGAAAACTCACACACCCAGTCCACTTTTCATGAGGAATCCATAATGAAAAATATTGTTGTTTAATTCATCCGTTTGGGAACTGAACAGTCAAATACGTGATTTATGCTAATTTGAGGTCAAAAGAATGAAAGTTTGGTCACTATCTCGGATTGGCATAAAACCCACACACCCACTCCATTTTTAATGAGGAATCCATAATGCAAAAGATTGTTGACAAATTCATCCGTTTGGGCCCTGAACCGGCAAATACGTGATATGTGCTAATTTGAGTTCAAAACAATGAAAGTTTGGTCACTGTCTCGGATTAGCATGAAAACCCAGACACCCACTCCATTTTTCATGAGGAATCCAGAATGCAAAAGATTGTTGTCAAATTCCTCCGTTTGGGCCCTGAACGGCCAAATACGTGATTTGTGCTAATTTGAGGTCAAAAGAATGAAAGTTTGGGCACTATCTCGGATTGGCATGAAAACCCACACACCCACTCCATTTTTAATGAGGAATCCATAATGCAAAAGATTGTTGAGAAATTCATCCGTTTGGGCCCTGAACCGGCAAATAAGTGATTTGTGCTAATTTGAGTTCAAAAGAATGAAAGTTTGGTCACTGTCTCGAATTGGCATGAAAACCCACACATCCACTCCATTTTTCATGAGGAATCGAGAATGCAAAAGATTGTTGTCAAACTCATCCGTTTGGGCCCTGAACGGCCAAATACGTGATTTGTGCTAATTTGAGTTCAAAAGAATGAAAGTTTGGTCACTGTCTCTGATTGGCATGAAAACCCACACACCCACTCCATTTTTCATTAGGAATCCATAATGCAAAATATTGTTGTCAAATTCATCCGTTTGGGCCCTGAACGGCCAAATACGTGATTTGTGCTAATTTGAGATCAAAATAATGAAAGTTTGGTCACTATCTCGGATTGGCATGAAAACCCACACACCCACTCCATTTTTCGTGAGGAATCCAGAATGCAAAAGATTGTTGTCAAATTCATCCATTTGGGCCCTGAACGGCCAAATACATGATTTGTGCTAATTTGAGATCAAAAGAATGAAAGTTTGGTCACTGTCTCGTATTGGCATGAAAACCCACACACCCACTCCATTTTTCATGAGGAATCCATAATGCAAAAGATTGTTGACAAATTCATCCGTTTGGGCCCTGAACCGGCAAATACGTGATTTGTGCTAATTTGAGTTCAAAAGAATGAAACTTTGGTCACTGTCTCGGATTGCCATGAAAACCCACACACCCACTCCATTCTTCATGAGGAATCCAGAATGCAAAAGATTGTTGCCAAACTCATCCGTTTGGGCCCTGAACAGCCAAATACGTGATTTGTGCTAATTTGAGATCAAAAGAATGAAAGTTTGGTCACTGTCTCTGATTGGCATGAAAACCCACAGACACTCCATTTTTCATTAGGAATACATAATGCAAAATATTGTTGTCAAACTCATTCGTTTGGGCCCTGAATGGCCAAATACGTGATTTGTGCTAATTTGAGGTCAAAAGAATGAAAGTTTGGTCACTGTCTCAGATTGGCATTGAAACCCACACACCCACTCCATTTTTCATGAGGAATCCAGAATGCAAAATATTGTTGTCAAACAGGAATCTCAAGACGTTGTGAAAGTCCTGGTGGTCTTTGATGCTCAATTTTCACCTTTTAATAAGTGAGACAATGTGCAATATACTTGATTACATTTTTTTTCATTCCCTAACCACCTGTATATAGACTTCAATCTGTAATACATGTTAACTATTGCAAGTAAAGGGTATACTTACCCTTTCGTACCTCATCCAGAACCTTTCGTCTCAGATCAACTCTTCATGGAACACATACATTCTCTTCTTATATACCAGTCCACTTGTTAAAGATCATATTTCGAGATTTCTCCCCATTCAATTATACTATGGATGGACCTTACTCATCCATCTTGCATCTAAGCTACTTCAATTTTTGCTCTCAGATCACTTTCGTCTTGACTAGCACTACAGTTAGCAAGCAGTATCTAACTCAACAAGTTTAGATCTTTGAAACTTTTATATCATTTTCTATTCCTGTATCATTATAATTGTCACCTACACCACTTTTTGACATAAGGCATTAGCTATGACATGTACTGTACCTGGATGATATTCAATTTCCAAGTTACAATCTTTTAGAAACTCTATCCATCTACATTATTGCATATTTAATTCTTTCTGATCATATAAATGTTTGAACTCTCATGGTCACAGTATAGTTCTATGGTTGCATTGCACAATAATGTAATCACACTTTCAAGTAAGTAGAATCACTGCTAGTTCTAAATCATGAGTAGGTTAATTCATCTTGTGAGGCTTTAGTTATCAAAGTAGCCCCACTACATAGGGGCACTTCCCAATCCTTGCTTTCTAGCATTACAATCACGGTAGAACCCTAAAGTCTTACTAGGATATGGGATAATCAACACTGGTGCGAATATCAGCCTCTCCTACAGCTGCATGAAGCTACTCTCATATTTATTATCCCACACAAACAACAAATTCTTTCATATGAGCTTTGTTAACGACAAGGTGATGCGGAAGAAATTTTGAATAAATTCCGTTAACAACTAGCAAGACCCAGAAAACTGCGTATGTCTGTAACATTTTTTGGCCTTTTCCAGTATAGTACTATACCTACTATACTAGTGTAATATCCCAAAATGTACTTTAGGGCTAAATGTATAGAGTAGATAGTGAAATTAATGACAGAATTATCCTTAAAAATTTGCTATGACTTTAGTTTCGATTAGCTAGAGGTAATTACCTGGTTTTTTGGCCTAAAGTCTGAAATGGCAGAAAACATAATTTGGACATAAGATTCAATTAATTTTTCCTTACCTTGCCATATAAGAAGACACCTTAACACAAGGAAACGAAGAGAGAAAATTGAATTGAAGCCATCTTGAATCTTTTTGAAAAGTTAAAACTTTAAGTTGGAAATTTTGACTAAAAAACAAGTGAAATGCAAAAAGGCATGGCCAACGAAATTGTCACATTTAAGGGACATATATTTTGGTCAAAAGAAAAGGGAAGAGGGGGATGAAGATTGAATTATATAAGACCTCTTTTTGGCACATAAATTTTGGTTAAAATGTCAAGGAAAAAGAAAGAAGCCAATAGGCAAAAATTAAAACCTTTTTGTTAACTTTTACTACTTGGAGAAAAATTGATCAAACGCAAGACATTAAGTAATGAATTGGACAACAATTATTTTCCCTTTTCAAGTTAGAAATTTTGGCAATAAAAAGGGAACTAGGAAAGAGTAAAATTTATAGTAATTGCACCTAGTTGAGTTACTATAAGTGTATGTCCAAAGTGCATTAATTTCAACCACAACTTTTGTCCATTTTTGTCCAACATTTTAGCTGGGCATTAAGGTCTATGAGCAACCAAAATCTAAACATTTGAACACTTATTTTCTCTCTCTCCAAGATGTGCAGCAGTTAGACAAGAAGAGAAAAGAAGCAAGCAAGGTTGAAAGGTGAGTTTGATCTTGATTTTTCACCTTCTTAACCTTATCTATGGCCAAAACACTCTTCACAAACATTGTTCCTCTTTATGAGAGCTTCATTTCTATGGTTTTAGAATTTCAAGAGGAGGTGTTTTGAGCCATTATCGAAGAACAAAAGCTGAAGAATCAAATAAAGGAGCGCAGGAGGAGCAAGAGGTCAGTATTGGCTTCAATTTGAGGTATTGGTTGTGTTGGTTGAATGAGTATTTTAGCAAGTATAAATCTGCCTTGATTTTAGCCAAACTAGGGTTTGGAGAAGTCATGGTGTTTTGGTATGTATTTGGTATTTTATGATGATTAGAAGCCATATGACACAATTTTGATGCTCAAATTAGGAGTTTAGTAATTTCTGGAATTTTGTTGATTTTTCTGCCAAGCCAAGATGTGGGGAAAGAGCAGGATTTGTTTATTTTGATGTTACCATTGTGTTCTACTTGAAAATTGTATGGGAATAGCCTCGGGTTGTGAATTTTGGGTTATTGAAACTCAAAATTGAAAACTGGATTTTTTGTTAGAATAAGATTCTAGCAAGGTACCCTATTAGTGTTGTGTTTTTGGATAACCAAATGATATCCAATGAATGTGAAACTTTCCAAAATAAAAGTAAACATATCAAGCTTTAATTTGATAGGTCATTTGTGTCATTTGGACTTGTACATTGGGAGTTATGAATTTTTGAATTTAGGTCATGAAAACTTGTTGAATTCTGACAGTGTGCAATAAATGACAATTCTAGGAATATTGTACATCCAATTGGATGTGGGTAACATTTTTCCTTGAATAACCTATCGTCTGTAATTCTAATTATAGGACCTGACTACTGTTCGGAATCTAAGACCTACTTGAGCTCCTAGAAATAGTTGGATATTGCTCAAGGGAAGCGACCAAGTAGTAACCTATCTTTTATATGTTTATAAGATACACTATATGTTCTATGGATTCATCATGAATTGCCTGGCACATTCTGATTCTGTGGGGTGGTCGTCCGGGGCCTATTGCACGGGTAGACACTCAGGCCGATGTAATATTCTGTGATGCACGAGTGGATGTCCAGGGCCTATTGCACAGGTTACACTCGGGGCCATGTGATATACCTAGCGCTATGGTGATATATGAATTGCATGTTATTCGTTGAATGCTGTAGTGATAATTCTGTTACGTGATAGTTGTGTGGTATGCTTTGTGATGTTATATCTATATGATTGATAACCTGTTACTACTAAAATTATTTTGAATCTCACACTTTTTCTAAATAAATCTACAGCACAGGCTAGTGGTTTGCAAAGCAAGGAGGTAAATATGGATAGCTAAAGGATGAAGTTAAAGGACTTGATTTGTTGTTGGTTGTATGTTTAAAGTATTTTGGTTATTTTTGGTACTGTATATGGTGTACATAACTATGTAAACCTGACAATAGTATAATAGTAGAACCAGTAGTGCTGGTAGCTTAGTAAAAGAACAGTGACTACATATATTGATAACGCTCCTGTTTTACGAAGAAACATTAACTAATGAACATATTATGAGATATAAGTAGAGATATGCTTGTACACTCTGATAAAATGGATTCAAGTACTAATGGGACTTAGTGAGATAGTGAATATTTATGAAACTATTTTAAAAAATTTTATTACACTCAAAATTCCCTACCAATCCCAAGTTTACCTCCTGAGATAGGTTCAGAAGTTGTGAACATGTTTTCAAAGTAAGTTTTAATCCAAGAGTGAACTTTGGTCCTATAATTATTTCACTACTCTTTTGCACTCATTTGGATCTATTGGACATAAGATGTTACATTTGGGATCCACTGAGACCCCTTTTTGGCTTAGAAATTTAACCTGTGAAAGCCAAAACTCACATATAGTCAATTTTATTAGTGCAAGCATTTCACCTAAAAGGGGGGTGAATTGGGTGATTATAAAAGTTATAAATAATAATAATTATTAACTAAAATTAAATTGAAGTTGAGAGTTATAATGATATCACCGAAGTGTACACCAGAGATTTATGTTGGTTTGGACACAAAGTGTTTGACCTACATCTAGTCCTCAGATAGCCTCTAAGATTTTCACTATAGCTTCCAAGATTCAGTGGGTTCTTGGCACCTCAGTACACTGCAAGTTCCTTCTCCGGACACTTGCTTCCCCTTACAAAATGTAAACCAATACCCGACTTAAGGTCCTACTACCTTAAGTAATCTCAATAAAGTGTATTGAGTTTTTGATGAATTTCTTTCTCAAAGAGTAAATGTATAATGACTGAGGTACATCATACAAAGAAATAATAATGAATGTAAAATAGAGCACTTAAAGCATACTTGAATGATTTCAAGATTTGGTGGTGGATCCGCTTTAAATGCTTTATATTTATAGTTGGAATGAAATAACTGACCGTTGTGAGTATTTCATTTGTCCGTTAGAGTACCATTGCTTTTTATGAACATTCTTTATGTGTGGTAAAGTAGCCGTTGGAGTAGAGAGAATGTCTTCGTTCAAATACCGCTTGCATTAAATACTTCTTACACAAACTCACTTTTTCTTATCTTTACTTGATCTCTTCATTTTTCACCTGAGAAAGCTTTATACACTAATGAAATGAAGTATTAGAGAGAAAGAGAATCAAATATAATTAATTATATGATCATTCAGTGATTTTTGGAAATTAGAATAAGATGCTCTATTTTTCTAAAAACTATCACTCAAGTGATCTTGACTTAGCAGTTTGAAAATATAGCATATCACAAGATGGGTCACTCGAGTGTTGTGCTAGTGATCAACAATTAGCATCACTAAGTGATCTCCAATGGATCATTTAATGGATACTTGAGTGCTTTGCTAGTAATCCTACAAATTGCATAACTTAAGTGATCACTCGAGTGATCTGCAATAGTTCACTTGATAGATTACTTGAGTACTTTACTAGTGATCCTACAAATTGCATTACTCAAGTGATATGTAATGGATCACTTGATAGATTACTTGAATACTTTACTAGTGATCTTACAAATTGCATTACTCAAGTGATATGTAATGGATCACTTGATGGATTACTCGAGTGTTCTGCTAGTGATCTTTAACTTAATGTATCACTCGAGTGTTCTACTAGTGATCTCAAAAGTAGGATCACTCGAGTGACTTTATACTTAGAAAATTTTTCACCGTGATCACTTTTAGAATCACTACAGAGCTATGCTAGTGATGCCTTTAACTTATCACTAGAGATCTCACTCAAGTGATTCAAGGTCATCACTCGAGTGATGCCTTTTAAAACTTGACAGATAATATCACTGAAGCAAGGGATATTTTCTCACTTCATCACTCGAGTAGTCACTCAAGTGATACCACATTGGCCTAAAAAAACCTTGCTTGATTGTTCAAAAACCTTTTGTTCATCATCAAATCTTTTTGTAATATCTTTTCAAACCTTTTGTTATCACAAAATATAGGATCTAACAAATTTGGCATAGAGTTTCTTTTCTTTCAAGATTCCCAGCATTATTCTCAAGTTCTCCTCATGCTCTTCTCTATTCTTTGAGCATATCAGAATATTGTCATTAAAGACTACTATCACTAGTTTAGATACTACCAAAAAATTTTACTCATGTAATTCATAAAGACAACAGGTGCATTAGTCAATCCAACAAACACCATCAGGGATTTATAATGCCCATTCTTAGCTTTAAAAGTAGCCTCGATAATCATCTACTTTCATACACAATTGAGGGTGTCCTGTCCTCAGATCAATTTCAAGAATACCCAGGAACCAAACAACTGATCCAAGGGATTTTCAATTCAAGGAAGTGGTTTTTCATTTTTTACGGTTGCCTTATTCAATTCTCTGTAGTCAATACAAAATCTCAAGCTCCCTTTATCTTTTGACAAATGACATTGGAGTACCCCATGGTGATACGTTAGGTTACATAAACCCCTTCCTCTAGCAGTTCTTCAATCTACTTCTTCAATTTCGTCATTTCATTCAAAGCCATTCTAGCTGGGGCTCTAGATATCAATCCAGCTCTAGGCACAATTTTAATCGCATACTCCCCTTCCTTTCCAAGGGTAACTCACTGATGTTGGGGAAAAATACTTCAAGGATTTCACTAACCTCAAGTATCATTTCCACCTTAACCTGTACTGAGAGGGGTACTCTATAATCAAGATCTTTACTTCATGCCATTTCTGGCAATTAACAATCTTTGGAACTCTCATACATATGTTTTTTGCCAACCTACAATCATTGAATCTTTGTTTACAAGAATCTTACATTTCAAATTCAATGTTGGCCTGAGTTCCATAAACATGTATCTCATGGATACAATAGGTATTGTAACTAGCCTTAAATTCTATCAAGTGGCTAAATACCACTGGGAGCACATATATATATATATATAGGATCAGATATCTAGAACATACTTCTACCTCTAGCTCAACTTGCCTCATAGGAACTTCTAAGTATCATTACAATCCCCAAATCATCCTCTCAATACCTTTAGAGCTAAAACATTATCTTAATAAAGATGCAACATATGACATCCTTTCATAATCTCTTGACCTCAAGATCGCTCTCAATTATCAATTGAGCATCATTAAACATATGCTAAGGCCTTGAACCATTCTGGGCCATTTCAAATTCCTAAAGAATCAAAACTCAAACGTTGAATCCTGGGTTATGATCCATTAGGTAAAAACTCTTTGAATGCTTACCCAAATTTTTTGGTCCATAACTAAATCTAGAACCTCAAGATCAATTAGGTTGGATATCATTCTTCCTTAGTCATACCCAGCATGTATGCTATGGATCATAATGTATAGCTCTTATCTTAACCTTCATAATATTTAGATAATATTCTCATAGCATTAACATTGATCATAAGGTTTTAACTTTCATCTTAGTATCACTAGACTATACAGCACAATCTATGATCATAGTCAAACAACAAAAACCTAGTGCAACCTTAAGCATAATTTCAACTTAATTTAATCTCAAATTTAACCTCATCCTTCTATATCTCAAGATCGTATTCAAAACCACTATATAGCACTATACGTCATGCCTATATGCCTTTAGGCACAAATCAATTAACTACGATATTTATTTAACATGGAGGAAACTCAAAGCAACCAATAGCCCTTAAGGTTTTATAACCTTATCAAATGAACTTTCTTGGGCAGCACTCGCTACAATAGATATATTTTATATTCAAGATCAATCCTAAGTTATTTTATATTCAAGATCAATGCCTAAGTCATCATCACCATGCTTCTAAGCATTATTTAACCACCTACAAACAATATATCAATTCAACACAACCTTGACTCTATATAAGAGCATCAAAATTATAAACCATATGTAACTTTGTACTTTTTCTCTTTTAGTTCAATCGTTAACTTAACAATATAATGCCTATACATTTTCAAACATAGGGTTTAAAATATATAAACATTAAACATCATACCCTTAGGAACCTTAATTGTAATGCCCCAAAATACATAACAGATGTGGATGAACTTGTTCGGGGAATAAAGTGTGAATTATGACCCAAAATAGTAGTAGTAAGTGCCCAAACCCAGCATATAAGCTCAGTTATGGTGTCAAAGCTTAAATTGAATCAAAATAAGGGAGAGGACGCATGACATAGAAAATGGAATCAAAAGATGTGTGAAATGGTAATCTAGTGGGAATTGCCATAGTTAGGGACAAAACGAGAAGAAAGAAATTTCCCGGTCAATTAGTCAGCTACCGAAAAGGAAATTAACCATTAACTAAAAGAGTAAGTGGTGTGACTAAATGACTAAGTGAATTAGTTAGTGTAATAATGTAATTACAAGTTTTATAAGCAACCATGGGATCATGACACTTAGCATCTTCGACACCATTGGATTGAAGTCAAAAGGTCAAAGGTCAAAATTTCAACCCTTTCTCTCACTCCCTCTCTTTAACTCAGTCAAGCGTGTGTATGTGTGTGGAAAAATATAATCTTTCATCATCTTTTACCCTCTCTCTCTAGCTCAAGGTCGTCTATAGAGGTTGGAGGAAAGATAAAGAAGAAATCAAGGTAGGTGAGCCATTTTGACCTTTAAGATGACTCCTATGGCTTTAAACCTCTTCTCTAATTTTATTCCTCTTGATGAAAGCTTCATTTCTATCTTTTTAGATTTTCAAGAGGAGATGTTTTGTGAATTCAAGAAAAGCTAGTGGTTGAAGAATCAAAGAACAAGCTAGTGGAAGAGGAAGAGGTTTGCAAAAGCTAACTTTTGACATGCATATTGTGATGTTTGGTTGAGTGTTTTGGCTTGTGGAATTGCCCTAATTTTCATATAATTAGGGTGTTGAGGGTTTACGGTATTTTCTTGATGGTATTGGTGTCTTGTGGTGTCCATTAGTTAATGGAATTGATTTGGGAATTGAATGTGAAATTTGGCAAAGTGTGGGATTTTGTGTTGAATTATTCCCAAAATAGAACATGTGAAAGGAATGTAAATTTGGTTTTTTTGATGTTTCCATTGGATTCCATGCAAAAAATGGTGTGGAAGTGGTCTTGGTTGTAAATGTTGGACCTTTGGAGACATTTGATGAAAAACTGGAATTTTATCCTCGACCGACCCCCAATTTCAGCATTTAGGGCTTTTGTTTGATCTTATCATAGCCACCTAAAGGTCTCCAATGATAACCAATCCTAAGTTTTTAGAGTTAAGAATTGGAATAGGGAATCACTCGTCATCCTTGATTGTGATTTACAGGACTTGGCATTCACCCTAAGTGTGTGAAACGGTGCCCGAGTACAAATGGAAAGAACAAAGTAGTGACACTTTATCTTGTATCCTGTATAATGCTTGCTTGTTTGTGCTTATCATTGAATTGTGATGAACGTGAATGCTATTGTTATGCCATTGTGAATACGGCGAAAGCTGTTGTTGTATATTCCAATATGAAGTATGAACACAGCGAAAGCTGTTGTGATGCCATGAAAGTGAATATGGTGAAAGTGGTTGTTGTTTATGCCATTGCGAATACAGTGAAAGATGTCATTTTGTAACTTGCGAGTCACCCATCAATGTGGTAACTTAATACAGTAAAAGCTGTTACGACACTCATCATGCATTCATGGGAAATTGCTGTGAATGCTATTGAGAATTTGTTGCTCAGAATGTTATCGTTATTGTGAATGTTGTTGTACATGCCTTGTTTATTATATATCATATGATTGAAATTGTTACTACTGAGATTCCTATGAATCTCACTCTTTCCATTACTAACCTACAGTTAGGGTAGACAGATAAAAGGAGAAGATGGTATATAAGGACAGTTAGAGTTCGTGGCTAGAAAATTAGTTTTGTGTTGGTTATCAAATGTTGGAATAATTATATATGTACATGTCAACCAATATATTAGATATTTGTAGTTGTCTATAATTCCTATTTGAAAATGAGCGAATATGCCCTATAGGCTCTTATAGTTAAGATTGAAACCCGAGTGTTGTCGGGAATTTTATTAAGTACTCTGATGTAAATGAATGGAACGGTACTGAGCAGGCCAAATAGTTTTGAAATGTGAAAATGAGACCTGATTAAACAGATTGAGAAAAGTTTTGAAAAGCCCACTTAATCACAGGACCAAACCCTGTCTTAAAGCTGGGACCTTTATAAGTTTTGAATTTTACATTGGTCTGTAATTTAACTAAGTGGTGCATGTTTGAACTATAATTAATGCTTTGAAGGTAGGGGTTACATTTGTGGTATCAGAGCTAAAGTTCCTGGCAAGGGTAGTTTTGCTAGGATAGTTGCGATAGTTCCCTGTTATAGTGTGGTTAATTAACCCATGACTGTTGTCGTATACATCTAAATGTTCCTGTTATTGGTTGGTATGTGAGTCTTAAGGAGCATGTGTATACACTTAGTGAGATATTGATATTAGGAATCATTTGTGTTGGGGGTGAAAAGGACACAATGGTTCGACCGAAGATTAGACGTGAAGAACCAGAGGTGGGAGAGATAAACCATAACCCACCTGCTTCTTGATACAGCTCTTCTATGTAATCCCACAATAAAGGGTGGGGATCTAGATCATACTCTAGTTTGGGATCAGAAACTCTGGAACTATCAGTAGAATCCAAATTCTGTGCTACTTCATCTATTTGTAGATTCTTACCATCATCAACGGAAGAATCCTCTAATACTACTGTAACTAGAGCACAAACCCTTTTTCTTGGGGTGTACATTATTGTTGCTCCACTTCTACCTCTACAGGTACCTCAGCCCCTACCTTTAGTAGGTTGGTTGACAAACAAGGGATATCTGTCTCTTTGAGTTCTTCTATCCTTCATAGTTTATAATCACAATATCACTACCAAAGCGTCAATTCACTATTCACATAAGCAAAGAACATTATCCTATTGCTAGAACCTCTGCTTTTATACCAACAAGTGTAAATCCCTTACTCTTAAAGTTTTCTGATGAGCCTTACACAATATATATGCGAACAACTAAATTTGGTTTCAATTATACCTTTGGTTGATTGCACTTTTCTCAAAAATTTTAAAACTTTTCAAAGTGATTACTTAGTGGTTGCCAACTAAATCATGACTTATCAGTTTTTAACTTCATTTATAATTAGTATCAGAGTAGTTTCTCTGCTTATAAATTTGAATGATACTTATTAGTAGTATGCCCTTAATGTTACTGATACCGTAGTTGTACGTGTCACTGATACCACCGATAATTGTGCTCACTGATACCACCGATACTGGTGCTCATTGATACCACCCATCAGGCACTGATACTATTACCAAGTACATTAATATCACTTCTACATGTCCTGATATCACTATCATGTACACTGATATGGCCAAATTCCTCAGTTTACTGATACCACTATTGTGCTCATGTACACACTATACATACCCAATAATACATAGAGTACTCCTACTAGTAATATTGCCATGTCTTTATATCTAGATATAGAGTACAGAGTACTATGGCTACTTAAAACATTCTAAGTTATAATATTCATACACAGATAACCAACTTAAAAATTTAGTTCCTTCGCCTCCATCTTTTCACATATCAGTACTTGCCTCCTAGCCATTTGAGCCACCCCCCTTTACTGTCTAAATTTTTGTAAAGGATGAAATTCGAAAGAATCCCAGTAGTAACAATCATTCAATCATATAAAATACAAGATTACAAAGCATGTAACATAAACTATCATATTACAAGAGGGATCACAATAGCATTCAACATATTAACAAGCAGCATAACATACGCATAACATATTACCACAGCGCTTGGTAAAACAGGTCTTATAGCCTTGAGCATCTAACCGTCATATTCTTAATGGCCTCGGGCGTCCGCCGATCATATTCTAAATGCTCATGAACAAACATACTTGATTGTATAACATACATGTAACACCCCAAATTTTATATTCACCAATATATTGTAATTATTTGAGAAATTCAATAAAATGGTGAATATTCATGAATTTGGAGTTTATGAATTTTATAAATGTTCATATTCATGAGAAAATGGGCAAAAAATAATTATGAAATAAATTTGGGTAAATTAAAATCCCAATATTAAGGCCCAAATATGGAGAAATATTAGAGAACATATTTTGTCAACAAATAAATGGAAATTGGCCAAATAGAAAGGAGAAAAGAAATTAAATTAAAAAGGTAATGCCAAAATCGTAATTTTGCCAATTTAGCACAAAATTAATTATTTTCTGATTAATTGAAGCTAATTTCAATTAATTAAGGAAAATAAAGGGGAAAAGTATATTTGGAATATTTTGGTCAAATAAAAATGAATTTATGGAAAATTTGAGAAAAAGTGCAACTTTGCCAAAAATTGTGACTTTACGTGCAAATGTAACTTGAACAAGTTTTGAAGCCAACTGAGACCAAAGGGAGGGACCCCTAGGCATCTCTTACATGTAACAAAAAGGAGAAAATATTAGTTGCATGATACTTGGGCTTAATGACAAGGTTACCTAAAGCTAAGGGTTTATGTACATAAAGTTCAGAATTTTGTGCAATTAGAATTATGACATAGGCGAGGACCTATGATGACATAAGCATAAGATTATTAAAGCTAATCATCATCTTATTCTATTCCCACTTCTGTTGTCTTTTTACTGTATAAGAGAGAGAGAGAGAGTTGTGAGCATTTTAGAGAGAGAAGGAGAATAGATCTAATGAGGTAAGTTGATTTCTTTGGTGAATTATCTCATAACGTGTATGCTCCTTCCTCTAAGCTTCTCTTCATGTCATTTAAGGTATTTGAGTCATAAATCTTCGTGTAAAGAGGTTAGGGTTTTCGTCCAGGAGGAAGAAAAGGTAACTTCCAAACCTTCTATTATCGATTGTTCTGGCTATTATGAGTAGTTTAATTGGTCAAATTTCACCAGATTATCTTTGTTTGTAAAAATGTGGTGTTGGAAATGTTATGCTACCAAAATTGGGATTAAATGGTAGTTATAAGTAATGAAATAGTTAATAAAGAGTGATTAGGAGTAGAAAGGAGCACGGCTGTGGAGTCAAAAGTAAAAATCCCCAACTTTTTTCAGGGAGTTGAACATTTCAGCCAGGGCTGAACTAAGGGGTTATAGTTGGATTTTTGATATTCTCATGATTCCATTGAGTTCAGGGGGAAAATTAGGTAGGGTCACAGTTGGTCACTTTTTCGAAAAAGCCTGAAAAGGCATAATTACGAAAACGCCCTTGAAACCCAGAGAGTGGGGCTGCCAAGGGTATATCTATCTTTCGGCAGAGAATTTGATAATTTTGAGTCTGGAAATGAATTCCTTGGATGAATTTATGTCAAAATAGCCCTAGTCAAAATTTCAGGAAAAGTACGGTTGGACCTGGTACGGCGAGGCAGGGCCGGATCCCCGTTGGCATTTATGTAAATTTTCACCATAGGCTAATATAACCACTATAAACACTATGGAAGTGTCTGAAATGGTACATGAATGGTTTTTAACTTAATTCTTGTACATTTGATATTTTATGACTGAGTTGGGAGTCTGAGATTGGCATATTTTACGATGCACGTAAAACGAGGTGAAAGGGACTTAAGGTAGGGACATTATCCTTCATACATAATGCAATAGTTCATATTATTGTGTGATTGCCATTACTTGTGATTTTATTAATCAACATGGTTTGCCTAGAAGAGGCAGTTAGTGCCGAAAGTGTACTTACACCTAGGGGTTGGGTAAGAACCCAACCAGTGTACGATTAATGGGGCAGGAGCCTTACTCATATATACATGATGATGATGTTTTATATTGTTCATTAATAGGTGTATACATGGTGCAGATCATATCTACTTTTCGCATTTTATATGAATGATAGTATGCCGCTACTGGGATTCTTTAGAATCTCAACCCTTTTGCTAAATAAAAATATCTCAACGAGTGCCAGCGGATCGAAAGGCAAGGATGTAGATACGGGAAACTGACGAGCACGTTTCCTGAGACAAACTATGGTTATATAGTCTATATTAGGAATATTTTTGGATGTTCTGTACATATTTGTAAATATTATCAAATTCTGTACATGATTTTGGTCTGTAAACTAATACTTTTATCAATATATATTTGTACTTTTTTGTATGTCGTGGAACTTGGTCTCTATTACTCTATGAATATTGAAATAGAAACGGTTGTTGACAATACATACAAAGCATCACATAGTATATGAGAGAAAGAGTTACTACCTGTTAACCTTTCTAGTAGCCTAAACTAATAATGAAAGATTTAGTTACTGGGTTACCTAAACTTCATTTAAAAAATGACCTAGTTTGTGATTCTTGTTAAAAGGGTAAACAAATAAAGTCCTCTTTTACATTTAAGAAGGAAGTCTCAACTAATAAATTACTTCAACTACTTCATATAGACCTAGTTGGACCAGCAAGAGTAAAACGTTTTAGTGGAAACTTGTACACTCTGCTTATATTTGATGACTAATCTATGTTAATGTCAATGTTTCACCCAAAAGGAGGAGAATTGGGTGATATTAAAAACTTAAAACTACAATTAACAAACTTACCCAAGAGATGAGAGTTGTAGAAGTTTCACTAAAGTATACATAGGATTTTTATACTGGTTCGGTCTCAACCACTTGACCTATATCCAGTCCTTAGAATGCCTCTTAGACCTCCTCAAAGTTCCAAGATTTGATGGTTCTTGGAACCACAGTACAAGCAAGCTCCTCAACACGATCCTCACTCCCGCTTACACTTTATAAGCAAATACCCTCATTCAATGTCCCATTACCTTGAGATTCTCTTCAGAAGAGTAATAAATGTGTTTACAAATTCTCTCTCGAAGAGTTGATAGATGAATAATGAAGAAGAAAGGAATATCAGAGGTATCAGAGAATATCAGGAAAGTAGAGCATACTTATTGCAACAGAGTTTTTTATCGAATGTAGTTGCTCTATCTTGAATGCTTTCATATTTATGGGTAGAATGATTTTAATGACCGTTGAGAGCATTCAAATCTATCCGTTACAGAATAAATATAGCCACTGATGGAAGAAAGCATTCGGGCTGGTTGAGGGTTCTTCGCATTTAATACTTTTGAAAACATTTTGCTTTTTGAAATTTTGAAGCTAATCCAGAGATTAAACTCCTAAAACTCATACATAAGTTTGCTTAGTAATATTTAAAAGTATAATAAGAGGTTAGGGTATTAATCAAGATGTTTACAATAGGTATCAAAATTATCAAGATGCTAATTCTAAGTTTCTGATGAATAATCACTCGAGTGTGACTTTAAATCTCTCAAGTGATTTCTTATCACTCGTGTGCTCAAGTGATCTTAGTCAAGGCATACTGATAGTCACTAGTAAGTGACCTAGTAAAGATGTGTTTGAAAATGATATCATCACTTGAGTGCATATGTCTTAGATATGTGAAAATGAGCTTTATCACTACCAAGTGACTTACAAGTGATTCATATCACTCAAGTGATCTTCCCATATATAGAACATTGCAGTACTTTCTCATCACTTGCAAGTGACTTGCAAGTGATCTTAGATCACTCGAGCAATTTACCATCTACTTGAGTGATCTTTATGTGGAAGATCTCATCTCTTCAAAATCACTTGTGAGTAACTCGAAAGTGATGTTCATTACTCAAGTAATCCTTATGTCACTTAAGTGGTCCTTCTATCACTCGAGTGATCTTGACTTAGAAGCACAGAAAGAGGTGTGTATCACTAGAGTGCACAACTTGTCTCTCGAGTAATTTGTTCTCATTATATCACAAACTTTCTAATCACCTGCGAGTGACCTGCAACTATGTTTATCACTCGAGTGAATTTATCTCTAAACCCATTATTTGATCTGATCACTATCGAGTAACTCACTAGAATTTTGTAAGTGAAACTTCATCACTCGAGTGCATCCACTATCACTAGAGTGATCCTCTTTAGTGCACCTTGGTTCTACTTGGCCATCACTTAAGTGCTAAGATCATCAGTTGAGTGATTTCTCTAAGACAGAGAAGATCACCAAAAAGTTCTACTTTTTTGTTTTTAAATCACTTGAAGTAGGAAAACATCACTTGAGTGACTTATTAATTCAAGTTTTTCAATAAACACTCACATCACTCGAGTGCATGAAATCTTCACTTGAGTAACTTAAATCATCAAGCCAACTTTGTGTCATCCTTCTTTCTTGTTAAAATGTACTTAGATATCAAGGTTTGTTATCATCAAAATATTTGAGAGCCAACATTCTCCCCCTTTTTGATCATGATAAAACTTAGATATTAGATTTTAAAAACTTTTAGAAACAAGATCAAAACAAATGTAAGAGCAGTTAGTGCTCATATTTTGACATAGATGCAAGCTAATAAATGCATATGATTATCTTTGAAAAAGCCACTATAGCATATTGATAATAAACACAATACATAATGAGCATACAATTAGCAACATAAATCATAACATAACACAACAACAGAAGCTCATGCACATTAATCAGTTTGTGAACCCCCAACATCACTCAAATTCTTCTGCCCCTTTTTATTGTTAGTAAAAATGGTGAAGGGGGAAGGAAAGGTGGCATCAGAAGGTGGAGGTGGTTAAGACAAAGTGGAGTAGGTGAAGGACAAGGGTCTCTTTCAAAAGAGGAATGTGAAAGAATGTAGGGGACAATGTTGTCATATGGTCAATAGGAGATAAAGTATGATTAAGAGAGATGGAATAAGTAGGGGAATTTGGAGTAATTGTAGGATATAAAGGCAATACGGGTTCTACCACACGAATAGGATTAGACTCAAGAGTAGTAGAAGTGGTCTCTTGATCATGAATCTTAATCTCTTCCGTATGAGAAATAGAGTCATAGTGGTGAGAGCTCTGAGGAAAGGAGTGAGATGGAGAATAAAGAATTGGGTCCCCATGAGGTAGGTTTCCAGCTATAATAGTATTAAATATAAGTATGGTGGAATGGTTAGGATTAGAGGGAGGATGGTTAGTGGTGAGCACAAGACCTGACTTAAAGTTTGAGAATGGAGGAATAGAAGGTGTAGGAATAGTAAAGGATGGTGAGGGGATGAGAATCTACTTAAAGTGAGTGTCAACTAGGATATCAGCGGTGGTATCAAGATTGTTATAAGTGGTATCAAGATTAGTATCAAGGGTAGAAACAGGATTTGCTGGAATGGTGGTGATATCAGGGATAGTAATAGTGGTATCATGGATAATGATAGTGGTATTAAGGATAGTAGTGGGGCAATAGGAGTCATAAGGATAGGAATGCCAAGATGGAACCTCATCACATCCTCCACTCTATGTAATATGAGCATTTGAGCTGCTTGGAGGTCAAAAAGCTGTTTGAAGTTATGATTCAAAACTACTACCAAGACTCTAACTTGGTAATCCACTTGATTTACCAGATAGGTGTTGGACTTCTTAAGCTCTTCAATGGCACCTTTGAGGGAGTCTTGGATATATTCCTGAATAATGGGCCCCATGAAAGATAGGCCTAAAGAGCCAGCCATAGTAGATTGAGCCTCATCTGCTCTGGAAGTCGAATGCTCCATTCTTTTGGTCTTCTTCATTAGTTGTACTGAGATTGATCACTACAGTCACCTAGTGGTAGTGTAATTCCTATTCTTCCTAGCTGAACTTTCATAACTTGGAAATCCTCATGATTTCTTCACCAGTGTTCAAATGCTAGATGTTGTGTAGTGTGAGAAAGTAAGAGACCAACTGAGGAAAGGGAATTGTAGTTGTCTTGGTATAAAGAACCTAAATCACTTCATCTCTTGAAATATAAGATCCCCAACATTCCTCTTTTCTTGAGAAAGGATATATGCCATCATAAGGTAATCCTTGCTAGATATATGAGAAAAGTTATTGGCCTTGTTCACTATACATCTAGAGTAGATATAGAATACCACTCTATGAATGTTACTCAAAGACCTGGTGTTAGAGTAAGTGGGCCAACTAGTTCCCCAGGTTTGAGTATCTCATAAATTTAAGTGGCATCAGACTTTTTAAAGGGTCCCCTTAGAACTTCTTCAATTCCTAGGTAGGTGTTGATCAAATATGTAGATAGCATAATTTTTTGATCCTTCACAGTGGTTTCAATTCTTTCTTCCATGATTCTACCTCAGTTATCATACTCATCTACCTCTTTTATGTTGTAATAAAAGAGATTAACCATAGAGGGACAATAAGATGTCTTAATACTCAACTAAGGCTCGTACTGTCCTAAATAGGGATATAAATACAAATTTAAATATGTTTTAAGCTTGCCTAAATCAACATACACAACGGGACAGAAAGATCTCTTGGCAAAATTACAATCATGCGAACCTTGATTTATTGCCTTTAGCTCCCCTGTATTGAAATTTGGAGGTGGTGTCAGCAACTCCTCTTCTACCAACTGATATAACCCCCTACCTTATAATCCGTAATTGTAATTCAAAAATGCATAATTAAGTTAAATTAGAGACCGATGATTAATACAAAATCTGTTTAAATTCCAGCTTTAAGACAAGGACCCGCCCTAAAATGCAGTGGGTTTTCAAAATTTCTTTAAAAACTTGTTTGATTCGGTCTCACTCATATTTCGAATATAATTAACCTGTACAGTTAAGTTGCATTCATACATATCAGAGTGTAAACCAAAATTTCCGGTAACCCTCAGATTTCCATATATTAAATAAATGGTTTATGGGGCATTTCCGCCCCGTATCATTTCCCATTCAGGGGATTACATATCCTTATCCAAAATAACATTTACAAATGTACAATAATTTCCATCCAGATATGACAACCAACCAACAACTAAAATAAGGAACTATCCACCCTTGGTTGCCTGCTTTTCCTTCGAGCTGCTTGCCCTGTCTGTAGGTTAGTCAATGGAAAGAATGAGATTCAATACGCATATAATCTAACAAGATGCATATAATCTCATTCTTTCCATTCACAAATTAAATAAGCACTTTTGTGTTGGCATTAAATGCAAAGGACATTCAAATGTTGAACATTTTCTTTGCTCCAACAACTAATTCCTTAAACATAAAGAATGTTCAGAGACTTTAACAGATACGTTCAATAAGACAATGGCCATTAATTCACTCTACTAATAAATAGCCAGAGCATTGAAGACAAAGTAACGAACTACTATGAAAAACTTCTATTACATTCATTACAAAGTCTTAAAGCTCTTCAATTTGAGTCTGTACTTTAGTGATCATATATCTACTCATTTGAGAGACATTTATTGATTCATTTATTATCTGAGAGACTCCAGATTGTGGAATATTGAGTGGGCATTAAATTGCTAGGTGTAAGGGGGAGCAATTGTTGTTGAAAGACAACTAGCATGTACTGAGGCAACAAGAGCCTGGAGAATCTTGAAAAAAAGTGGAATCTCAGAAGGCTTCTGAGGATTAGACGTAGGTCAAATGGTTTGGACCAAACTAGTATAAATCTCGTTTACCTTTGGTGACATCTCCTCAACTCTATTTTATTGAAGTTTGCATTAAATTCTGAGTTTTCTTAACTATCACCCAATTCACCCTCCCCCCACTTGGGTAAAAGACTTGTTCTAACAAGACGCATATAATCTCCATATGAATGAACATTTTCAAAAGCTAGATTATCAATATGCTCTTATCACAAGTTTACAGCTCAGAGTTTGCCGTGGCTACACTATGATCATACGTTTGCTAGAGAAACAATACACTAGATCAACAAAAAAGCTTATAGACTACAAAATTGAGTAGAAATTAGACACATGAATGAAAGAAACTTCTTGTTATAGACTCCACTAAAGCACCGGTAGTTTAAAGGAGGTTGAATCTTATTGAACGAAGATCAGAAGTCTAGTTATTCATGCTTAGTAGAAACCCACAGAAAAGATGAATCTCAAATCTAGAACACATGCTTCTCATGCTCTTAAGCAAAACTCTCTATTCTCTGATCTTATCTTGTGTAATGCCCCAACTTGGGATTAAGGGCTAATGACTTTAAAAGTAGATGTAATTATTGTTAATAAAGACTTTTGAAGAATATGATGCGAATTTTGATTTGAATGTCTTACGATCAGTGCCTAAACCCTGTATTTAAGTTCAATTGTGGATTAAAGTCTAAATTGAATTAAATAAGAGGAAATGTGTATGGTAAGGTAAAATGGAATGATAAAATATGCATAGTGGTGATTCAAGTGGAATTACCCTAATCAGGGGCAAAATGCGAAATCAAAAAGTTACTGACTGATTGGTCAGTTAACGAAGAGGAAACTCCTTAGTAATCTAAATATCAATGGTTAGGATTGAGAGATTAAGGGGGTGGAATCCTATGTGTGAGTGTTCATGTATGTCCATGAAAGAAGAAACAAGATGTTGCCAAGTGGCAAGGTGTGAGCCATGGGATTAAGTCAACTTTTCAAACACATTTTCCTCTCTCCTCTCTCCTTCAAGGTCAGCTAGGGAGCATGGAATAAGGGAAAAATATGTTTCATTGAAAAATCATCTACCCAATCTTTGAAAACTTATAACTAATTCTAAAAAAATCAAAATGAGGCGATTCCAAAGCCAAATGAAAGGTATTTAAGTCCTATTTATAGGAAAAATATGGTCCATTACCCAAAATTATCACAAAGTTCCAGAATTACATAAAACTCATCACTGCCCCAAAACAGAGTTCAGTTTCCATCCCAAACTTTGGACAGTCATATCTCCTAGCTCACAAAACAAAATGACACAAATTATATGTCCATTTTGAAGCTTGGGATGTGAAATTTAAGACTGGAAAGTTTCCGAATTTTTAGACACCATTTGGTCATTCAAAATGTTCACATAAACTGACTACCCAGAATAGAGTTTCACTGGACAGAATTTCAGATTTTGCATCTTTGCTTCCAATGGTTCCATTTTCATACCACATCATTCCCACATAAATTTTCACAAGGAATCCATTGGAAACACCAAATCAATCAAATTCACATCTCATTGACATGTTTTCACAACAATCTCAACTTGTCAACACAATTCATATTTCAAAACCTAACATTGCAACTTTTCCATTCCAAAGTTCCAAACCAATTTCAATAACATCAAAACACACTATGACACCATTTTCAACACAATACCCCATTCAATTCTTCCCTCTCTTCTAAGTCAATTTGGATGTTAATCCATAATTGAACTCAAATACAGGGTTTCGGTGCTGCTCACAAAACACATGAATCACATTCGAGTGCCAAATCACATCATATTCTCCAAAAGAGTTATTTATCACTAACCACATCCACTTTTGAAGTCATTAACCCTTAATCACAATTTGGGATCTTGCTAAACTGGGGCTTAGCAATTCACTAATCTCAGGCTTATTCTCTAGCCTCGAGTCTCAAAATTTGGGGTATTACAGCTACATCTTGATGGTCGTAGATTCTTGAAAAGTAGAGTTCAAATGCATGAAGAAATTTGGAAGTTGTTGAATCAAAAATCTACTTTTGGAAAGAGGAAGAAGTAAGGAAGAGCTCTTTATTGGCATATTCATTGTGACCATTGGTTAAGTTTTGAGATTTATGAATTTTGCCCTAATTTTCATGTGACTTTAAAATAAATGAATTGCCTAGTGTATGGTGATGGAATTAGTGGTCTATTGTGTCTTTGTGTCAATAGAATTATTTGAAACCTTGAAAGGAAAATTGGTGTTATTGGTTAATGTATGGGAATGTAATGTCCAAAGTAAGAACTTTTGTTAGAGGGAGAATTTGGATGTTTTGGTGTTTTAAATGGGTTCCTTTATGAAAATTTGTGTTGGAAAAAGTTTGTTCCTGGATTTTGGAAGCCATTGAACACTTTAGACAAAATCTGGGAAATGCGATCATCTGCTGCGTTTTGGCTTCTGATAAGCCTCACTCGAGTGCACAGGGGTGTCACTCGAGTGCAGCTTTCTATTTTCCCTTTTCGTTCAATTTTCGGTCATACTCCCATGCCAGAATACAAGGGTGTATTTTGTCACTTACGAGTGATATGGGTCATCACTCGAGTGAACCTTGGCTTACTCGAGTGCAAGAATATTATACATTATGAACTCATGTCTCAGGGAAACACTAGATTCCAAATGGTCAAGAGTGTGTGCTAGCACTCACAAGTGTTGGGCCATCACTCGAGTGCACTGCTTACTCTAGGGTTTCTGTTGCTCTTGGGTAGTCACTTCTTATGCCTCACTCGGCAGGACACAGGTAAGTATCAAGCTATTACTCGATTGTTGGGTTCAGGACTCAAGTTCTGTGATCATTTTCTGTCTTTGTGGTTCCTCTCGGCCAAGCACTCACACGAGTGAGCTATCTTCACTCGAGTACAAGTCACTCCATCACTCGAGTGAGGCCTTCTTCACTCGAGCACATGAGTCAAAAATCAGTGTTATGCTTCTAAAAAAGGGATATTTGGTGTAGTTCTTCCAATACTTTAGACATGTGTCTAGGCTTCTAGTATCCACCTAAAGAGTCCAAATGATAACCAACTTTAAGTGTTATGAAGATAAGAATTTGGAATAGGGAATAACCTATCATCCTTGATTTAGTTTACAGGGTTTGATATTTGCCCTGATCGTGAGCAATCGGTGCCAGTGCTCACCAGGAAAGAACAAGGTAATGACGCTTTCCCTTATACTGTATATGGTACATTATATGTTTGATTTATCATTATTTGTGAATTCTTCACCCACGGCCCATCGGTGTTGACGGAGGGTGACCGTGCCTTTAGGGGTGGTGGAATACGGGGGATGAGACTATATGGAAGTCGTGAGGCTATATGTGGAAGCCTAAAGGCTAATTGTGAAACCTTCACCTGTAGCCCATCAGTGTTAACGGTGGGAAGACCGTGTCTTTGAGGTGGTATTAATATGGGGGATGAGACTTTATGATTATATGTATATATGGCAGCTTGTATGCTGTGTTTAGTGCTACTATGCTACTTGATGATGTCATTGCATGCTTTGTAATTATGTATGGTATGAGTGATTTGTTACTACTGGGATTCTTTTGACTCTCATTCTTTCCTTTGACTAACCTTCAGATAGGGCAAGTGGCTCTAAAGGGAAGGAAAAGACCAAGGGCAGATAGGACTCCTTATGGAGGTTTAATTTTAGTGGTTGGTTATCCATTTTGGTATTGGGATTACTGAATATATATTTGGGTTATAAATTTCGGATTTGGTTGTGTAATTCCTTATATGGGAATTTATAAACCCATAGTTTATATATGAAACCCGGGGGTTGACAGGATTTTGTTGTACACCCTGATATATAAATGTGATTTAACTACGCAGGGTAATTATATTCAAATTATGGAATTTGAGACTAGGTTTAAAAGAGATTTTGAAAGAATTTGAGAAAAACCCTACCATGTGAATGGGATTGAAATAAGCCTTGTTTAACCATTGGTCTCCAATTCATCTTAATTAGGTATTTTTGAATCATAATTACTATTTATAAGGCAGGGGGTTACATTATTGGTATCAGAGCTAGTTATTAAGATGGCTTAATTCGCCACAGTGATCGGGGGTTCTCACAGTATGATCTGTGGCCAAGTATTGGCTCTTACCCTGATATGGCATAGGGGCTAGCCACTTTATTGTTGCCCTGGTTGGAGGGGCTGACCAAGTGTATGGGCACTTATGTGAAGCACCAGTCCTTAGTCGAGAGGCGAGGCTTAAAACTAGCGGCTGAGGTTACCTTAGATGGCCACCGGAAAGGGCTACCAGGTTAGTACCTGTGTAGAGCCACCGTCTTACATTTTTGGTATCAGAACTATAGTTCCTGGCAAGGGTAGGAATTGCTAGGATAGTTCCCTTAATTAGCCTTAGTGGTAAAAGATTATTTGTGATAATTGCTGTATATACACATATATGTCTGTGTTGTGAATATATGTATGAGAATTGTAGACATGTGTGTATACCTATTATGATATTGACGTGGTGAGTTATTTGTAAAATGAAGAAAACAAAAGGTCGATCCAGAGTACATCAAGTGAATCCTAAGGTGGAGGTGGTCAATGACAACCCAGCGGATCCTATATAGGAGATGATGGGTCTGATTCAGGATTAGAGGAATATGGTTACTGAGCTGAGTGAAGAGCTCAGCATAGAAAAGGCAACATGGAATGAGGGTCGGAGTCAGTCCACCCAGGAGGAAACTCAGGAGGAGACCCAAGAAGAGCCTAGACACGAAGAAACTGCCGAAGGGTCAGCACGACCACTAGAATCGCCTCCTCACATTGACCCGAACCAAGAATCACAAGGGGTACCAGTGAGGGAGGAAAGGGATCTTCAGTATTGGGTCTCTAAGTTCTGCAAGCATCTACCCTGGTATTCAGAGGGAGGTTTGATCCCCAAGTAGCTGAAGATTGGTTGAACCAGCTAGAGAAGATCTTTAAGGTCTTTGAGTACCCGTCTGAGGTGAAGGCGTGCCTGGCTATCTACAAATTAGAAGGGGATGCGGATTGTTGGTGGCGGAATGTCACCCTAACACTGTGGAACAAAAATGTACCACTGACCTGGGAGTTGTTCCAACAACAGTTCAATGAGAAATACTTTTCCAAGTCCGTACGTCTCGAATTATGATGCGATTTGGGTGATTGTGGACTGGTTAATGAAGTCGGCACACTTTATACCGATCAATGCTAGTTACTTTCTGGATAAATTAGCAAAGATTTATATATGAGAGATTGTAAAGCTCTATGGCATACTGAAGAACATCATTTCCTACCGAGATCCCTAATTCACTTCGAGATTCTGGAGGGCCTTGCATAAGGCTCTTGGAACTCAGTTGAGATTCAGTACAGCCTACCATCCTCAAACAGATAGACAGTCAGAGAGGACCATTCAGACATAAGAAGATATGTTGCGGGCATGTGTCCTCAAATTTAAAGGGAATTGGGATTACTTCCTTCCACATGCTGAGTTTGCCTATAACAATAGTTATCATGTGAGCATTGAGATGACGCCATATGAAGCTTTGTATGGAGGAAGTGCCAATCACCATTGTGTTGGAATGAGTTATCTGAGAGGACGCTTTATGGGCCGAATTGTGTTGATCAAACTTCAGCACAGATTCGAATCATTCAGAAAAGGCTCCTCACAGCGCAGAGTTGACAGAAAAGCTACGCTGATAAGAGGAGAAGACCTCTAGAGTTTGAGGTTGGTGACCATGTGTTGCTAGAATTGAGCCTGTTGCTTATCGAGTAGCCCTACCCCCAAACTTGAGCAGACTCCACGATGTGTTTCATGTTTCCCAACTGAAGAAGTATCAACCGGATCCATCTCACATTGTTGAGTATGAAGAGGTCGAACTGTAAGATTATTTCACCTATACGGTGGAGCCAAAGCAGATCATTGTTGAGAGGAATGACAGCTCAAACACCGAAGCATTCCGTATGTGAAGGTGATCTGGAAGGGAATGACTCAAAGAGAGGCAACTTGGGAAGTGGAAGCAGATATGCGAAGGCGTTATCTGAGTTTAGAGCTCAAGTAGTGTGACAAACTTTGGATGACAAAATTTTTTTTTGGGGGGAGAATTGTAATGCCCCAACTTGGGATTAAGGGCTAATAACTTTAAAAGTGGATGTAATTATTGTTAATAAACACTTTTAAAGAATATGATGCGAATTTCAATTTGAATGTGTTACGATTAGTGCCTAAACCCTGTATTTAAGTTCAATTATGGATTAACGTCTAAATTGAATTAAATAAGAGGGAGGGTGTATAGTAAGGTGAAATGGAATGATAAAATGTGCTTAGTAGTGATTCAAGTGGAATTACCATAATCAGGGGCATATTGGGAAAATGAAAAGTTACCAACCGATTGGTCAGTTACCGAAGAGGAAACTCTTTAGTAATCAAAAGATCAATGGTTAGGATTGAGAGATTAAGGGGGTGGAATCCTATGTGTGAGTATTCATGTGTGTCCATGAAAGAAGAAACAAGATGTTGCCAAGTGGCAAGTTGTGAGCCATATGATTAAGTCAACTTTTCAAACATATTTCCCTTTCTCCTCTCTCCATCAAGGTCGGCTAGGGAGCATGGAATAAGGGAAAAATCTGTTTCTTCTTCATCATCTCATTCTCTCTCTACATTTTCGTGTGTTCAAGGAAGGAAAGAGAAAGTGAAAGGTGAGGTTTTGACTTGCTTAATGTCCCCTTTAGCTCAATTCATCTTCATTAATGTTTATCATGGTGATGAGAGCTACATCTTGATGGTTGTAGATTCTTTAAAAGTGGTGTTCAAGTGCTTGAAGAAATTTGGAAGTTGTTGAATCAAGAATCTACTTTTGAAAGAGGAAGAGGTAAGGAAGAGCTCTTTATTGGCATATTCATTGTGACCATTGGTTAAGTTTTGAGATTTATGAATTTTTCCCTGATTTTCATGTGACTCTGAAATAGATGAATTGCCTAGTGTATGGTGGTAGAATTAGTGGTCCATTGTGTCTTTGTGTCAATAGAAGTATTTGAAACCTTAGAAAGGAAAATTAGTGTCATTGGTTGATGTATGGGAATGTAATGTCCAAAGTAAGAACTTGTTGTTAGAGGGAGAATTTGGTTGTTTTGGTGTTTTAAATGGGTTCCTTATGAAAATTTGTGTGGGAAAAAGGTTGTTTGTGGATTTTGGAAGCCATTGGACACTTTGGACAAAATCTGGGAAATGCTGTCATCTGCTGCTTTTTGGTTTTTGATAAGCCTCACTCGAGTGCACAGGGGTATCACTCGAGTATAGCATTATGTTTTCCCTTTTCCTTCAGTTTTCGGTTGCACTCCCATGCCAGAATACAAGGGTGCATTTTCTCACTTGCTAGTGATATGGGTCATCACTTGAGTGAGTCTTGTCTCATTTGAGTGCAAGAGTATTATACATTATGGACTCGCATCTTACTCGCGGCCAAATGGTCAAGAGTGTGTGCTAGTACTTGCAAGGGCCATCACTCGAGTGTAAGAGCTAGTGCTCAAGTGCATTAGTTACTCTATGGTTTCTGTTGCTCTCGGGTAGTCACTTCTTGTGCCTCACTCGGTAGAACTCGGGTGAGTATCAGGCTATTACTCGAGTGTTTGGTTCAAGACTCGAGTTCTATGATCATTTTCTATCTCCGTGGTTGCTCTCAACCAAGCACTCACACAAGTGAGCTATCTTCACTCGAGTGCAAGTCACTCCATCACTCGAGTGAGGCCTTCTTCACCCAAGTGCATGAGTTAAAAATCAGTGTTATGCTTATGAAAAAGTGATCTTTAGTGTAGTTCTTCCAACCCTTTAGACATGTTTCTAGGCTTTTAGTAGCCACCAAAAGAGTCCAAATGATAACCAGCTTTAAGTGTTATGAAGATAAGAATTTGGAATAAAGAATAACCTATCGTCCTTGATTTGGTTTATAGGGTTTGATATTTGCCTTGATCATGAACAATCGGTGCCAGTGCACACCAGGAAAGAATAAGGTAGTGACGCTTTCCCTTATACTGTATGTGATACATTATATGTTTGATTTATCATTATTTGTTAATTCTTCACCCACGGCCCATTGGTGTTGATAGTGGGAGGACCGTGTCTTCGGGGCGGTGGAATACGGGGGATGAGAATATGTGGAAGCCATAAGGCTATATGTGAATATCGAAAAGCTATTTGTGAAACCTTTACTTGTGGCCCATTGGTGTTGAGGGTGGGAGGATCATGCCTTCGAGGCGGTATTGATACGAGGGATGAGACTATGTGATTACTTGTATATGTGGCAGCTTGTATGCTGTGTTTCGTACTGGTATACTGCTTGATGATGTCATTGCATGCTTTGTGATTATGTATGGTATGAGTGATTTGTTACTACTAGGATTCTTTTGAATCTCATTATTTCCTTTGACTAACCTTCAGATAGGGCAAGTGGCTCCAAACGGAAGGAAACGACCAAGTTCGAATAGGACTCCTTAGGGAGGTTTGATTTTGGTGGTTGGTTATCCATTTTGGTATTGGGATTACTGAATATATATTTCGGATATAAATTTTTGATTCGGTTGTGTAGTCCCATATATGGGAATTTATAAACCCATAGTTTATATGGCCTTGGTCGAGAGGCGGGGCTTAAAACTAGCGACTGAGGTTACCTTAGATGGGCATTGGAAAGGGCTACCAGGTTGGTGCCTGTATGGAGCCACCGTCTTACAATCTTGTCTTCCGGATAGCTCAATTAAACGTTTAAATGTGCTTTGCTCTCAATTCTATCTTATCGATTGCTCTTCATCTTCCTTTCTAGTTTTTTGTGACTATACTTCATCAATTTGCTCAATTGTTGACTTTTGAGCTTGGTAACCTATCAAATGTACTCCTCTAACACTTTCGTTCACCAGAGGATCAGAGTGTGTGACTTAATCGTGCCAATTCTGTTCACACTCGATTCTTCGGCAATGGACTCATCATACCTTCATCTGCTCCAGCGACCAAAGTGACGGTGTTTTCCATTTGGTGCCAATTCTATTCTGGAAAATTATGCTCACACCTTCTGAACCTTTTTACCATTTACACTTAGATCCTCCCTCTGCTGCTTTGGCACCCGTCAAACTTTTTACACTTTTCACTTGAGTCCCTATCCTGTGTCTAACACCAATGCTTATAAAATATCACCATTTTAACAATTGAATCACTATTTTCATATAAAAGCAGACTCAGCCAATTATTAATCATATTCTATTGAAAATCCCATTATTGAAAATCCCATTATTAAGAACTCATTTTCTCAAAATTGGACCTTTTTTACTTATTAAAATCCCAGTCCATCAATTCCCCACACTAGCTCCTTTGCACTCTTGAGCAAAGTTAATCAAAGAATGTTAAAATAAGTAAGAAAAACCATATTATGCTTTAAAATCACGTAATTCAATTTGGTAATCTTATGCATAAGACTCATACTGCAACTTATTAACACATCCATATCATAACTCATGTGCCCTTAATGCTTCTCAATTTGGTATTGTATTAATTAGCAACTTGGGTTGTTTCACTTCCTGTCCCACACTCATAGGAACAAATTTTTCACTCCTCTCTATTGGCTCAACTCCCTACCATAGGCTTGCACTGATTTTGAAATCTCTACTGCTTAATTGTGCATAATCAAGGGATTAAGAGGTTTTCTCAAGCTCATATTGTTGGAAAGGCCTAATAATGATATGGAATAATGAACCAAGTCAATTTTTACACCCTCTTTGCGCTTCCTATCTTACTGGATTCTCTTGTGCATTGCAGGACATTTAACCTCTTCATTTGTCATATAGCCATTTTCTCTCTTCTTTTCTGCTCTTTTAGTTTGTACTGGAGCTCTTTATATTCATATTTTATTTTATTTTGCTTGACCTAGTATTGCACTCAACAGCTTACTCATATTTTTCTTCTTCCATTTTTTCTCTTTCTCTCTTTGTTTTAGGCCATGATAATGTTTTGACAGAACTTACATTTTCTATGTCTTCTTCTAATAAGGTAGTCTGCACTCTAATGAGCATCAAATTGACTTAAGTGACTAAATAGAAATAGAGATGGTCTCAAATGGGGTTAGCAAAAGAAAATGAATGATTTAGGTATTGTTTAGGTTAAAATGGGTGATGAATTTGAATGCCTTCTACCCTTTCCACCCAATCATGTGCTATGCAGCCTCAACCCAGAAACAAGTAAGTTTTATAGGAAGCCAAGACCAATGGAGTATGCTCACTGCATTTAAGAATTGAATAGGCTCAACTCCTTCCAACAAGGCTTGTACTACCAAGCTAACCTCATTGAGTTACACTATAGGTACAGAATCAAGCCATGCATATACACACACCTATGGTACTTGCTCACTACCAAGGTCACTAGACCTAATTCTCCAACTTCAAAATCACATTATAGTGTCTTATCCCATTTCAACTTTCCCTAATGTCAATTAGGCAGCAAAGCAAATGCAATGAAACTGTTAAACTGTCTTTTGACAAATTAAAATGATTGATTACAAACTCTTCTGCTCACTTAACTTTTGCAATATCCCCAGTGCAACTATCATCAATATAGACTAGTACCAGCTTAGAAATAGCAGAAGTCAACCAATTCAATCACAAACAATAGTAACCTCACTTGTATGCCAGTGTCCAGCTAGCATGTAATTTTATAATCCAAGCAGCCAAGGTTAATGCAATCAAGTGAAAATCCAAACAAAACAAGGACTAATTCTATTAGCTACCTTTACTACTAGGATGTGTCACAATCCCACTCCCCTATACTTAATCATGCATAGAATTTAGAAAACTAGTGGAAGAAAGGAAAGAGACAACCTGGCCACTTATGGTGGCTTATGGCTAGCATAGTAGTGCTTGAGCAATTGGCCACTGATATTGTGAATTTGGCCAGTTTACAAGTCCTTGATCTCAACTATACCAAAATCATGTACATGCACTACTTCAAATGGTCCAGTCCATGTTGATTTTAATTTGCCTTATTTGAACTTGAATCTGGTTACATAGTGTAGAACTAAGTCCCCAATAGAAAATGCTTCCTTAAAATGCTCTTGTCATAAGCCAGCCTTGTTCTTTCTTTGTAAATCCTTGCATTCTCATAAGCTTCCAAGCTCATTTCCTCCAATTCCTATAGCTGCAATTGTCTTTCCAGACCAAAATCAAGCAAATCAGCATTACAGGCTTTAACATGCCAATAAGACTTGTGTTTTATCTCAACTGGTAGGTGACATGCTTTTCCATAGGCTAACTTAAATGGAGACAAGCCTATTAGTGTTTTGAATGCAGTCCTATATGCCCAAATGATTCATCTAATCTTAAACTCTATTTATTCCTAGTTGATCTAACTATCCTTTCCAGAATATGAATTATATGCCTATTACACACCTCAGCTTGACCATTTGTCTGTGGGTGGTAAGGTGTTGAATCCTTATGAAAAACACCAAACTTAGATAGCATATTACTCATAAGCTTGTTACAAAAATGAGTGCCTTGGTCACTTATTAGAGCTCTACGAATTCCAAACCTGTATATGATGTTAGATTTTAAAATTTTCAACATAACAGCAACATCATTGGTCCTAGTTGGCACAACCTCTATCCATTTTGATACATAATCAATTGCAAGCAAGATATATAGGAAGCCATTAGATGTAGGAAAAGGTACCATAAAGTCAATACCCTACACATCAAATATCTCACAAAAAAGTAAGGGGTGCTATGGCATTTCATGCCTCTTACTCATACTCCCAAATTTTTAGCTGTTAATACAAGCTTTGCAGAAATGATATTCATCTTTAAACAAACTAGGCTAATAAAATCATGCTCTAAAACCTTTCTTAAAGTTGTTCTAGCACTAAAGTGACCTCCTCAAAATTTACCATGACAAAATTTAAGAATGGACTCAAAATCATCATCCTGCACACATTTCCTAATGATTTTGTCACTACACATTTTCCAAAGATAAGGCTCATCCCAAATAGAGTATGCAGACTCTCTCCTAAGTTTCTGGCTTACAAACTGATACATATAGTTGGTACCACATCAGCTACCTAACAATTAACAACATGCACATACTAAGGTTCAAACATAGAAACAGACATGAGAGCTACATCAGGAAACTCATCGAGTGTAATTTCAGGACTTACCACACCCTCAACACCACTTGGTAACCTGCTCAAATGATCTACAACCATATTTTCTTTACCTGCCCTATCTTTGACTTCAACATCATACTCTTGAAACAGCAATAGCCATATGATCAACTGTGGCTTGGTATGAGGCTTGGTCATTAAAACCTCACTGCAGCATGATCACTGAAAACAACAACTTTGGAATGCAACAAATATGCTCTAAATTTATCTAAACCAAATACTAGAGAAAATGACTCTTTTCAGTTGTTGTGTAGTTAGCTTGATCCTCATCTTTGATGCATAAGCAATTGCCTTAGATAATTTATCTATTTTCTATCATAACATCACACCAACAATAAAATTACTTGCATCACATGAAAGTTCAAAGGAAAAATTCCAATCTAGCATAGAAAGATTAGGTGGTGAAATCAACCTTTTTTTTAGCTCATCAAATGCAATCTTGCAATTCATGTCAAAAGTGAATGCAACATCTTTTTGCAACAATTAAGACAAAAGCAATGCAATTTGTCTAAAATTCTTAATGAAGCGGCTATAAAAACCAGCATGCTCAAGAAATAATCTCAAGTCTTTAAAATTGGTCGAAGAAGGCAAAGATAAGATGACCTCCATCTTTTCCTTATCAACCTCAATTCCTTTATGTTAAATTAGGTGTCCTACAGCAATTCTACTATTAACAATGAAATGGCATTTTTCAAAAGTAAGCACTAACTGTTTCTCAATCATCTAATCAATGCCTGCTTTAGAGTAGCTAAACAATCATCAAAACTATTCCCATACAAGGTAAAATCATCCATGAATACCTAATACCTTTTTCAAGCAGGTCAATGAAAATCTCATCATACAACTTTGGAAAGTTCTAAGTGCATTGCACAGGCCAAATGGTATGCGCCTATATGCAAATGTTCCAAATGGACATGTGAATGTTGTTTTGCCCTGCTCCTCTAGTCTAATTGGTATTTGGAAGTATCCTAAGAATCCATCAAGAAAACAATAATGAGGTATACTAGTAAGCCTCTCTAACATCTGATCAATGAAGGGTTAGGGAAAGTGATCTTTTCTGGTTGCATCATTTAATTTCCTAAAGTATATACACACTCTCCATGAATTTTGTAGTCTAGTAGGAATCAGTTCATTTTTCTCATTTTTAACCACTGTGATACTACTCTTCTTTGGCACCACATGCACTAGCTCACCCACTCGCTATCACTAACTGGATAAATGATGCCAGCACTAAGTAGTTTTGTGACTTCTTTTTGACAACATCTAAAATCAAGGGATTCAACCTTCTAAGTGGTTTTCTAATAGGTCTAGAATCTTCCCTCATTATACCAGGTATATCTGCTAAAGTCCAACCTATGCCTTGCTATACTTCCTTAAAACCTCTAGCAATTTTGCCTCTTCTGCAACAAACAATGAATTGGCTATTATGACAAGCAATTTTTCATATTTAGCTAGGAATACATATTTTAGGTTTGATGGTAATGGTTTCAATTCTAATTCAGGTGGTTTCTCAACAGAAGAAACAAGTTTTGTAATTTCTAGTAAGTTTAGAGACTTCTCAATCAATGATTAGCAATGTTTAGAAATGCATGACTTGTTTGCAACTTTAGATACTATAGCTAGTTCCTTTATATAATTCAGGGTCTTGCTTCCTGGATTCCTGCAAAATTATGCATAGTCTAATCAGTAGGAGCATCATGATCATTTTTCAAGTCAGCATCCGCATAAGAATGAAGCAAATCACTCCCCATACTTTTCCAATTATGGTCAAATCATTCTAGCCAAACTAGCCTATTTCATCTCCAAAGGTATAAATCTGGTAATTCTATTGCCCAAATTACAATTCAGTCTCCAATCTCAAATTCTGAATTTGTGTTCTTTAGGGATCAGTACTACTCCCTTTATCTGCTACACCAATTTTAGATTTGCCTAGCTCATTAAAACCTACAAGATAGCTAAAGGACAAGCTTTTGCCATTTCTCATAGCAATAGCTTCTATTATTCTTAACCAAATGTCTGCAACTAAAAAAAGGAAGCTAACAAATTCAACTGTAGTTAAGTCACTATCAACTGTTATGCATGGTTGTTGACTTTCCTTAGTGTCTAACACATACATATAAATAGAATGATCACAACTAAATTCAACATGCTCAACTAAGCTCACAATAGTTAGAAAAATCATTATGCACATATTTACCAAGTGACAGCTCAAATGCTTCTTTCACTTCATCATTCACAACATCAATCATGTTAAGGCCCAACAAAGAATAATCATATGGATGTTTCATTACTTCATAAACATTAAATTTGATTGTTTGACTACCAACTTCCATGGTAATAAACCCTTCCTTAAGACTTACAATAGTATTTGCAGTCCTCATGAATAGCCTACCTAAGATCAATGGTTCCTCCATAGTAGAATCATGTAACATTTCCAACACATAAAAATCAACAGGAATAACTAGATTTTTCACTTTCACCAAAACATGAGGATCTAATGTTCTTAATCCCTAAAAAATCCTTAATAGAACTAGGCATGACATTTATTGCAACACCTAAACCTAACAATGCTAGACTAAAACTCATTTGACCTATTTGACATGTCATAGTAAATGATCCAGGATCAGTGCACTTATCGGGGAACTTATTTTGGAACATTGCAGACACATTAGTCCTTAATTGTACTCTCTCATTTGGTTTGCATATACATTTGTGAGTACACAAATCTTTCAAAAATTTAGCATAACTAGGAATGGTCTTAATCAAGGTCATCATAAGAACATTTACCTCTAATTTACTGAACAAATCCATCATTTCTTTCTTTGAATTGTCTTTTAGCTTCTTCCTTCCTTGCAGGTAAGCTTTTGGAGATGGCAGTTCCTTCAAGTTCACTTCTTTACTAGCTTGCTACTGCTTCATTTGACTTCTACAAGCATCAAGTAATGCTTCCTTTTCCTTTTCTTGTGATGCCACGTTATTTGTATGCTCCTGACATTTCCGCTCTTCTTCAGCAATCTTTGCATAATCATTAATTTGCTCATGTTGATCTTGCTCTCCTATAGTAGCCTTATCTTGTGCTTCTGTATGTTGAGGTTGCTTTAAGTCAGGTAATTCTATTCCACTTCTTAGTGTAATAGCATACACAAGCGTAGGATTTATGACTATGTTTAAAGGTAACACTCCAGTTTGAGCTTGCTTACTACTTATACTATTAGCAAGTTGTGTTACATAACTAGTCAAATTGGCATTTTTGGCTTTGACTTCTTTTAACTCCTTTCTAAGCAAATCCATTCTCTGTATCATGTTAGAGAAGGAATGTGCTACAATAACCCTATCTTCCTTAAATAGAGCCATATGTTGATATTTATCATCAGCCATTTGTGCTCGCATTGAATCAAATCTTTACATCATAGCCATCAAAAGTTGGTTACTGTTGACCATTCTTTTGCAAATCCAAATTCTGGTACCAATGCACTGGTTTGCGTACTTTGACCTGAACCAAACTTCTAATAGGTAGATGGTCCAGCTTCAACATTTGAAAATTTATTGGTGTTTTGCTTATTCTCTCCTTCCCCCAACAAAAATTTGGATGCTCCCGCCATCCAATATTGTAGGTATTAGGATAAGGGTTTTTTTTTTGAAACTGATTAGGTGGCCTTTACTGATAAAAAGCATTCACCTCCTAGTACTTGGCCGAATAGATAGAAGTAATATGGGTAATTGTATTACAATGCTCAAGAGATGGAGCAACTAACTAGTTGCATGGAGTAGTAGGCTTGTTGCTTATGCTCATTAGACTGAGTTGTTTGCACATCTCATTAACTTGATTGACCAATTTGTCCAACTTCGCACTGGAAACATGGACATCAATTTCATGCACATCATAAACTTCCCTTACAGAACCAAATTGTTGATTATTTCTTGCCATTTTCTTTAACAAATCCTAACCAGCTTGAGGAGTTAAGTCCAACAGACTGCTATTACCAGCTGCATCAGTTGTGGCATTTGTGGAAAGTAACATGCCTTTACAAAAATATTGCATAAGCCACTATTTGGGAATTTGATGCTGAGGTCATATGGTGAGCACGGTCAGAAATCTACTTCAATATTCCCATAGGGGCTCTCATTTGATTTGTTTAGCTACAGATGTCCTTCAGTTATTTTTTAGACTGGTTAAGCAACCGGCCTTAAAAATCACTTTTTAGACTGGTTCTCTTCCAACTGATCTAAAAACACTGACATTTAAGATCAGTTGTTCCAAAAAAATCAATCTTATATGTCCCACTTTTTAGACCAATTGTAACAAACAACTTGGTCCGAACCCACAAGGGAAGATCCCACGAACCCACAACCAATTCCGAAATATACACACCCCAAGAAAGCTAAACACAGATCGACGATCCACTTGAACCCTTGAACATGAAAGAACAAGGACCCGAATTGTTGGAAAACGCCACAAGGTTGATCAAGCCTTGATAAGTTTGTTAGTTCTAAAAAGAACCCTAGAGAAAATCCACTCTCAAGAAACAAAGTGCAGAAGTGCAACTTTCATTTATGATTCAAATCTGAATTGTGTCCTACAAATGAAGAACCACCAAGTATTTATAGGGAAAGATGTCCTAATTGTAGTAGGTGCAAATCTGAACATAGAAAATACAAAGTTTAATACCATGTGCTAGGAAACCTAAAATTCTAATACATGAACACAAAATTCTAATACAATCTAGAAGAAAGTTGAAAAATCAAATACAACATGCAAGAGAAAACAAAAGTCAAATCTGCCACCACCTCCTTATTGATTTTCGCACACCTAACTTCAAGAATATGTAATCAGCAAATTAAGGCTCAAAATGTGCTTATTTAGGCCCAAATGAGCCTCCCATGTGTAGTACTTGGTCCAAGCTCTTTAGTTCGAAGTTTGCAAGCCCAAAACTTGATCAATATCTCCATTTGCAGCCCATATGAAGTTAGTGACGTTTTCAGCATTTTTGTCAAGCTTTGATCCAATTGCTACTTGCTTTGTCCAAGTATCTTGCACTAGCCCATTTAATGCTTCCTTAATTTGTTTGGCTCTTACTCTTGTGATTGGTCCACTTGGTATTTGCAAAGGATCGCTTGAACTTGACACAACTTGCTGGATCACATCATTCCCTCTCTCCTCAAAAGGATTCGTCCTCGAATCTTCACCTACATCAAAAGGAGATAAATCAGCTACATTAAAAGTAGCACTAACAGAATACTCACCAGGCAAATCAATCTTGTAAGCATTATCATTTATTCTTTCAAGAACTTGAAATGGACCATCTCCTCTTGGAGCTAATTTTGATTTTCTTTGAGCTGGAAATCTTTCTTTTCTCATATGCACCCACACCCAATCTCCAGGTTCAAAAAGAACACGCCTTCTTCCTTTGTTAGCCTTGGATGCATAATGTTCATTTTTCTTTTCAATTTGCTGTTTCACACGCTGATGAAGTTGCTGCACTATTTCAGCTTTCTTTTTCCCATCAAGACTTGCTCTCTCATCAATAGGTAATGGTAATAAATCCAGAGGAGTTAGTGGATTAAAACCATATACTATTTCAAAAGGAGAATAATCAGTAGATGAATGCACACTTCTGTTATATGCAAATTCAATGAATGGCAAACAATCTTCCCAATTTTTCAAGTTCTTTTGAATCACAATTCTGAGTAATTGTGATAAGGTTCGGTTAACAACTTCAGTTTGTCCATCAGTTTGTGGATGACAAGCAGTAGAAAATAACAATTTAGTACCAAGCTTTCCCCACAAAACTCTCCAAAAATGACTCAAGAATTTGGTATCCCTATCAGAAATAATACTTTTAGGGACACCATGAAGCCTCACAATTTCTTTAAAGAATAGATCAGCAATGTATGTGGCATCATCAATTTTATGGCATGCAATGAAATGTGCCATTTTAGAAAATCTATCAACAACCACAAATATGGAATCCATTCCTCTTTTTGACCTAGGCAAACCCAAAACAAAATCCATTGATATGTCAATCCAAGGTTCACTAGGTACAGGTAAAGGAGTATACAAACCATGTGGCAAGACTCTAGATTTAGCCTTTTTACATGTTATGCATTTAGCACAAATTCTTTCCACATCACGTTTCATTTTAGGCTAAAAGAAATGCTCATGCAAAACATCCAAAGTCTTTTTCACACCAAAGTGACCCATTAATCCTCCCCCATGTGCTTCTCTAACAAGCAATTCACGCAATGAACATTGACGCACACACAGTCTATTTTCTTTAAACAAGTACCCATCAACTCTATAAAATTTAGCAAATGCTTTCTTTTCACAATCAAGGAACAATTCAGCAAAAGCAGTATCATTTGCATACAACTCTTTGATATATTCAAAGCCAAGCAACTTAGTATTAAGAGTTGAAAGAAGAGTATACCTTTTAGACAATGCATCAGCAACCACATTCTCATTACCTTTCTTGTATTTGATGACATATGGAAATGTCTCAATAAATTCCAGCCACCTTGTATGTCTCTTGTTCAGCTTACCTTGACCTTTAATATGCTTCAAGGATTGATGATCAGTGTGAATCACAAACTGTTTTGGCCAAAGGTAGTGCTGCCAATTCTCCAAGGCTCTTTTAAGCGCATAGAGCTCTTTGTCATAAGTTGGATATTTCAAGGTTGCTCCATTTAGCTTTTCACTAAAATAAGCAATTGGCTTTCCTTGCATTAAAACAGCTCCTATCCCAACTCCAGATGCATCACATTCAATCTCAAAAGTTTTGCTAAAGTCAGGCAATACTAACACAGGTGCATAACACAATTTTTCCTTAAGGCCAATGAATACATCTTCTTGTACTTTATCCCATTTAAAACCAACTGATTTTTTAATGACCTCAGTGAGTAGTGCAGCAAGTGTGCTAAAATCCTTCACAAATCGTCTATAAAAACTAGCCAAACCATGAAAACTTCTCACCTCAGTTATGCTTTTAGGTATTGGCCATTCTTTTATAGCTCGTATCTTTTCCTCATCAACTTCTATTCCTTTAGCACTTACCACAAAACCAAGAAAAACAAGTTTATCCATGCAAAAATCACACTTTTTCAGATTTGCAAACAGTTTTTCTTTCCTCAAAACATCAAGAACACAATGCAAATGATCCGAATGCTCATCCAAATTCTTGCTATAAATCAGAATGTCATCAAAATAAACCACAACAAATTTCCCAATGAAAGCACGCAAAACATGGTTCATTAATCTCATGAAAGTGCTAGGTGCATTAGTTAACCCAAAGGGCATAACTAACCATTCATATAATCCATGTTTGGTCTTGAAAGTAGTTTTCCACTCATCCCCTTCTCTCATTCTACTTTGATGGTACCCAGATTTCAAATCAATCTTAGAAAAGACAATAGAACCATGCAATTCATCAAGCATATCATCTAATCTAGGAATGGGATGGTGGTACCTTACAGTGATATTGTTGACAGCTCTACAATCAATACACATCCTCCAAGTTCCATCTTTCTTTGGAACTAGAAGCACTGGAATTGCACAAGGACTTAAACTTTCTCTAACATACCCCTTTGCCATGAGTTCTCCCACTTGCTTTTAAAGCTCTTTTGTTTCTTCAGGATTGCTTCTATATGCTGGCCTATTAGGAATTGTTGCTCCAGGAATGAAATCAATTTGGTGTTCAATTCCTCTAATAGATGGTAAACCTGGTGGAGTTTCTTCAGGAAACACATCATCAAATTCCTGCAACAAAGAACCAACAACACTAGGAAAGGAAGAGTTAATGTCATTAGTGTTCAAAAAGGATTCCTTGTAAACAAGGAGTAGCAAGTGTGTTTCAGCCAGAAAAGCACTTCTCACTTCACTTTCTTTTGCATAAAAACTCATTTTCTTCTTTTCTTTTCTCTCTTCACTCATTTCCTTTCTCTGGATTTCTTTTTTTAAACTTTCAGATTTTCTCTCTTTTTCACTCTCTTTTCTTTTTTCTCTCTCATTTTTCTCTCTTTTCATCTTGAGTTGATCCTCATACACTTGTTTTGGAGTTAATGGAACAAGAGTCATAGGTCTGCTGTTCATTACAAAAGAATATCTATTTGTAAACCCATCCCTCTTGACTTTTCTATCAAACTCCCATGGTCTTCCTAAAAGTATATGTGCAGCATGCATAGGAACAACATCACACAATATTTCATCACAATATTTGCCAATTGAAAAAGAAACAAGAACTTGCTTATCAACTTTAATTTCCCCACATTCATTCAACCATTGCAGCTTGTATGGTCTAGGGTGTCTAATGGTAAGCAAATTCAATTTCTCAACCAATGTAGTGCTTGCAACATTTGTTACACTCCCACCATCAATGATCAAACTACAAACCTTGTTATTAATGAGGCAACGAGTATGGAAAATGTTTTCCCTTTGCTCATTCGTCTCATCTTCCTTCACTTGGCAATTCAAAGCTCTTCTAACCACAAGACATTCTCCTTCTACGGCATATTCAACCCCATCATCACTAGCATCTTCAATGGAATCATGATCACTTTCACTTTTAGTCACAACTTCACTTTTTTAAGAATCATGACTCTCTTGTTGGGGCATTGAGAAGCTATATGACCTGTACCCAAACACTTGAAACACTTTATATCTCTATTTCTAGAAGTTTGGGAATCAGATTTACCTTTGCTCTTTAATGTAGCTTCTTCTTTATTTTTAGTTGTCTCCTTCTGGAAAGCTCTTTCTCCTTTCTTCCAAATCTGTTTTTATGAAGAACTTGATCCAGAATGGAATTTTGAAGCACCTTTACGCTTGAGTTGCTTCTCCACCTTAATTGCCATGTGCACCATGTCCTCCAGCTCCACATAATGTTGCAATTCCACTGTGTCAACAATTTCTTTGTGAAGCCTATTCAAAAAATGAGCCATTGTAGCCTCTCCATCTTCTTGCACATTAGCTCTTATCAAAGCTAACTCCATCTCTTTATAATATTCCTCCACACTCCTATGGCCTTGTGTAAGGGTTTGCAACTTTTGATAAAGCTCCCTATAGTAATGGTTAGGAATAAATCTCCTTCTCATTAGAGTTTTCATTTCCCTCCATGTTACTATGGGCCTCTCACCATTATTCCTCCTATTGATGCCCAATTTATCCCACCAAATAATGGCATAATCATTGAATTCTATTGCGGCCAACTTCACCTTTTTTGCCTCAGAATAATTGTAGCACTCAAAAATCATTTCTATCTTCTTCTCCCACTCTAAATATGCTTCAGGATCACTCCTACCTTGGAAAGGTGGTATTTTCATTTTGATGCTCCCTAGGTTCCCATCCACTCTATTTCTTTCCCTAGGAATATTTCTGCCATGTCCTCTCCTATACCTCCTATCTCCTCTATGCCTATTACTTCCCACTTCATATTCAGATTCAAAATCTTCTTCACTAGCACCACTAACCTCATCATGTGCCTTATAGGATTTGGTCTAACTCTTTGCAGGTTTGCAATTGTTTCATATTGTCTATCCATCCTATCCCTTATTTCTCCAAAAACAACATCCATACGTGCAAAATGTTGCTGCATTGCCTTGAGGTGGTCATCTAGATTCTTTGGGTTGTTACCACCGGATGTTTCTTCTGTATTTGACATTGTTTCTACAAGAAAGATATTAGAGAAATAATTTTCCTCACAAATTCCTCACGTGTTTCCCTTAAGGATGTCACTCTACACTTGTGTTTCACTCAAATTTGGCTTTTAAATTGATGTATTCACTCTTTTGCCTTTTTCCACTCTTAGATTCCTCTTGTGGCACTTTAAAGAACTAAGCAATTTATAATTAAAGCAATCACAATTTGCAGAAGCAACACAACACTTAGAAATATGGAATATCAAAGTGAGTATTGGAAAAAGGAATTTCAAGGAAATCAATAGTTAAAATGACACAAACTCCACAAATTCTGGGTATGACAATAGATATAGCTCAAAACACTTCCACCACAACTTTTTTTTTCAGTATATTTTTTTTTCAAATAATTTTTTTTTTCTTTTTCTTTTTCTGATGGTCTTTTTTTTCCTCCTCTACTGAAATTTAAAGAGAATGCAGAATCTATTACAAACAACAAAACTCAAGAAATCTGAACCCAGAAATTCCAGAAAAGCGTCTATTTTGGAAAGACTATAACTCACAGTGGAAATTTTAGATTGAGATGATACCAAAACGAGCAGAAAGATGAGATTCTAAACTATGAAAATGACCTATTGAACGATGTAAAACACAAAGGAAAAGTGGTCAAACAAGGACAGAATATTTTAGGACGTTCTGGAAAAAACGGAGATGAACAAGCCCAGAATTTCCAGAAAACACAACGAGATTAAAATAGATAGAACTCACAAATAACAAATCGGATTGAAACGATTCCAAACCAAGATGAAAGAAGAGATTCTGAACTATGAATTTGACATACTAAATATTGGAAAACACAAAGAAACACTAGACGAACAGAAGTAACCAATCTGGACACGGACAGACACAAGAACAAAGCACAAAACTTGAAACAAAAATGGAAACGAAGAATGGATAGATATGACCTGAATTTAGATCCGAAGCTTTGATACCAAGATGGTGTGAACCCACAAGGGAAGATCCCACGAACCCACAACCAATTCTGAAATATACACACCCCAAGAAAGCTAAACACAGATCGACGATCCACTTGAACCCTTGAACACGAAAGAACAAGGACCCGAAGTGTTGGAAAACGCCACAAGGTTGATCAAGCCTTGATAAGTTTGTTAGTTCTAAAAAGAACCCTAGAGAGAATCCACTCTCAAGAAATAAAGTGCAGAAGTGCAACTTTCATTTATGACACAATTCAGATTTGAATCATAAATGAAAGTTGCACTTCTGCACTTTGTTTCTTGAGAGTGGATTCTCTTTAAGGGTTCTTTTTAGAACTAACAAACTTATCAAGGCTTGATCAACCTTGTGGCGTTTTCCAACACTTCGGGTCCTTGTTCTTTTGTGTTCAAGGGTTCAAGTGGATCGTCGATCTGTGTTTAGCTTTCTTGGGGTGTGTATATTTCAAAATTGGTTGTGGGTTCGCACCACAACTGGTCTTAAAAGTTATACTTTTAAGATTGGTCTTTAACACAACCGATCATAAAACTTATTTTAGACCTTTTGTTTTGAAAATCGATCTTAAAAGCATAACTTTTAAGACCAGTTTTTGTAATAACCAATCTAAAAATTTCTCTTTTTTTTTAACAGCCATCATGTGTTTACATTTCCTACCTGATATTCCTTCCTCTAACCCACCATCCGAGCCAACACTGAACATATATAAAAGAACTCATGCATGTATTCTTTTTATTTTTTAATTGAAATACTACAACAATAATGACAGAATCTCACAAGTTTTATAGAAAAATCAGAGGGAAGAAAAATTCCTCAGTATATATAGAAAATTCCTCAGTTTTAAGAAAATCAAGTCAAAAGAAGTATAGAGGTCAATTTTTCAAATCCCATGCCCATATCAACATGTTTTGCTGGTAAAGGTTTAAGAGATCCATCAGACTCCCTATTGAACTAATAGGAAGAAAGAGAAGGAAAATGAGAAGACCAATAAAAGCCTATTAGTAAGCATTCACCCAAAGGCAAGTTAGATATTCTGATGGAGAAAAAATAGGTTTGCATCTGGTGGTATACTCTGACCAGATCATCAAATTCATAATAGTAAATGACTCAAAATATTAGTAAGATGGTCAACATCATATCTATGTCACCCATCTCCCAGAAATTGTCCTACACAAAGACATAAACCTAGTTAGATATGAAAACCACAAATTGTGCTTTCAATATTGGAAGGTTCACTAATGTCTGATCAAAGTACTTGATATATACATTATCAGGAGAGGGAAAAATTGAATTTAATAAACAAGTCATTTTTGCTACAAATTCAAAATCCACACTATGCATTTTTAAGCTAACTACAATCTTGATGAACATAAAAATCACATGATCAAATAAAAGAAAAGTTTGGAAACATTAAATAAAAATATACTTTATGCCAAAAGGAAGAACATGTTTAGCTGGCGAAAACTTAAGCTAGATATCTCTAGCTTCAATATCAGGTGCAAGACCAGACTTAACATCACCACCGAAATATGTTGCATAAAGACGATCTGTCGATAATTTACATAAACCTGTTGCCAATAAGAAAGCATATGAAGGTGGGTTATCAAAGATATCCTCATGAACAATCTTCAAATTCTTTATATGCATTGAACATCTTATAGACAACACAACCCTCAATTTTAAAGATCTAACCAAATTAATCAATTTTCAGTTCTGATCCTTCCTAAAATATTTGGTACTTATTAGGGAATCCTAAAAGTTCAATATTAAATGTTTAAGAAATTTCATCATTTCCATCAGAAGAATACAGTAATCCAGCACACAGTGTGCAATTGAAATAAAAGCAACACTTTATAGTTCATACATTGAAATGCAACTTGTGACAGCAAAGAGTTCAAAAATTATAGCAAAAGCAATATGTATTAGCACAACATTGGATTCAAAAACTCTCTATTATTGTAAAAGCTCATAAATGAATTTAGCACAACATTTTCTGTGAACTTCCAATAAACCACTTATTTTGAACAAATTCCATGAACTTCCAATAGGTAATGCAAGAAAAATTATGAGTTCATGGTCTTCTTCAATTCATTCCCTGGTTTGTAATGGAAGGAGCATAAGAGGATGACAATATAACTCTTCTTGCATAAAAGAACCAATTGTCAATGATCACTAAAAAAAGGGATGGCTATTAAGCAAATAAAAAGTATTATACATTTATGAAATATAAATTTGTTCCTTACACATGCACATATGGTTCCAAGAAACACTCAATTGCGGTTTCACTTAGCCTCTCTGATAAGTAAGTATGTCTGATAGCAGTAGTGGTTCCTTTGTTATAAATTTAAATTGGGCATACGAATCCAAATTTATCCCTTTTCTAGAGGAAACCAACCTACGATTTATATACCTACAATAATGCAAGCACATAAATTATAACGGCGTAATTGTTAAAATATTTACCTCCAATTGAAGATACTTACATTAAAAATAGTTAGGCAATCGCAACCGTAAGCTGTTTTCAAGGAGCTATCAGGGATATTAAATCTTCCAGATAAACTGCTACCCCTGACTTGCCAATAGCTAAATTCATAGGCCACGATCTTGATTGAAAGGATGTATCATATGCCATCAGAATTACTTGTTGCATGGTATTCAATTGAGGCTATAAAACTTCTTGAGTGGAGGGAGCTATAATTGGGGCTGTGATTGGGGTTTCCTAAGCTTGATTAGAAACAAGGTTCTTCGGCTATAAAATGAAAGTGTTCAGGACATTGCTCACAATCTTCAAATCATCGATAGGGATAGGGATAGGTGCATTTGCAATGATCGCCTCTTCAATTGACACTCTAACTTAATCATCTTTTATTTGTTGGTGGTGGAAAGTTGATCCCAAGTTGTGCACACTCCCATCTCAGAGGATCCTCTACAAAAAGGTAACAGGACTCAGCAATTTATTTCTATGACCCATTGATAACTACCCAATATTTCAAAAACTCCCATTAGTGCTCTGCTTAGGTGCAAGCGAATGTACTTGGGGAGTACTAGTATCTTGTCTTGTGCTCACAATCATCATCATTTCCTCCTTTATCTTGCTCAACTAGGTTTCTAATCATGAATCAAATGATGCTTCTACCTCAACCTTTGCTTTCACCCTCACAGTGGCCAAAATATACTCCATGTCCTCCCTAGTCACCACACTTGAGGAATGGCGTGGGGTGCTCCAAAGTAATCCCTTATGCCTACCCCTCCTCCAACTCCCCTGACATGGCCTAGATGCTCATATTTTCTTGTAGCAACCATCAAGATATCATTCTACCCCTCTAACCTAAAAGATCCATCTATTTTTTTGAAGTTCCTCCTATAAGACACAGATAACAAACATAAGTAATAAAACTCGTTTACTAAATAATTAATAACAATAACAATACTTGTTGTGAAAGAGTAGAAGAATGAACAACAGAAGGATTAGATTTTGAGCAACAAAACTTGATTGTTCACTTTACAAGAATAGAACAAAACTCCCCTGAAACTTGTTTACTAAACTTGTTTTCAACAACTATTTGAGATTGTTCACTTGTATAAGCTCTACTCCTTTTCTAGCGAGAAGACAACCATTTTTCTTCATGACATATTGGATATGGTAGAGAAAGAAAACAAAAAAAATCAGATTGAGCTGCTTCTTCCAATCTCTTTCGTTTAGCCGCCAACAAGTCTTTTTCAGCCTTTGTATAACCCCCATGTGTAATACCTCTAATTTTGGGACTAGAGACTAGAGAACAAGCTTGAATAAAGTAGACTACTAAGCCTATTTTAGTAAGAGTCCCAAGAATGAATAAGAAAGAGAATGACTATTAGAAACTGCACCCAGAATAAAGCATGAATGTCAGTGCGAACTAATCGAAAGAAAATACCCGATTCCTTTAGGATGTATCCAAATGGCATAAAACTTAACCCGGATCCAAAGGAAAAGGAAGTAGTGTCTAGAAAGAATTAAGAAAGATAATTGAAAGAATTAATGGCATAAGAAATAATATTGCCATACTCAAGGGCAAAAGAGACAATTGCCACTTGATATTGAGGTTAGAATTGGAAACCAAAAATAAGGGGTTAAGATTTGGTCTTGAAAAGCAAGAAATAAATTAATATATTCCCTTACCCTTAACACAAAAGAAACATCCAAGACAAAGTGAAGGAAAGAGGGAGTTATGATTAATATAAACTTACCATTTGAGTCAATAAAACCAGCCAAGCCTCAGGTAAGGGGATAAAGAGAGTAACTAATACAGTTTCACACTTTGGATACCTAAAGTCAGTTAAGATCAAGAAGAGAAAGAGAGGGACTGTAGTCTAAATCATTCTTTACCTTTTTGCTCATTAAGGTTGACCAAAAAGCATGAAGAAAGAAAGAAGACAAAAGTTAACATAACTTCCTCCCTTCAAGACAATTATTTCAGTCAAAAAGAAAGTAAAGAGGAAGAGAGTGAATATTGATAAATTAATCCATTACCTTTTTCCAAGGAAAAGTTGGTCAACAAGTCTAGAGAGAAGAGAATTAGTAGAAATACATTTTCACATTTCTATTCACCTCTTTAGCTATTTAATTAAAAAACTCTCTCTCACCACACACACAAACCGACTAAAGCTCCACATGAATGCTTGGATATTTAATCAAAACACTCTCTCATCCCATTCATTATCTAAAGTCAGCCAAAGAGGATAGGAGAAAGAGAAAGTGATAATAGTGAAGAAACAAGTTTTAGGTAAGGGTTCCATCTTAGATTTTCACCTTCTTAACCTCATCTATGGCCAAAACACTCTACATAAATATTGTTCCTCTTGATGAGAGCTTCATTTTTATGATTTTAGAATTTTAGAAGGAGGTGTTTTGAGTCCTCTAGCAAGAGCCAAAGTTGTAGAATCAAAGAAAGGAGCTAAGCAGGAGTAAGAGGTGAGTATCAGCTTCATTTTGAGCTAATGGTTGTGTTGGTTGAATGAGTAATTGGGCATGTGTAATTCTACCCTAATTCCAGCCAAGTAAGGGTTTTGAGGAGTCATGGTTATTTGATTGTGTTTATGGTGTTTTATGATGATTAGAAGACATATGGAACTAGTAAGAGGCTTAAATTAGAAGTTTGGTAATTGTTGAAATTTATGTGGAATTTCTGCCAAAACAAGACATGTAAAAGGAGTAGGAATAAGGTAATTTTGATGTTACTATTGTGTTCTACATGAAAAACTATGTAAGAATAGCCCCTAGTTGTAAATTTTGGACCATTAGAAATAAATACTGAAAACTAGAAATTCTGCCAATGTGAATTATGTACGTGGTAGTCTGATTGTGTGAAGTTTTTTAATAGGTAAATGATGTCCAAAAAATGTGAAAATTTCTAGTCTGACAGTAGACCTATCAAATTTAATTTGATAGGTCATATATGTCATATGTACTTGTACATTGAGAGATCTGAATTTTTGAAGTTAGGTCATCAAAACTGGAATGAATTCTGGCAATGTGCAATAAATGACAAATCTAGTAATGCTATGCATCCAAATGGCTATGTATGATATTTTTTCTTGAAAATAGACTAAATAAGGGTCACATAACCTTTGGAATCATTTCAATTGAACATTTTTACATAAAGATATGAATTTTCAAAGTCGTTCCCTATTTCTAGAATGAAATCTAGAACAGGGGAAGTTTGGCAAATTTCTGGGAAAAGTGTGATGTATATGGTCAGACTTAAGTATTTTTATACAAAAGTACATTTAAAAATATTCACATAGGCTTTGGAATTATTCGAATTGGATTTTCCTATAATTAATTATGAATTTCCAAAGTCAGCAGAAAATCAGCCAATTTTCTAAAAAACAGTGAAACTGCACTATGCATAATTGCACTGTGTAGAAATTGTTGAAACTATGATAGATAACCAATAGAATGAGTTTAAAAGAGTTTAAACTAGTACATGAATGGGTCTTGACTCAATTCTTGTACATTTGGAATTTTAGAACTTGGCAATAGCCTGAGCCGGATATAGGATTGAACAGACAGTGGAACAAGCAAAGGATCAGGGAAGGGCAATTAAGGTAGTAAACTTACTTATTTGTATGTATGTGATGTTTATGTTGTGTATTGATTTGCTAAATTACTTTGCTTGATTATGTGAAGTATGTATGAATGAATAAAGCTCTATTTCTATTTTTGCTATGGCCATAAGTATGTTGCACGAAACATTGAGCATGTAGAATATCATCATGTGAACATATGCCTATGTAAGGCAAGTATATCATGCACTAGCGTTCATCTTTCATGCATTGTTTGTAATGTTTGCCACTGAGATTCTTTCAAATCTCACCCTCCCCCACCAACCATATAGGTACATAAACAGGAAAGAGAAGAATGCTTAAAGATGAACCAGAAGGAAGAATGACAAAGAATTGAAGAAGAATGTGTATTAGTTTACTATATATAAATTAATTGCATGACCTGAATATTTGAAGGAATAGTATGAATAATAGAATGAATACGCGAATTAGAACTTAATCGGTAGTTGGGATCACTATAACTAAGCATAAGAACCATAATAAGAACGAACTCTGATACTTGGTAAGATTAACGGCTCAACAGCAGGAAATGAGTAATAATCCCCGAGAGAATATAAGTAAACGCTTCCGTATATATAATAAAAGGGCTAGAAATGTAAGGTATTACACCATGAGACTTGTATGAGGGCAACCATTCTTTCCACCATTCTCTTGTGCTTTTTGCCTTTATTCTTGTGAAGAACAAATCAAAAAAAAAGTTACAATCAATAAAGACAATTGATAAGTAGAGAACATGCAAAATAAGTCCACTCACTGAAGCTTCTGGAGTAGTCTGAAGCCTAAAAAATTATTGTCAAGCCTCTTCATCAATATATGAATACTTGCTACATTTATTAGAACAAGACTTATCATCTTTCACCTCAATATGCACATAATTATTGGCTAGATTTGTCTTTAACTTCGTCCAGCATCACAACAATACGTCATTGTCTTATGATACAAGTTGTCGCTTTGAGGAACATCATAAGTGAGCTGTAATTCATGCATTGAAGTAGTTAATGGCAAATTTGATAATAACTACATACAAAAGAGCATTTTATACCTGGATAGTGTCCCAAATATGTTGCTTCACATATTCATCAATATTTATCCACTCCTTTATCAAGATTTTAGGCTTGTTGCATGCTAGGAGGCCGACAAACCTCCTATATCGCCTTGCATCAGGCCCGATTGGTTTCCAATATCTATCTAACTCAATCGTTATCTTTTTCCCTGTACTCTGACTTAGGGCAATGTCTCTCAATCATGTGCCACTTCTACCTCTCCGTATAGACTGGTTACTAAGCTCACTTTGATTAACACTAGTCTATACGGAGAAGCATTACTAGGCTTGCTCTGATTAACACTAGATAGCTTCGAAGCATTTACACAAGGATGCCTCAGATCCTTCATTTTCCTATTAAGACAACAAAAAAAGGTAAATCTTTAAATTATAATATGAAAGGACTATATATAAAATAACTACATACATAATTCAAATATAAATCATAATGATAATTACTAAAGCTAGCTAACTTTCAAATTAGTTTTATAAAGGGATATCCTCCCATATCCCTTCATGATGATTATTTCTTGTGCCGTGTTTATTATGCTTCATTTTCTTTGTTCAATTATGGTAGACCCCTGAAAAAGAAGCCTCAAAAAGATCATAATTTGAACAAATCTCCTTATCAATATCAACAACCCTTTTCCTTGGAGAGTTACACACTACATTTTATTTGCTTGATCGATAATATAAAACACTTGTGTTGCCTGATTTGCCATAATAAAAGGTCCATCTCCAAAACTTCTACTATTTAGATCTACTAATGTAAATCCTAACTAATTGATCTTCACACCATTATTGACATCAACCCACTTGCACCTTCAAATGGGAAATTTAATTTTAAAATAGTCAACTACCCAAATCTCTTCAATAACCCTATAATAAGGTATGGCTACCAATTTAGGATTCTTATCTTTCGAACTAGAGAAGTCCATAGATTCAGCCAATAACATATCACCACTATTCTGGATAGTGCTCTTATTATCTAGGGATTCGTGTAAAAGGGATAACCATTAATCACAAATGAAGTCCAACTTATGACATCAAACTCAGGACGACGTGCTAACTATTTAATTGTATTAGAAACACATTCTTCTCCGTCAACCTTTTGTTTGAACCAATGTGCAAAAGTTCTGTTATGCTCCCTAATTAACCTTTATTCAGTCATTTGACTATTTTCTTTCTGTACAATTTCTTTATGACCATTAATGTTGTCTTGAACTTCATTAAATTATTCAAGTGTACAAGTGGACTTGTTGCAATTCATTAGGATCCACACTCTTTACTGTAGCCCCGCGTCTACCTCCTTCATCATGACATTTAGAAAGCCCAATGTCTTTCATTTGACAAATAATGTTGACAAAATTTCATGGCTTCTTCCAAAACATATTTCTAAACAAAAGATGCTTTAGGTCAATTTGCATTCTTCATCTTTTAGTATTTTCATAGTTCTTTCAATTGGGTACATCCATCGTAAATAGATAGGGCCATACAACTTTAGCTCCATCACTAGATGAATAATTAGATGTACCATAATGTCAAAAAAGAAGGAAAAAAAAGCTTATCAAGCTGGTACAAGATCATATATCCTTTATTTTCTAATTCATTCAATATTTTAATCTCAATGACTTTACTACAAATAGCATTGAAGAAGAAATAAAGTCTAGTCAAAATGTGTTGAAGATCATATTCGACAATGCCTGGAATAGCTACTAGGAGTAGTTGTTGTATGAAGACATGACAATCATGAGACTTTAGCCCCACTAATTTCAAGTCTTTCATCAACACATGCTTCTTAAACTTTGAAGAATACCCTGAGGAAACTTTAATGTAATGTGAACACTAACAAATGCCTCTTTTCTCAACCCTAGACAAAGTATGAGAAGCTGGAGGACAAAAATTTCTCTTACCATATGGCCTTGGATGTAAGTCTTCTAGTATTCCCATTTCTTGCAAATCTAATCTTGCCTTCACTCCACTTTTCGAACTACCTTGTATGTTGAGCAGTGTACCAACAATACTATCACATAAGTTTTTCTCCCCATGCATGAAATCAATACAGTGTATCATATCAAGATTGTGCCAATATGGACGTTCAAAGAATACAAACCTCTTTTACCACATATTTGTTTTCATTTCTACTCTTTGTAGTCTTACTAAAGATAACATTGAGATTTTTCATCTTTTCATAAACTTACTACCCAGTCAATGCCTCCGGAGCATCTTCATACTCTTGGCCACCAAAAAAAGCTTTCTTTACTCTACGATATGGGTGGAGCCATCTAAGAAATCTCCTATGGCCAAGATAAACCATCTTTCTTTCATGTTGAAGTTGATGGTAGCATGTACCACCTTCACAAATCAGATATGCTTTGTGGCCTTTAACACTATATCTTGACAAGTTTCCATATGCAGGGAAGTCATTTATAATACAAATGATTATGGTTCACATTTTAAAAACCTCCTTCTTGTTCATGTCAAAAAAATCAACACCTTCATCCCATACCACTTTCAAGTTTTCAATTAAGGGTTCTAGTTAAACATCTATGTCATTTCTGGGTTGTTTTGGTCCTAAAATCAACATAGTGAACATGATGTACTTTCATTTCATGATAACAGAGGAGATAAGTTGTAAATAACCAACAGAACAGGCCATAAATTGTGTATATGCTTAGGCTACCATAAGGATTCATGCCATCCATGCTAAGCCCAAGCCTAAGGTTCCTAGGTTCTTTCCCAAAGCTAGGAAATAATTGATCGATTTTCTTTCATTGAGAAGATTAGCCAGATATCAAAGCTTTCCATCAGAAATCCTCTCATCCGCATGACATCTCAAATTTTTTGCATCATTTTTACTAGCAAACAAGTGCTTGAACCTTGGTATGATTGGAAGCGACTACAACACTTTTGCAGGGGTCTTATTTGATTTATACCTCAAGGTTTCACATATCGGACACTATTGCTTCTCTTTATGCTCTTTTGTATACATCATGTAATCATTAGGGCATGCATAGTTCTTTTTATGCTTCATTCGTAGTGGACACAGTATTTTCTTAGTATCATAGTATCAACAAGGAACTATATTATCATCCGGGCATGTCCTTTAAAGCCTCAGTCGTTTCTGAAAAACTCTTGTCATTCCATCCTTATCGTGCTTTCAAGCTTATCAATTTCAATATTGCTTTCAACAATTGGTATTTTTGCACCCTAGGTACAGAGGCTTCTTAGCATCACTGTACATATTACCATATGTATGTGATTGCTCAAACTCCTCTTCTCCTATATCATGAATAATATCCTCTATCCGATCATCCATATCCATGCCATTATCATCAAAGGCCACTTCCCCCTGTCAAGATGTGTAATATCCTAAATTTTAGGACTAGAAACTTGAGAATAAACCTGAATTAAGGGGGCTGTTAAGACCCAATTTAGCAAGAGTCCCAGGAAGACAAAAGAAGCAGAATGGCTTATAGAAATCGTACTCAGAATAGAATATGAATTTCGGTGTGAATTAGTCGGAAGAAAATGCCCAATTCCTTTAGGATGTGTCAGAATGACATAGAACCTTACTCGAATCCATAGGAAAAGGTAAATGGTGTCTAGAAAGAGGTAAGAATGAGAAATAAAAGAAACAATGGCACTAAAAATAGCATTGCCATAATCAAGGGCAAAAGAGACAATTGTAACTTGATCTTGAGGGTAAGATTGGAAGGCAAAATGAAGGGCTCAGATTTTCTCTTGAAAAGCAAGAGTAATTATGAGGGTTGAAAAGCAATCAATTCCCTCTTCTTATATCACCAAAAACGTCCAAAAGAGGGGCAAGAAAGGAAGAAGAATAGTTGGTCAAAAAATCCTCACCTTTTGGTCAAAAATGGTGGCTAGAACATAAGAGCTTTTGGTCTGGATTTTTTCTCCAATTTTTATTGTGCAATTTGGTGAAGAAGCTAAGAGAGAGAGAAATTTTGATTAATTGAATTCTTTCATTCCTTTATTCATCCAAAAGTTGGTCAAAGACACCAAGTGAAAGAAAGAGAAATTGATTAAAATATTTCCTCACTTTTTGGTTTATTTGGATGACCTAAGAGCAAGAGAGCAGGAGTAGATATTTAATTATCACACATATCCTCACTCTCACTCATTTTAAGTTCGTCCAAATAGAAAACAAAAAGAAGAAAATAGAAGGAAAATGAAAAAGAAAAGAGAAAGGAGAAAAATGGAAGACAAAGAAGCAAGGTATGTCTTCTAGCTTCATTTTACTTGGTAAATCACCTCTATTGCTCAAAACTTCTTCATAAATGTCAGACCCCCTTCAGCCTAAGCCCGCTATGCACCCTTAGTGAGATATGGAATTACAAGAGCTATTGGTGGCCTCCTCCTGCACACCTTTCTTTCGACTTTCCAAAGTCTCAAAGACACGACCCTGGATCATAAGTACGCTCTTCATGTGAAACTTGGTACCATTAAGCTTGCTAGCTCAATGGTATAAGGTTTCACATGGCACTCGTACTTGGCCCCTTGGTCAAGTATTTGAAACCTATGAAGGCAAAAGAAAGGTTAGAGTGGGGGCAGCCGATATCCTAGTGAGTCCACCCTTGGCGGGTAGTCGCCTGTTAGATAAGATTAGTTTTGACGTTGTCAAATATAGATGTCAAATAAGAGCAAAAAGTTTGTATAATATACTTATCTCCTACGTTGACTAACTACTATTTTTAATGTTGCATATCTTAGTCATGCAAAGAAAGAAGATGACTGAAGATACTCAAGAAGATATCTAGTTGGGTTATGAAGAATGAACATCAAGAGGAAAATTAAGAAGAAAGATATTGATGAAGAAAGAAGAACTTGCAAGATTAAATGAGAATATCAAGATTTAAGCTCTTAGAAGTGATACCGGAGGTTAGAATGGGTCAATACAAAGCTAAAATGACTTATATGGAAGTTATGGAACTTTCCCAAGGTATTCCCTTGAGTTTTGGCTCTCTGCCAAGTTTCAGAGGGTATCACTCAAGTGATGCCCATGATCACTCGAGTGATGAGCATTCTATTGTACTCTATTTTCACGTAACATAATAGAGGTATGATATTTTGGCTATATCTCTTAAACCACACATCAAATTGAACTACAACAGGTGGCATATGAAACTAGACTCCCAACATAAAAAATGGACACCAAAATCACATTCAAAGGAGTTCAGATGAAAGAGATATGATCTTTTGAAGTTGACACTGAAATCACCATCATATTACAAGATAGGTTTGGTATTTTGGATATAGCCCTCAAATTACATATTGGATAAGATAAAACTAGTGCCATATGAAACTACACTTAAAGACCTTTCTATATATAGTTAATTTGTCAAATTTGAAAATATATGCTCAGATATATGCCTTTTGGAAGTTGACATTGGAAACTTTGAAGTCTATCGGGAACAGTAGACGTTCCTTCTATCATAACTTTCAGATTACAATGACTTTGGAGCTGATTCTTGTTGTATTGGAATGTACATACCAAGAGCTTTCTAATGATATGTAATTTACCATGTTTTGAATCAAAATAAAATCATCTCTCGAGTGGTCATTTGAGTGATGACCAAGGATTACTCGAGTGATCACTCGAGTGATAAAGTTGGAAAATGACTTCGATGCTCTCTGCTGCATTTTAAAGGAGATCACTCAAGTGATTACTCGAGTGATAACCCAGGATCACTCGAGTGACTACTCCAGTGATGTGACAGACAACGTATAATAACTTCAGAAAATCATGGGAATGATTGCGTAACTCACTCTTCTTGCTTCCAATCACTCTAACACTTCATTGTATTAGTATTTAATGTATTTCTCCAGGAATACAATGAAGAGATGATGTGAAGACACAAAAGTTGACTTTACAGAAGCGGAGTTTCCACCAAACATAACTACTAGTTTTTCAAATACAAAGAACAGTAAATGAAGCAACGGGACTCTAACGGACAAGTTGAAATGCTCAAATGGTCATCAATCATCATCAACTATAAATAGAAGATCATCCAAAATAGAAAAGAGAGACCAAGTACATACATCATCTAAATGCCAAAATCTTGACATCAATGCTCATCGCATATACTCTCTGTTTCTCAGTATTTATGTAATTTATTTTACAAAGAGATCATTTGTATTGTACTTCAGTATTCATCTATTCACATCTAAGAGAGAAGATTGATTGTAATCCTTTATCATCAAGGTTGTATCCTTAGGATGTGTAAGCGGGAGTAACTAAGTTGTATCCTTACAGTCTGTAAGGGGGAGTAACTCGATGGGAGTTTTGTAAAAGGCTTCGCAAGTGCCAGGCTAAACTTGTAGGATTGTAAAGGCTTTTATTGTTCCTAGATTAAATAAGAATATAGTGAATTTGAAATCTCAGGAGGAGCCTGGGGACTGGGTGTACGTTATCGTGGATTAGGTCGAACCAGGATAAATCATAGTTTGCATATTCTCTGCTCTAAGCTCTTATATTTCCATCATATATTATTTAAATATCTAACTATGATTCATGATTCATTACTTTCATATTTATTGCTTATATTAAGATGTAAACAGATTTTCAAAGTTCTTAAGTTTTTATCTTACACCCAATTCACCCCCTCTTGGTGTCAGCCGGTTCTTATATTTGATATCAGAGCTAGACTCTTATTTGAAGGACTTAACCATCTCAAGAGTTTATAATGGCTGATTTTGGGTGTTATATGCTTTCTGAAGGTTTTGACTATACAATTCCACTTCTTTTAAAAGATATTGATTTTTGGTCTTGGAAAGCTAGAATGACTAGTTTTATTAAAGCATCTGATTTTGATATGTGGAATGTTTTTACAAATTCTTTTGTTTTCAAACTGAGAAAGGATTAGACAGAAAAAAAAGAAAATGTTTTCATTGAACATTGAAGCAATAAAAATTCTGTATAGTGCTTTAACCGAAAATGATTTTGGGAAAATTAGATTTTGCTCTACTGCTAGAGAGATATTTGGGGCACTCTTGATTCTATTTATACTTCTAACAATTGTATGGAAGTTGAAAGTATTGACAGCTCATGTGAAACTATAAGTTACCTATCTACGATTCATGAATAAGTAGAAGTTGACAATGAAGAAGGAGAAATCATAGAACACTTCCATGATCTTGTCAAAATAAAAAGAACAAGAGGAAGATGATGCCCAAGAAGAGCTCATTACGGACGGATTTGATGGATCATCCTATAGAGCTCAAGATCTACATACAGTAAACAATTCCAATTCTTCTTGTACATTTAAGAAAAATGATTTTGAAAGATTGCATAAAATTGTTTTCTAACCAATTATTGAGTCCATTGTGAAAAGCAAAAATGTTTTCATTCATGCTGGAACATTTATTGGGAAGAAAGAATGTTAAAGTAGAAATTATTTGTGTTTCTACTCTCATGACCAACACAATACTTGCATAGAATTTCAAAATGCATATCATTCTATTATTTGCAATTATTGTGGTAAATCAGGTCATATTTCTCACACATGCTATATTAGAAGAAATTCCCATGTGAGAAATAAATATGTTTGGGTTTCGAAAGGACATGTAAAGTCGAATGATAACAATCAAGGACCCAAGCATATATGGGTACCAAAATATCCATCTAGTGCTTTGTGTGTGTAGTTTGATTCCAAAAATAATAGACATAAGGGTACGGAGGAGAGAAAGAAGAATTCAAGAGTTTCTCATGAACCTAAAAAGAGATTCACATCAGTTAAGAGAACTCATGGAGAAGCCAGTATTACAACTTCCTCGTCAAATCAAAAGAAGCAATGGATACAGGCAAGAGGAGTACGCTCCACCTCAACGAATGGCTACCATAAAGTACCATTCAATTACCTTGAGGAGAATAAGAAAAGGAGGATCTCTCAAGCATCAAGTATATATATTTTGAGAGAAGGTTGCCAAACCTAAAACAAGATATTCAAAGTATCAACATCATATAAAGAAGCAATAGGTAAGCAAAAGCAATCCTCCAACTATCTAAGGTAAAGGTGCATAATGATAAAACCTCATATGCTATTTTCTGTAATATTTATTGAGGTTTATACCTTGTTACCTTAGGAATAAGCATTGCACATATGTTTTCACAATCTTTAGAAAATGCATTCATAAAGAATCACAATGTTCAATATATTAACACTTTATGTATATATGCATACTTCAAGATAAAATATTTTTATGCATAAAGTCATGTTTAATTCATTATGCTCAATTTCTTCGAATTGACTACATTCTTAGAACATGTGAATTATGATTCCTACAAGCTGACCATGAATAGATCCAAGTAAAACTGGATACCAAAAGAAGAAAAAGTCTATATGAATTTGTAGGAAGAAGAAAGGAAGAGCTTAATCTGAACATTATGACTACATAAAAATTAACTCAAATCTTAGTAAAGTTGGACTTTGAAGCTGCATTTTGATCAACAAAAGGAGGCAGCACTTGAGACATCACTACGAGTGCCTAGCCAGTAATGAGGGAAGAAAAAATACACAGTGAAGTATCACTTGAGTGATCATCATCACTGCGTTACAATTGGGAGTGACTGTCCAAGTAATTAGACTGACTGGAAGATTAGGAGGCAAAAGTCAAGGAATTATGCTCAACTGAACTTCAAAGGATAATTTCTTGAGTAATTACAAGATTGCTCAAGTAAGGTATTGTTTTCCCGCTCCATCAAATTATTCAAGGTTCTATCACTCAAGTAACCATTCTAGTGATAGTCAGGCACGATTACTTGAGTGCCCACTCGAGTAATGTCAGGTTCTAGAAGTTAAAGCCCTATTGCAGCATCACTTCTCGCTATGTCATTTCAAATCTTGTGCTTATATGAACTAATTTGAGAAATGAATACTTCCTTATTATTGCATACTATTAGCAATTAATCATTTATGGTTTTCAAAATGCTTTCAGAATACTAAATAGATCTCTAGTGAAGTTATGCATAATCTTTCTATGTATTTGAGTATTGAAATACACGTTTCAAAAATTATTGCATTCCAATCCATCCTGTTTATAAAAAGTGCATACACATTATTTGAAACTATTCATATCTTGTTTGCATTCAAATCGATTTCAAAATTGAAACTGTGTATTTTTGTACTAAATGTCAGAAATGCTTCAAATCCATCCACTAGAGTATTCACCATCATTCACATATTTTTTCTTGATTTTAAAATTGTTACTGATTGAACTCCTTAACCTTTATTCTCTAACAAGTTAGCCCTTATGTCTAACAAGTTAACTATCTGAGTTTCAAGTGTATTTCTTAGAAAATAATTCAATATATGAAAGCCTTGTACCTAATGCACAAATCCTTATTGGTCAATTTATTCCAAACATTATGAATGTTCATTAATGCATTGACTCTTAATACATTAACCATTATAATGGAATAACTTGCTAGGATAAAATTCTAGCACGCTAGTCATTTGGACTAACAAGCATGTGCTTCATATTTAATAAATTCATATACATGTTCTTGTTGATCGAATACTTTAACCATTGATATCAACTATCTTTGAATAACTAGTGTTATGTATTTGAAACATAGGTTTGAATATTCCCAACTTTAAGTGTCAAGATAATCTATGGATCAATAGCAAACTCATAATGCTCATATATGTCCATCAAGCTAATCCTTTTGGTTATCCATATGACTCTTACTCTTTTAAAAATTCAAAACACATGTTAACTCTGATGATTAACATGTTATCTTAGTTGAACTTCAAAGTGAAGCTTTCTTATATATATTTTATAACTATTGACTTCCACCATGTTTAACATGAAAATTGATCATAAACATATTTCAAAAATGAGTTTTGCATGTATTCAAAATCTCAATTTCACAATGTATTATTATGATTTGAAATTACATCTGAGATTTTGTAACAATTTGTATATCTCATTACCATTCTTGGAAAACTTGATTCATTCATGATTTATCATTTTATAAAAGTTGGTTATTATGGATGGATTTTCTACTCTCTTTGATCTGACTTACATCGATTGCATGAAAATCTTATCAATGACATATTTTTTATATAAAATGTATTCACAAACTGTTATTGATCATTGATATCACTTATTCGTTACCATTGATGATTCAGAGGCTTGAATTTATTTAATTGGGTAAGATTATATCTTGGTCGTTGTTGATTATTACACTCTTTGCTTAAATATCATATGGATTAATTATATAAGAGCATAAGAGTTGTTATGTCTAATACTATAAGGACCCAAGAGAAGTTGGGTACCAAAAGAGCATGTATTTATACTTTTGTAGGAATTAACCAAGATGCTCTGCTTTCGGGTACAAAGAAAGAGGCTAACAGAGTAGGCGTGACTGCCAGTGTTTTAGTGTGGACAGTAGCAAAATCACTTGTGTGACACCCTATCACTAGCTAGTGATGCAATCAGAAAAGGAGAAAGAGTAGGAAGATCTCTTAGTGGCCACAGTAGAATTCAACTTAAAGAAGCTCAAGCTGAGAGCAAGGCTAGAAATAACAATAATCCTACCAAGAGATCTTTTTCTCTAGCTGTCTATCTTGACTTATACTTATGAGTTGAATTCATACTTCTAACACTACAAGCCTTCACCATCCAACCATCTTCCCTACTGCCAAAGGAAGTTAAACATATCTACTGCAACATGGAGCCTACTGAGTTATGCTTTGGGGAAGGCACATTAATTAAAGAGACATTGGAGACAACAACTAGAGATTAGAGGGTCACTATCTCACTCTCAAAGATCAATAAGTGCTTAGGCTTCAACAATCCTCCCACTAGACCTTTCAAGGAGTACAATGAGCCTGAGAAGTACAGAATCGTCAAACCATGAGAACTAATGAGGATTATCAACTTCAATATTACCGTAATATGTGATATTCATTGAATTATTTGATATACCTATGCTAGAGTTATGATGAACAAGGTCAATAACTTCACTCACTTCATTGAGAAAAATTATCACATAATGGACTATATTATTAGCAAGAAGGAGAGGAACACTGGAGAGATCATGTCTTTCAGAGAACAAGAGGTACATATATACTTTTACAAGGCATACTTTAACAACATACCCTCATTTGGTTTCTTTACTCCTCAAGGCTAACAAGATATGGTACCTAGAGGCAAATAAGCCCCTTGTGAGGACTCCTATGGGTAAGAAACTGCACATCCAAAAGGTGAATATACACTTGTCACTAGTAGGTGGTACTAGCTAGAGATAGAAAGCATAACCTAAGGCATCCCGAGATGAAGAAGTACAATCCTGAGCTAGAGCTATATCACCTAGAGACTCTTTCATTGGATCCATCATTCAAAAAAATTAAGCTTCACTTTATATTACCAATGAGAAGTTCATTAAGGTTATAGATGATCGAGTTAGGAAGTTATATGCTATGGTGAATCAGAACTACCAAATATCGTTTACTCAACAAAAGAGGTGCAGAGGATTGGGGCTAAGACTTCAAGGATAGATAAGATACAACACTTTGCTAGAGCTGGTCTCCCTGGTTCTTCATTCTTTGGTCCATCTATCCAAGGCTATCTGAGATAGGAGCTTTAATAATCATATAGAGCTTGCTATAAACAATGCTGAGTTCATCACTTCTATGAATGGCCAGATTAGACAACCCTATGATTTGATCAACTAGAACTTTAAGGACTTATTCCAAGCTCATCTTGGTATACTTAAATGCTCACAAATACTACACTTCAAAATCCCTCAGCACTAATCACTTCATTAGATAGTGACAAGCCAATGATGCATCAATGCACTACAGAGGATTATGACTCGAGTAATTATGCTATTATTCGAGTGAGGTATTGTATTTTTACTTAATTAAAATTCTCTAAGTTACATCACTTGAGTAAGTACTCAAGTGATGGTTGAGTAGAATCACTCGAGTGACTACTAGAGTGATAAAAGGTTACAGCCTTAAAACCCTGAATAGCATCATCATTTTCAAAACTAAATCTTCATATTGTCATACTTATTCTCTCTACGAAATTTCCAATGGTTTTAAAAATCCAAGAGAGTTATTAACTGTATTACTCACAATGATTTTCTTTTAAGCCATGCATTTATTAAGGGGGAGCTTCACATTCACATGTGTTTTACTTCTTAAAAAGCACATCCCCTGTATTTGAAGAAGATCATTCTAGCATGCTCATCTGTATTTCCTATCTCATGATTAGTTTTGATAATAAGTTATTCTCATCTTTTCCTTTTGAAGATCTTAATTTAAAGATACCTTATAGAGAAGAAACTGTTGATACTTGATTGCTCTAACCATTCTCCTTGCAAGAATGTTTTAACTTATGGCAGGAGAATTTGATCTATGTAAGATCATTCCTCAACATACTACAAGAAGAATTTATCAACCTTGAGGAACGATGCTTTAATGCTTAAACAAGGGAAACATATTGGCTGCAACATTCAAAGCAACAAATACCTATGCCAATACAAAGGAGTATTAATATGGAACAGAAACTGAACTCAGCAAGAGCATGCGCCACCATGAATATACATCAAAGTTGCACAGCGAAAGTAGGGTGAACTGGACTTCATGGATCTATCATCAGCTTGAAAAATCCAAATGAGCATTTCTAAACCTTCTCTTTATATTTCAAGAATACCTTTCATATCTTAAATTTCAATGTGCCTTAGTTATGAAAGTTTTCTTGAAAACTTCTCCAAATCAATTTTTCATTTGCATCACATTAAAAATGTAAATGCTTTCTAATTGGGGGACAGAAAATTGTTTTCTTGCACATTCCTCTTAATTGAGGGAGAAAAAGGTAATTCTAAATGCGGTTTCATATTTGCTTTTCTAATAGCCTTTCCTTTTTATCCTTCAAACTTTTTGCTGATGTCAAATAAGGGGAGAGAGGCAAGAAAAATATGTTGCATTCAAATTGTTGTCATATTCACACACATTTTTCTTTAAGGATTTGCCATCATCAAAAAGGGGGATAATGTTTGATATGATTAGTTTTGATGATGTTAAAAATAGATGTCAAATAAGAGCAAAAAGTTTGTATAATATACTTATCTTCTACATTGACTAACTACTATATTTAATATTACATATCTTAGTCAAGAAAAGAAAGAAGACTGAAGATGTTCATTCAAGAAGATATCTAGTTAGGTTATGAAGAATGATCATCAAGAGGAAAATCAAGAAGAAAGAGATTAAAGAAAGAAGAAGAAGGAAGAACTTGCAAGATCAAATGAGAATATCAAGATTTAAGCTCTTAGAAGTGATACCGGAGGTTGAAATGGGTTAATATGAAGCTAAAATGACTTATATGGAAGTTATGGAACTCCCCAAGGTGTTCGCTTGAGTTTTGGCTCTCTGTCAAATTTTAGAGGGCATCATTCAAGTGATCACTCGAGTGATGGGCATGATCATTCGAGTGATCACTCAAGTAATGAGTGTTCTGTTGTACTTTATTTTCATGCAGCATAATAGAGGTCTGGTATTTTGGCCATATCTCTCAAACCACATGTCAAATTGAACTACAATTGCTGGCATATAAAACTAGACTCCTAACATGAAAAATGGACACTACTTCATATGAAAGAGATATGATCTCTTGAAGTTGACACTGAAATCACCATCACATTACAAGATAGGTTTGGTATTTGGGCTAAATTTTGGTCACTGAAATCAACATAACATGGTCAAAAGAATGAAAGTTTAGTCACTGTCTCGGATTTCAGAAAGGGCTTTATGGGTTATCAGCAAAACGTGTCCTTTGGAATGGAAAAGGTTACGTTATAGAGCCAAACGTATCCTTATAAATTGCCATGATTAACATAAGTAAGAGTTATTTACTAATAACCATGAACATGCATTGTAAAATGTATAAATTAGTAATGGTTATTTACTAATAACCGTGAAGAGACAATTATTTTTTAAATAAATGTTTGGACTACATTGCCCTAACGATTAATTTTTTCTAATATTCAAAAAATAAAAAAGTAGTGGTGGTTTTCAGTCATTACTACTACTGCTACCCTCCTCCTCCTACCCCTTCACTCAGCACATCATCGACCTCTAAGGAAGGAGATGAAGGGTTTGACTGGAAGTGATCATATACAACCTAATTGTGATAAAGGATGAGGTCCAACTTCCTATTCAGACTATGGGCTGTATAGCAAGATGCCTTGTGGAGCGGTCAAGGTTGGCCAATATCTGGAGTAGAACCTTCATTTAAAGAGGAGGAGCAAGAAGTAGTGGTGGTGGTGGTAGTGGAGGAGGAGGGGCTTGTGGAGGAGGAAGGTGAATAGAAAGAGCTCTCTAATGTCTGACCATGATGAAGGAGAGATGGACAAGGTTATGAAAAGATGCTTTTTAGAAAAGTACTAAGAACAAAGGTCAATATAAATAGAGTTCAATACTTCACTCTAAAGTATTTTACCTAGGAGAAGTGGTACTTGGTGTCAGATCAAACGAGGATATGAAATGCGCCTTTTATATTTGTCCTTTATGTAACACCATAACTTCAAAGCATTTAAAGTAGTTTAAAACGTGTAATGAAGTCAAACCAGAGACCAAAAATAGTTTTCAACCATTTGGCAACTCAACTTCAGTATAGGGTTCAATCTTGTATTTAAGTGGGTTTTTGAAAAAAGTTTCAAAGCATTTTCGTTATGGTGTCTCATTTTCATTTTTCAAATCTGTTTGACTCATTCTGTTCTATATTTGTTAATATCAGAGAGCTTACCAAAGTTCTCAACAGATATTCTAGTTAAATTCATTAACTTAACGATCCACATTGTATAGTTACCCTATTAGAGTTCATTTATTGCGTTTATTTACTAGTGTTCGAGTTACAACTAGCGGATACAATACACTACAAGTACTAGTTTTATTGTTACAATTTACTTATACATATCATATATAGATCCTTAACAACTAGATAACTTGTTGGAAATTGTGTCCTAAGGGCCAATCATTGTACTTCAAACATTATTATTTAATGAATTTCTCCATTATGTTATCATATTATTCGCATCTTTACTATGATGACTGTATCCTTGGATAAATATTAAAGATTGACCTAAATGTCCCTGGTCGATCATCTATGTGAGAGCAAAGATGAAGTAAGACCAGTATGACTTTGATAAGATATGGGGATACGAATCAAAGTCTTAGGCACTTGTAAGAGTACAGGTGCTGGACCGACCCACTATGAGAAAGCTACATGGATCAAGTCATAAGCTTATCTCATGTATAACCAAGTCACAATGCCCTTCAACCTTAGGTCATCATGGATTCCTACATAAGAGTTACTAAGCTTTGACCTAGTCAAAAGTCACTTTTGACTGGGTGATGATAAAGGCTACGATTGGGCTTGGTGTTTTTCTTCATGCAAAGTACTATAAATGGTCAAGATGGAATTTGTCCCTCATATTAGTAGAGAGATATTACTGGCCCCTCGAAGAGTGAGTCTGAGAAATGTATGGCCATACTATGATAGAAAGGAGTTTCCATTTCTAATGTCAGATTACTCAGGAATTGAAAAAGTAATGGTCAAGAACAAGAAGATGACTTATCCATGCCTCATCCTTGACCACTATATCGTGTGACAAAAGGGATGTGACATGGTTGTATGACAAACACGATGCTTATATGATTTGAGTAGTCGTAATGTCTTGCTAGAGGCTGCTTGCGACTTGTAGGTTAGTACAGTTATTGGCCCACTGCCAACTTCATATGGGCTTATAGGGTCGCACATAAGAATGGCCCAACACGAGATAATGTTTAATCTAGGGTGGACGAATTTTATATTAGGAGAATTGCTGATAAATACCTTTTTGGCAAATTAATTATTGAATGCTACCATGGAAGATCTGTTGCACATAACGGAAGATATTTTGCACACAACAGAAGATTGTTTGCACATTTATATGGAAGATTTTTGCACACACGGAAGATGGTTTGAACAAAATGAAAGATCGCTTGCACACACGGAAGATCGCTTGCATGCTTGTAGCAATCAACAATTAATTTTACCCAAAGGTATTTTTGTGCAATTCTTCCTTTTATATTTATATATATAATATAAAATTCATGAAACTAAAATTAATAATATTATATATATACATGTATTTCAAAAATACATACATATACATATATATATATATATATATGTATAGATATATTATATGATATTATTAGATTGTGTTAGTTTTAAATTTAATTTTATTAAGATAAATTAAATTTAATAACTAACATAATAGAGATATAGTATCTCAAATTTAATTTATGAAGATAAATTAAATCTATTGGCTCTTTATTTGGATTAAATAAATACGTTAAATTAAAGATGTTGGATAGATTTAATTTAAACTAAATTTATTTAATTAGCTCATCAAGATAATTAAGGGTTAATTAATTTCAAAATTAAAAAGGATTAATTTTAAAATTCGAATATAGCCCTCATGACATTTATTGCTTTTTATTTTGTATGAACTCTTACTTGTTGTGGTTTGTTCTTCATACTTGTTTGGGTATGGTGAACAACATTGCTTTTATATTTTTACAAATGATTGTAATATTTCAATATGTTCGACGTGCCTTGCCTTCCTCTAAATGCTCTCAATGTATATTCTCTTCTCATCTCTCTCCCCTCAAATGTTTAAACAAGGTTTCTCTCAATGTATTTCTTTTCTTATTTTGAGAAGTCCTCTCATTGGCTTGGGAGGATTTTAGGTTAGGTAAGCCATGTTGTGTCACGTTTAAATTATGCTTTTGATTAGATAATTGCATAAATACTTTTGCATTTATATGTATTTATCTATATGAGATACAACTACGATTACATTCATATAAACAAACTAATTCATTGAACCCTCCAAATCAAATCTTAAGTCATAATGCCCTTAATTAATGAATACTTGTCAAAACCTAGATCGCTTAATTGTGGGAACCACCAAAGTGGATGCTTTTGAGTTATCTTGGTGAGACAAGCGTGAGTAATAGTGCTACTCACAAAATTCATTATTGTTTTGACTTAATTGAGATTAACAAAACAGTTTTGGGTCTCAAGGAATTAGATGGGATTAAACATGCCAGATCATATGATGATTGAATCCCATAAACATCTAAGAGTTACATGTGATGCAATTGGTAAAGAGATTACCTACCTAAATAACTTGAATTTAAGCATCTTGCCAAAGCAGACTTAAGTTTAAGCCAAATATGGATCTTAGCCCACTAATTATTATATTGAGGGTTATTAATTTAGTAGTAGATTACTAACTACCTTTGCATACTTTAGTTGTAGAATCATGTCAACTAGTAATACTGCTACACTATCATTGTGATCGGTCCTTGAGAAGGACAAACTCAATGGGACAAACTTTCTTGATTGGTTTTGTTAGATCCCAAGTTTTGATGATAACAATAATTCAATTATGATTAAAACATGTTTTTAGAAGGTTAAGAAAAGATTCCAAGTCAACCAAATGCATATCTGGTGTTTGCTGATATCTGCTGTGAAAATGCACTTGCGTGCTCGAGCATGAAATCTGCACTCGAGCACAAATCACTTCTGTACTCAAGCAGGTGTGAGAGAAAGCCAGGAAGTGAGTACCCGAGAGACATTCCCTCTTTGTAATCAATGGATCACTCGAAGCACAAGGTTCGCACTCGAGCAGAGAAGTCATTCTCACTCGAGCACGTATGCGAGCAGGGCATGCGAGCACTTGGCCGAGAGCAAAGCAATGGCATGCTTCCTATATTCACTCGAGCAAGGGATGCGAGTGCTTGGCCGAGAGCAAGTTAAGGCATGCTTCCATCATTCACTCGAGTAAGGCTGTGCGAGCACTTGGCCGAGAGTCTTGAAGTTCAGAAAAATACAAGTGTGCTCGAGCACACCCATCCATGCTTGGAGTGACACGTCCATGCTTGCAAGTGATATTTCCATCCCTCTCCAGTCAGTTGCGAGTGCTTGTTCAAGAGAGCATATTCTGTCAGAATATGCTTCTCACTCGAGCAGAGGTAAGTGTGCTCGAGTGAGGGCCAATATCACCCGCGAGTGAAATTTCTATCCCTCTGAAAATATGGTGCGAGTGATGGTTTAGGGAGCATATTCCTTGAGAATATGCTTCTCACTCGAGCAGAGGTAAGTGTACTCGAGTGAGGGTCCAAATCACTCGCGAGTGCAAATTCTCACTCTTGTCAAAATGGTATGCGAGTGATGACCCGAGAAGGCACTTCCAGTGTAAAGTGCAAGGATCACTCGAGCAGAGATGTTGTGCTCGAGTGAGACCTCTCTTCACTCGCGAGTGAAGATATTTTCTCTCTGATTTTCCATGCAAGCACAACCCGATACAGAGGTATATGAAGGAAAAAAGGAGATCACTCGAGGTGAGACTTTCATGCTCGAGTGATGCCCTGTTTGACCACCAAAAATGATAAGTATCACAACGTTCATTACGAATATGGTTTATTGTTATTAATTCATATCATCATTACTTATTATTATTATTTAACATTGTTTTGATTGTTTTAAAAGTATAATACAGGAAGATGAACGTTTCAAATTGGTGGTTACGGAGAAAAGTCAAACATCGGCAGACAACATGATTACAGACACGTTCGCACCTACCACATTCAGATTATTCAAACATGCGCGTGTTCTTCTACAGTTGCAAATGTCCAGCTCCTTCAATGATGATTTGTCAAACGGGCAAAAACTGAAGCAACTATATATATACAGAGACTCAAAGAGAAAATATCAACGTAGCACAAGAATTCACAAGCTTATACCAATTCTCTGTTATTCATCTGTTTTCTCTGTATACACTTTGATCTTCAGTGTTTATTCATTTACTCTGTAAGAGAGTCCTCATACAAACTCAAAATTCTATGTTTGTGTAATCTCAAGGTATTGGGATCTTGAGAGGGTAGTTATTCCTTACGAGAGAAGCAGTTGAGAAAATTCCTTGTAGTATCTTTCACTCATAAGCCTTATAAGATACAAGCAGGAGAGAACGTTGTTGTTCATAAGACTTACAGTGGTGTAAGCAGAAGAAAACGTTGCTGCTCATAAGTCTTGTATACATAAGCAAGTGAGAAGAGTCATAGGTTGTTTCTCTGCACATAAGACTTGTCGTAAGGGGGAGAGAAGTTTCTTGTCGAGAGAATATTTCTGCTCGTAGTCCATTCAAGGACGATTGTTGTCTTGTGGCGTTCTGAGAGCCCATTGAATCTTGGAGATAGTGTGAAAAGCTCAGTAGGTCTTGATCTCTGAGGACTGGACGTAGGCATTGTTATTAAGCCGAACCAGTATAACTCTCTGTGTTCAAATCTTCTCTACTCTACTCTATCCACTATATTTACATATCACCATCTCAAACGAAAAATTTATAACATCACCCAATTCACCCCCCTCTTGGGTGAAGCTTGCCGCTTACATTTGGTATCAGAGCCTCGTCTTCTCCGAAGAGCCTAACAGCTTGAGAAGGATCCTATCAATGGCAACAATGGGTGAAAATATCCTTCCAGACGGTGCTTCAATCACTAGACCTCCTGGTTTTGCTGGAGAACATTTTTCGTTCTGGAAAGCTAAATTCAGAGTGTTCGTGATGGCCAACGAGTATGGATTATGGAATGTTATACAAGATGGTGATTATGTTCCAATGAAGAAAATCGAAGATAGAGCTGTCAAAAAGAGTCCAGATGAGTTTGACGAAAATGACAAGAGGTTAGTAACATTAAATAGCAAAGCCATTTTAATGATACAGAGTGCTCTTAGTCAAAAAGAATATTTTCGTATATGTACTCTACCTACTGCCAAAAATATGTGGGATGCTCTTGAAATTGCTCATGAAGGTACATCTAGAATTAAAGAAAATAGGATCAATACTTTAATAACAGAGTATGATTTATTTCGTATGAAATCTGGAGAGAGTATATCAGAATTTGAACTAAGGTATACTCATCTTGTTAATCAATTATCTGCTCTTGGAAAGTCGTTTGATCAAAATTCCCAGGTAAGAAAGATTCTTAATATTCTTACAAAAGAATGGGAAGCAAAAGTGACAGCCATCGAAGAAGCCAAAGGAGAGTCTATGAGATCCGTAGCTGCTCTCTTTGGTAGTCTTTCTGAATATGAAGGTAAGTTGAGATTCAAAAAGGAACTTGAAGAAGTTGATGATAGAAAGAAAAGGGGAGTTGCATTTAAAGCTATCAAAGAAGAAGAAGAAACTTCCGAGAATGAAGAAATTCCTAGTGATGATGAAATGGGAATGATCGTGAGAAAGTTCAAGAAATTCTACCGAAGAGGACAAAGGAATTTCAAGAATTATCAAGGAGGACCAAGCAAGAAAGAAAACAAAGAACACCAAATAGTATGCTATGAATGCGAAAAACCAGGACACATCAAATCTGAATGCTTCAGGAACAAAGACAAAAAGAAGCAGAAAAAGAAAGCATATATATCATCTATTTGGGGTGATAGTTCGTCAGACGAAGAAAATGACAACGACGAAGTAGCCAATCTATGCTTGGTAGCTAAGGAAGAAGAATCAGACTCTGAGGTAAGTGACTCTGAACCATCTTATAATGAATTATTATCTGAATATAATGCATTGCATACAGAGTTCATTAAAGTTGCTAAAGAAATGGTTAGTTATAAGAAGAGAGTAAAAGAATTAGAAAATAATGTCATGTCATCACATAAAATGTGTAAAGAGAAAGATAAGAAAATAGAAGACTTAACAAAGATTGTTGAAAAATTTACTAAAGGAAGTGAAACTCTCAAGGTTATCTTAAGTTCTCAGAAAGTTTCTTTTGATAAATCTGGAATTGGATATAACGCTGTACATGATAAGAATAAAAAGAGTAGTAGAGACTATCTTAAATATTTTAGGAATTCTGTGCATACATCAAATCCATTTGTGTCATGCAATTTCTGTAATAGGAAAGGACATTATACTTCATCATGTTATTTCAAAAAGGGAAAGGTTGTTGGAACATATAAATGGGTTCCGAAAGGGACACATTTTCCAAATACTAACCACAAAGGACCCAAGAAAGTGTGGGTACCTAAAACTTGATCATCTTATTCTAGGTATGTCTCAAGGCATCTCGAGCGAACAAATGGTATATCGATAGTGGATGTTCGAGACACATGACTGGTGACAAAAATAAGTTCACCATGTTTGAACCTAGAGAAGGAGGAAAGGTGACTTTTGGAGGTAATCAATCCGGACGTATTGCTGGAATTGGTGAGGTTGGAAGGACAGATGGCTTTCAAATCAACGGAGTATATTATGTTGAAGGATTATGCCACAATCTCTTAAGCGTGAGCCAAAGCACTGACAAAGATAACTGGGTGATCTTCGACTCAAAAGAATGCTTGATAGTCAGTAAAGAAGATCTCCTTCTAAACAAAGAAACTATCAAGGCAAAAATCCGAGCACAAAGGGACGGTAATTGTTATACAATTGATTTAAATTCAAATTCTTCTGAAAATTGTTTTCTGAGTCGATCAGAGGAAAGTTGGTTATGGCATAAGCGGTTGGCTCATGTCAATATGAATCAACTTGACAAATTGATCAGAAAAGATTTGGTTGTTGGTCTTCCCAAGCTAAAATTCAAAGATAACATGATTTGTGAAGCATGTCAAAAAGGCAAACAAACTAAATCTTCTTTTAAAACAAAATATGAAATTTCCACTTCAAAACCTTTACAATTACTTCATATGGATTTAGTAGGACCTGCAAGAGTAAAAAGTTTTGGAGGAAACTTATATACGTTAGTAATTGTAGATGATTTTACTAGATTTGCTTGGACTATATTCATTGCCTCAAAAGATGAAACCTTTGCTGAATTTATTATGTTTGCCAAAAAGGTTCAAAATGAGAAAGGTGTTTCAATTGTCTCTATTAGAACAGATCATGGAGGAGAATTTGATAATCAATTGTTTGAAAGTTACTGCAACAACGAGGGGATAGATCACAACTTCTCAGCTCCTAGAACACCTCAACAAAATGGAGTAGTGGAAAGGAAGAACAGAGTGCTTACAGAAATGGCAAGAGCTTTGCTTAATGAAAAAGAAATGTCACAAGTATTCTGGGCAGATGCAATGAGTACTGCATGCTATATTTCAAACAGAGCATATATTCGCAAATCTCTTGGAAAGACACCATATGAACTCTACAAAGGAAGAAAGCCAAATATTGCTCATCTTCATATCTTCGGGTGTAAGTGTTTCATTCACAACAATGGTAAGGAAAATTTAGGTAAATTTGATTCAAAGTCTGATGAAGGTATTTTTCTAGGATATTCTAATAGAAGTAAAGCTTATAGAGTTTTTAATAAAAGAACATGTACTATTGAAGAATCTATTCATGTTGTGTTTGATGAAATCGAATCTCAGACAAAACTTAATGATGAAGAAGAAATGGATTCAATCAAGAAAAACAAACCTATTTCAAAACAGGATGATTTTGAAACAAATGATTTTCAAAATTTAGAAGATGTTGATGATCATGATCAACCTGAAGCATGGAGACATGTGAAGGATCATCCAATTGATCAAGTTATAGGAGATATCCATGAAGGTGTCAAAACCAGAAATAGAATCCTCAATGAGGTAACATTTTCTGCTTTTATTTCTGAGATTGAACCTTCTAATATGGAAGAAGCTTTATCTGACAATGATTGGGTGATTGCTATGCAAGAAGAATTAAATCAATTTCAAAGAAATCAAGTTTGGGATTTGGTTCCAAGACCTAAAGATCATACGGTTATAGGAACCAAATGGGTTTTCAAAAATAAACTTGATGAATCAGCAATCATTGTGAGAAATAAAGCAAGATTGGTTGCCAAAGGCTATAATCAAGAAGAAGGGATTGATTATGAGGAAACATATGCTCCAGTGGCAAGATTGGAAGCAATACGAGTACTTTTAGCCTTTGCTTGTATCAAAAGTTTTAAACTTTATCAAATGGATGTAAAAAGCGCTTTTCTGAATGGCTATATTATGGAGGAAGTTTATGTCGAACAACCTCCTGGTTTTGAAGATGAAACAAAACCTGATTATGTCTTCAAACTTAAGAAAGCATTATATGGTTTGAAACAAGCACCCAGAGCTTGGTATGAAAGACTAAGCAAATTTCTTCTTGATCAAGGTTTTGTCAGAGGGAAAGTTGATACAACTTTATTCATCAAACATAACAAAAATGATATTCTAATAGTTCAAATTTATGTTGATGATATTATTTTTGGTGCTACTAACGAATCTATGTGTCAAGATTTCTCTAAGATTATGCAGGGAGAATTTGAAATGTCCATGATGGGAGAATTGAATTTCTTCCTTGGACTTCAGATCAAACAAAAGAAGAATGGCATATTTATATCTCAGACAAAGTATTTGAAAGAGCTGTTAAAGAAATATGGTCTAGATAATGCTAACGGAGCCGATACTCCAATGAGTTCTACAACATTGCTGGATGCTGATGTAAAGGGACCTAGCTTCAACATCACAAAGTATAGAGGAATGATTGGTTCATTACTCTATCTTACAGCAAGCAGGCCAGATATTCAGTTCAGTGTAGGAATGTGTGCAAGGTATCAATCCAATCCTAAAGTATCTCATGCAGAGACAGTAAAAAGAATTTTCAAATATCTAGGAGATACTTCAGAGCTTGGACTTTGGTATCCAAAGAGAGGGAACGAGTACTTAATGGCGTATTCAGATTCAGATCACGGAGGATATAAAACTGACAGAAAGAGTACCAGTGGACAATGTCAATTTCTTGGAGGTTCTCTAGTGTCATGGTTCAGCAAAAAGCAGAACACAGTTTCATTATCTTCGACTGAAGCTGAATATATAGCTGTGGCAAGTTGTTGTTCTCAAGTGCTATGGTTAAAACAACAACTTCAAGATTTGGGAATTTATTTAAAAGAAATCCCAATCTATTGTGATAATACTAGCACGATAAGCTTGGCAAAGAACCCCGTGCAACACTCAAGAACCAAGCATATAGACATTCGACATCATTTCATTCGAGATCATGTTCAAAAGAAAGATGTCAAAGTAGAATTCATACCAACTCATCTTCAACTTGCGGATATTTTCACGAAACCAATTGCAAAAGAGCAATTTCTCTATATTCGAAGAGAATTGGGAATGGTTAATCCCAATGAGTTGTAAGTTTTATTGTTAAAATGTTTAATTAAGTGTTTGTTTTGATGATAATCATATTAACTTTGGCATCGGAGTGGCCAAAATGTGTTTTTGCAGGACTCTCACTCGAAGCACTGGAGGCACTGCTCGAGTGAGGAGCTGTGTCACTCGAGCACAAGAAGCTCTGCTCGAGCACAGCACTATTCATGATGCTCTGTTCTCTGATAATAAGAACAGAGGTTAACAGAGGAGTTGAGAACACCAAAGGAATATAACATAAACAACAGTGAGAATTGAGCTCACTCGCGAGTGAGGAATTCTCACTCGAGCATGGTATGAACATGCTTGAGGTGAGGAATGCCTGCTCGAGTGAGGAAGAAGAATCTCTGTGCAAAAGCTTTCCCAATCATGGTTACTCAAATGATCTTGGAGGATTTGAGTACAAAGTTGGAAAATATGTCAGGAAATCAACAATCCAGGTACGTTCTACTTGTTTCTTTATTTTCCAGAACATCACTCGAGCACAGTTAGAACACTCGCGAGCACAGTATGAACATCACTCGAGCACTAGGTTTCATGCTCGAGCACTGTCACTTATATCAGTTACTGGGGAGCTCAGAACGTCGCACTTCCTCATCTCACTCGAAGTGCTCTCTCACTCGAGAGTCACAACTCTTCATCTTCAACCGTTCTTTCATCATTTAATCATGTCCTTCTGCTTCAAATCGACGTTACAACCTCTCAATCTTCTATAAGAGGTGATTCTTGTTTTCTGCATTCTTCACTTGTGCCCTAATTTCTTCTTCGTGTATCTCAATTTTTTTTTTCAAAAACAAGAGTTCTTGTTTCTCTTCCTCTTTTCAAATGGCTAGAACAAAACTACCCTCTATCTCTCAAAGATCTCATTCACCTTCTCCTACTCACTCTGCTGCAAGTGAGTCTGGAACCCCTGAACTTACGCCTCCATCTCCCAAAAACTCACCCTCACCTTCACCTCCTCCTAAGCCCAAAACCAAGAAAAGGACTCCGAAAACACATCCAAAGCCTAAAGTTCCAAAGAAAGACCAACCTCCTCAAAAGAAACCAAAGGGTGTGGTCTTCAAGGAACCCATACTCACCCGGTCTCAATCCAAAGAGGTACAAGGGAAGGGAAAGAAGAAGGATTCAGAGCAACCCCAGTCATCCTCTTCATCTGGGGATACCTTCAGCAAACAACTCAGGGAAGCAATACAAAAATCCAAATTGGACAAGTTAGTTGGGAAGATCACATCTCAGGCCGGTGTCTCAAGTTCACATCATGTTAAGCACCCAAGTGCTTCTGCTTCAGGAGCACCTTCTGCCTCTCAAGCACCAGTGGATGATCAACTCACTAGCCCTCCTGAGGGATTCAATGTGACAGAGCTTCAGGCTGTATCACAGAAGGTATATGATGATGAATTTAGGCATAGACATTTCTGCCCTGTAGTATATGTGGATTTGGATTATCTGAAAAAGACATGCCATCTGGACCTTTACCCTTATCTTCAATACTATGCTCCATGGTTAGAAATTCATTTGCCATATTTCCCCACTGTTGTAAAGACATTTTATTCCAATATGAAAACTCATAATATCATGTCTAGATCCGGTGATTTGATTGAAGAAGCTGTATCTACAACCATTAGAGGGAAATTCATTATGATTTCTGCCAAAATCATTAATGATTTGCTTGGTTATGTAGCACCTCCTACTGATCCATCCTTATTCTCTGCCAATGAAGCTTTTAACATTTTGAGACCAAAAGATCCAATTGGCCCCCTCACTTTCAAACCTATTGACATGCCTGATAATCACAGAATCCTCCATTACATTTATTCCCGGAGCATTGTCAATAAATCCAAAAACTTTACCCACTTTGCACAAAAGGATTACTATCTTCTGGCTTCATTGGTTGCTGGGCAACAAAGGAATGTAGGGGAGATCATTTTTAGTGAGATGAGAAGGTTTCGCTTTTCTTCTACAAGATCCACTACCATACCTTACCCTCAACTTGTTTCCTTCATCTTGATGAAAAACAAAATCTGGTATTTGGAAGGGAAAGAAAGAGTGCTCATCTCAAGGTTTGGAAAGACTCAATTAACTCACATGGGAATCAATCTTCCGGTGAGTCGATCCAAAGCCACATCAAAGAGGGAAGCAACACCATCTAGAGGAGATGAGGCACAATCATCTGCACAAGGTCCAATTCCTCCTCCTTCATTCCTCAATGCCTCTCTGTCCAATCATTTGACTGAGGTTATTAATCATGCTGTATCAAGTTTGAAGAAGGAGCTAGTGACTGAGTATGAAAAGCTTGTGGAGAAAATGGAAACACAAGTCATTAAATTGGTAGACCAGGCCAATCTCAACTTTGAACTGATGTTCAAAACACAAGATGAGATGTCACAGAGGATCACTAACATGGAGACTTTTCTGCATTCCCATTTCCCCTCCTCATCTTCAGGGGTGCCTCCAGAGACCACTCATACCTCACCCCCTCATTCAGAGACACATGTACTTTTCACTGATCCTGAATCTAATGTTGATGTTACATTTGTCCCACAACCATCATCTCCTCCTGACCAGCCCATTGACCCTCTCTCTGCCATGATATCTTTTGTTCCACCTCCAGAACCCCCTTCTGATGTTGACAAAATGGGGGAGAAGGATGTGTGATGTCTTCTGAGCTTTCTGTAGGCTGTAGGGTGTATAGGGTGTATATGGGTATTTGGGTAGTTTTTCTGTATTGGGTAGTATATGGGTATTTGGGTAGTTTTTCTGTATTGGGTAGGATTTTGATATGTATGTCATTTTACTAGTTTGAAGTTATATTCTGAAATTATCTTGTTGTTCAAGCTTGTTAAAGTTAATGACATAGTTCAAGTTTTTAATTATCAAAATTTCAATGTTTCAAGTTATTAAGTTTTTGTCAAGTTATATATCTCATACTATACTTATCTTGGCTGTTAAGTGTCCAAAGGAAACATTGCAGGAGAATTTGAACTTAGAACTGAAACTTGATATGCATTTTGGAAACTTTGAAGAAATTTCAAAATTTTTCAATTTCATTCATTTTCTTTTAAAAACCTTCATCACAAAGAGTTTTGTCATCATCAAAAAGGGGGAGAATGTTAGATCCCAAGTTTTGATGATAACAATAATTCAATTATGATTAAAACATGTTTTTAGAAGGTTAAGAAAAGATTCCAAGTCAACCAAATGCATATCTGGTGTTTGCTGATATCTGCTGTGAAAATGCACTTGCGTGCTCGAGCATGAAATCTGCACTCGAGCACAAATCACTTCTGTACTCGAGCAAGTGTGAGAGAAAGCCAGGAAGTGAGTACCCGAGAGACATTCCCTCTTTGTAATCAATGGATCACTCGAAGCACAAGGTTCGCACTCGAGCAGAGAAGTCATTCTCACTCGAGCACGTATGCGAGCAGGGCATGCGAGCACTTGGCCGAGAGCAAAGCAATGGCATGCTTCCTATATTCACTCGAGCAAGGGATGCGAGTGCTTGGCCGAGAGCAAGTTAAGGCATGCTTCCATCATTCACTCGAGTAAGGCTGTGCGAGCACTTGGCCGAGAGTCTTGAAGTTCAGAAAAATACAAGTGTGCTCGAGCACACCCATCCATGCTTGGAGTGACACGTCCATGCTTGCAAGTGATATTTCCATCCCTCTCCAGTCAGTTGCGAGTGCTTGTTCAAGAGAGCATATTCTGTCAGAATATGCTTCTCACTCGAGCAGAGGTAAGTGTGCTCGAGTGAGGGCCAATATCACCTGCGAGTGAAATTTCTATCCCTCTGAAAATATGGTGCGAGTGATGGTTTAGGGAGCATATTCCTTGAGAATATGCTTCTCACTCGAGCAGAGGTAAGTGTGCTCGAGTGAGGGTCCAAATCACTCGCGAGTGCAAATTCTCACTCTTGTCAAAATGGTATGCGAGTGATGACCCGAGAAGGCACTTCCAGTGTAAAGTGCAAGGATCACTCGAGCAGAGATGTTGTGCTCGAGTGAGACCTCTCTTCACTCGCGAGTGAAGATATTTTCTCTCTGATTTTCCATGCAAGCACAACCCGATACAGAGGTATATGAAGGAAAATAGGAGATCACTCGAGGTGAGACTTTCATGCTCGAGTGATGCCCTGTTTGACCACCAAAAATGATAAGTATCACAACGTTCATTACGAATATGGTTTATTGTTATTAATTCATATCATCATTACTTATTATTATTATTTAACATTGTTTTGATTGTTTTAAAAGTATAATACAGGAAGATGAACGTTTCAAATTGGTGGTTACGGAGAAAAGTCAAACATCGGCAGACAACATGATTACAGACACGTTCGCACCTACCACATTCAGATTATTCAAACATGCGCGTGTTCTTCTACAGTTGTAAATGTCCAGCTCCTTCAATGATGATTTGTCAAACGGGCAAAAACTGAAGCAACTATATATATACAGAGACTCAAAGAGAAAATATCAACGTAGCACAAGAATTCACAAGCTTATACCAATTCTCTGTTATTCATCTGTTTTCTCTGTATACACTTTGATCTTCAGTGTTTATTCATTTACTCTGTAAGAGAGTCCTCATATAAACTCAAAATTCTATGTTTGTGTAATCTCAAGGTATTGGGATCTTGAGAGGGTAGTTATTCCTTACGAGAGAAGCAGTTGAGAAAATTCCTTGTAGTATCTTTCACTCATAAGCCTTATAAGATACAAGCAGGAGAGAACGTTGTTGTTCATAAGACTTACAGTGGTGTAAGCAGAAGAAAACGTTGCTGCTCATAAGTCTTGTATACATAAGCAAGTGAGAAGAGTCATAGGTTGTTTCTCTGCACATAAGACTTGTCGTAAGGGGGAGAGAAGTTTCTTGTCGAGAGAATATTTCTGCTCGTAGTCCATTCAAGGACGATTGTTGTCTTGTGGCGTTCTGAGAGCCCATTGAATCTTGGAGATAGTGTGAAAAGCTCAGTAGGTCTTGATCTCTGAGGACTGGACGTAGGCATTGTTATTAAGCCGAACCAGTATAACTCTCTGTGTTCAAATCTTCTCTACTCTACTCTATCCACTATATTTACATATCACCATCTCAAACGAAAAATTTATAACATCACCCAATTCACCCCCCTCTTGGGTGAAGCTTGCCGCTTACAGGTTTAGGAACTTGACAATTGTTCTCAAGCAGGAAAGAAAGGCTTATATCCTAGATCAACCCATTTCTGAGTAGCCTATAGCCAATGCTCCAAGAGTTCAAAGAGATGCTTACACGTAGCATAAAGATGACTCTGTGGATGTAGGTTGCCTGCTGCTTGCCACTATGGTTCCAAAGCTTCAAAGAGATCTGGAACTTATGAAGGCTCATGAGATGATTGTGCATCTCAAGGAAATGTTCCAGCAACAGGCAAGGCAACAAAGGTATGAGACCAGAAAGGCCTTACATTTCTACAATATGGCTGAAGGTGTATCAGTTAGTGCTCATGTGTTAAAGATGAAAGGCTATATTGATAACCTTGAGAGGCTTGGATTTCCCATGAGCCAAGAGTCGGCTACGGATTTGATCTTGAACTCACTCTGGAAAGTTATGACCAATTTGTCATGAATTACAACATGAATAATATGGAAAAATCAATTTCTAAACTGCATGGGATTCTCAAGACTGCTGAGCAAAGCATTAAGAAAAAGCCCAGTATTGTTTTGATGGTTCAGAAAGGAAATGGTATGGAAAAGAAAGGGCAGGGCAAATGGAAGGGTAATGGTTTAGGTGGTAAGAACAAAGAGTCAAACAAGCTTGAAACCAAGCCTACAGCCAAAACGGCAAAGCCTCCAAAGGAAGAAGTCTGCTACTCTTGCAATGAACCTGGTCATTAGAAGAGCAATTGCAGATTCTACCTCAAAGATGTGAAAAAGAACAAGAAGGATAGCGGAGCTATCACTTCAGGTATTTATGTTATAGACATTCATTTTTCTACTTCCTTTACATGACTGTATCCTTGGATAAATCTTAAAGCTTGTTCTAAATGTCCCTAATCAATCATCTATGCGGGAGCAAAGATGAAGTAAGACCAGTATGACTTTGATAAGATATGAGGATATGAATCAAAGTCTTAGGCACTTGTAAGAGTACAAGGTGCTAAACCGACCTATTATGAGAAAGCTATATGGATCAAGTCATAAGCTTATCTTATGTATAACCACGTCACAATGCCCTTTGACCTGAGATCATCATGAATTCCTACATGAGAGTTACTAAGCTTTGAACTAGTCAAAATTCACTTTTGACCTGGTGATGGTAAAGGCTACGATCAGGCTTGGTGTTTTTTTTCATGCAGAGGAATATGAATGGTCAAGATGGAATTTCTCTCTCACATTAGTAGAAAGATATTATCGGGCCCCTCGATGAGTGAGCCTGAGAAATGTATGGCCATACTATGATGGAAAGGTGTTTCCATTTCTATTGTCAAACTACTCAGGAATCGAGAAAGTAATGGTCAAGAACAAGAGGATGACTTATCCATGCCTAATCCTTGACTGATATATCGTGTGATAAGAGGGACGTGGCATGGTTGTATGACGGTTGCATCATGTTAACGATCCTCATATGAATTGAGTAGTCATAATGTCTTGCTAGAGGCTGCTTGCAACTTGTGGGTTAGTATAGTTATTAGCCCACTGCCAACTTCGTATGGGCCTACAGGGTCACACACAAGAATAACCCAACACGAGATAATGTTTAATCTAAAGTGGACAAATTTTATATTTATATATATAATATAAAATTTGAGAAAATAAAATTAATAATATTATATATATATTTGAAATACACATTTATATAAATATATATATATATATATTATAGGGAGAATTACACTGTAGTCCCATGGGAACATTTTTTAATAAATTAGAAATAGAACCTAAGTATTTGGCAAAAAGCCAGACACTGATTTTCCCTTCCTTAACCCTAATTTCTTGTTGTAGTTGGATGAAATTTGGCTTGCTCTCCGGTCCCCGACATGCTACAATCTCAGCATACGGAAGCTGTCATCGTGAGCGGCATTGGTCGTGGGTTATCACCATCGAGGTTGGTATAAGAATTTTTATTGCTCTTTGTTGAACCAAATATTTGTTTCTAACTCAACAGTGTAATTCTCCCAAAATGTAAAACTACAGAAGAAGATGTTTGGTAATGCCGCCAATTTATTTTCAGTTACGAATGCGACCTCGTTGTTGATCTTCGCGGCTTACGCACTGGAGCCTGCAAATTGACGTCTTTCAATTCCGTACTGTACATTTATGATTGAGTAGCCTCCACAAGTAACAATTTGAATATCTTCTTCCCTCCAATCCCAGTTCATTTTTTTTAGATATAGCTCCCATATTTTTCTTTTTTGTTATGCTAAATCTATAATTCAAACTACTTCCTTACTATCTTTTTTGTTTCGCCAGCCTCTTCATCACTGCCCAGATCAAATTCAAGTTTGTAATAGTTCAAGATATAGATTTTTCTTTTTTATATTTTTATTTTAGTGTCTGGAGGATTCTGTCATGGAAGACAAGACGAAGCTACTGATTCTGTATGCTACTCAGACTGGAAATGCAGTGGATGAGCAGAGTGGGTTGGTCGCGAAGCTGAACGAAGAGACTACCCTATCAAGCTTCATTTTTTGGACGAATATGATCCTGTGAGTTGCTTTCTCTATTTCTATCATTCAGAAGAAATTGCAGTTCTGATGTGGCTTCGTTGTTCTTAATGTTTTTCAAGGCCTCAGCATAGTAACCTGGCTAAGTATACAATATGGCATTTTTTTATCCTGTGATAGCATAAGAAATTTATTATGATGGTTGATCGAGATGCAATAGATGCTAAAACTATGGTAGGGTGAGGTAAAAATGGCTGGGTGTAGGTGCAAAGAAAATGCTTCTCCTGTGGCCTTAAAGTGTGAATTCTTAGTTATTGATGCTTGAATTTAATTACTAGAGAGCTTTTGAAAGTTCAGCGGCTTCAAGGTTTTTCTTTGTAATTGCCATCTCGTTTATATTCAATGCATATAGGGCATAATGGAATTAATATGAGTAATATTGGTCTGATTTATGAAGTGGCCAAAATTAGAGCTGTTTGTTTTGGCTTATTTTTTAGGATGGGAAAAGGATCACAAGGCTTTGAGTTCTCTTAGCAATGCTTTGGTGCATTTGGCTGTAGCAGAATGCCTACATCTGTAAGTCAGCTCTGTTGCCTTTAGATTTCTTATATGATCAGTTTATGTTTGTTATATCTCTCTAGAGTTCAGCTTATAGTTTCTTCAAGGGCTTTCCTTTATGCAAAAGGATTGGATGGCATTTGCATGTTGAAGACTCTATTTCTTTATCTTAATTTTATTTTCTTTGGGAGTACAACTGGTCTTTCTCTCTCATATGCTTCTCTCTTTTTAATACATTTTATTTTATCCAAAAGTATTTGTTCACAGAATTTATTACCAAAGTTGGAGGCTGTGATTTTTGTGGTTGCAACCACAAGACAAGGGGACACACCAGATTCCATGAAGGTTAAATAAAATTATTTTTTATTTCTTTTTTGTTTTAGTAGTTGGAAGTGATTAGGTGGAGCCAGGAATTAATTTCCATTTACCTAGTTGATTATCTTCCTTGATTATTTATTTATTACTTTATTTATTGATTTGACTATACAGGCCTTTTGGAGATATCATTTGCAGAAAAACCTGAGCAAGTATTGGCTGAATGGCGTTCCTTATGCTGTATTTGGTTTAGGTGATTCAACTTATCTGAAATACAATGTAAGGACATTGATTTGCTAATCTAAATAATTGTTTGTAGTATACTGGATGTTTTTATTGGGATATTATTGTGTCCTATCTCTTAGTTAAATATAATCCCTTCAATTGAGTAATTCTAGTGCTGCAATTTGATGAAAATGTTATTAATACTGGTTGATATGTTTTGGTATTTAATTTTCATCTTCTAAAGAAAGATGTATGTATAAATTTAAGTTTGTCGCAAAGGAGCTTGACAAAAGATTGATGGACCTTGGTGGAAGAACTATTTTAGAAAGAGGTTTGGGAGATAATCAACACCTTTCAGGGTAAAATTTTGTAATATGCTGTCACTTTAGAAAATCTTGTTTGGTTTGGTTGAAACAATTACCTTTATTCTTGTAGAACATGGAAAGTTTTAAAATGAGTGAAACAACTACCTTTGTGCTTGTGAATGATGAAGGGAGCTTGATCCTCTAATTGGATTTTGTATAATTATATTTGTATGTTAGTCACCATTTCGACTAAAAAAATTTTAAAATGAGTGAATTAGTTAATTTTCTAGTGGTGTACTGATTTGTAGCTATGAAGGTGCTTTGGATCCTTGGATGTTATCTCTATGGAAAGTGTTAAGTGTAATAAAACCTAAATTCTTACCCAATGGTGCCGCTGTGATGATTCTAAATGAAACATTAATTGATCAACCAAAAGTCCAAGTCATTTATCACAACATTAATTTAAAACAATTCTCTCTCCCCCATGACCTTACTTCCAATATGGTGTATTATGACTAGACAAGTTGAGGCTGGCTACATTTGAGAAACACTCTGGAAGGGAGTCAGCCAAGAAATGGAAGAATAATATATGGGTGATCATTAATGGCGAGAAGGCTTCCTTGTACAAAACGGTGCTTCTCAATACTACAATCAAGTGTCAAAAACTATTAATGGTTCCAATAGATTGAATAATGGATGGTCTTGTCACCGTGATGAATTTATTAGCTGTGCTAGGTGTAAAAAGAAATTGTTAGATAGAAAAGGGATACAATGCTAAAGTGGTGATTTTTTTTCCAGGGAAGCAAGATAAACGAATGAAAATGTGTCAAAAACAAACAAGGAAGAAAACGGGCTAAACAATTAAGAGGCAAAAGAAGAGAGTAGAATATACTAAACGGGATGAACAATTAAGACGCAAAATTTGTTGTTAGTTCCTTATACATTCATTTTCCTTGTAATCTGATGTAAATTCTGTTGTTAATGTATAGACCTAGAGTTGTTACTGGAGGACCCTGGAGTTGCCAATATACACCTTTGAAGTTGTTAATATATATATGCAGTTATGATCACATTGGAAAATGATAGTTTATGTGCATATATTTCTAAATTACCTATGTTGTTGTTATTCAATATTAATTAGGTGATCATATTATATGACTTGTCACTAGTGTCTCCTTGACTTGTCAATGGAAAGCCATCGAGTTGTCAATGAAGGCCCAATGACTTGTCAGTGGACACTCCTTGACTTGTCAATGGAGACACCTGGAGTTGTCATTGGAGTCTCCTTGACTTGTCATTAGAAAGCCATCAAGTTGTCAATTAAGGCCCAATGACTTGTTAGTGGAATCTCTTGGAGTTGTCACTGGTGCCTCCTTGACTTGTTAATGGAAAGCCATCGAGTTGTCAATGGAGGCCCAATAAATTGTTAGTGGAGGCTCCTTGACTTGTCAATGGAGGCACCTTAAGTTGTCATTAGAGGCTCCTTGACTTGTCAATATAAAGCCAACGAGTTGTCAAAGGAGGCTCAATGACATGTCAATGCAGGCTCCTGGAGTTGTCACTAGTGCCTCCTTAACTTGTTAATGGAAAGCCATCGAGTTGTCAATGGAGGCCTAATGAATTATCAATGGAGGCACCTCAAGCTATCATAGGAGGCTCCTTGACTTGTCAATAGAAAGCCATCGAGTTGTCAAAGGAGGTTTAATGACTTGTCAATGGAGGCTCCTGGAGTTGTCACCGGTGCCTCCTTAACTTGTCAATTAAGGCCCAATGACTTGTCAATGGAAGCTCCTTAACTTGTCAATGGAGGCACCTGGAGTTGTCATTTGAGGCTCAATGACTTGTCAATAGAAAGCCATCGAATTGTCAATGGAGGCCCAATGACTTGTCAGTGGAAAGCCATCGAGTTGTCAATGGACACCTTATGACTTGTCAGTGGAGCCTCCTTGACTTGACAATGGAAGGACATTGAGTTGTCAATGGAGGCTCCTTGACTTGTCATTGGAGGCCCATAGAGTTGTCAGTAGAAGCCTTATAACTTGTCAATGGAGGTTCATTGACTTGTCAATGGAGGCTCATTGACTTGTCAATGGAGGCTCATCCACTTATCAATGGACTCTCATTGACAACTACATGTAGGCTCAATGACTTGTTACCGGAGGCTCCTGGAGTTGTTAAAGGAGTCTCCTGGACTTCTTAATGGAGTCTCTTGCAGTTGTCAATTGAGTCAAACAATATGCAAAGAAGAGTATCATATGTGCATTTTGAAGAGCATCCTAGACTCCCATTAACTCATGAAAATGACTCTGTAATTCATAATTACAACAAACGTTTCAAGTACAACTTGTTTGAAGTTGATCATAACCAAAAACATCACATCTGTACAATGTCACTGCACTTGATCATTACGAAAAAGTAACCATATTTACAATGAGTGTGCACATGGTCATTACAATCCCCTAATATGCTGTCCATACAATCATATGTCAATCCAAGTCATGGTGTACTACGTCAAAGTTTTCCACCAATGGAATGTACAATCCAAGTCAACATCACAATTGGTTCTATTGCTCAAGAATAATTGATTCCGAGACCCCAAGAACCCAACTTTCATTTCAGCGATGGGTCTCCACTATTCTACACATGAATAATTGATTCTGAGACCAATGCTAAGTCCCCTCAGTAGATGCACTGTCCTATTTATAGACAAGAGTTCTTCAGGAATACCCTATAACAGACCAGCACAAGAACAATACAAAGTTAGCAAAATATGCTGCTTATTTTAATAAACATAAATATCCATCGTTTGATAACAAATTTCCTTAGAGTCAAGGTTATCACTATACCACTAATAGCATGCCAAATCAAGAATGTGCAGCCTAAAAATGAACAAATATCGAATGCCCACTCAAATTCTAAAACATACCTCTACGGCAACTGTTTTTATTGAAGAGTGCTCTGAGAAACGTTGTAGCATCGCCATCCTAGGAGGAAGTTTTGTATCAAACATGGTATGTGCCAGTTTTAACATTTCTTGTAGCTCATTTTTATATTTGCTCAAGGTGTCTATACCAACCTCCCTATAACATAGGGGTGTAACAATTGAATATTCATATTTGAAAACAGTCATCAATAGAACGAGGATCTTCAATTTGCAGTTATGATGCAAAATAAATCATTCTGGCCAACCATTGGTTACAACAACTTCAAGATAATTTTTTTTAATACGCCAACATGTGGATCAAGAAATATACTAAGAGAATAAGATTTTATGTCCGATGCTTACTGTAGTTTTCAATATTCTGGTTCATAAAGCTTTTATATCAATTCATATCTAAGTCAATCCATGTAGGATAATTTTTCGTTATCTACTGTTATTTATAAGTTCTTATTAGTTGACGCTACCATGCTTGCAAGTTCATGTCTCAAAATTGCTAACAATGTTGATAGCAACAACACTTTCCATTACTACCACACCATACTTATAGCACTGCACCGCCTATTGATATCCATACAAAAGACAGCTATAACATTTTCCCTTTTTCCCTTTAGTGAGTCAGTTATTTTATGCACCTTATTATATAGTAAACAATATATGGGCAACTAAAACAAAAACATTTTCTTGATTGACAGTAAAATTATTGCAAAAAAGAATACCCGCCCAACTGCAAATATATCCATAGATGGCTTTAGTGAAGCATCTTGTACTACCTGCATCTCCCCTCCATGTTCATAAAACCTCAGATAGCCAAACAAACATTTTAATAAGATAACCATGATCAGGAAGGAAGAGTAATTATGAAAATCAAAGCTAAAACGCACACAAAAAGACATAATGGCATACTAGAAACAATATCTAACAAAGCCTTGATAATGGAAGTTTTTACTTCAAATAAAAAAAAAATTGTTATCTGAGTGCTATGAGTTTTGCAACAAATTAAAATAGTTCATGTAAAAAAAAAAAGAATTAGTGCTTTAGAACTAAGACAGGAAATATATTGACCTGCATTTCAGTTTTCAAGAAAAGGATAAATACATTTGTAGCCATATGATAAACCCAATAATAATAAGAATAGCAATAGCAAAAATAGAGAAGGGGGTCATAGATTTATACCTTATTCTAAGGGACTTGCTGAGTTGACAAAATTAAAGATTGATGCATGCAATGCAAGTATAGAAGAGATAAAAAATAACCTCAGGTGCTAGATAACAGAGTCTCCTTCCACCAGTGTCAAAGAAAAAAGAAAAATCTGAGGCGTCATCATATGGGATGTAAGTAAGCTTGAAGGATGCAAAGTCCGCAAGGTAAAGCCAATTCTAGGACGTAATCAGCACATTCTCATACTTAATATTACCTTATAAAATGAAAATTTGCCCATAAATACAAAAATAAATTAACATAGAACAAAGTTTTAGCTAAGATATAGGACAAAAACAATACAACACTTTCAAAATGATATTGATAGAGGCCTCAGACTTATGGAACAAAATAAAGTACTTTTGTGGCCTCAAAATAAATTAGCTAATTGACCATTCTATATCCTTTATGATTATCTTTCCATATCATTGGATGCCATACTGCAATAAAACCAGGACTCACCATGAAATACTACCTTCTCATGGCTCTGTTTCACGGCTCGGAGCAGCTGTAATCGACCCACAAAATATTGTCAAACAAACAATAATATTATCAGAAACTTGAAATTTTAGCAATCAAGACGAGTAAAGACCTGAAAAGCCAACCATTTCTTCTCAATAAGACCGAGAAAAGGTGGGGTACTAAGTTGATCATGTAGATTATGGAAGAGATATTGCCTCAAGAGATATGCTGCTTTGTCTGTTTCCTGCCAAAACTGCAAGGCGACACTGCCAAGTGAGAACATCAAATTCTTGTACGGATTCACTTTATCAATCTTAGAAAACCCACCTATTAAAGCATATCTTACTTCTCCACAAGTAGTTTCCACTTTTTTTGGCTTAAGATAAGACCGCTATTTTTTTTAAGCAGCCAAATATATTGCAATAATTTACTCAAACTACCGTATTTGTAAGCCCATATTGATACAGTTAAACGTAATACACTAGGTATGTTTCTCCATCGATTGAGAGGTCGAGTTAAAGCACACTAAGTAAAGATTTTTTCTTTGAGAAATCAGGAAAGTTGAGAACTTCAGTTTTTCCTTTTAGATTAAATTTTTTAGCTAAAGAATATGGCGCTAAATTTTTGGGCATCACAAAAGAAAATAATGCATAATTATTTATCAATGCCATTGAAAATGTCTCTTATATGAGTCAGACGCCATTCATACTCTCTGAGATCGATGGAGTCGCCACACTTCAAATAAACCTTGAACAGAACCAAATCCTCGTCATCCTTATATTGAATAGACTTCAAGAAATAGCCTCGACCAAAAATCTCCTTCAAGACGAGATTGTAGGTGGAGGGTAGGTTATGAAGATAGTAATCTGAAGATGAAACTTGTGTTGTAAGCGCAATTTTGTTCCTCATCGAATGCAAAATGTCATCACATCCTCAGGATTTTAGTTTATATTCCCATCGCTCCAAGCTTGCATCGACGGCCAATACTCATCTGCCTCGCGAGATTGCGTAGTGGGTAGCGTAATTTGAATAGAAATACGTTCAAGTGATTTGGGGATTTAAATCTTCCCTTCCCTTACTACAGGCGAGAGGACCTTTGGTAGTTTGGTACAATTCCAAAGAAGCTGTTCATCCAAATGGCATAAACAAGGTACTACTGTAAAAGTGCAGGTTTGAGATTTTGACCATAAATTATACGACGCAATCCCTAGGGCTCATAAGGGTATTTTGGACATTTTCTATTTCTAATTTATTACAAAATGGTCTCATGGGACTTGACAATAATTTGGCTATTTCCCGGGACCATTTCTTCGTATATTCCCTTCTATGAGACTATAGAATTTTCCCTATATTATATGATATTATTATATTATGTTAGTTTTAAATTTAATTTTATTAAGATAAATTAAATTTAATAACTAACATGATAGAGATATAGTATCTCAGATTTAATTTATAAAGATAAATTAAATCTATTGGCTCTTTATTTGGATTAAATAAATAGGATAAATGAAAACTGTTGGACAGATTTAATTTAAACTGAATTTATTTAATTAGCTCATCAAGATAATTAAGGGTTAATTAATTTCAAAATTAAAAAGGATTAATTTTGAAATTCAAATATAGCCCTCATGGGTTATAACATTGATAGAACAAAAAAACTCATAGATGGATGAGAATTTAGAGCCGTAAGGGAAATCCTAGGAGACATTGGAGACACTAACACACAATCTGTGTTGGAGAGCATTCGTGTGGAAACCGGTAGAGGGAACGAATCTGAGGTGTTGGTTCTTAGAGATTGAAAACCCTAAATTCGAAAAGGTACAATTCTTTCAAACTCGATTTAAACGCCGTTGATAGATCTGCAATTGGGATTGGTAAAAAAAATTTTAAATTCTTCCGTTGTGCCTGTCGATCCTAACATAACCAATAGAAAATAAACTTAAGTCTTCAACTCTATTCATCCATAGCTACCTTCATCCCATGTGAGCTGCTTACCCGCGTTGCAGGTTGGTTATCGAAAAGGAGTGAGATTCAAAAGAATCCCAGTAATAACAGTTAACACTCATATAAAATACATATAAAGAAACATGTAATATCAACCAGCACATACTAGACAATTCAATATTCATTCAACATTCAAAGATGTGCTTATGTAGCAAACAATTCTATTCATGGACTCACCACCTGTTCCCACAGCATTGGGTGTTCTACTGGGCCAAGCCCTTCTCATCTAAATGTTTAATGGGCAATTTTTCCCAATTCATGTTCACAGTTCAAGTATTCATAATGGCAATAATATGTATGAAACAAGATACATAGAATATGAGGGAAAAGTTACTGCCTTAGCCTTTCTAGTCTTGTACTTGTCCTGGTTCTAGCGCTCAGACCAGATATCGAATCCTATAATTAAAATTTATGGATGATGAGTTATTACTTAGTCCAATTCTTTCATAATTCAAATACTCAAGTTGGTTATCATTAGGGTTAATACACTAAGTCAAAGGAAGAGTCAATGTGGTGAAACTATCCCAAACTAATTAATTTTATCCTTGGAGTCCAAGGTAATTACATTGTGCCATTATTTTTTTATTTTTGCACATTAACTTAAAACTACCCGAATTTTCATCAAACTTTGAAAGTTCATATCTTTATGTACAAATGTCCAATTGCAATAATTCCAAAGGCTATGTGACCCTTATTAAGTCTTACTTGGCTAACTTCAAAAATACATAACTCCAAGGGTATTATTTTATCAATTAAAGCTTGATTAGTATTATTTTATTCTACAAAATATCATGATCATTGGACATTTTTCAATTACTCAAAAACACAATGTAAACAAGCTGCCACGCAGGTAACCCTAATTGGTAGCAAATGCAGTTTTAGGTATTTTGTTCCCAAAAATCCATAATTCCTAGCCAGGGGCTATTTCGGCATAGTTTTTTTTGTAGAACACAATGGTCACATCAAATTTATCAAATTCTCATCTCTAGTTCATGCCCTATTCTAGCATAATCTTAGGGTTTCAAAGCAACAATTCACCAATCCACTAGTTTTCCACCAAACAAGTCTCATATACTTCCCAAACATCATATAACCATATGTACATGAACAAAACATTATGAAACCCTAAAAACCCTACATGAACAAAATTAGGGCAGAATTCCAAAGTCCACAAAACTCCACTAACCAACACAATATATATGTTAAAATGAAACTTTTGCTGACCTCTTTCACTTTTCTAGGCTCTTTCTTTGGTTCTTAAACTTTGGCTCTTGCTAGACGACTCAAAATACCTCTCCTTGAAATTCTAAAACCATAGAAATGAAGCTCTCATCAAGGAAAACAATGTTTATGAAGAGTATTTAAGTCATAAAAGTGGTTTACAAGGTCAAACTCCAAGTTAAAGCTCTTACCTTGAAGTTGTCTTCTTTTCTCTTTCCTTGGGATGGTTTGGCCGACTTTTTGCCAAGTGAGAGAGTGAGTGAAAATTCTAAAATTTCCCTCCCCCTTATCTCTTAATACTTGTCCAAAAATTGGCCAAAAGAAATAGAGAAAAAATGTGTGGTCAAGATTTGTTCTTCTTGGTAAGAGTTGCTCTCTTTGTCTTGCTTTTTTGTCAACTTTTCCAAGTTGAAAAATTAGATAACACTTTGACTTATTGACTAAACTCTTCTTTCTTCCATTTAACCCCTTTTAACCAAATTTTTACCATATGTGACGAGGGTTAATTTGCTTATTGGGACTCATGATTACTCTTACTTTTTGAGGTCAAATCTTGGCCCTTTATTTTGAGTTTCCAATTATAACCTCAAGATCAAGTGGCAATTGACTCTTTTACCCTTGATCATAGTAAAATTAATTAGTGTGCCATTAGGTCGTTTATTTATCTTTGTGTTCACATAAATGGCGCCACTTTCTCCTCTCATGGTGTTCAAATTATGTTTTTGGTCATTTCTGACTTTAGGTCGAAAAACTAGGTAACTACCGCTAGCTAATCAGGACTAAAGTCATTGCAAAATTTCCAGAGACAAATATGTCATTAATTTCACTATCTTTTCAGTACATTTAGTCCTTGAGTACATTTTGGGATATCACACTTTACATAACGGATGTTTATTATGAAATGTCATTTTTGTCCTTCGTACTTTAGGATCAATAGATATAAATGTTATGTTTGTGTTTTTGCTTATAAAAGATTAGAAGACAAATCATCTATAAGTGTTAAATGACAGTTGTGTTTTAAGAATGGTCATTTTTTCTAATTAAGTAAATGATGGTAATTAACTGCAACCATTAGTTTTGTGTTTTTGTGAATTCATCCTCACAATACATGATGGTGTGCATACATAACCCTTACTTTTAAGCATTATATATCCATGTGTAACCTCAACATACATAACATTTATTCATTATAACCATTATTTATTAAGCGTTGTATATGCACAAATCTATAGTAGTGTCAGTCACTAGGCAAAAAGGGAAAAGCAAACCCCATGCTTGGAATCCAAGTAAGTTATTCCCTTTATGTACAAAAAGAGTAATTAAAAGAAAAAAATAAATGCTTGGATCTATCAATATATCTATATAAAGTTATAGCATGTGACAAAGCTAATTGGTTAGCACTTATAGGTTTATTTATTTTTTAATCAGGTTCTTATAGTGTTTTTTACTAGGTCCTTAAAACTACCACAATTATAAACATTAGTTTTTATTAATATGTTAATTATCTAATTGATGTGAATATTGATTAAGTGACAAATGAGTAACTATAAAACATAGAAAAAAGGTTTTCTAAAAATAGAATTGTGAATAAAATTTAGGGTTAAGGTGCAAAAATACACATGAGATTTTTTCAAAAGTACGCCCAACATCAAATGCTCATTTGAGGGGCACAAGTAATTATGAATTTCCAAAATAGGTGCAAAAATACATATTGATCGTATGTTTGACTTTTTTAAGGGTCAAGGAGCAAAAATACACATGAAATTTTTCCAAAAGTACACCCAACAAAAAAAATGAAAAATTACTGACAGGTCACAAGGACCCAAAAAAATCATAAAAAAGTCCCGATCCAAATTCCTTTACCAAAAAGGTCCATAGAGACTGAAATGTGATTAATTGGGAATGTGAAATTACCTGATTGCCCCCAATGAATAAAAATGGAAAGGAGAGACAGAGGAGTTGGCGCGAGTTTATTCCGATTCACAAGAAAGAAAAAATCAGAGAAAGCTATGATGGTGTGATCAACTTTATAGGTCCAATGTGGAAGGCAAGTGTCATTTCTGGGCAAGGTTGAGAGTTTGTAGCTTTCATCTAATGTCTTAGAGGCTAAACATTGCTTTCTTTTTTTTTCGCTATGTATGTTCGCTGCATTCAGATTCAAGGGTTGTTTAAAGGTTGGAGATTGGGGTCATTAGTGGACTATGTACTCTATTCTAGGTAAGTAGTACTAAGATTTTTCTAAAAATATCATCTTGACCATTAAAGTTCGGGTTTCATTGTATTTGGATAGGGTCAATACATTTCTTCTCTGTTTTTCGATATGGTAACAGAGGGATTGCTTTGTTTTAAGTGGGAATGCATAAATGTGATGAATATTTGTTTGCTTAAAAATGCTAACATAAGATTAAAAAAAAGTGTTGTGAATACATGTATTTATAGTTGCTAATATGGTTGTTACAGTTGTTAATATGAAATGTAAGTTTGGGTAGGGTTAGTAAATTTTTGCTCTAATTTTCAGCATGGTAACAGAGGGATTGCTTTGTTTTAAGCAGGAATGGATGAATATGATGAAGGTTTGTTTGCTTAAAAATGTTGATATAAGATAAAAAAATGTTGTGAATACATGCATTTGTAGTTGTTAATATTATTGTTGCAGTTGTTAATACGAAGTGTATGTTTGGGTAGGGTTAGTAAATTTCTGCTCTATTTTTTGGCATGTAACAGAGGGATTGCTTTGTTTTAAGTGGGAATGGTTGAATGTGAATAAGGTTTGTTTGCTTACAAAATGCTGATATGATACAAAAAAAGTGTTGTTAATATGTGCAGTTATAGTTGTTACTATTGTTGTTGCAGTTGTTAATACAAAGTCTATGTTGCAAATTGTCATAAAAGATGGTAAGTACTTTTGGAAAGAATCTATTTTGTTTCTTTCATGTGGGGGGAATTTTTTAATGGTGGAGAAAATGAAATGCAATATGTTGGTGGTTTGGTAAGAACAAGATGCATGAAGGTGGAAATAGCCACTTACTCATACAACTTAATATTTAGATGTTATATGATATTTGGATATGATATGATATATTCAATTGTGAAAGTATGCTCATGAAGTTGCCAAAATAGGCACAAGCAGTTGTTAAAATTTTTGATATGCAGTTGTGACAGATGGGACATGAAAGTTATAAACTCCTTCAGGGAGCAAATCAGCTTATCAAAATAACTCATCCAATTGTGAAAATATGCATTACCACTTGTGAAAACAAGCGCAAGCTCTTGTTAAAATTGGCACATGTGAAATTTCAAAACTCCTCTAACGATGAAAATCAAGTTGTCAAAATAACTCATCCACTTGTCAAAGTAGGCATAATCACTTGTAAAAAAGGGAATATGCACTTGTCAAATTTGGAAAGTTAGGACTTGTGAAATTTCTAAAGTCCTTCAAGTATAAAAATGTAGTTGTCAAAATGACTCATGCTCTTGTCAAAATAGTCAAAAGAACTTGTTAAAATTCAGATAAGCAGTTATGAAAGTTGGGACTTGTGAAATTTCTAAAGTCCTTTGGGTATCAAAATGCAATTGTCAAAATGACTCATGCCTTGTCAAAATTGCCACAAGAAGTTAAAATTCTGATAAGCAGTTGTGAAAGTTGGGACTTGTGAAATTTCTAAAGTCCTTTAGGTATGAAAATGCAGTTGTCATAATAACTAATGCACTTGTAAAAATAGGTACAAGCAGTTGTTAAAATTCTAATAAGCAATTGTAAATTACTAAGGGCAACATAGTCATTTCACATTCCCAATTAATCACATTTCAGTCCCTAGGGACCTTTTTGGTGGAGGAATTTGGATTGGGACTGTTTTGTAGTTTTTTTGGGTCCTTGGGACTTGTCAGTGATTTTCCCAAAAAAAAAAGCTTTTTGAGGGACAAAAGTAATTATGAACTTGTAAAATATGTGCAAAAATACATATTGACCGTTTGTTTGAATTTTTTTGACAGAAAATGGTAAAATGAAGGATGACGTGGATGATTAAGAAACAGCCTAAAGCAATAATTTGTTGACTCATCAAGGGAAATTAATTTCCACCTAACCCTTGCTCGCCTCTCCCTCTCTCTTCCAAAAGAAGTAATAAGGTGGAGATAAAGAATTAGGTGGAAATTAATTTTTCTTAGCTAGTTAGCAAATTATTATTCCAAGTTGGAGAAATACTTACATACTTAAGGAGTACCATGTCGTCTAAATTCTGTCCAGTGAAAACATAGCAACTCATATCATTTTAATTCTAGTTGGATGATGATTCATCTGAAAAAAATTCAAATTTATCCCGTTTTTAAGAAAAAACATCTTCATTTTAAGAAAAAACTAAAACAAAATGATCAATCAATATTTTTCTTAAAAACAAGATAAAATTTAAATTTTTTTTAGATGAGCCATCAATCAACTAGGAGTAAAATTATTTGAGTGGTTTTTACCAAAAAAAATGATATGAGTTGTTATATTTTCATTGGATAGAGTTCAGATGACGTGGTATTCCTTAAGTATGTAAGTAATTTTCTCCAAGTTGTTTCTCAATAATCCACATCATCCTCAATGTCACCATTCTTAGTTAAAAAATTCAAGCAGTCAACCAATGGTCAATATGTATTTTTACACCTATTTTGGAAGTTCACTTTTACTTTTGTCCCTAAAAGAGGCATTTGTGTTGGGTGCACTTTTTTAGGAAAATCTCATGTGTATCTTTGCACCTTAACCCTTGAAAACTTAAACAAACAGTCAACTAATGATCAATGTGTATTTTTGCACCTATTTTGGAAGTTCATAGTTACTTTTGCCCTCAAAAAAGCATTTGGTGTTGGGCGCACTTTTGGAAAGATCTCGTTTATTTTTTGCATCTTAACCCTAAAATTTATTTATTATCAACATAATAAAAATATTTTTACACTATTAATTGTCACTTTGCATATACATATACATATAATTTGCACTATGTCTTCGTTTTAATATTATTTAGATTCATGCACTACTACAGAAATCACGATATATGATGGTTTTTATTATCTACCATATATAACGATTTCAAACTGTAATATATGTAGGTAATATATATGCTCTGTGTAGATACATAATGGTTTTGAACCATGATATATTAAGTATGTGTTATAACGGTTCTAATATATCAACCATGATGTATTGAGGTGTGGTGAGGCCATGTTATGCATAATGTTGTAATGGTAAAAAAAGGGCTCACGTAAACAACTATAGATTAATCTACTTCAACAAGTACCATGTTCGTATACAGATTAGAGGATGAACAAAGGCCTCTAAGCTGATGTATATTGGAATTGTTAGGATAGACAGGCACAGTGGAAGAATTTAAAAATTTTCGCCAATCCTAATCGAGGTTCTATTAAATAGCGTTTAAACAGATTTAGGAAAAATTGTACCTTTTCGAATTTAGGGCTTTTGATCTTTAAGATTCAACACCTCCGATCAGCTCCCTCTACCGAGATCCACACGAATATTACTCCAACACAGATTGCGTCCTAGCACCTCCAACGTCTACTAGGGTTTTCTCGCGGCTTTGAATTCTCATCCATACATGAGTTTTTCTACTCAATCATTTTTATAACCCATAAGGGCTATATTTGAATTTCAAAATTAATCAATTTGAATTTCAAAATTAATCTTGATTAATTTTGAAATTAATTAACTCTTAATTATCTTGATGAGCTAATTAAATAAATTCGGTTTTATTAAATCTATCATACAGTTTTAATTTAACATATTTATTTAATCCGAATAAAGAGCCAATAGATTTAATTTATTCTTATAAATTAAATCTGAGATATTATATATCTATCATGTTAGTTATTAAATTTAATGTATCTAATAAAATTAAATTTAAAACTAACATAGTATATAATAATATTACCATATATATATATAAATATGTATTTCAAAAATACATACATATATATATATATATAATATTATTAATTTTCTTTTTCCATGAATTTTATATTTTATATATATATATATATATAAATATAAAATTCGTTCACCCTAGATTAAACATTATCTCGCATTGGGCCATTCTTGTGTGCAACCTTGTGGGCCCATACGAAGTTGGTAGTGGGACAATAATTGTTCTAACCCACAAGTCGCAAGCGGCCTCTAGCAAGACATTACGACTACCCAATTCATATGATTATCATTAACACGATGCAACTTGTCATACAACCATATCACGTTCCTTTTGTCACACGATATTTTGGATCCTACTGTTCCTAACCATTGCTTTCCCAATTCTTGAGTAATCTGACAATAGAAATGGAAACTCCTTTCCATCGTAGTATGGCCATACATTTCTCAGATTCACTCATCGAGGGGCTCAATAATATCTATCTACTAATGTGAGGGACAAATTCCATATTAATCATTCATATGCCTCTGCATGAAAAACCACCAAGCCCTATCGTAGCCTTTATCACCCGGTCAATGGTGACTTTTGACTAGTTCAAAGCTTAGCAATTCTCATGTAGGAATCTATGATAGCCTCAAGTCGAAGGGCATTGTGATGTGGTTATACATGAGATAAGCTTATGACTTGATCCATGCACCTTTCTCATAAAGGGTCAGTCTAGCACCTTGTACTCTTACAAGTACCTAAGACTTTGATTCGTATCTTTATATCTTTTCAAAGTTATACTGGTCTTGTTTCATCTTTGCTCCCGTATAGATAACTGACCAGGGATATTTAAGACAATATTTATTATTTATTCAAGGATACAGTCATCACAGTGAACATGGAATAATATGATAACATAATGGAGAAAATTCATTAAATTAATAATGTTTAAAATACAATGATTAGCCCTTATGACACAATTTCCAATAGGAATTGGCAGGCACAGCAGAAATTTAAAATTGCAAAAGTTCACTAATCCCAAAAGCGGATCTACCAAAGGCATTTAAATTGAGTTAGAAAGAATCGTACCTCTTTGCATTTTAGGTTTTTTGATCTCCAAGAACCGACACCTCAGATCAGCTCCTTCTATCGATATCCACATGAATACGGCCCCTGTAATAACCTAAAAATGGGATTAAGGGCTAATGACTCCAAAAGTGATGTAATTATTGTAAATGAACACTTTTGAAGTATATGATGTGGATTTTGATCTGAATGTGTTGTAATCAGTGCCTAAACCCTATAGTTAAGCTTAATTGTGGGATAAAGCTTAAAATGAAGGATCAAGATTGACCAATGGGAAAACAAATTAATACCCTTCCTCATATTGTTAAAAACGTCCAAAAAGGGTAAAGGAGAAGGAAAGAGGAATTTGGTCAAAATTTCAACTCTTTTACAAGGGAACTTTGGTCATATGGGTCACATATGCCTTAAAGCAAGTGGTCAACATTCTTTTTGTGTTTCAAAGTGCAACATTTTGGTGGAGACAAAGGAAAGGGAAGAGGAATTAAATTAAAACAAGTTGAGTCATTGACCAAGATGAAAAGCAAAGAAGAAAAAAAGAAGAAAAGTCAAAAATGATTATTTTGCTTTCATCTCTCCTCTCTCTTTCCATGTAAGTTGGCCAAGTGACTTAGCTCACCCTAAAATAAGACTTTCGTCATCATTTTCCAGTAGCTCACTTAATCTCTCCTCTCCACCATTGACGTCCAAGTTGAGCAAGAAAGAGGGAGAAGAAAACCTAAGGTTAGTGCCCTAAATGACCATGAATGCCTAATTCATCTTCACTAATATTATTCATGAGGTTGAGGGCTATATTCCTATGGTTTCAGAATTTTGATTGGTAAAGTTTGAGAACTTGTGGAAATTTGGAAGTTGGAGAATTAAAGAATTGGCTTTAGGAAGAAGAAGAGGTAAGAATTAGAAGCATTTTGGTATAGTTGTTGTAATCATTGATTGAGTATTGGGAATTTATGAATTTGCTCTGATTTTGGTGCAATTTTCGAATGGTATGAATTGGCTTATGTGTTGTGTAGAATTTGGTCATTTTGATGATTCCAATGGTTTTCTTGAGCAAAATTGTGTGAGAATGGTGTTTGGGTTGAAATGGGAATCATTTAGGATCAAATGTGAAAATCTGGAAAAATCTGTCCAATGTAAGTCTGTTCTGGACAGTTAGATGGTGTGGACGTTTTGAATAGGCAGATGGTGTGTAAAACTTTTGAAACTTTCATTTAAAGTTCACATTCCAAGCTTCAAAATGAACATAAATTTTGTGTCATTTCGTTTTTTGAGCTAAGAGCAATGACTATCCAAAGTTTGGGCTTAAAACTGGAATCTGTTTTGGAGTGGTGGTGAATTTCGTGTAATTCTGTACTTCTGTGGTGATTCCCAGTAATGACCAATATTTTTCCTATAAAGAGGACTTAAAGAGCTTTCATTTGGCTTGGGATCACCTCATTTTGATTTTTCTAGAATTAATTATGATTTTTCAAAGTTTCTTGGCTGCAGCAGAAAATCTGGGCTGCAGCGCAAAACTTTCTGTGTGTGACCTGGCGGCAGCCAGAAAATTCTTGGCTATAGCCAAAATGTTTCTGTGACGTTTTTAACCATTTTTGGCTGCAGCCAGAACCCAATTTTCAGCACTTTGTGAGTTTGCAAAGCAATTTCCAACCTAGTACTCTCCAATCCTTTTAGGTTCTCTTTGACCTTGTTATAACCATTTAGGGGACTCATATGGAACCTATTCTAAGTGTTTGAAAGTAGGAAGTGGGGGTAGGAAATTAATCCACCATTCTTGATTTTGTTTATAGGCTTTAATATTTGCCTCCCTCGTGAGCCAACTGCGTCGAAGGACGTCAGGAAAGGACAAGGCAGTGACTCTCTCTCTTATACTATGTGTAATGCTCTGTATGTGTGTGTTATCACTATTCTGTGATGAATCTTTGATGCTGCTGCGGTTACATCTGGTGATAGCTATCGTTTATAGCGCAAGCTGTCGTTTACAGCGTAAGCTGTCATTATTGTGATTACAGCGTAAGCTGTCGTGATGGTGATTACAGCGTAAGCTGTCATGATTATGATTACAGCGAGAGCTGTCATATTGTGTATACAGTCATGAGTGCTATCATTTGTGGTGAAAACCATGTATCTTTGAGATTGTTGCTGCTGTTGCTGTTTGTGATTTATGTACATACTTTGTGTTTATGCATTGTATGAGTGGTTTGTTACTACTGAGATTCTCTCAAATCTCATTTTTTTCTATGACTAACATTTCAGACAGGGCGTGTGGCTCAAAGGAGAAGCGGCCAACCCCGAGCAATTAGGATCTTTAGGGGTACATTTGATCTTGGAGATGTTGGTTATCTATTTTGAACTTAAGATTACTGTATATTTTGAGATATGAGCATTATATTCGATTTTGGTTGTGTAATCCCCTAGTGGATACTTATAGACCTCAGGTTATATATTTATAGAACCCGGGAGTTGCCGGGGATTTGGTTATACACTCTGATATGAATGAATGTATATTAACTGCACAGGTAATTATATTCGAGCATTGAAATTGAGACCAGGATGGGAGAAAGAGTTTTGAAAGTTTTGTGAAAATTTTACTGTGAGATAGAAAGTTTAAAACGAGGTTAAAGCATCCAATGGTCTCTAATCCGATTTAAATATGTGTTATCGAATTATAATTATGTGTTTAAAGTCAGGGGGTTCAGCCCCAACACAGACTGTGTGCTAGCGCCTCCAATGTCTCACATCTCCTTAAGGTTTCTTGTGGCTCCTTATTTTCTCATCCATACCAGTATTATGCTACCTATTCGTTTTTATAACTGTTAGGGCTATTTTGAAATCAATTAACACCTAATTGTTTTGATGAGCTAATTAAATAAATTCAGTTTAATTAAATCTGTCCAATAGTTTTAATTAACCTATTTATTTAATCCGAATAAAGAGCCTATGGAATTTGACTTTTGTCACATAAATGTGTGACTTTTGTGCGAAAGCTGAGGTAATGTTCATTCAGCATCACACAATGTGTGACTTTTGTCACATAAATGACAGCTTCCGCTGTATTCACATACACCTCAGCTTTCACTGTTTTCACATATACCTCATCTTTCACTGTACGCATATTACCTCAGCTTTCGCTGTATGCACATTACCTCAGCTTTCACATTCGTCACAACTCAATGATAAGCACAAACATGCAAACATTATACATGATTTAAGAGAAAGGGTCACTACCTTGTTCTTTCCGTATGGGCTCTAGCACCGTTTTCACACGCTCAAGGTGAATATCAAGTCCTATAAACCATAAGTAAAGACGATGAGTTATTGCCTATTCAACTTCCAAGACACTTAGAGTTGGTTATCATTTAGGTCCTTTAGGTGGCTATGAGAAGCTCAAACAAAAGCCCAACAAGGTTGGGAAGAACTAGACCAAAAACCACCCTTTAAAAGTTCAAAATGCTGAAATTAGTCGGGGCCAAAAAATGGTTAGAAACATTTTGGCTGCAGCCAAAAACAGGTCAGAAACATTTGGGCCGCGGCCAAGAAAAATCTTGTTTCTTGGCTGAAATTCCAAAAATCATAATTAATTCTACAAAAATCAAAATAAGGTGATTCCAAGTTCTATGGAAATCTATTTAAGTCCTATATACAAGAAAAATATGAACCACTACCAGCCACAACCACAAAAATACAGACTTACACGAAATTCCATACTGCTCCAGAATAACTTCTAGTTTCAACCTCAAATTTTGGAAATACATAATTTCTAGTACACACATCAAAATGATGGCCATAATATATCAAATTAAATCTTGGCATGTCTACTATTAGGCTAAAAGGTTTTAGAATTTTTAGGTACCATTTACTCATTTAAAACTGCCATGCAAAATAGCTGCCCAGTACAGAGTTTTCATTGACGAAATTGCCAATTTTTCAACATATGTTTCCAATGGTTAGAATTCACAACCGGGGCTATTCCCCACACAAATTTTTGCATGGAATCCAATGAAAATATCAAAACAACCAAATTCACATTCCTTTTATAAGTTCTATTTTGAGCAACAAACTCAACACAAAACCCCCACAATGGCCAAATTTCACATTCAAACTTCAAATCAACTTCACACATTCAAAGGACACCACAAGACACCATTACCATCACAAAACACCATAAACCTCACAAAACCCTAATGTACACAAAAATTAGGACAATCTCCACAAGTCAAAATACTCAACCAATGATCACAATATATATATCAAAAGGTTGCTTTTGCTCACCTCTATCTCTTCCACTAGCTTGTTCTTTGATTCTCCAACCACTAGCTTTTCTTGAGTACACAAAACACCTCCTCTTGAAAATATAAAGCCATACAAATGAAGCTTTAATCAAGAGGAACAATGTTTAAGAAGAGTCTAAGAGCTAGAAAGAAGGTTTGGAAGGTGAAAAATCAAGTTTAAACCCTTACCTTCTTCTATCCTCTTTCTCTTTTCTTTCTTCACCTTAGCCGACCTTCTTTGTGTGTGTGAAAGAGAGTATCATGTATTCAAATCATCTAGGTTCATCCACTTAATATTCTTGACCAAAAATCACCAAAAAAATAAGAGAAAAATCCACATGCCACCTTCTTATGGCTCCTTGTATAGTTGTGAGTTAAAAGGGTCAACCATGGTTAAGTTTAATTGAATTAACTTTCTTTCTTTATTTCCTCCATTTTTCTCTTTCTTCATGCCTATGGTTGGCTAACTTTTACTTCTCAAAAAGATGAGGATGCATGATAATTAATTGTTCACTTCCTCTCTTGACTTCTTGACCAATTTCTTAAGCATAAAAGGTAAGCATATGTTGACTACACTCCTCTTTCTTGTGGTGTGCCTTTTTGGCCTAAATTTTTGACTCAAGGAGAGTGATTATATTAATCAAAAGCTCTCCTTCTCTTGCCTCTTTGTCTTGGGTGAAATACTCAAGGAAAAGGGAGAAGAAATGTTGACCAAAATGCTCCCTTCTTGCTTCCTTCATGTCAAGCCACAATTATTGACTTTTCAAGTTTTTATTTTACTTGGCTAGAATTGCTTTATCTTGGTTCTCTTTATTCATACAAAAATAGCTTCTTGGAAGAGGATAATGATCTCTCAAAAATATCCTCTTACACCTCCTTAATATTATTTCACTTGCCAATTTAACACATGTTTACTTTGACTTTTCCTTTTCATTTTTATTTTGCCAATATTGCTTCATCTTTTGACATATTTGGACCAAGTATTTATTTCCTCTTTTTCTTCCCTTTTTGGATTATATGTTGGCTCTTGGGAGAGCTAATAAGCCTCTTGAAATATCATCATCCATTTCCTTGAACAATATAATTTAATTGCCAAAAATCACATGATTATTTGACTTTTATGTCATCTTTTCCGGGGGTACTTCTGTCATTAATCCCACCATCTATTTTGTACATTTAGCCCTTGAGTACATTTTGGGATATTACAACCTCTAGCAAGACAATACGACTACCCAATTCATATGAGGATCATTAACACGATGCAACCTGTCATACCACCATGTCATGTCCCTTTTGTCACATGATATTTTGGCCAAGGATGAGGCATGAATAATGTCAACCTCCTGTTTCTTACCATTACTTTCTAGATTCCTGAGTAGTCTGACAATAGAAATGGAAACTTCTTTCTATCATAGTATGGCCATACATTTCTCAAACTCACTCATTGAGGGGCCCAGAAACATCTCTCTATTAATGTGAGGGACAAATTCTATCTTGACCATTCACATTCCTTTGCATGGAAACCACCAAGCTCGATTGTAGCCGTTATCATCACCCGATCAAAGGTGACTTTTGACTAGGTCAAAGTTTAGCAACTCTCATAGGAATCCATATGATCTTAGGTCGAAGGGCATAGTGACGTGGTTATACATAAGATAAGTGTAACACCCCGTCCCAGGGAGCACGCACTTCCAGACACCCCTCAGGGCCGTAAGCGTCTCCAAGGGCACGAGCGTGCCACTCACAGGATTCTCCCACGCCCCCTGCGTGGTTTCTTTTGCCTCTGCACGGTTTGAACACTCGACCTGGGGGTAAGTACGAGCGCTTGGCGAACCATGCTACCATTGAGCTACTATAAATGTAACACCCGTGTTTTGAAAGCATATAGATGGCATAAGTGTAGTAATATCTTTAAAAAGGAGACCAGTAATCTTTTGTAAACAGCGGAAGTCCTAATTTCAAGCAGAGTGTGGAGCTGTACTTGAATGGGTTTTCAAAAATCTTTTCAAAAATCATTTTCAGATTGGGTCTCATATTATTTTATGATTTATTTTAAGCCATCCGTTTCAGGTTCATTTCTTCATATCAAAGTGTTTACTAATAAGTTCTTTGCTCAAACCCAAGCTACTATGTTTAATTAACGGCCCTAGGTGGACGGCTGTCCACTACTGGTATGAATGTCGTCGCGCGTTCGCTTATATACAGGTGCTTACATATTGTCAGTACGAGACTGACCACACTTAAATACAAATTACATACAATCCCAAAATAGAAAACTAACATAAACTAAATTCTAAGTCCTTTGCTTCATTCGCCCGTGTTTACCTTCTTGCCTGAGGAACTACTTGCCCGAGCTGAAAATTAGTTTTGGAAAAATAGGGTGAGATTCAATGAATCTCAGTAGTAACAGATATCACTCATATAAAATGCACATATATCATACCATGTCAACCAAAGTTACAGTACAATCAACATATTCAACATTCAGAGATAAATTCACAATATGCAGAAAACATAAAGTTACCAATTCAAGGACAACCGTCCCTTGCCACAGCGCTGGGAAATTCTACTGGGCCTTAGCCCTTCTCATCTGAATGTTTCAAATTCACAATGGTACAAACATGCATATAACATATCACATAGTATGTGAGGGATAAGTTACTACCTGACAATTTTTCCAAATCTTGATCTTGATTGACGTGCTTTGAATGTCCTGGGCAAGTGTCAAGTCCTATAAATTATAATTTACGGGCAATGAGTTTTTCTTAATCCAACTCTTCATAAATTATTCTCTTATGTTGGTTACCATTAGGGTAACTACATTAGGCCCAAAATGAAGCTAATGAGCTCAAGCTACTCCAAATGCTTAACTTAACTCTTAAATGTCCAATTTTATTACAAAAACTCTTTGCTTTGAATTTTCGCACAATTACCAAAAGCTGGCAGATTTTTCACTGAACTTTGAAAAATCATAACTAATTCTAGAAAAATAGAATTGGGGTGATCCAAAATTCTATATAACCCTTATTAAGTCTATTTTAAGGGAAAAATACTTTCAGTAGCTGAAAGACCGCGCACACTTCCCAGTTTTTCTTTTTCTCCCTGCTGCCAGAAAATCTGACCAGTTTTAATGGTCTACTTCAAAAATTCATAACTCCTAGTATACTTATCGAACTCCTTCATAATACCTATCAAATTAAAGGTCTATAAGTGTACTTTAATTCTGGAAAATCTCATAACCAACTGATGAAGTTTGGACAGTGAAAGTTTTGCCACAACAAAACTGCCAGACAAAAACGCACACTGGCAACTTTGTTGCACAAGTAAACTTAATTTCCAATTTTTGATTCTTTAAACCAATCTGTCAAAAATTATAACCAGAGCCTATTCCCACACAATTTTTTGTGTAGAATCCAATGGAAAGCTCAAAAATACCAAAATCAAATTATTTCTACCAGATTTAGCCCCCAACCGAAATCTGCCTCCCAAAACAACAAAAATTCCACTTTGTGATTTTAACAACCAACAAGTCTAATACTTCTCCAAACATCATATATCACCTTATATATATGATTAAAACATATTCCTTCTTCAAAAACACCCCTTGAATGAAATACATGGGTGGTTGAAGAGCTAAGAAAAACTCAATGAAATCACAAAGTATTCGGTTCAAAAGAAAGCATATGCTTACCTCTTCGCGTTTCTACAAGTGGTTCGGTATTCCGGCGGCACTCTGGTAGACTAATTGGCACAAAACACCTCAGATGAGAAATCTAAGACCATAGAATTGAAGCTTATATTGAGTAGAGGAAGTTTCCTGAAGGACTTACTGTAATATCCCAAAAAGTGATTAAGGGCTAATGACTTTAAATGTGGATATAATTATTGTTGAATAAACACTTTTGGAGAATGTGTGATGGGAATTTGGATATTTTAATGATTCCAATGGCTTCCTTGTGAAAATTCATGTGGGGAGAGTGTTTATTGTGAAATTGGAACCATTGGGAACAATCGTGCTAAAGTTGAAAACTCTGTCCATTGAAACTCTATACAGGGCAGCCAATTTGTATGGACGTTTTAAATAGGCAAATGGTGTCTAAAAATTCTGAAATTTTCCAGTATTAAATTTCACATGTCAAGCTTCAAAATGAACATATAATTTGTATCATTTTGATTTGTGACCTAAGAGTTTTGGATTTTTGAAGTTTGCCCAGCGAAATTAATTATTTTCTGGAACAGTATGCAAAGATTGAAATTCTGGGAATTTTGTGGTGATTTGCAGTAATGGCCAATATTTTTCCTATGAAGAGGACTTAAATATCTTTCATTTGGCTTTGGAATCACCTCATTCCGATATTTCTAGAATTAGTTATGATTTTTCAAAATTTGGGCAGAAAATCCGAAAATGGGAATTATGACATCATCTCATTAAAAGATGATGTCAGCATGGATTATTAATCAAATTGCTCATCTTCTTCAGCCATTTCACGCCATTTCCAGCTGAAGATAGTGAGAGAAAGTTGAGAGCTCTTAGAGAGAGAAAGAGGAGAAATCTCGCAAGGTAAGCCGATTTCTCCGATGATCTAGCTCCTAACGCGTATAACCTTGTTCCTAAGCTTCTCTTCTATGTTATTTAAGGTGTTTGAGAATACAATTTGGTGTTCAAGGGGCTAGGGTTTTCAGCCACTCTTGAGAAAAGCTAGAAGGAGCTTGAGGTAACTTCCAAACTTTCGTATATTGCTTATTCTGGCTGCTGTGGGCAATTTAATCGGTGAAATTTCGCCGAATTGCCATTGGTTTTAAAGTTTGGAAATGATGTGGCCTAGGGGTTATGCTGCCCAAATTGGGTCTTAATGTTAGTTGTAACCTAATGTAATGGTTAATAAAGTGGTTAGGAGTAGAAAGGAACGCGTTTACGGAGCCGAAATCGTAAAACCCCAATTTTTCCCGGAGAACATGTATATTTCGGCCAAGGCTGTAAATGGGTTTTAGAGTTGGATTTTCAATGATTTGATGATTCCATTGGATTCAGTGGGCGAAAATAGGTGGGGTTACAGTTGGGCACTTTTTCAAAAAAGGCCGAGAAAGCATAATTACAGAAACACCCCTAAAACCCTAAAAGTAGGGCTGCCAAGGGCAATTTCATAATTTGACATTGAATTTGATAATTCTGAGTACGGAAATGGATTCCTTGGGCGGAAATATGTTAGGATAGCCCAGATTAGAATTTTGAGAAAAGTGCAACCAGTCCGGGTATGGCAGGCCCAGGCCGGGTCCCCGGGGGTATTTTTGTAAATTTTCATTATAGACTCATATAACCCTAAGTAACACTATGGAAGTGTCTAAATAGTGCATTTGGAATTGTAGGATTCGATATTTGCCGCCCTCGTGAGCCAACTGCGCTGAAGGACGTCAGGAAAGGATCAGGTAGTGACTCTCTCTCTCTCTTATACTATGTGTAATGCTCTGTATGTGTGTGTTATCACTGTTCTGTGATGAATCTTTGATGCTGCTGCGGTTACAGCTGGTGATAGCTGTCGTTTACAGCGCAATCTGTCGTTTACAGCGCAAGCTGTCGTTATTGTGATTACAGCGTAAGCTGTCGTGATGGTGATTACAGCGTAAGCTGTCATATTGTGTATACAGCCGTGAGTGCTGTCGTTTGTGGTGAAAACCATGTATCTTTGAGATTGATGTTGCTGTTCTTGCTGGTTGTGATTTATATACATGCTTGGTATTTATACATTGTATGAGTGGTTTGTTACTACAGAGATTCTCTCGAATCTCATTCTTTCCTATGACTAACCTTTCAGACAGGGCATGTGGCTCAAAGGAGAAGAGGCCGACCCGGAGCACTTAGGACCCTTAGGGGTATAGTTGATTTTGGAATGTTGGTTATATCTTTTGAATTCAGGATTACTGTATAATCTGAAATATGAATAGTATATTCAATTTTGGATGTAATCCCCTAGTGGATACTTAAACCTCAAGTTATATATGTATAGAATTCGGAAGTTGCCAGGGAATTGGTTTTACACTCTGTCATACGTGAATGTAGATAAACTGCACAGGTGATTATATTCGAATTTTGAAATGGAGACCAGGAACAGGAAAGAGATTTTGAATGATTTTGTGAAAACCCTACCACAAAGTAGGAGATTGAAACGAGTTTAAGTTATCCGAAGGTCTCTAATCTACTTTAATTATTTAATATCGAATTATAATTACATGATTAAAGGTAGGGTGTTACACTTACCAGACAATAACGGTGATTCAGGGTTGAAATCGGCTCCGGTAGTCAAGAAAACTCACTATTCACTCCTCCTTCTCTCTTCTTGTGTTCTTAAGCTTAAGAAATCTGATTTCTCTTTCTCTTTCCATGCTTGCACGAAATTTTGCCATTCAATTAGGAATGGATGGTTGTGATTTAATCACATAAAATGATCTCATCTCATCTTGCCATGTGTCACAAGTTTAAGGCTTAAGAGTGCCATGTGTCATGCAACCATTTGTCTTCCACTTTTCTCTTTCTTCGGTGGGTCATAAATGGTCAGGGGAAAGGGAGGCCTGACAATTTCCCCGGACTCCTAGGTTCGGTGCTCGACTCAAAAAGTAAGTGACCCGGCCGGAGACCGGTGAATTCCCCGGACTCAGACGCTAGGTAGCGTACTCCGGAGATGACAACACCAAAGGCTTAAAGTGGGTGTAATAATGTGTAATGATGAGGGACACATGTCACCCCCTCATTTGGCCAACACAAAAACATGTTTTTACTTCGTAATAATTCCGGGACACTTGTCATTTCCTTATTTGGCCAACACGAAAGATGTGTCATCATGAGTCATAATGAGCTATCATTACATACTTTACTGAAGTTCTTTTTAATAAAGTTGCTCCATCGGTGCATTATCCAGAATTCCACGTGGGACCATGGCACGCATATCGAGACATATCACGAAATGCCCGAATTCCTCCGATCTCGTAGCTGACGCCCCTGAACCCTGCAGCCACCGACGAATTTTGCTCCGACTTCTTACACTTGTATTCTTACAATATTGACTTCTCGATTTCTGTGAATGACATAATGGACATCTGGGAATTCCGAAAATAACTCTACCTTTAATTGTAAATACCGATATTTATTTTATTCTACTATTTCCATATTTACACGTTTTAGCTCAATGGTAGTGGGGATTGTCATGAGGCACTACTTACCCCCAGGTAATGGCTTCGATCCCTGCAGAGGCAGAAAATCTCGCTTGGGGAGCGAGGAACTCTTGTGAGTCCACCTCTTACGGGGTCCATGTGTGGCCTGGCTGGAAGTGGGGTGTGACAATAAGCCTATGACTTGATCCATGCAACTTTCTCATAGTGGATCGGTCCAGCACCTTATACTCTTACAAGTGCCTAAGACTTTGATTCATATCTCCATACCTCATCAAAGTCATACTGATCACACTTCATCTATGCTCCTGTACAGATGACCAACCAGGGACATTTAGGACAATCTTTATAATTTATCCAAGGATACAATTATCATAGTTAACATGCAAATAATATGATAACAAAATGGAAGGTAACATCAGGCAGAACGATGGGGTCATAAGGAAGAAAATACGTAACCAATCGATCACTCAACCTCACACCTCTGGTAAAGGAAAAAAACCCACGGCAACCGCTAACCATAGGATACACGACAAAGGTTCAAGTGGAAAGACTTTCAAACTATGCATCCATGGATTCAAAGTGAAGAAAGCTTCTCTTTAGCCTTGTTCTCTGTTTTGTGGTCAAAATAGACTTATTGGACTAGAAGCTCCACTAGGCTTGGGAAGTAAGAAGCCCCATTGACATCTTTTCATCTACAAAGAATAATGGTTAGGAAAACATAGAGAGACAAGACTGATCTTTGAGTATGAATAAGAGTGGATCCGCAGGATCCTAAATGAATTGGCTTATTCGAAAAAGGCCTTATTATTTGGAAGATCTATCTTGTGTTTGGTACTATATGGTTCCACCCTGCAAGAACTTTGATCATTCTCTTGAAGCTCATCCTCTTAATCATAAATGATCTGCTTGCCCAGAAATGACCCGACCTAATGGGAAAATCCTAATTCATTGGGCCTTTCAATACAATCAAATAGAAGGCCCCAAGGTCACTATATTCTAGGAGCCCAAACTATGCGATTGAATAAATCCTCCTCTATTTGTTGCGGGTCAAGGACTTCTTCCCTTCTTCAAACTCCGATTAGTGTTAATTCAAATTGAAATGTATAATGATTCATGAGATATTCTTTCTTTTTTTAACAAAAGAAAAAAGAGGTTCGTTTCTTCAATGCCTGAGCATTCTCTAAAAATATTCGTCTTTTTTTGTTAGGCTGATTTTTTATGTATATAAGTCTTTTTTTATTATAACGAATGTTATACAATATGAATCTAAAAAGATGAAACTAAAAAATGGTAGGATAATTTATATTATATACTATAATGATAGCATAATAAATAATGGTCTCAAGTAAACAACTATTATAAACTTCACACATATATAATGGTTCTTTCATAAAAATTGTTATATAAAGTATAAATATACATAACGGGCATTATATTGCAACTATTATTTATTTACTATAAATGCTAACGGTTTTAATAAAACAACTGTCATATATAGTGTACACATATATAATGGTTTTTATGTAAGAACCACTAATTTTGAGGCAGGTTTTTAAAGATAAGGGTTCTCTTTTCGATATCCCCTACATGCATACAAAACAAAATTGTAAAGGATCAAGATATTCTTGGCATTGTGGCTATGCTCAATGGGACTCCCTACTATAAAGGGTTAGAGGGGTATTCAGGCCTTGAGCAAGCCTTAAGAGAGAAGAAGGGATCTGATGTGACTATAGAATGCCAAATACTATGGTCAATGCCTCCTTCTATAGTAACATTTGATCCCTTCTTCTCTATGAAGCCTTGTTCAAGGCCTCATACCCCTTGAGCCCTTTGCGGTAGGAAATTCCATTAAGCTTAGTCATAAAGCCAGAAATGTCTTGATCTATCCCAAGTTGCATGGCTATACTCAATGTGTGAGCTTATGTTCTATTATACAGTCAACTCAAATAAGCAAAGCAAAAAGCTGAAACTCTCTAATGCATATATATTATAAGACGACGGTATACCTTTTTGCCTAAAATGGTTTGACATTAAGATGGTTAGGCCACGCAACAAAGCCAAGTACAGTGCCTCCCACTATCATCTATGGTGGGCACTGGAAGGTCATACCTAGGATTGATGGCATCCTTTAACTCTCTAAGCTAACATGATTCTGAGGGAGAGGTGAGTTGTGAATCATGTTCTCCCTATGTAAGTTATACATGTGGCTTGTAGCAATTACACTTAGGGCTATTTGCGACATACTCAACATAGTGAAATCTTTATGAATCTTTAACAACTTGTAACAAGAAAGGAACCTTCGATCAAAGCAATTGATTTTTCCAAAAAAGAAAACATGACCACGACGAAGGTCAAAACCTGGCTAAAAATTTTAGGTGAATAATAATGGAGAATATAGAATGGAGAAGGAAAATCATATATCTATATAATTAGAACAGCCACGCAAAGAAATGAGAACTAGCTAGGGCAGAATAACAAAAACGAGAGTTAAGGCAAGTGAAGCAACTTACGCGGCTGTGCTAATAAGTATAGTGAACCTTTTGAATTGTGTGGCTCCACTGAAAATGACTTATGAATGTCAAAAAATTCAACTGGAGAAGTGGGATTCCGAGGTTGGCTGATTATAATAAACCCTAAGACAAGTGTGGTAATTAATGTAAATACATGTTAGGGCTTGCGCAACAATTCGCGCAGCAGTTGCAAAGAAGTATGGAGAAGGCTTTATGGATGGAGTGGTTCAATTGAAAATGACGGTTGGACCAAAAAAGACAACCAGAGTAGTGGGGTTTTGAGGTTAGTGGGTTTACATTTGACCTAAGATAAGTGTGCTAATGAATGAAATGGAGAAACAGATAGATGTTTAAATAGAGGTGATAGTTTAACTTTATAATGATTCAAATATAACACCCGTAATGTATTGCTCCATTGTTACATATATAATAGTTATTGTAAGAACCTATTAGGTGTTTTGGAAACATATATTACGGTTTCTAGCTAATAACCGTTAATTATCTGCAACATGTTTTTAAAAACAAATAGGGGGTATTGCTATCGATTTCCACCTGCTTTCATAAACAACACATAAATGAACAACAAAATAATAGAACATCCATTAAAACAAGGAAATTATCCCAGCCCAGTAGCTAAAAAAAAACAACACACAGTCAAAACATAGAAATTAAGTGTCTCTTTTTCTTTTCCCAGTCTTAGCTTTTTGTAAGTTACTTTTTTTAGCTTGAATTCTTTTCTTCTTCTTAAGTAATAATTTTCCCCTCTTTGAAACCCAAATTCCTTCATTGTGATCATGCCTAATGTATAAAGCATCTTCTTCATCCAAATTTAATGGTTCAAGTGACTCTCAATAAATGGATTATCCTCAACTCCATCACCCATCTCCTCATCAATTGCTTTTTTTTTCAACAAAACAATAGACCGACCATGTTTAGAAGGATCACAAATGTAGAACACTTGTTTAACCTAAGAAGCCAAAATGAAAGGCTCTTCGTTATACTCTTCCTTATTCAAATTCAATTGTATCAAGCCTAAGTCATCAATTCTCAAGCCATGATTATTATCAACCCATTTGCAACAGAATATGGGAACACATAAGCCGATATAATCCAACTCCTAGATGTACTCAATCACCCCAAAATATGACATATTCACATAGATGGGATTTCTATCTTTGGAACTCGAAACATGAATGGTGTTAGCTACAAGAGTTACACTACTATTCTGCATTTTGCTCAGATCATCTTGCTCTTTGGTGTAGAAGGTGAACCCATTGAAGATGTGGCTTGCATAAGACGTCACTTGATTGCTTGTACTATATGCTAAAAGCTTCAATTTTGCTAGAAATTGATTTAGGATCAACTCTATACTTGCCAAGGACTTGATCTTTAAACCATGTTGTAAAATGTTTATTGTGTTGTTGAGCACACCATCTTTCTCTTTTGTAGGGATTTTCCTTATGAATTTGATGCATATGATTGCCCGCACACTCATCAACCTCCTCGGAGTTATGCAGCACATATAGGTGCCACCTCAAATTTTTTGCATCTTCACGATTGTTACATAGGCGTTTAAATCTTGATATAATGGGGAAATACCATAACTCCTTATTCGGGCACTTCTCGTACTGTCATTGCTGAATAAGACAAAATCGTTAGAGCAAGCATGTATCTTCTTTGCGGCATATGTTTTGGGTGGAAGCATCTTTTTGTTCGGTATCATTATATTCAAAGCCTCGAGCGATTTAGTCAAGCTCATATTAGACTACCTATTTCTCACCTTCAAGTTGTACAACATCAACATAGCACTCAAAAAGGTAAAGTTAGTGCACCCCTCATACAATGGGTTTCCCACATCACCCTTTAAAGTTTCCATCATTTTAGGACAATCCTGGAGGTTGTCTTCTAACACCTTGGCCATATCACCAAGACGGTCGGCGTTAAATGCACTTGTGTTGAAATCAAGTGATGCACAACTTTCCATATGCTTAACCACCCCACTACTTGTCTCCACATGCCTCATCCGACATGTATAAGTAGGATCGATTTCATGAATCACTAAGTGCAACATATAAGTTTCTCGATCACACCACTATACATTGTCATACTTTACATAGGGGCAAAGAATCAAATTGTCATTTGGGGGATTATAAGCAAAAGCAAACTCAAGGAAATCTATTACCCTATCCTAGTAGTCTTTTGTTAGTCGATCGGCATATATCCACTACTTATTTAAAGACCCCATCTAACATAAATCATTTAGAAATAACAACCATAATCAAAACCAATAATCATACGTGCCCAGAATAAATTCAAGAAAATGTATAATTAAAGAGAAACCACGAATCTTATGTCAACTCGGGTAGAAGTTGAAGGAAGAAAACTTTGAGGTCGAATGGACGTCTTTTGCAAAGCCAAAGGAGTTAGAGCTTTTAATCGAGTGCACAAGTTTTTAAATGTTTTTACCTTTTTAATGGTTAGTTGGTAAGAACCACTAATTATTGTTTTACCTTTATAACGATTATTTTTAGTTTACCAAAAGGTACGTTATTTATTTGATTTATCAAAATTATAAATAAAACTAAAATAAATAAATAAAATCTACCCATCATCCTCAGAGGAGTGATCTGAATCATTTAGGAAGACGAGGATGAGCCTATAGTGAAAGCAATAGCGGTGTCAGTTGTGTTTTTTGTGAATTCCACCTCGTAATAATGACGGTACACATAATTAACTGCTACGTTTAAGGGTTATATATTCTTGTGTGACCTTCGCCTAGGGATACATGATGTTTATTCACTATAACCATTATTTATCAAGCATTATATATATCCAAATCTGTAGTAGTGATGTATTAAAATTAAGCCAAAGGTATGATGAGTGAGAGCCATACGTTAACTACTAACACCATTTCTCTTACAAATTAATAAACTATAAATATAGGGGACCAATGCTTATAATTTAAAAAGCTAAAAGGATTTTAAAAAAAGGGTTAAGGTCTATTTTTATCCTGGAAGTTGTCAAAAAATCTCAATTTTGCCTTGGAAGATTTTTTTCAGAGCAATGTTCCCCCAGAAGTTTCCAAATAGTAACAATTTCACCCCAGCCACCGTTATCCATCTTAAGTTTGACCGTTAATTGACCAACTATACTGAGATGGCAGACCCACGTGTCATCCACATCATTTTTGTTAAAGTGCAAATTTGCCCTAGAAGTTTTCACTTAAGAGCAATGCTACCCTAGAAAGTTGTTGGGTTCAATATTACCCTGAAAGCTTCCAAATGTAGCAATGTTGCCCTAACCATTATAAAGGTCAAATTTGACTATTAGTTGACCAAATATACTAAGCTGATAGCGTGAACGATGTTGAAGAAAAAGTCACAGCTAAAGGAGGAGCTCACGTTTGTTAGAGAGTAATGAAAAAAGGATTCAATTACCAAATTCAAGATATAATGAGCAAGATTACCGAGAACAAAGCCACCGGTAACCCTCCATCATCGTACCCCAACGACGTTGATGACACATGAAATTGTTAGATAAGCATATTTGGCCACTAACAGGTAAACTTAACTTAGATAACAACTGGGGTGAAATTGAAACGATTTGAAATTTCTGGGGAAGCATAGCTTTTGAGTGAAAACTTCCGGGGCAACTTTGCACCTAAACCCAAAACAAAAATGACATAGATGTCATGTGGACTTCTAACTTGACATATTTGGTCAACTAACAATCAAACTTAATTTTGATAATGGCCTGGGCAAAATCACTATGATTTGAAAACTTTCGGGGTGACATTGCTCCAAAAACAACTTCCTGGGCAAAATTAAGATTTTTTGATATCTTCCCGGGCATAAATGGACCTTAACCCTTAAAAACTAGAAAAGAATTATAAGGACTTGATTAAAATGAGATGAAATTATTGGCATTTGCATATTAATATTTTTTGTATGGTTACAAGTTACAGATGGTGCTACTAATCTCATTCGTGTTTAATTTAGTATACTCCAATCAAAATAACCCCATGTGTGCGGTTCTCTTCTCTAGGTCATCAATTTGGCATCTTCTTTATCATTGGCTTACTCAAAAGCATTGCCCTCTCTACGCAAGTTAGATAGATGCACACTGCACAAAGTGTATACCCTGTACACACATATGCATGATCATTTTTAATGGAGAGACGTTCAATTGATAAATTAAAAGAGCTTGGATCATTTCTGTTTATTTGAGATTATACAATTTTTAATTTTTAATTTATTTTATTCATAAAAATTGACATATTTGCTTTATGCTTTTTTTTTTTTTTGGTATTTTTAATAAAAATGAAAGCATGTCCAAAAACAATTAAATTCAAAACAATCATACAAATTTTTAAAAAATAAAAAGGGGTATAGCCACTTCGTTATGATAAAAAAAAAAGTTCATTTATAATGTCTGTAATGAAAATAGTTAACAAAAGAGTACCTGATGTTAGACAGGACTTGCATACAGTTTTTGTAGTCTTTTTTATCAAGATATCTAATAAAAGTATTGTAATTAATTTATTTTGGATGTTTCTCCTCTAAACTTGGAAGATTCCTCGAATATTATCCTTTTTTCAATCGAAACATGTACGAAATTGTTTTAAAAGATCATGGTCGGAATTTTTTTAAAAAAAAATTGTCAAATATACAAACTCACAAAAAGTGAAGAATTATTGTATTAAACTTTGTCCTTAAAATTCTAACTTTGTCCTTAAAATTCTACAGGGCCAAAAACACAATCCTAGAAAAATGTTCAAAGGGACACTAGCAAAATTCTCAAATTGGATCTAATGCTGAGCGCTGACTTCTTCAGAACAATAACAGAGAAATCCGTGAACAGGACATCATGAAAAGTAAAAAGTCACCCAAATAAACAATACTCTATTAATATATATCCAATCAGCTATAACTGTTGTTCCCAGTTTGAATGTCAAAATAGCATACTGCAACTCACTCATGGTCATAGCTTGTCCAAGATCCACCAACATTGCAAGCTTCTAACATATATACCTATAACGAGAGAGAGAAGAGAGATACATATAAAAAGGAGACAGGGCTTCCCAGCAACTCTCAAGTGTGTCACACTCAACCTCACTTCAGAAGTACGTTAACACAATTAACATCAAGAGCAGTGATCAAAGTTGGGAGAAACATAAGGATATAGACATGATGAGCGGAATCTCACAAGTGGCAGCTAGGAAAGCTCGTCTTCCTCTGTTAAGTGGAGCTTATTTTTACATATTTTGCCAGTGGCTTACACAAACACATTTATTGCAACAGGAACTGATGCCTGCCTTCTATGATCCTAGACTGTTGCCTCGGCTTGTTCTTGTTTATCCATAAGTTGGCTTCTGAGGAACTCTAGCACCGAAAGTCGCTATAGAAGAAAAGAGAATGAAGTTACTTGGTTCAGAATCTAACATTGGAAATCTAGAGTCATGAAGAATTTAACAGTGAGAAAGTAACTTCAGAATCTAACATTGGAAATATAGAGTCATGAAGAATTTAGCGGTGAGAAAATAGCAATCTGGATCTTTTACATTCATAAATATGTATAAATACAATGCATTCAAAAAGAAAACGATAAAGACTAAAACAATTATGATTCGCATAATGAGATGTTAGATTCACGTATAGTCATTAGGTGTCGTTTTCTCTTCGAGTGTATAAACATAGATGATATCATTTGGTGAGGTTGGGTGAGGGGGGAAGACTACAGAAGCTATTGTATTATATTGGCATATGGAAAACATTATATATGATAAAGTTTTTCTTTTTTTCTCTTTATTTTTTCTACAATATAATTATGACATTTTACACAAATAATAAAACAAGAAGACAGTGGATGTATACTTACACGTTGATCAAGTTCACTGGCTTCTGATTTCAGTGTCAACGACTCCAACAAGTCTATAGCTTCTTGAAATCCATCAGTTGCCAAACTTTCGTTTCCCAAATTCCTGTCCACATCTGCAACTTTTGCAAGAGAAACAGCAACATCTAGAACCTGGATGACATAACAAATAATGTGTTAACGTCAGTATCAATCAGTTCAGGCCTCGAAACATATATATTCTATAGAAGCAGTTTGGATGTAATTCAAAGAAAAGATAAAACTGCTAAATAGTCAAATAAAGAAATGATGGAAATAGACCTGCCAACAATAATTCTTTCATCAAAACTTTTTTAGAATATGGATGACGAGGAAAAGAATATTTTCAAAATTAATCTGATATTTTTTAAATTCTATTTTTCTTACTAGCCGGAGAGCGTAGCTTTGCAGGTCAACATTCAATAATGCAACACAAGAGTATATCATAGGGGATTACATCTTTAAAAATTGTATCACATTTCCTTAGGTGTATCAATGCTATTTGTAGGAAATGTAGGCTTTAAAGGGACAACATAAGCATAAAGAGTAGTCGAGATGAGGATGCTGAGATGGATGTGTGGTCATACAAAAAAAACAATATTCATAATGAACATATACGTGAAAGAGTTGGAGTGGCATCTATTGAAGAAAAAATGGTAGAAAATGATAAAAAATCATTTGAGGTGATTCAGACACGTTCAAATATGGCCATTGGATGCGCCTGCGAGGATGGTTGATCAGGCAGTATGGAGTCTTTTAAAAAGGGTAGAGGAAGACTAAAGAGAACACCCGATGAAGTTATTGAGCGAGACCTCTTGATTAACAATTTATCCAAAGATGATAAGGCTCTTTTGTTGTTGTTGTTCCTCCTCATGCCCATCAAGTCTGAATGTTTTCATTCCCTTCGGAACCTCCTGCTGACACAGACATTCCTTTTCTTAACCAACTTATTCCTACTCAAAGGCAGAATTCCTCTTTCCCCCTCTTATTTTCGTCTTTTTTTTCCTTTTCTTATCCACGGTTTTTTATTTCCACTAGTGAGTTTCACAAGTACTAACTAGAAGAATTTTGCTAATTAGATTTTAGTACTCTAAAATTTGTTACAACAAATGTAGATTTACTCAAGTAATATATTGTTTGTACGATTATTTTAAGGGATCACTGGCTTCTTTGGTTAATTCTTGGGGACAATACGTAGTATAGTTCGCAAAAACTTACCTTGTGACTACTTAAACTATGTACGCTTTTCCTTTCATAAATTTCTAATAATAGACTAATTCAAACCAGCAGAAAACACCTAGCAACCTGATATCTTAAGGAAGCAAAGATGAAACTGAAACACATTCAATTTGCAGAGTCAGGGAGTGCCTAATAAAACTCCTTTTGGGGATATTTGTTAGGCAGCTATGCCCATGGTTACCAGAAATCTTAAAAGTGCTTGCACCTATTGTTTGCAGAGATATTTGCACAATACATAATTTTCTATGACACAGTATATATAACCTATGATGAAAAAGGGTTACAGACTACAATTCTTCATTAAGTCTATAACAGTAGCTTATTGATCGCAACATACGAATCAATGTCAATGCCTAATATATGTCATGCATCCTTTCATAATCCTTGGGCCCAAAAGTAAAACAAAATCCATTCATAACCATGAAATGAAACATCCAAGGTAAACTCAATTTTTATTGTTAGTAAGTGGGTAAGACACAGCATATACCCACTGGAAAGTAATATATGAATTCTAGAAAAACTTCACAATCTCAGGGAAAAGTATATTCTAAGTAACATAAGTCAATAGAACACAAAGCCAAGAATGCACCAAAAGCAATTTAGACATTGTATTAATATTTGATAATTCAATTTCAATATAAACAGAGCAGTAACCAACCTGGGATGGAACATCCGAGCGATGCTTGACTACATCACGCCGAACATTCAAAGACCAAAAATAGTAGGATCTAGCTGTTTGTAGATCTCCATCATAATATTTAAGATCTCCAATTTTATTCAGAGAAACAGAAAGCGTATGTGTAATCTGTAGGCAGAAGAACTTAAAGATGTAAATTTAAAAAATAAAATTAACAAAAAATGATCATGTAATATATAAACATGGTCTTCAAAAAAAGTTCTAATGAAATTACTTCCAAGTCATCCTCTGGCAACTTTGAGAGAAATTCAACACTTTCTTCAAAAAAAGAAATTGCAGAACTAGTATCCCCCATAGCTCGGCTGCAGAAGTTATATAGTCAGCATACATGTCACAATCGGCCTTTAATAATAAGCATTTGATGTTATGGAATAATGTTCTTCTTCGAGAAAGACAAAGTAAACACTAAGCAGAAAGAAGATTTGCAATGCTTTTTTAATAATCCAGTACTATCCATGTTGCAGATACAATGCCTGTCATTTAAAAGCATTTCAAAAAGATGTGATCAAGCTTTTTTAGGCAAAGCAAGGCAAGTGGTCGGGAAAAAGGTCAGGAATTGCCATACTTTTCAATGTTTTACAAACACTACTTGGATCAGCTCCAATTGAGCACAAAACCTCACCAGTCTAATCACTATCTCAATCAATTTCACCACACTTTTCAAACAAGATTTACCTGCATTTCTGCAAACTCAACATGCTGTTCTATTTACTTTACTCAGTCAATCACAGGTATATGGGATGCTTTTAATATATTATTATTGTAGTCCAATAGCAGCTTTTATCATTTAATGTTAGTTTTAAAATTGTTCTTCATTCTTTTCTTTCAGCAGAATCTCCTATCATAATTATCTACCTTCTGCAGTCTATGTAGCATGTTCAAACTTGAGTGCTTGATTATATGCTAACCTATCAAAAGAAAATATAAAATTATGACTTCTACAAACCACTCATAACTTTGATCAGATTCTCCTCATTTCTTACCATCGCAAGTAAATTGTTAAAATAGTAGTTGTCCATTTAATTTTTCTAAAAAAATTCATTTGGAAGGCATAGGCATAATAGATGCAAAGATGATAACTGTTAGCAAATAACTGAAACTATTCATGGCCTTCACTTAACAATTTAAGATTTTAGGTTGAACTAATACTTGGCATAATATCGAAGCCTCTATAACCAAGCAGTCAAAGTTCAATCATTGGTGCTCTTATCCTACATAATCAAATGACAATTCAACATAAGGAATATCGAGCTTGTACTGCTTCCACACTTCAATAAAGCTATTCATGGGCATTTAGTTGAAAAGATTCATGAGAAAAACAAAATAATGCAGCCTTGAACCAGGTACCAGGGAAGCATTCCTTACTCTATTCTTGGTCTATGTCTAATTCTATCCCGTATTCCTATTAGAATCAGCTAATCATTTTTCACATATGCACTCATACCTCTAACAATCTTTACTTGTATCTGTTATGGTATTAACCAGAAATCAAGATAGAATAGAGGGAAGAAACAGAGAGGAGAAACGGAGAAGAAGAATAGACAGACGAGAGACTGAAACTCAGAATTCTATTGACAACAATCAGATAATCGACACTGACTAAAATGACTTAAGGGGGTATTTATACACTCCTATATCCCACCTCTTACTCCCCTTATTCCAACGGCTACTTATAACAGCCGTCATCACTAACGGATTTATACAACCGTTATCTTATTTATATTTATATAACAATGCCCCCCCTTTAAAAAAACCCCTTGTCCTCAAGGGTTAGAGACTGGAAACTCCGGATACTGTTGCTGGAAAGTGAATAGAGAGACCCACGCTGCGTCTTCATCAGGGAGACCTCTCCACTGCACCAAAATTTCAGTAATTAAACGTTTCTGTTTTCTACCAACCCTTCTGCCTAATATCTTCTCAGGATATAGAGTAGTAGGCATAGCCGGCCAATCAAGGGGAGGATGCCTTTTCTTAACACTGGGATCCGAACACAGCTTAAGCAAAGAAACGTGAAAAGTGGGATGCACACGTGACTCAGGAGGCAATGCCACCCTATAAGCCACTGGACCTATCTGTTCCACCACTTTATAAGGGCCAAAAAATTGCAGTGCCAATTTCTGGGACTGCCGCGTAGCAGCAGAAACCTGCCTATAAGACTTTAGCTTGAGGAAAACCCATTGACCTACTTGAAACTCCCTATCAGATCTTTTCAAATCAGCCTTCTGCTTCATTGTATTCACAGATCTGTGCAAATGATGCTTGAGGACAGCAAGCATTCTTTCCCTTGCTTCAAAACTCCTGTCCCCTGCTTCTACAATAGCAGACCTAGGTATATAAGGAGAGTAAATGCGAGGCTTCTGCCCATAAAGAAGCTCATAAGGGGTAGCCCTAGTAGCAGCATGAAAATTAGTGTTTTACCACCACTCAGCCAAGGCTAACCAGTGACTCCATTCCTTAGGGTTCTCCCAACACATGCACCCAAGGTAAGATTCCAGACATCGATTTAAAACTTCTGACTGCCCATCACTTTGCGGATGGTATGCAGAAGATAATTTCTGTTCTATCTTCAATACTTTGAGAAATTCCTTCCAGAAATTACTGATGAATATGGGATCCCTGTCACTAATAATTTCAACTGGGGATCCATGAAGCTTATAAATCTGATCCAGGAAGCATTGGGCCAAAGAAGAAGCCGTATAGGGATGAGATAGGCCAATGAAATGAGCATACTTGCTCATTCTATCAATAACAACACAAATCACTTCCTTCCCACTAGACTCAGGCAACCCTTCAATAAAGTCCATTGTGATACTCTCCCACACCTTACTAGGGACCGGTAGGGGCTGTAGCAGACCTGGTGTAGACACAATCTCACATTTACACCTTGCACAAGTGTCACATCCCTTAAAATAATCATGAACCTCCCTATGCAAGTGCCACCACCAAAACAGACCCTTAACACGATGATATGTAGCTTGAATTCTAGAGTGACCCCCTTGAGGACCTGTATGAAGCCACTCCAGAACCTTTCTCTTCAAATCAGAATTATTCTCAATTACCAACCGGTTGTTTTTCCTCAAATATGTAACATCCCATGTAAATTTACCTACACAGCCCCCTTCAGCTTTCAATTCATCTACTATAGCTACAAACTCAGCATCAGTAGTCCAACTATCCTTAATTTGATCAACTAATTCAGGGGAGGCCATTTCCAAGGTAATGTGCAGCAACTGTGAACCAGGCAGCCTTGATAATGCATCAGCAACTGTATTATCATTACCCTTTTTATAATGAATCTCATAGTTATAGCCTAGTAACTTAGCGCTCCAATACATTTGAAAGGGTGTCTTTAACTTTTGCCCCAATAGATACTTGAGGCTTTGCTGGTCCGTGCAAATAATAAACCTACTTCTCTCAAGATATTGATGCCAACTGCTTCCACAACAGCCATTAACTCCTTCCCATATATTGAAAGGTTCAGATGTCGTGGGGCTAATGCTTTACTGAAAACTACTAATGGCTCTGACCTTGTTGCATTTGCACAGCCCCAATCCCATTACCACATGAGTCTGTTTCAACCACAAATTCCTTAGTAAAGTCAGGTAGAGCCAAAACAGGTGCAGAAATCAGTGTTTCATTCAACTGCTGGAAGACTGCCTTAGCTGACTCAGACCATTTGAAGGCATCCTTGCAAAGTAACAATGTCAGGGGCCTTGCTAGCTCTCCATAACCTCTAATGAAGTGCCTAGAGTACCCAGCTAGCCCCAAAAAAGCCCTAAGCTGCTTGACTGAAGTGGGAGTAGGCCATTCTGCGACTGCCTATACCTTTTTAGGGTCTGTGGCCACCATTCCCTGGTGTATGATATGTCCAAGATATTCCACCGTTTGGGCAGCAAAAGAGCATTTTGATTTCTTGACAAATGGTTGGCACACAAAATCTTGAGGGCCTCAGTGAGATCCAACACATGATCTGCCAAGGAAGAATATCATCAAAAAATACTAATATAAACTTCCTAAGAAAAGGATGAAAGATGCTGTTCATAGCTCCCTGAAATGTGGCTGGTGCATTAGTGAGCCCAAAGGGCATGCGTCTTGAATGTTGTCTTATGAACATCTTCCGGTACCATCCTAATCTGATGATACCCTGCCCGCAAATCCTGCTTAGTGAATCATTTGGCTGCCCTCAATTCATCAAATAGATCTTCAATCAGAGGTATAAGATATTGATTTTTAATAGTTTTCTTATTTAATTCACGATAATCAATGCACATACGCCAAGAGCCATCCTTTTTCTTAAACAAGACAATGAGTGCCAAGAAAGGGGAGGCACTCTCTTGCAGAACCCCATTGTTAATCAACTCAGCTACCTGTTTTTCGATGACATCCTTTTGGGCTGCTGAATACCGGCAAGGTTTCAAGCTAATGGGGTTAATGCCTTCTTGGAGAACTATGGGTTGGTTGTGGCCTAGCCTCAATGGGGGCAACCCCTTTGGCTCTTCAAAGACATTTGCAAATGCATCCAATGTGGCCTGAATTTCCTGAGACTCATCTTCAGGGTGGTCCTAGATACAGAAGCAGTGCTAAGTGCAAAAATTGAGGGGCTGCAATAGCTGAATCAAGTAGGCCTGGTGCTGATGTAGAATATCCCCCTCCACTCTCTTTGGGTGCACCAATTTGAGGGAGGAAGAAGGCGTGGCCTGTAACTTGCAGAGGTTTCCATTATAGTAGAAGAACATGGTGAGGTGCTCATAATCCCAAAAGGCCTTCTTGATGGATCTTAGCCACTTAAGCCCCAAGACCATATCAAATGTCACAAGAAAAATCCAACCCTTGCATGCGCCATCTGAACCCATTCCAAACTCCATAAACCTTAAGAGTTCTGCCCCCTGCTACTTGTACTGACGACGCTTCAGCATTGCTCTCACGCCACCCCAGTTTGGTGGCCATTTGGTAATCCATGAAATCATGAGTGCTTCTGTTGTCAATCAAAATCTGTATGTTGCGCTTCCCCGCATAGCCTTGAATTCGCATAGAATTTTGGCCATCCACTCTATTGATAGCATCCAACGAAATCAAGGAATGTGATTCTTCTTCAAGCTCCCCGTTGCAATCCAATTCAGTTGATTATGGGTTTTCTTCAAGATCAAGGAAATGAAGTTGCATCCTCTACCGTTGTGGGCAGCGGTGATCTCGAGAGAAAGGCGCATGGCAGTAAAAATAGAGATTCTTGGCCCTGTGTTCGGCTTCATCTTCTACTAAAAGGATTCTTGGGTTTCGAGCGATATTCTTGCTGGTTAAAGAACCATTCTTGGTCGGAAATTTACCTTTGGACTGAGCAAGATTGTTTGATGACGTGTTTTGGTATGAATTTGACTGCGAAGGGCCAGTGGGGACTAATTGGGAATTAGCGATTGAGGTGGCATTAGTAGACGCAGCCACCAGAGGCGCTGTGGACACCTATCTGTAGCTTTTGTCGCCCAGTTTCTTTTCTTTGGCCCTTTCGATGGTCATTTCTTGCATTCTTGCAAGGCTTTTCGCTTCTCATAGGTAGTAGGTCAAAACATGCGAATAGGGCCCGATATTTCTTCCCTTACCAGATATAAATAAGCATCTACAAGAACTTCCTCTGAGAAGTCTGTCTTTGATGAGCATAAGTCGAATTGAGAATTGAACTCCCACAACGCACCTTAGTGCCGGAGTTGAAGAAGATCACCAATCAGGGATTCGTATGTAGGGCCGAAGCAGTATTTAATCTCTTCTTTATACTATTCCCAATTCGGCACATTGTTTCCCAGTGCCGTTCGTTCGCCATATGCCATCGAAACACGTCGTCGTCAACTCGCAACCTTTACCTTTGATTCTTCCGGAGTTGCGTCTAATACAAAGTACCTTTCACATTGAAGTAGATAGGCGACGACGTCCCCATTGGAGAATCTTGGAAACTCCATCTTGGTGTATTGGAATGGCCACTGGCGGCCATAATCGTTGGGGCGATAAACATGATGCCCATTGCATTCTTGATAGGTTAACGCCACGCGGATGTGTTTAATGCCGTTTGCCAATACCTGGACCTGATTTGTCAGCCCATCAACACGTTCTTGCACGGAATCCACTGTGTCAAAGAGCCCTTCGATAAGTTGGAACCGATCGTCCATGGCGCGGGTAAGTACCATAAACAGTTTCTTGAATTGCGTAAGAATTGAGGAATGAAAGCGTAAAGGAGAATAGCAAAGGAGGGATTGCTCTGATACCACTGTTATAGATTGATCAAGAAATAGAAAGAGAGTAGAGAGATAGCCGAGGAAGGACTGCTCTGATACCACTGTTATGGTATTAACCAAAAATCAAGATAGAATAGAGGGAAGAAATAGAGAAGAATAGAGAGACAAGAGACTGAAACTCAGAATTCTATTGACAACAATCAGATAATCAACACTGACTAAAATGACTTAAGGGGGTATTTATACTCTCCTATATCCCGCCTCTTACTAACCACCGCCTTATTCCAACGGCTACTTATAACAGCTGTCATCACTAACGGATTTTATACAACCGTTATCTTATTTATATTTATATGACAGTATGCTTTTTCTATATTTCTACAAAATTTTGTCTTTCTTAAGGTATCAATTTTGCAATATAGTCTTATGGAAGGAAGTGAAAATATCCTATAAATAAATCCGAGTAAACGAATATGGAAAAGTGAAAATCAGAATGTGAGAAGAATGAAGCAGATTGATAAGTACACAAACAGGGAGATAAGAATATGATCAGAGAAATCAACTCATAAAAGAAGCATATGGACAAGAAAAAGAGAAAGAAACACAAAATTTGCAATACACACCAGCAGTCACCAAGCATGCCCAAGACTGCTCCAAGCTGTGAACATAATTCTGATGTGTTACCCATCTTTTCTAACTGACCACGGATGTCTTCTGCACAGAGGCTGAGTCTTGATTTGGCACTTTCTATATTCTGAGCACGGAATGCCTGAAGTTGAATTGCATGCAACAAACTGCTCATTGTCAGGCAGCATAACATGGCATAAATCACACAGAAAAACTCAGAATAACAATGTTCCCCCATCACCTGTATTGCATGTCCTCAAAAAGATGCTTTCCAAATCATCCAATCTTAGCAATCAGATTAGCATGCAGCAAGAGTGATTATAATTTAAGATCATCATTCATTGTCACCTTTGTTGTCATTTGCCCATTATGATAATAAATAACGTATGAATGGATGAAAACTAATTTCTTGCCCAAAAAAACTTTAAGAAGCAATTCCATTCGATCCTTTGAAACACAAAAGTATGCAACTTAGCAGCAATTTTTGTAAAAGCCACACTTACCCTCATGGCCTGCTGCACTAAGAAGGAACCCCTTTCCAAAGATACATCCTCATATATGACTGGTTTATTCTCTTCTTCCCCTCCATTGTCTGAACTAACAGACCTTTTGATCCTAGCATGACCTTCAATAAAGCGATCAACTGTACCTTGAAGATTAGCATCAGGCTCAATCTTCTCAATATCAGCCCCACATAATGGACAGTCCTTAAAGCGTGATATGCATGCCCTAATTTCATTTCAAATATATATATACACATAAAATAGAAAAAATCAAAAAAAATCTGTAAGGATATTAATATAGATACAAGAAAAACAGTGGGAAGCATACTTGCAGAAAGCATGAGAACAGGGCACACATTTGCTAGTTTCAAATAGGAGTGCCTGGCATATCATACAACTAAGAGGACCAATCTTAAATGTTTGGGAGTCATATCCAAAAGGGCACTTCGGAGAAGCACTAGCTGAATTGTTGGACTCTTTTTTCACTTGGGAGTCATATCCAAAAGGGCACTTAGGAGAAGCACTAGCTGGATTGTTAGACTCTTTTTTCACTTGGGAGTCATATCCAAAAGGGCACTTAGGAGAAGCACTAGCTGGATTGTTAGATTCTTTTTTTGCCTTGCTCTCAGACACAGCTTGATGCTTAACTGAATTTTCGCCAGATTTTTTTGAAGTGGTATCATCAGGACGAGCAGCTTTGACAAAAGGGCAAACTGGTGTCATATTAGATTGCAAACCTGCACAAAAACAATAAGTTTAATTACTCAATTTTGGAGCAACTTTCTATATAATTGAATTTACAAAACCATACAAAAACTGTATCATTGCTCAGATCCATATGAAGCACATCAACTTTACATTAGGGGGGAAAAGAACTCAATAGTTTTTAACTGCAATAACAATATCCTTGGAATTTCAACCAACAACACATATTCTGCGTAATGTGTAATTTTCAACCTTCCAGAGAACCTCATCACATCTTTATCCCTTTCTACACATTAGGCAAAGCTGAATGGACAGCGATACTAGGCTAGCCTTCCAACAATTTTTCCAAACTCGAAAAATTTTCTAACAGACAAGTTTAGAACAAAATAAAGTTGCATCTAAATCTTGCAAAATATAGGTCACTTTCCTACCTCTTTTGAATTAAATTAATCAACTTCTTCAGTCATCAAAGAAAAAAAAATCAAATCACAGAATCGAACGTGAGAAAAGGGGGAGAGAAGAACCAGGGTTCGAACGTTAAAGCCCTCAAAATGAAAGACTCGCCTGAAATGGGTCGCCGATGCTCTTGCGGGCGTAGAAGGACGCCGTCACAGTGGTGTGGCCGTTCGTTCTCTCGTCCTTGATTTCCTTTTACAGCCAAAATCCTTGGAGATGCGGAAGGGAGTGCGTCACTACGATGGATATAGATGGTTTGGTAGAAATATAAGATATTTCTGTTATTATATAAATAGTAAAGGTAAATATTAATAGTAATAGTAATACTCGTCTCTACCTATGCAACTAATGTGATTAAATTAGTGTGAGCTTGAGTATTTGTGGTTAAATTAAGGAAATTAATTTAATTAGTTAATATGACATGTTTTTTAAAACCACTATAATCATCTTTTTTAATTCTCTCAAGTCTCAACATCTCTCTTATTTAATTATTATTAAAGGAACATCAATAAAAATAATTTTAAAAAAGATTGATAAATATAAGAAATATACTTTATATTTGAAATCCAGAAACTCCCCAATTAGATTTTTTTTGGCTAGCAACTCCCTAATTAGATTATACATTAAGGATAAGAGGAATATTAATTGGGTTTAATTTAATTTTTTGTACTATTTTTGGATTAAAATTTACTAGCATGTTGTTTTTTCCCAACAAAAAATAATATTTATTAAAAGTATTAAATTAAATAGTAACACTCCAAAGGAAAATTAGGGAAAAGGTCTCTCATTATCATGAGAAATTTAATAAGGAAGGAAGAAAAGTATTAAAATATGTAGAAAACTTGGCACTGAAATTGCCATCTAAATGTTAATTCATGAGCATAAATGTTTGTTTCTTCTTCATCTATGTTGGACTTTTATATGAAGGATCAATTTAAAGTTTTGGATTTGCATAATCTTTGGTTCGCCCAAGTTTTGACACATTTATATTCATACACATTACATAGTTGAGATTATCGATGATTTAATAGGGATAAAAGATGAGAAATATATACAATTAAAGTATATGATATAGCATCCTAGTTTTATCACTGTTCGTGAGCCCGGACCGGACCGGCCTAGAAACCGGCGAATCAGCCGGACAACAGGTCCACTCCGAGTCACTGTTTTTTAAAAAAAGAAATTTTTTTTATTTTTTCTTTAGAATTTCATATTAATAAGCTTAAAATCTTCAATTTATCCCCCGTTTAGCCCCGATCTGACCCCTGACCCTTAACCCAATACCCAGACCGGTTCAATACCCAGTCTGAATTTTAATACCTTGAATTTTATCATGGGAAAATTGCCATAAAAGACCTCATTAGCCTAATATTTGCTGAATGGGACCTGACCTAATCTGTCATTAATTTCGCAGTAGTAAAAGACCACAATGCCCTTAATGAGAAAAGAGAGGGAAATGAAAGAAAAAGGAACAAAACCAGTAAATTGCCTCGTAAGAAACAGAGCAAGTTGATTGATTTTCTGTTTCCTAGCTCCTTCTCCTTAGCTGCCTCGTAAGAAACATAGCAAGTGATTGACATTTCTGCTTGCTAGCTTCTTCTCCTTAGATGTGCACAGATAAACATCCTCCCTTCTGGCTTTCGTTCACTATGGATGCTGCCGGAGGTTCAATGTATCAGTAAAGAGGAGGTGAGTTGTGTGAAGACCCTTATTCTAGAGCTAGGTTTTTGTTTTGTGATTTCTCCATAATCATCAAGGTTCCATTTACTTTGTAGTAGATAGATTTGTATACAATGTTGAGTTGTTTACAGAGTAGCGTATTATGTCTGATTTGAATGATTATCTATCATACGCAGCTACTAATCTTGAATTTGATGGCACTTAATTAGATTCCAACATTCTCCTTGCATATTGTCTCTCTCTATATATATGGATACACCCTCCATAATTCATTAAACATGTCTCGACATATGACCCTCAAAAGAAAACAATGTTATATGCTCATCTTGTTGTTCACATTTCAGACACAATTTTTGCATTTATATACATGAGTGTCTTTTTTTAAATCATTATTTCTCCATTTGTTGGTGTCATCCTTACATTGACATTGCTGTTATTATATATATATTTGTTCTTATTATCATATGTCTCATTATGTATTTATGTTTGTAATCCAAAACTCGTCCCTTATGTCTTTTTTTGTAAGGGTGAGATTAGGAATTAAAAAATTCAAAACTCCCTTGACAATTTGTGATGTTTGATTAGGTTATTGTAGTAGATGAAACACATTATAAAATTCAGTTTATATGACACTAGAGGTATCTTACTGCAGGTTTTTGTTCAGTATGATGAATAGGGCAGAAAAAGAAATTTATTGCTTCTTCCACATAGGTGGGAAGATTGTCACTGACCAAGGGAGGACTCAATATATTGGTGGGAGAGCAAATGGAAGAATAGTAAGAGAAGGAATGTCACTTAATGAGCTTAAAAGAACAATATATTCGTGTCTTGGGATTCAAGGGAAAACATTTCAGCTAAGGTGTACATTGTCATCATTAGATGAAAGCACTGTTGTAGACAAAGAGGATGATGAAGGAGTGAAACAAATAGTACAATTTAATGACAAATGTGCACATTTGTATATAGTTGATAGATGAAGAGCAACCCATGATAATGTCACAAAGGTGAGTTACATGTACTTTTTATGTGTTTTAAAGTGGTATGGCAGAATGAGTGAGTAATTGACAAAAAGTTTTGATGCAGGCCAGAGAGCTTGGGAGGATCGTACGGGTTATGCATTGGTGAATCATCATCAAGTAGGATATCACAAGATAGGCCATATGTAATTCAGAGTGCACCTGCACCTATCCCTGAGTATGGTGCTGAGAAGTGGAAGGAATTGCTTTCAGGTGATAAGAGGTTTAAGAATGCTGTTGAATTTAAAGATTCACTGTACAAGTATAGTTTGGCACATAAATTTGCATACAAATTTGTGAGAAATTGTGCAAATAAGATGATAGTGAGGTGTAATGTGGATGGTTGTCCATGGAAAATTACTGCATATCAAGTGGGGGGAAGAGTCAAGCTTCTTACGTGTGCATACCTTTGTGGAGAACCACAATCACTCAGCACAGGATAATCTGATCGTACATTGCAAATTGACCTCTAGCATGACTGCTTCCATAATAAAAGATGGATTGAGGGGTTGTTTAGATAAGACACCTCATGAGATAAGACGTGAGGTTCATAGGGAATATGGTTTATCAATGTCTTATGATCAAGCATGGAAAGGTAAAGAGAAAGCACTAGCTGAGATACAGGGATCACCTGAGCAATCATACATATTGATTCCTTGGTATTGCAGGAGACTAACTGAAGTTGACCCGAAGACAGTAGCAAGATGGGAAGCTTGTCGTAACCATACATTTAATAGATTATTCATTGCATATGGATGTTCTGTCGAAGGATTCTTAGGAGGATGCAGACCAATTCTTTATGTCGATGGAACTCACCTTAGTGGGCCGTATCGTAGGACAATGTTATCTGCATCTACGCTTGATGCTGATAATTAGCTATACCCTGTTGCTTATGCCATAGTGAGTGGGGAGACTACTGATGATTGAACATGGTTTATGCAAAATGTGAAAGACATTTTAAACTCTCTTGAAGTGGTGATTGTGTCAGACAGACATAATGCAATAATACATGCTGTCAGAAATGTTTTTGGGAGTGAGAGGCATGCCTATTACTATAGGCATGTTAAAGAGAACTTTAGTGCAGAGTATTCAAAGGTTTATAGAGGCCCGAGAAGAAATACCCAAATCAAGAAGGATGATGCTTTGAAGATGCTAGATGGGATTGCATATGCTAGATTGGATTGTGACTTCAAAAGAGCTTTAGCCAATATGCGATGTTTTGTCCGTGAATTGTTAACCTGGCTTGAACAGCATGGTGATATTGATCGTTGGGCATTGTCACGATTCCTATTCAGAAGGTGGGAGAATATTGCTACCAATTTGGCTGAGTCATTTAACGCATGGCTTGTGAAAGAGAGGAAACATCATGTGTTGACATTAATAAATGAGCATAGAGAAAAGCTAGTAAAAAAACTGTTTGCTTGCAAGAATGCAATTACCTTGTGGAAAAATGGAGTGGGACCTAATATAGAAGCAAAGTTAAAGGAGAATGTGTTGTGTAGTGAAGGGATGCTGGTGTTGCAATATTCTGAACACACATTTGAAGTTCAAATTCAAGAAGTTCGTGTTGGTGTAAATATTGCTTTGAAAGAATGTGCTTGCAAGGGTTGGCAAAGCTGTGGTGTACCATGCCCGCATGCATGTGCATGCATTAAACATGTGAATGGTAATGTGTAAGGATATGTGGAAGAATGTTACTTAAGTCCAACACAAGAGAAAATATATATTAGAACAATGACGCCAATGAATACACATGACATGCCAAAATTAAATGACTTACGATTCAATGATTATCATAATGAGATCTTCTTGTGGCCCCCCACCACAAGCCGTCCGCCTGTAGACCACGCACGAATAGGCGGGAATCTCAATTCCAAGGCAAGAATGTCTATAAATGTTCAAGATGCCATCAGGAAGGGCATACTCGACGAAGGTGCAAGAACCCAAATCCTTATTGACCTCACCTTCTTCAAGTATACCAATCCAATGCATGGTCCAATATGTTAGCTAGTTACTAACTTTTGGTTTTGTATATAGCCTTTTGTCTCCTCATGATTTTTGGAATTAGGGGTGAAATACAGTGGTTAATGCATTATGTGAAGACTTTTGAAGATATATTTTGTGTTGTATTTGTGTTACAAGTGATTTATTTCCTCGTCGTTGTAAATGTAAAATTGTTATATATTAGCACGATATGTTAGCCAAACTGCGATTAAATATTATTGTAATTATAAATGTTAAATTTTATGTTGTGAACCTATTAATTCTCAACATCTTTTGATCATTCATGTGGAAGAGACATTGAACAAACGGAACATGTCTTGCACATAGGGCAAAGTGATTGCACATGAGGGAAGAGTGATTGCACATGAGGGAAGAGTGATTGCACATAAGGGAAGAGTGATTGCACATGAGGGAAGAGTTCTTACACATGAGGGAAGAGTGATTGCACATGAGGGAAGGGTTCTTGCACATAGGGAAGAGTGATTGCACATGAGGGAAGAGTTCTTGCACATGAGGAAGATCTTTCGCACATGGTTCAGTGGCACTTGTGGGGACTAAAGGAACCTAAATGGAAGAGATATTGAATAATTCCATTGTAGGTCTTTTTATATCTTAGGCACATGGCCTTTCTGCCCCCTATTTTCTAATTTACTTGCCCACAAGATCTGTTGAAAAAGTCATCTTTCCCTAAGAATGTTTTTGCAAGTAAGGAGTAAGTAGTGCACATAGGGGAAGATTGTTTGCAGACCATACGTAACAAGACAAGTACTAGTGTATCAAAGTTGTATATACATAATTGAGTTTCATTTACATTGGAACAAAAGATGATGACAAACTACAATATGAACAAAATAAATACAAGGTCGACTACTTTCTCCTTGTTTTCGCTGGTTTCCAACCTTCAATGCCACGCATGACCATATCTCGATATTTATTCTTCTCATGGGCTACTAACCACCAGACCAGATCAACCCGCTTTTGATCCATGTCTTCTTGCACAAACACGTTCGCAGTCAAATAAACTGTAATTGTAACAAGTAATATACCAATTTACTCATGTTAGGCATAGTGAAACCATTCCACTCGGGCTTTCTAATATTTTCCCAGCTTTGCAACCAAGAGATCACATATATTCCACAGTCCCATCTACACAAAAATGAAATAACAAAACATCAAATTGTCAACCATTAATGCATACATTAATGATTAATATGTAACCCATTGCAACTAACTCACCCATTGTTCTGCTGTTGAACAAGACCAAATCTATCTCAATGTACGGGTTGTATCCATAGATGTCACGATTAAGGTGTGCAAGTAATTCACCAAAATATTTACTCTGTCAAAATGAAAAGTTCAATGACCATAGCTTATGGTTCACATGTAAACAATTTGAAGTTTAAAAGGATGAGGGTTTACATACCACTTTGTGTCCTACATCCCTCTTTGCATTAAGAGCAGTCTGCCCACTTGGAGTATTGAAGTCGGGTAGCAAAAAGTCAAGTAAGTACACCGTGAGCTCTTTCTTCACAAATACATAACAAAACCAATGATGATCACGAACCACAGGTGCGAACACAAAATCACACTTTGATATATTGTATCCTAATTTGTTAGGGTCAATGAATCTTGTGTGATTGTCAACCTTCCACTTGTCTATATCTCCAAACATGCGATCCTTATGCAATGTAAATGACAATCGAACGAGTTAGTAATATTACACATAACTGAACAAAACACGATTACGATCTTTATGCAATGTAAATGACAATCAAATGAATTAGGTTAGACTCACCATAAAAAGAGGCTGGAAGATATGACGTGTAACGCGTCCTTCATCACTATATTTTTGTTCATCGACCAAAAGATGTGAAATGAGTGTTACAACCTGCAATGTTAGTTGATTAGCACTCTCATATGGAGTGTAAGTTATTATAACGTAAAACTTAAGTAGCAATCTCAACTTACACATTCGCTTATCCATCCCCTACGGCTGAAGCAACTCAGTTCGGTCTTCTTCAGAAAGAATTCACGAATTTCTACATATAACTCTTGCCCAACTATCGGGTTAGTCCTACGTGTGCAGTACTCATTCAACCGCTCCTTTGCATTAGGTCTCCCTGTCTTCCCTATTTCTAGGAGGAATGGTGAATGTATTGCAGGTCTTATTATCCTCTGAGACCTTCTCAAAGGCACCATATCATCATCACAGTCAATATTCGTAACTTCCTCCTGATGATCATAGGGAATAACCTGAAGTGGCACAAATGATGATGGATGTGATTCCTGATTATCATAATTGATGTCATCTTCACCTTTCCCTTTATCATGCGTATTTTCTCTTTCATGGTCATTAACATGAACTTTAACATCACTCACAGTTGCATTTTCGGCATTGCCCTTCCTTTTAGCACTTTTGTTGTTTGTGCCCTTAGGAATAGATTCAACTTAGACTTGGGTTTCACTTTTTTCGTCATCCACAACAATATTAACCTTGACCTCACCATCATTGCCAATTTTTTGATCCATTGCAGCTTCCATCTTTAACAACTCAGTTGCAATACTTTCAGCGACCTTTCCCATAATCCGACAATACATCTGTCTAGTTCTCTACATGAATCACAAATAATGCTCAGTCAGTGTCAAAGTGTGTACAATAAAACCAAAACAAATGCAACCACAGTAAGAAATTTATAGCTTACCGATTCTTTGAATATCGTGACTTCAGGAAGCTTAAGTGTGCAATCAGTGTCACATGTTGTTTCGTCATCCTCACGCTTTGATTTGCATCCAAAGTTATCTGGGATCGAAGGCCCACATGAAAATAGAATCCCCTTATCACTCTCACACTCCAGCTTCACTGCTTCTTTGATCCTTGCATCATTCCAATAATGTAAAGCACATTCAGCCGAGGGGACCTCTTGACCATCCAAGGGAAACGTTTGGAGAAACATGATCTGCAACCAAAGTACTCAGTTTAGAACCATAGATTATATATTCAATTTTCAAAACAGAGAATCTTGATATGTTACATTACTTACCATGACGAAATAAATGCAACCCCCGATACACTTGCTTGTCACTCCTTCTTTTAACACATTCTTATAATCTGTGACCTCCTTCATCACCTCATTGATCACAAACTTACACCAATTAAAACCACCTAAACTAGTGTTCTCACAACATATAATTTTCAGTAATCGGTGGCTAACACCTTCATTTTTTAAAGGACATAACAATGTCCCTAAGGTGTATAGAACGAGCAATGGCTCAAACAACTTTTCTTCTTCCCTTGAAACTATCATCCCCTTGATGTCTGAGAACCTTTTATTTGCAAGCTTTTCCTTCAACTTTTGAAATTGCTCACAATTTGCATCATGTTCCTCTTTGATCTCACTCCCTTTATTAGGCAAACCCATTAAATCTTTTACATCCTGTTCAACAATTTCCCTCCTAAAGTTTCTTACATATATTGAACAACTTGTAGGGTCAATCGCTTTAACCAATTCCCCACAGAGTGCATGAAGTATCTTCGTACAAGTTACTTCTAATATTTTATGAAACCTACTTTTTTTAGCCTTCGCCGTCAACATTGCATCATTTCTCACAAATTGTGCAAATTCCATAAATTGTTTTAGTGAGGATCGTGTCTGCACCTCCCCTTCTTTGATTGAAGAGGGACATCCTATACGATCTCTACCCTCCTTAGCCCTTTCGGAATACTTACTTTTTTCTTCCTTTGACAATTTTTTCCACGCCTCCCTCACTTCTTGGTCTGCGTCTTGTATTGTCTTGTGTTTGCCTTTCCTTGTTTTATCAGACCAGTATTCACGCTTGAACAATTGTGCTCCATTCAACCTTGCCTTCCCACCTTTTACTCCTTTCTTTCCTTTCCGTCCTGTTCTTTTGACCATGCTATCTTACAAACTGTTTCACTCTCTAAATATAGTCTATATAAATGATATCACTGCACATGTTTATAAACAATCAGAAAAATGTACGATAAGGACAGTAATAGTATGAAGGAACAGAAGGAGCAGCAAAATGAAGAGAAGGACAAGAGAAAATCAGAAAATCATAAAAAAAAATAAGGCAGAAACAACAAAAAGACTCTATCCTATATCTTCATTTATTTTGTACCGCATACTAATGCATAAGAGTCTTAGTAATATATATATACAGAAGAAGTGAAAGGATGGCAGGGGAAGAAATGGTGCTAAAGAATCTGACGCTTTTTTTGGAGACCCAAGTTATCAGAGAAGAGAACAAGAAGTTGAAGGATAAGGCTGTTTATCTTCAGCAGCAGAAGTTAGTGTGCTTTAATCCAGTGTCACAAAATAACAGTAGTTTACCAAACAGCAGAAAAAGAAGATATTCGCTCAGTCTAATATATTAATTCTAGATGCCCACTTTGCACGGGGTGCTTGTGTTTTTGAAAATAATTCGTCACTTCATTCTACTGTCATTGTTGAAATACTGAGGAACGTGTCTTATAAATATTACATTCACCATAATAAAAGACAGTATATGTATACTGAGGAAAGAAACACATTTTCAATATATTTAGTAATAGTAATAGTAATATAATAGTAATTAGTTATTTGGAAATGATATATCAAATAATCAAATAACCTCTTCATCTTATAAGTCTGTCTAATTTTTTAATGTAACAAATAATAAATATATTCAAAAGATCAAAGCAATTGAATAATAGCATACATACATGCATCGACCTCTTGATCCACTAATACCATGGAAATGCAAAAAACATCTGTAGGGGCTGTCTTATAGTAGACATTCCATTTTCTAAAAATTTAAACAAAACAGACTGTCAACACTGGCTTCCCTTCCGTAGAACCAGACAGAATGAACAATTTGTCGAAGACAACACTGTTGGAATATCACAATCCTTTCACTAGCTAGAATTAGTGTATACTATAAAGGAAATGGAATGGAATTGATGCATTTCCCATTTCCTTTCTACAAAACACTTTTCCTCTGTAAAACTTTGCATTAGTCTATTGCTGAAGAGAGAATTAGACTACATTTGCAGCTTTCTTTATTGCTATTCAGCAATAAAAAAAATAGACAAATGCGCAGAATCATTGGCATAAAAAATGAGATAACTAACAGCTTCCACTTTATGAACAAGACAAAGATAATTACTAAGAATCTCCATTTTACACAATACAACCAACAGGATAAAACAAGACGAAATTTTTAAATAGTAATCAGAGTCAGCAGATAACATGAGCTCGGTAAACACAAAATGAATGTAGTCTGAAATTAGTTACTACATATAAGCATTAAGCACACTAAACTCCGATTAGTTCAACTGGAACCGCAAACGAAAGACATTATTATGATAAACAGAAACAACCTCTTGATAAAAAAGAACAAACGGGATTAATGGTGATGATAAACAGACTGTCAACACTGGCTTCCCTTCCATAGAACTAGACAGAATGAACAATTTGTCTAAGAGAACACTGTTGGAATATCACAATCCTTTCACTAGCTAGAATTAGTATATCCTATAAAGGAAATGGAATGGAATTGATGCATTTCACATTTCCTTTCTACAAAACACTTTTCCTCTATAAAACTTTGCATTAGTCTACTGGCTTTAAAAGAGAATTAGACTACATTTGCAGCTTTCTTTATTGCTATTCAGCAATAAAAATTAGACAGATGCGCAGAATCATTGGCATAAAAAATGAGATAACTAACAGCTTCCACTTTATGAACAAGACAAAGATACTAAGAATCTCCATTTTACACAATACAACCAACAGCATAAAACAAAACGAAATTTGTCAATAGTAATCAGAGTCAGCAGATAACATGAGCTCGGTAAACACAAAATGAATGTAGTCCGAAATTAGGTACTACATATAAGCATTAAGCACACTAAATTCCAATTAGTTCAACTGGAAATGCAAGTGAAAGACATTATTATGATAAACAGAAACAACCTCTTGATAAAAAAGAACAAACGGGATTAATGGTGATGATAAAATGAAGAAAGTGAAAAACAGGACCATAAACCTCGGATCTTGGGTGTTCTTCAGAGCGCTTCTACTCAGAGAGGCCACTGCCGCCGCCGCTGCCGTGCCCAACAATTCCTCGACACCGCAAAAGCAACACACCGCCCCACCACCGCAACAACCCTAAGACCTCGCCTCGCCGCCACAGCAGAAACCAATCTTGTACCGCCACCTCCAATACGCACACTCCGCCACCCCCACACTCTCGTCCGATTTTCTCCACCAGTTCTCCCTTCCCTCTTCAACTTCGCGCGCCTTCAACCAAATCAAAAACATTTGCTCGTTGTGTTTCGCCCAACATCACTGCTTCTATTCCTTTTTCTTTCATTTCCCTCTCTTTTTTCATTAAGGGTATTGCGGTCTTTTACTGCTGCGAAATTAATGACAAATTAGGTCAGGTCCCATTCAGCAAATATTAGGCTAATGAGGTCTTTTATGACAATTTTCCCTTTTATCATTGAGGAACGGACGTGCAAATACATGTTAAGCCAACTCTTTCGTCATTATCCTCCCTGCCCACATTCTGGGTGTTGCAGAGATCAAGAAAAAGCCAAACAAGAAGAGGAATTGGGTACATATTGTGACAAACATACATAGAATCATGATGCCTTTGACAATGCCAGCTTAAACTGTGCAGGGAACAGACATTTATGCTTACCTCTTAAGGCATGTTTGGTTTGAAGGGAGGGGAAGGGAGGAAGGGATAAGGAGGTATGTTACTGTTAGGATCGACAGGCATAGTGGAAGAATTTTAAAATTTTCACCGATCCTAATCGAGGATCTATCAATGGCGTTTAAATCGAGTTTGAAGGATTCGTACCTTATTCAATTCAGGTTTTTGATCTCTATGAGCCAACACCTCAGGTCCGCTCCCTTTACCGATATCCACACGAATGCTCTCCAACACAGACTGCGTGCTAGCACCTCCAATGTCTCCTAAGGTTTCCGTTGCGGCTCACAATTCTTATACGTGTCTGAGTATATCTGCTCTATCAAGTTTATAATCTATGAGGGCTATATTTGAATTTCAAAATTAATTAACAATTAATTATCTTGATGAGCTAATTAAATAAATTTAGTTTAAATTAAATCTGTCCAACAGTTTTAATTTAACCTATTTATTTAATCTAAATAAAGAGCCATTAGATTTAATTTATCTTCATAAATTAAATATGAGATATTATATCTCTATCATGTTAGTTTTTAAATCTAATTTATCTTAATAAAATTAAATTTAATAATAACACAATATAATAATATCATATAATATATATATATATATATATAAAATATGTATTTCGAAAATACATATATATATAGATATAATATTATTAACGAATTTTTATATTATATATATATATATATATAAATATAAAATTCATCCATCCTAGATTAAACATTATCTCATGTAGAGCTGGGAATCAGGGCTGGCCCGGCCTTACAGGGCCGGCCCTTGACGGGCCAGGGCCTAACAGGGCCGGCCCTAAAGGGTTCGGGGTCAAGAAAATTGCAGTTTTTCAAGGCCCGGCCCGAGAGCATTAGGGCCAGGGCCGGCTCGCAGGGCTGGAAAATCATTTTCACAATATTTAACTATTTTTTCTACGTATTTTCCCCAAAGAGATATAATTAGTAAATAACAACGATTAAAGTTCTAATTTAATACATAAATGTTGTCAACATTAAGGTTTAAATAACACGTCTCTTATAACAAACAAACACAGTTACTAATGTATAATCAAAGGTAAAATCATGTCCATAAATAACTCACAATGCCAAAGTATAAGAAGGTAAGAAGCTAAATACTCTAACCTCCAAACAACATAAGTATGACAACTGTCATTTTCACCTTCTTCGCCACTATCATCAATTTCAAGGACATTTGATTGTGTTTCACTTTGAGCAGTAAGTTCAAGTAGTCAAATAATCACAACCTGCATAAAAAATCATACTCTATCAGGCAGAATAGTATATAATATGATTTTAGTCTAAATAGGCAGAACAATATACTCAAAAATCATACTAAAAAATCATAATATGATTCAATTAGACAAAATAATATACTTAAAAATCATACTCTATACAATATGAGGACAGAATGACATATAGATTCAATAAGGTAATTCAAAAATGTAACATGGTTCCTTTTCAAGTAAAAAAATAAACGGGCCTAAAGGGCCGGCCCGAGGCCCTACAGGGCCGGCCCTTTTAAGCCCGAGGCCCTACAGGGCCGGCCTTTTTAGGCCTGACTTCCTTTTGAGGCTCTAATTTACAAGCCCGGCCCTTGAAGGGCCAGGGCCTAAAAGGGCCGGCCCGACGGGCTCGGCCCGTTTTCCCGGCTCTAATCTCATGTTGGGTCATTCTTGTGTACGACCCTGTAGGCCCATACGAAGTTGGCAGTGGGTCAATAACTGTACTAATCCATAAGTCGCAAGTGGCCTCTAGTAAGACATTACGACTACCCAATTCATATGAGGATTGTTAACACGATACAACCTGTCATACAACTATGTCACGTCCCTTTTGTCACACGATATATCGGTCAAGGATGAAGCATGGATAATGTCATCCTCTTGTTCCTGACCATTACTTTTTCGATTCCTGAGTAGTCTGACAATAGAAATAGAAACTTCTTTCCAACGTAGAATGGCCATACATTTCTCAGACTCACTTATCGAGAGGCCCAGTAATATCTCTCTACTAATGTGAGGGACAAATTCCATCTTGATCATTCATATTCCTCTACATGAAAAACCACCAAGCCCGATCATAGCCTTTATCATCACCCAGTCAAAAGTCAAAAGTGACTTTTGACTAGTTCAAAGCTTAGCAACTCTCATGTAGGAATCCATCATGACCTCAGGTCAAAGGACATTGTGACGTGGTTGTACATGAGAAAAGCTGTTGGAAATTGTGCCCTAAGGGCCAATCATTGTACTTTGAATATTATTATTTTAATGAAATTTCTCCATTCTATTATCATATTATTTGCATGTTAACTGTGATAATTGTATCCTTGGATAATTCATAAAGATTGTCCTAAAATATCTCTGATTGGTCATCTATGCGGGAGCAGAGATGAAACAAGATTAGTATGACTTTGATAAGATATGAAGATACGAATCAAAGTCTTAGGCACTTGTAAGAGTACAAGGTGCTGGACCGACCCACTATGAGAAAGCTACATGGATCAAGTCATAAGCTTTTCTCATGTATAACCACGTCACAATGCGCTTAGACCTGAGGTCATCATGGATTTCTACATGAGAGTTGCTAAGCTTTGAACTAGTCAAAAGTCACTTTTGACCGGGTGATGATAAAGGCTATGATCGGACTTGGTGGTTTTTCATGCAGAGGAATATGAATGATCAAGATGGAATTTGTCCCTCACATTAGTGAGAGATATTACTGGGCCCCTCGATGAGTGAGTTTGAGAAATGTATGACCATACTATGATGAAAGGAGTTTCTGTCTCTATTATCAGGCTACTCAGGAATCGAGAAAGTAATGGTCAGGAACAAGAGGATGACATTATCCATGCCTTATCCTTGATCGATATATCGTGTGACAAAAGGAACGTGACATGGTTGTATGATAGGTTGCATCGTGATAACGATCCTCATATGAATTGGGTAGTCGTAATGTCTTGCTAGAGGCCGCTTGCGACTTTTGGGTTAGTATAGTTATTGGCCCACTGCCAACTTCATATGGGCCTACAGGGTCACACACAAGAATGGTCCAACACGAGATAATGTTTAATTTAGGGTGGACAAATTTTATATATATATATAATATAAAATTCATTAATAATATTATATAGATATATATTTTTTCGAAATATATATCTTATATATATATATATATATATGTATATATTATATGATATTATTATATTGTGTTAGTTTTAAATTTAATTTATTAAGATATATTAAATTTAATAACTAACATGATAGAGATATAGTATCTCAGGTTTAATTTATGAAGATAAATTAAATCTAATGGCTCTTTATTTGTATTAAATAAATAGGTTAAATTAAAACTGTTGGACATATTTAATTTAAACTGAATTTATTTAATTAGCTCATCAAGATAATTAATTATTAATTAATTTCGAAATTAATGATGATTAGTTTTGAAATTTGAAAATAGCCCTCATGGTTATAAACTTGATAGAGCAGATATATTCATATGCACATGAGAATTGAGAGCCGTAAGTGAAACCCTAGGAGACATTAGAGGCGCTAGTGTTAGGATCAGTAGGCACAGCGGAAGAATTTTAAAAATTTTCACCGATCCTAATCGAGGATCTATCAACGGCGTTTAAACCAAGTTGGAAAGATTCATACCTTTTTGATGATTCAGAGTTTTCACGATCTCTAGGAGCCAACACGTAAGGTCCGCTCCCTCTACCAATATCCACAAGAATGCTCTCCAACCGAGACTGCGTGCTGGTGCCTCTAATGTCTCCTAGGGTTTCACTTGCGGCTCTCAATTCTCATGTGCGTATGAATATATCTGCTCTATCAAGTTTATAACCTATAAGGACTATTTTCAAATTTCAAAATTAATAATCATTAATTTCGAAATTAATGAACAATTAATTATCTTGATGAGCTAATTAAATAAATTCAGTTTAAATTAAATCTGTCCAACAGTTTTAATTTAACCTATTTATTTAATCCAAATAAAGAGCCATTAGATTTAATTTATCATCATAAATTAAATCTGAGATACTATATCTCTATCATGTTAGTTATTAAATTTAATATATCTTAATAAATTAAATTTAAAACTAACACAATATAATAATATCATATAATATATATATACATATATATATATATATAAGATATATATATTTCGAAAAAATATATATCTATATAATATTATTAAATATAATAATAACATATAATATATATATATATACACATATATATATATACATATATATATATAATAATAATAATAATATCATATAATATATATATATATATATACATATATATATATAAGATATATATTTCGAAAATATATATATCTATATAATATTATTAATGAATTTTATATTATATATATATATATATAAAATTCGTCCACCCTAAATTAAACATTATCTCGTGTTGGGCCATTCTTGTGTGCGACCCGGTAGGCCCATATGAAGTTGGCAGTGGGCCAATAACTATACTAACCCAAAAGTCACAAGCGGCCTCTAGCAAGACATTACGACTACCCAATTCATATGAGGATCGTTATCACGTTGCAACCTATCATACAACCATGTCACGTCCCTTTTGTCACACGATATATCGATCAAGGATAAGGCATGGATAATTTCATTCTCTTGTTCCTGACCATTACTTTCTCGATTCCTGAGTAGCCTGATAACAGAGACAGAAACTCCTTTCATCATAGATGGCCATACATTTCTCAGACTCACTCATCGAGGGGCCCAGTGATATCTCTCTACTAATGTGAGGGACAAATTCCATCTTGATCATTCATATTCCTCTGCATGAAAAACCACCAAGCCTGATCGTAGCCTTTATTATCACCCGGTCAAAAGTGACTTTTGACTAGTTCAAAGCTTAGCAACTCTCATATAGGAATCCATGATGACCTCAGGTCTAAGGGCATTGTGACGTGGTTATACATGAGAAAAGCTTATGACTTGATCCATGTAACTTTCTCATAGTGGGTCGGTCCAGCACCTTGTACTCTTACAAGTGCCTAAGATTTTGATTCGTATCTCCATATCTTATCAAAGTCATACTGGTCTTGTTTCATCTCTGCTCCCGCATAGATGACCGACCAGGGACATTTTAGGATAATCTTTATGAATTATCTGAGGATACAATTATCACAGTTAACATGCAAATAATATGATAACAGAATGGAGAAATTTCATTAAAATAATAATGTTCAAAGTACAATGATTAGCCCTTAGGGCACAATTTCCAACAGCTAGCATGCAGTCTCGGTTGGAGAGCATTCGTGTGGATACCGGTAGAGGGAGCTGATCTGACGTGTAGGCTCTTAGAGATCGTGAAAACTCTGAATCATCAAAAGGTATGAATCCTTCCAACTTGGTTTAAATGCCGTTGATAGATCCTCGATTAGGATCGATGAAAATTTTTAAAATTTTTCCGCTGTGCCTACCGATTATAACAAAAGCTTATGACTTGATCCATGTAGCTTTCTCATAGTGGGTCCGTCCAGCACCTTGTACTCTTACAAGTGCCTAAGACTTTGATTCGTATCTCCATATCTTATCAAAGTCATATTGGTCTTATTTCATCTTTGGTCCCGCATAGATGGCTGACCAAGGACATTTTAGGACAATCTTTATGATCTATCCAAGGATACAATTATCACAGTTAACATGCAAATAATATGATACCAAAATAGAGAAATTTCATTAAATTAATAATGTTTAAAATACAATGATTGGCCCTTAGGTTACAATTTCCAACAGTTACCTTGTTTGGTTTGTTAGGGGAGAAATGATCCTTTGTAATGAAAGTCAAAGCTAAAAAGAGAAAAGGGAATGAGAGTCGAAATTTTGGCTTCCTTCCCACTTAAAAATTCAAACAAAATGATGGAATCAGGATCTCTCCCATCTCCCCTCAAATGAAACACACCCTTAGGCATTGTTTTTTTTGAGGCCTTTTGAGGGGAGACGAGGGGAGGGGCGGAGAGGGGAGGGATAGGTGGGGGTGAGCGTGTTTGATTGGGAAGAGTGAGAGGTGTCACACCCGGTGCTTCACTTAGTCCACAGCTAGCTCAATGGTAGCAGGGTTCACCAAGTACGCCTACTTACCCCCAGGTAGGGTGTTCGAACCTTGTGAAGGCGAGAGAAATCTACAAGGGGCGTGGAGATACTCCTTGTGAGTCATGGGTCCCATGAACGTGCACCCAGCCTGCCGCCACTCAAGTACGTGTGGGGAGGGCATCGGGAAGGGGGCTAACCAGTTTTGTGGACTGAGTGAAGCACCGGGTGTGACAATAAAAAGGCGCCTTTTTGAAATATTTAGTCTGTAACCCCCTGCCGTAATTAATATCCGGATTATGCAATTAACGTGAAATAGAGACCAATAAAACAAAACATCATTTATAAACCCATCAACCAGACGGGGTTTTCACAATCACATTTCGAAATCATTTACAACACGGTCTCATATTTACACTCCGAATATAATTACTATGCGAAGATAAATTACATTTATACAATTATCAGAGTACGCAATATAAATTCCCGACAATTCCGGGATCATATCTTCGCTCAATAATCATAGGGCACATTAGCCCATACAACTCAAATAACAGGGATTACACAACTTATCCGAATACATTCTCATATACTGATCCATACGATCAGATACACAATCCCAATAACGTATTGATAACCAACTACTAAATTCTCACCCAGAAATGAGTCCTCTTCGTCCTTGGATGCTTGCTTCATCCTCAATCTTCCTTCCCTGTCTAAAATGTTGATAGGGGGTGAGATTCTGGGGAATCTCAGTAGGAAAACAAATACCAATATGCATGTAAGATAAGTATTTAATGCATGACATGCTTGCATCACAATAGCTCATGTTCACATAATGATATATCCGCATGCTCAATGCTCACATAACATACTCATGGCCATAGTATAAATAGAAACAGAGCTACAATCATTCTCATATGTTTCACATAATCACGCAAAGCAATAACATGCATCAATACACAAATACAATTATCAATACATGCAGGAGAGGTAAGTTCCCTACACTCTTTCCACGTAAGCTCCTGCTCCGGCTGCTCACGTTCAGGGAAATCATCAAATCCTATATTCAAAATCAAGGACATAGGATTAATCCCTTTTCCAATTCCTTAACTTTTAGACACTCAAGTTGGTTATCATTATTGCCCTTTAGGTACCCTCAAACACCTCAATCGATAGCTCTAAAGGGTTGGGAGACTATCCCCAAAGATCCCCTTTTTAACCCTCAAACTTGATATTTTTCACTGCCTCACTCGAGCACAAGTACGGACATCACTCGAGCACAAGTGCGAGTGAGACTGCGAGCACTTGCCCGAGAGCACAAACCCACTCCAAAAGCACAAGCTCACTCGAAGCACAAGAGGCTCACTCGAGCACGCTGCCCATACCCGCGAGCATAAGAGAAAGTGAGACCGCGAGTGAGCACCCGAGAGCACCCAACGCTCTCCAAGCACTGGATCACTCGTGCACACCATTCTCACCCGCGAGCACCCACGCGAGTACACACCTCTCACCCGCGAGCACACACGGCTCACTCGAGCAGATGCCCTCCACCCGCGAGTGAGAAGGCACACCTCTTGCACCTTGTCCGCGAGTGAAGACCAGAAAGCAACCCTTCACTCTGGACTCCCACTATCACTCGAGCAGGCCATGCTCTCTCGAGCATGTTCTTCCCCCACTCGAGCACAAAGCGATGTGCTCGAGCAGCGCTCATAATTCCCAGGTGCACTCGAAGCCACACAAGGGAAAACTCTCTTATCACTCGAGCAGGTTCTTCCTCACTCGAGAAACATTCATCCTTCACTCGAGCACACCCCTGTCTGCTCGAGTGAATCTATCAGATTTCAGAAAACGCAGCAAACATACCACATTTCCCTAACTCTTGCCCAATTGATCCAAAGGGACCAAAAACTTCTACCAAAGCTACTCCCACACAAAATCACTCACTGAATTCAATGGAATCAACAGAATTACCCAATTCCCATTCCATTCACAAGCTTTGGTCTAGGGCATCATAATCATCAATTCTCCAAATCAACAACCTCACACATTTCAATCCCAAATCCATTCTATCTATACAAAACTCATACCATTATACCATTTTTATAACCATAACATGCCAAACTACCCATTGACCCATATTTTCGAAATTAGGGCAATAATTCCAGAAATTCCAAACATAATCATTTGGCATGAAACATAGATAGAAGGATTGGGTTCACATACCTTATCACTTTCTCAAAGACACTCTTTGATTCTCCAAGCTTCATATTTTCGTGTAGCACAAATCAGCACCAAATGGCCACACTATACACACCAAAATGAAGCCCATCACTCAAGGATCAACATTGGAGAAGAGAGTTTGAGCTAAAGAGGTCATTTACTTACCTCAAAATTCCACTTTTCCTTTCTCTTTCCCAAGCACCTTCAGCGAAAATGGAGGAAGGAAGAGAAGAGAGAGAACACGAGAGAGAGAGAAGAGAGGAGATGAAGATGATGATGTTGTCCCACATCCAAGGGCCCACACTTTGCCACTTGTCACCATCCCACTCCAACTCTCATGGGTTCACATGCATGCACACACACATGATCATGCCTCTTGCTCCACCACACAATCAATCCTAGCCATTGATTATTTAATCACACATCTCATTTTCTCTTAGCTAGTAATTAATTTCTCTATTAATCACTAACTAATTCCCAACAATTTCACTATTTCAATTTCCAATAATCATGGCATATTAATTATTATTGCCATAAACCACATAATTATTCTCAATAATTATCATTAGTCCTTAGTCGAAAATCGGGATGTTACATAGTCACTCGAGCGATATGATCTTTGGCACCCTAAATTTGTCAAAGAAATCAGTAGTGATAGTTTTTGAAAAATTAAGTATCACTCGAGTGCTTAGAATCTGTCACTCGAGTGATCTTTTGATGTCTGGAAAGTTTGTGAAATCACTATAGAGAATTTATCACTTTCTCATCACTTTCATATTACTTGCCTAAATTTGCAAGCGATTACGGATTACTCGAGTGATTGTTCAATTCACTCGAATGATCTTCTTTTAAAGATCACATCACTTGAAGTGATCTGAGAGTGACTTTAAAAATGAGAGCCATCACTCGAGTGTTTTCATTTCATCACTCGAGTGGTCAATTATTTCAGCTGAGGAAGTCTGCATTACTTGAGTAATTTACCATTTCACTCAAGTGATCTGACTTTTAAGATATATCACTCGAGTGATTTCTCCTGATTACTTGAGTGAAATGCTTCTCAATGAATGTCACTCAAGTGATCTTACTTGATCACTCGAGTGATCTGTTTCTTATCACATATCATATCACCATTACCTGTAATATCACTCGAGTGCTTACCAATCACTCTGAGTGATCTTGTTCCTTGGGAATTCACTTTCAATTCTTTTAAGAGTTATCTGTAAGTGATATTATCACTCGAGTGATTATCCATTAACTCGAGTGATTTGACATAGAAAATTATCATAGAACTTGATCACCATGAAATAACTAAGAGTTTTCCTAAGAGAGAATCTTCATCAGTCAAGTGCTTAACTAAGGTCACTTGAGAGATCTTCCATGGTGATTGAGTGTATGTTTCATCTTAATCATTTCACTATGAAATTTACTCTTATTATTTTCAAAGGAATTAAACATTACTTATAGCTAATGAATCAAGATTTGTTATCGTCAAAACATTATGAGAAGTAACATTCTCCCCCTTTTTGATGACGACAAAACTTGTGAGTTTGAATTTGAAAATTTGATAAGGTGATCAAACATAGGTGAAGAATCTTAAATAAATCTTTCAGTACACCAAATAGACAAGAAGATATGGATCCACAAATTATAGATAGATTAGAACTGTCATATTTTCATTAATGCTGGATAAACATAAGTACAAGAAGTTAGAGAACATATCAAAGGAACTACAATAGGAAATCAAAGGAACTACAACAGGAAATCAGAACACAACTGATAAATGTATATTTTATAATTAAATAGGTATAGATTTTATGATATAATTGATTAAATTTATTTATATTTTATACCTATTTAATTATCTTTTATATATTTTCTATCTTTTTATTAAGTCTAGGATATAAAGAAATTTTGGCATAAAATCTATCCATATCTTATTTTATTTTATAGGAGATTATATATATATATATATATATATATATCAAAGAAAGTATCCATGAAGAAGAACAAAGGCGCTGGCAGCAAATTGAAGAGAAAAGGACGTGGACCCCACGTGATAAAAAGCAATCTAACGGATATTTAAAATAGGGAAAGGATAATGAATATACTGCATTATATTGAATATATTATAATATATTGGAATTGGCGTAGATTCAAAAAGATTGGACTCGACCCATATGCAAGGCATTCTAAGGTTATAAATAAGAGGGCAGCGATGCTTTTCAGAGAGGCAGAACAAGATCCGAACGAAAACGTGAACCATGGAGACTCGAGAGGGAAAAGAATAAAGAAGCAAGAGAGGCAGCAGTGAAGTTCAACAGATTTGATTTCTCCTCTTTTTGCTCTTTATTCTTTGAATCTGAATTTCTTTCTTTTATTATGGATTTTATTCTAGCCATGTGTGGCTAATTTTCTTTTTAGACCTAGGGAAACTATGAACTCACTAGTGAACTAGATGTTATTTTCATGATTATTTAGTTATGATTTATGTTAATTTTGGTTACTTAATTTTGCTTTATTATGTCCGTTTGATGATTGGCCACCATTAGATGTGAATTTGAGTATTAGGATTTACCTTGACGAAGGGGATTTTAATTAGACTCTGAGATTAAGTAATATGGGATTAAATTACGATTTAATTTACGATTAGGATAGACATATACCTAATAACCCCATATAATTGTTGAAGAGCGTGTTTGAATTATCTTGCCTCTTAAGTAATTTGGTTAGACATAACAATTATACTTAAGAGAGGGTTGTGAGTGAACCGACAGGCACTTATAACTATTTATACTCAAGATTAACAAAATTAACATTTGAGATTAACTAATTAAATGGATTTGAGATTTGGGGCGCTAGTGAGGGATTAGTGACTTTAGGTTGTGTTTGATATTGATAGTTTTCTTTAATTAATTTCCTTTGAATTTACTCATAATTAGTTTCGTTTAACTTAAAAGAAATTGAGATTTTAATATCTAAAAATTAATTGATTGATTCCTCGTGGGACGATACTCTATTTATCACTTTATTACTTGGCACGACCCGTATACTTGCGGAGTGCATCAACAACATAATATATATCAACTATAAACATCAAAGAAACAACCAAGACTCACTATATCAACTCCAGTGATATGTGTGAAATTTTTGGCCTTATTTACCATACTCCAGGATTAGTTGTAGAATAGGACCCTTTGTATATCACTAAGGGTAGCAAGTGTAAGTGGTAAAGTCCCAATGGGTTCCCCTATTCCAAAGATCTTAGAAAGCTCATGAGGATATGATCTTTGGCACCCTAAATTTATCAAAGAAATCAGTAGTGATAGTTTTTGAAAAGTTAAGTATCACTCGAGTGCTCAGAATCTGTCACTCGAGTGATCTTTTTATGTTTGGAAGTTTGTGAAATCACTACCGAGTGTTTTTCACTTTCTCATCACTTTCAAATCACTTGCATAAATTTGCAAGTAATTACGGATCACTCCAGTGATTATTCAATTCACTCGAGTGATCTTCTTTTGAAGATCACATCACTTGAAGTCATCTGAGAGTGACTTTAAAAATGAGTGCCATCACTCGAGTGTTTTGTTTTCATCACTCGAGTGGTCAGCTATTTCAGCTAAGGAAGTCTGCATCACTCGAGTGATTTACCATTTCACTCAAGTGATTTGACTTTTAGGATATGTCACTCAAGTGATGTCTCCTGATCACTCAAGTGATTTGTTTCTCAACGAATGTCACTCGAGTGATCTTACTTGATCACTTGAGTGATTTGCTTTTTTTTATCATATATCATATCACTATTACCTATAATATCACTCGAGTGCTTACCAATCACTCCGAGTGATCTTTTTCCTTTGGGTATTCACTTCCAATTCTTTTGAGAGTTACCTACAAGTGATATTATCACTCGAGTGATTTGATATAGAAAATTATCACTGAACTTGATCACTATGAAATAACTGAGAGTTTTCTTAAGAGAGAATCTTCATCACTCGAGTGCTTAACTAAGGTCACTTGAGTGATCTTCTATGGTAACTGGGTGTAAGTTTCATCTAAATCATTTCATCATGAAATTTACTCTTATTCTTTTCAAAGGAATTAAACATTACTTAAAGCTAATGAATCAAGATTTGTTATCATCAAAATATTATGAGAAGTAACAACCTTCTTTCAAGTTGCAAGTGTTTATTTATATATTTCTTTTGCATGATACATCACTTTAGATAAGTTTATTGATTTATGCTCTAATTAAATATGTTTTAATGTTATAACATGATCACAAGTATATAACTAGAATAATCTTTGATAAGTTAGATAAGTTTGTATGTTTTTAATGTTATCATAAGTATCTCAATAAATATGATATCTATATTATACCATAATTATGTTTGTTATCTTAGTATTATAATTTGATTTATGATTTATATTTAAATTTTAAAAAAATGTTAAATTTGATGAGTTAACATATTAAAATTATTAAAATCATCATTTCAAATATATATAAGGTTTATTTATCATATATAAGTGAGGTTACAGAGGTTTTTTTGCGATTTATAAATTAGGAAATAATAACTTTGACATTTAAATAAAGTACTAGGGCATATTTGTTAATATTTAATTGACTCACATCCCTTCCCCTCCTGAATCAAATAAGAACACTCTTTTTCCCTTCCCTCCCATCCAATCAAACAAAGCTTATGACCTCCCTCTACCTTCTCTCACCTCTCCTCCCCTCCCGTCCATTGAACCAAACAAGGCCTTAAACAAATATAATATATCATTGGAGAACCAGATGACTAGTTTTTGGGAAAATCTCATATAAAGTTGATTGAAATAGAAAAATTCAAAATTAAGTTGTTGAACTTCACAAATTCTTAATTAAGTTATTGACTCAATTTAGAATTTCAATATATGGGTAAAATAACTTTATTGTCCTCTCCTAGTCTCTTCTATCCTCTTAAAAGAGTTTTATTGCTCTATAATTTAGTTTTTTAATTAATATATATATCAACACCGATACATAATAAAAAAAATATAATTCACTTAAATTAAAGGAATTTTTTGTGTTTTAGAAGAATCATTAAGAATAATTAAAGCCAAAATGTAAAAAAGAAAAGCATAAGCCCAAATATTAATTAAATGATTTTTAGTTAAATATTGTGAATAGTAAATTTTATTTTTTGGAAGAACCTGAATTATTTTTTTCCCTACGAAAAAGAAAATCAAACTACATTAATCACACAATTTTGACTTGTGTGATATATATGTTGATTTTTTCGACGATGATGAAGCACTTTTTTTTTTACTTTTTTAATGAAACTCTTTTTTATTATATATAGTTAATGAACTCTTTAATATATAGTTTGATAAAGCACACATGTCAGATTTTTGACTTGCGATTACCATAGTTGATTTTCTTCTTGTAAAAGTTCAATTCAAAAATAAATTTTTTATTCTTAATACTAAACTACAAATCGTTTAGATGATATTGGTGTTAAGCCTTCTTTTTTTCACTTGAATTATTCTTGATAATCCTTCTGGAACACAAAAAATTTCTTTGATTCAAGGGAGTCATATTTTATTTTATTATATGTTAATGTTTATATATGTGTATATATGTACTTGTTGAAAAAAATAATTTACAAAGCAATGAAACTCTTTTAATAAGAGAGAAGAAGGTGGACATGGCAGTAAAGTCATTTAATCCACATTTTGAAATTCTAAATTGGGTCGATAACTTAATTAGGGATTTATTGAATTTAACAACCTGATTTAGAATTTTTCTATTTCAAACAGCTTTATATGGGATTTTTCCCTAGTTTTTTTCCTTCTAAATTAAGTAATTTGGTTATTTAGATCTTATGAAGTTATAATAAGTGATATATATAGTAAATAATTAATTAGCAATCTTCCGATAAGTGCAGGATTTAGTTTGGGGCTAAATATTGGTTTTAAGACATTTCTTTCATTTTATCTCTTAAATTTACCATTTTTTAAACTAAATTTACCATCTTAAGATCATGTCACCATTGTTGTCAAACTAGCGGTTGACTCTCCGAGTTTACCGTTTTTACATTTGTACCTTACTAAATCGAGTCGGGTCATTAGTAAACTTGTTTAAGTTATAAACTCAGTTAAACTCACGAGTTTATACACCAAGTGTACCGTTTTCATATTTCTAGCTTATAAAACCGTATTAGCTCACTCTTAAACTCGTGTTAATTTTTTTAATTTGATTATGCTCAGCGACTTTATATATAAATTTTATATAAATATCTTTGTTCAATATGATAAATTATAAACATTGATAAATTTAATTTTAATTATTTGAATTTAAATATATTTAAATCAAATTTTTATCCTTTTTTTATTTTAATTATTTAATTATACACTACTAATACATGTTTAATGATAAAAATAAACTCTTATGAGTTTATGATTCGAATTCACGATATAAGTTTATGTCACTATCATAAGTTTGCTTAGACCCATGAGTTTGACAATATTATATATCATATATTATGATAATTAAGTAATTTATTTATCTAGCTCAATCTCTCCACAGTTAGATAAATACCTCTTACATTTACTATGACAAACTTTTATTAACAAACGAGTAAAAATAAGGGAAACATAGAAAAAGGAACTTTGAAATGATAAAATCTTAAATCAGGTTTGTTACCAAGAATTAATAAAGAAATAACGAAACTTGATAAACAGTTTATAACACTTTTTTTTTTTTGGAAAATACTTGATCTAGAATTTTGTAAATTCAAAATGTTTTTTAATCTTTTTCCCAGAAAAAAAATAAAGGTAAAAGAAAAAAAAATAACTAACTTGCTCTCGCGTTCACATTCAGTTATTCACATCTACTTGCTTTCTCCTCTGCAATCTTCTTTTTCGCCGACCATTGTCTCTCTCTGTCCGTTTGCGAGAGTTTTTGCATGGAGCGCTACGGATCTCGATGTTCTGTCATATGTTCGCTTGAATCCTTCTCTAACTGCTCCAGAAACTAAGGTTAGGATCCCAATTCTCGTTCCTTTCGTTATCCGTTTCTTTTCCAACTTGTTCTTCCTTAGCTTCAAAGCTTCTATTGCACAATCGTGAAGCTTAAATTCTGTAATAACAGATATCCAAGAATTTGTTCTCATTGATGAGGCTTTCGTCCTTGATATCAACACTCTAAATTGGTTTCACTGTCATGTAACTTCATTTTCTGGTGACGGTGTAATTGATGCTTGTGTTCTGATTGAAGTTCTTTTTTGGGGGTCAATTTCAGGTATTCAGCTTACACTTTCTCTTAGCTAATCCTGATGATTTCAATTGACCTTTCTCTTCAACTTCTGCTTTTCTGCGCGCTAAAGGAGGCATATTTACCTGTAGCTTGAGTTTGCACTTTGCAGCTTTGGACTTTTGCGCCAACAGCAACGTCTTATCTGGTACATATTGAGTGTTATTGCTTTATTTCCTTACATTTTAGGGGAGTACATTGCCAATCATTTTTTATGAATGTGTGAATCGACTGAGTTGGGGATTTGGGTCTGCGAACTGAGACAGATAGTTTTCGTCAAATATAGAACAATGCACTTTTTCCCATAGTATCATTAGCGTCGTAATATATTTTTATTATATTATATTAAGCATCATTAGGTAGTTGAGCTGTTGGGAAAAAATGAATTCTGCGTTATGGTATGGTTGATTTTTCATGATTTCACTAATGGAAGTGCTTTTCATCTCCAGGCATAGGATGCTCTTTTGCATTTATTCCTGAGTTGATTTCTTAACTTGTAGTGTTACATATCTTTCATGTGTCCTGGGGGCTATGTTGATGTGCAAACTCTTGTTAAGCTTTTATGCATGCCTTCTCTCTGTTGCTTCTTTTTAATAATTATGGATTATTTTAATTTCAGTTTTTAATCATGGAGAAATTTGGCCTTTATGAAGCATCCCGGTATTTTTGTTTCCGTCAGAAGGGATCTAGTTTCTTATCTCTGTTTATGTTTTAGGCTCTTGTAAAATATCCATTCTTTTTCTGTCTGCATTTTAATGCCTTCTTTTGTGGTTCTGAAGTGTTTGGAAGATATTTTATGGAAGAGGTGAGTCGAATGACCAAAAGGATTGAGGATGAGGTTCTCCTCAAGGATCAGACTAGTTAACATTTAAATGGTGAGAGTAATGGAAGAAGTGCAGGTGGAGTTGTTTTAAAGAAAGGGCCATGGACATCTTCTGAAGATGCTATCTTAGTGGACTATGTTAGGAAGCATGGAGAGGGCAACTGGAATGCTGTTCAGAAGTATTCAGGCCTGTCTCGCTGTGGAAAAAGCTGCCGGCTGCGATGGGTGAATCACCTAAGACCAAATCTAAAGAAAGGTGCATTTACTGCAGAAGAAGAGCAGCTAATTGCTGAACTGCATGCTAAGATGGGAAACAAATGGGCACGCATGGCTGCATATGTAAGCATATTTTGTTTGTCCTTGCCATGCATTTTGTGTTATTATGTTTTATTTTTTTGGACCTAAATTATTATGTTTTATTTTTGCTGAAATGTGTGACTACTGTAAACTATTCAGTGATCTCAATGTTATTATACTATCTCTGTATTTTATAGCAGTGAGCTCCCATCTAAGTTTCCCTTCCCGTCATTTCCTTTATGGTTTGTCCCTTGCATTATGGAAGAACAGTTGGAATATGGATTGGTTATCTCAGTATATGATATACAAGTCCATAGGTCGCAGCTACCAATCAATAGAATATAGTTTATTTGCCACATACTAATTTTTCTATCGATTAACTTTCCAAAAGCTCTGAAAAAATTATTCAATTTGCAAAAATTTCAGTGACAATTGTTTTTTGGGCAAAAGAAAACTGTGAAGCTCTTTTCTTGTCTTTTATTTTTTTTGGCCCTTTGGTTTCATATGATGCTCCCAAAAGAACAATGAGTTAGAGAAGGATCAATATCTAGAGCATCTGTTAGATTAATTGGAAATTGCAAATGATTTGTGGTTGAAGCTTAAGACTTGGAATTTTGAGACTTTAATTGCAAATAGCAAACTTCACTAAGTGAAGTCATCATTTATCATAGCAGATATTTGAAGTCATCATGGGAACTGTTAATGCTTAATAGATAGAACCCAAACAAACATGGCACTTTATGTGTGGTGGTTCTGGGGTTGCCTCAGTTGACATGATGTCGTGGTTGAAATTTGGATGTGGCAGTGTTTGACCAGGACAAAAGATGACGAATAGCCAAAATAAGAATACCAAAATACTTAATTTTAGATCATTGTAAATAGATAATGGACGAAATGGTGTGATGACTATCCTATTGTCATTGATTCTGAAGGCTGAAATATCTTTTTCATGGAGTTTATCATCATTTCCATTGCACCTAGGAGTAACATATCTCCATTTACATTGCCAGATGTGTGTATATCTTGGAGATGCTTATCCAAAATGCTGAAATTTATTCATTTCTATTGATTGTGCCTACATGAAACTATTGTAATGGAAATCTAATGATGTTTGATATTATTTTAATTTAATGATACTATTAGCATTGTTCAATTTTTTGTATCATACTTTAAGTTATTGTACTAGTATCATGTGAAACCTTTAATTAAAAAAATGAATTGCAAGACTGGGAATGGTACAAGTGCTACTGATAACTTTATAAGTAATAAAAAATGATGACATTTATTTGCAGAGATTACATTGATGTCAAACAAACTCATGCACAAACCCTTTTCATACATACATTTGCACACACAAGCATTGCTCATAATCTATTACTAAAGATGCAAGTTATTTCTTTTATTGTTGAAATTTTTTATAAATGGCTATGTTCTGCTCTATGTCATGCGTTATTATGTGAACAAAGAAGCCAGTTTCTGCTAAAAGAATATTATTTGTAATTTCATCTTATACATCAATTTTGAATTCCATTATGATTATAATAATTCGTTTGTTTTGCATTTAGTTACCTGGTCGGACAGATAATGATATCAAAAACTATTGGAATACCCGGATCAAGAGGCAACAACGAATTGGCTTACCGCTTTATCTCCCTGATGTATGTTTGCAATCAAGGCAGCAAGCCCAACGCAGTGTTGGAATTAATGGTATTGAAAGAGGATATCGTGAATTAATGTCAAAAAACAATGATGAGATACAAAATGCGATACCCAATAGCCTGAATGCTAGTCAGGAGTTCTTACCTTTTGTACCCAAGCTTCCTGATATATTTCCTAATAGCATTCTGCTGAAAGGTTATGGCTCATCTCCAAATTGTAATATTCTGCCATCAACTTTACCTTCCCATTACCACCTTGGAGGGACGACAATGCCATTTCTTGGTTCCAGCAGTATTAACAGAAACAGAACTCTTCCATTTGACCATGTTTGGAATAATGCTTCAGATATGATTGCACAATCATTTGGAGTGCATTCTCCTCTTGATCATGGTCCGTCCTTTCAGAGTTCACTGTCCCTACTTTCAAATGGCTATTCCTCTACTTATAAGCCAGCTTCCGAGTCTCTGAAGTTTGAGCTCCCTTCATTCCAATATCTAGCAACTGATTTTGTAATCGAGTCTCCTTCCCAAAGTAGTGCGCTGGAGCCTTCACCACATTATAGTGGTCTTCTGGATGATTTAATTCACCAGGCAAAGAATATAAGCAGTTCAAAGAATCATTATTTTCACAAGAGTTCAAGTTCATTAGCTACAACTCCTAGTGAGAAAGCCGACAGTTCCACATTGAACGTGTACAGTACAGAATGTGATGACTACATTGACCCTGTTTCTCCATTTGGCGCAACATCAATCTTAAATGAATTGCCTGCTGTTTGTGCTCATGAATCCTTCTTGGATGAATTACCGCCTGCACAGGCTTCAAGTGGTAAGTGCTTCTCACTGGTCTGGTGAAGGATAATAGTTCATAATACAAGTGCGCACAAGCATCTTTGACACCCCAAAATAAGTTATTTAAGCGATTACTTGTCTTTTATCTTATTCCTTGTCTTTTATCTTATTCATTGAGTTGTTGATTGAAAATATGGTCCCTTGATCCCTAATGTTAGATCTATTTATTTAACTTGGAGAGATTAAGGAAGCTAAATAAATTACTTAATTATAACATACGTAACATGATCTCTGTAAAATACATCTATGTAATATTAGATTATACATCAGTTTATAAGTTGGGTAAATTAATTTGGAGAAAAATGAAAAATGTAAAAGATAAAGTAAAAAAAAAAAAGAAGTCTTACATTAGGATGAATGTTCACTCCCAAACTAGGTCCTATATCTAGGACTAGAGGAGTACTTCTTAAATACCCATTTCCAAAATTATAAGTGAATTTTACTTTGACCAAGTATTCAAGCATGCACATGCTGGATCTTAAAACAATTGACCATTACTGTTTTTACAAGCTATGATCTTCTTTTCTTCACCTTTATTTTCCGCATAGTTCCTTTATTAACTGTGTAGTCTTTCTTCTAATTGCTACATGTTGCAAAGTTTTGAGGATTAATTTAAATTTTCTGTAGAGGACATCGTAAAATTACAATTGGTATACCAGGATTAGACCCCCAACATTGAAGATCAAACCCTGTCCATGTTGGATATTGCTGGGCCAGATGGCTTCCTCGCTTCATATTGGTTTGACCATGGTTCTGATGCTGTTACTACACTGAATAATGACTTAGCAAGTAAAGTGTGTGGTAATGGTTCGGGTGAATGGAATAATATCCCTACTGTATATCAAGTGTATGATCTTCCTTCAGAAAACTGACATTAGATGTGTTGAACGCCAGAACTCAATAGACAAGTTGTAATGCCCCAACTTGTGATTAAGGGCTAATTATAATCTTAATGATGTAATTGTTGCTAAACTTATTGTGAATGTGTGGTAAGCAATGTTTAAGCTCATATTCATGTTTAATGGTGATTTGGTAAAGGTTATGATAATCAGGGGCGAAATTGAAAATTCACTTACCGATTGTACGGTTACCGAAGAGGAAACTCATTGGTAACTTGAAGATCAACAGTTGAGATTAAAAGTCAAAGGAATCAATGGGTTGATTTAACCATGGGGTGGAATCCTATGTAAATGAAAACATGTGAAACCAAAGGGGAGGAACAAGATTGTGCCAAGTGTTATCATGACGACCTTTGGATCAAAGTCAATGTTTCAAACTCATTTTCTCTTCCCTCTCTCCTCTTAGTCGGTTGTTGTATGGGAAAAAGAAAAGAAAGTGATCATCAATATCATTATCTCATCTCTCTCCTCATTCTCCATTTCCGGCGAGCTAGGCAAGAAAGAGAAAGGAAGGGTTTGAAATTTAGCTAGGTAAATGACTTCACATGCTCAAACACTCTTTATTGATATTGTTCAAGAAGTTGAGAGCTTGCCTTCTATGTTTTCAGAATTGTGAAAAGTGGTAATTTGGTGTTTGCTCAAATCTGAAAGTTAGAGAAACAAAGATTTGATCTTACCAAGTGAAAGAGGTAATGATTTGATGTATTTTGATGGTTGCATTTTTGAATGTTGGTTGAGTTTTGTAAATTCTGGAATTTTTCCTTGAATATTGGTAATAAATGAAAGAGGGAGTTGGAGGGAGTGTCATTGTTCAATTGGTAGCTTGTGGTATTTTGAGTTGGTTGGCATTTATTTAGAAGTAAGAAATGAAAGTATTAATGATTAAGTTGTTGAGTGGAATGTGGAGATTTAAGGACAAATTGTATTTGGGGTGTGATTTTGGATATTTTGAGGTTACCAATAGGTTCCTTATGGAATTTTAGATGAGAATGAGCTTTGGTGCAAGTGTAGAACCTATTGAGATCAGTTTAGGTCACTTTAGAGAACCATATCAGTTACTGCGTTTCTGACTTCTGATGCGTATCACTCGAGTGAGGGATGAGCTCACTCGAGTGCATCAGTAGATTTCTGTTTTCTTTGGTTCCTCAGTGGTGTTTTCGAGTGGAAGGGCGAAAGTGCACTTCCTGACTCGCAAATGAGATATGATCCCACTCGAGTGAGCATTGGCATGCTCGAGTGAGGGAGTAAGTTTAAGACCTGGGAGTTGATGGTTGCTCTTGGGCAGTCACTCATTGAGCCTCACTTCTTGGAGCTCGAGTACACTTGAGGTCATCACTCGAGTGTAGCTTCTTGTGCTCGAGTGAGTGTGAGAGATATTTTGAGGTTTGCTCTCGGGCAAACACTTTCTGTGTCGCACTCGTTGGGACTCGAGCACGTGTGAGGGCAACACTCGAGTGAGACCTCATTCACTCAAGTGAGGCAGCCCAAAATCAGTGTGCTTTACCCGAAAAAGGTTTCTTCATGGTAGTTTTTTCAACCCTTTAGGCACATGTTTAGGCCTCTAATAGTCACCTAAAGAGTCCTAAATGATAACCAACTTAGAGTATTATGCAAAGATGTATTTGGAAAAGAGATTGATCTATTGTCCCTAATTTAGTTTATAGGATTTGACATCTGCCGTCCTTGTGAGCCTACTGTGCCAGCGAACGTCAGGAAGGAACAAGGTAGTGACTCTTTCTTTTATACTATATGTGATGCATTGTATGTGTGTTATATCATTGATTTGTGACGGATTCGAATGCTGCAATGATTGTGGATATGTGTAAGCACCGCCAAACCAATAGTCCCTGAGTCACTAACAACGGTTTCGGGTAAGAGCTGTGAGCCTTCCTGGCGGTAAAAGGGGATGAGGATAGGGTGTGACATTTGTGATTTGTGGGCCGAAAGGCTATATGTGAGCTGTAAGGCTATTCGTATGTACTGCCATACCAACAGTCCCTAAGCCGCTAACAACGGTTCGGGTAAGAGTTGTGTGCCTTCCCGGCGGTAAAAGGGGATGAAGTTGGAGTGTGATTTGTGCTGTTGTTGCTGTAGTGTAATGATTGCTTACATGCTGTGTGCTCATATGTGGTATGAATGACTGTTACTACTGGGATTCTCTTGAATCTCATTCTTTCCCTTGACTAACATTTCAGACAAGGCATGGCTCCAAGGAGAAGCGGACTTCTAGAAGCGGTTATAACCCTATAGGGACGTTTGTTTTGGATATATTGGTTATTCATCTTGGACAGGGTTTCTGTAAATTATTTTTGGGTTGTAAATATTAGTTGGACGCAGTTGTGTAATCCCCTAAATGGGAATTATAACCCTTAGGCTGTGTTTGGATTGAGGGGAGGGAGTGGGAGGGGGTAGGAGTGTTCATTAGTTCATCATTTGGTTTGAATTTTGATGGGGGAGGGAAGGTAAAATTTTCGGTTTGATGCCCTTCCCTCCATTGGTTTTGGGCTGCTTGAAATTGGTCCTTTTTGGAGGGAATATTGTGAGATTCCAATAATACCCCCTACTAAAATACAAAAGTGCTTAAATTCATTACTTTTCTCCTCCTCCGCTGACTGGTTCCTGTCAGTCCTGCAGCTCTGTGTGCACAGCTTCCTTCACTTTGCTCTGTGGTCGACGTTGCTGGGTCGGCAATTCCGATCCTTTCCCGGCAACCATTTGTTCCAGTGCTTGGGCCAGCGTTTGTGGGACGTGGTGGGTCTTTGCGGTCCGTTGAAGGAGGCGAGTAGTTGTAGTTCTTGGCCCGTCGTATCTAGTCTGTGGTCGGCGTGTCTGGTCAGTGGTCGCCGTTTCTGGTTCGTGGTCGCCGTTCAACGCTGCGAGCTGTTGCAATTCCAGGTTTGATGACGTCTCTGTTTTTTTTTTGGCATTTGTTTTTGCATGTTGATTCTATGCTTGGATGTCTCTCACTAAATCCTAATTTCCCAAGGTCGCGTTTCAGTCTAAATACACCTTAAATAATCATAATGCATCGAATAATCATATGCTGCGGTTCTCTTCACGTTTTTTTATCCATGGAGAACATGAAAATAAACTGCCTCACATACTTCATCAAGATTCCCCAAGTACTGAGCGTTTGATCTTGTCCGTTAATGCTAGATGAAAGTCCCTTCTAGCGAGGTATTTTCACATGAACTATAGTTTGATTTGGCCTTGGTTAGCATGTTTGCCATGTGCTGAGTCTGTGTTCAGAATTCTGTTGCATTTTGCATTTCCATGTATACTGTTTGATGTTTGTGTTTGCTTATGCTGTTTCATTTGTCTGCATTTTTTAATCATTAGTAATAGTAATTAGCAATTATGAGCATGATTTGCTCTGTCATTTAGCAACCTTGTAGTATTCTGTTTGATATTTAGGAGTTAAGAATTGATAGTCCAGATATTGAGGCCACTAGCTTGGCGATATACATGTGCTGTATTACTGTCTTCTTATCACAAGCAGAAGAGCAGTGATGTCAGGGTTGCCAGGTTCCTTTTTTAAATTTGCTGCCTTCATCCTTTCATATAATTCGAAGATGCTCTTTAACTGACATATGTAGGGTGCTTTATTGATAATCTCCACATTCTAGTTGTGTTAGCTTATCAAGTGGAATTCTGAGTAAGGATATGAGCCTCTTCTGCTGTAATTAGGTTTGTGAGAAGGTGTTACTCATACTAGTCCTTTTTTAGTGTATTCAAGTAAGAGATGTGTTAGTTAGGGGTATTTGCATCAGTAAAAATGTTTTAAGCAGTTGTTTTATGCAGTTATGTTTCCAGGATTTTTTGCTAGCTGTTATGTATTCTAGGAAGTTTCTGTCAGTCATTTGTGTTAGTTGTATAGGAATACTATTTATGGTACTTGTGTAAGACAATTATGTTTTATGTGAAATATTATCCAGAGTAACATGACTTCTGGATCTAGAATTCAGATACTGTTCTAGATATGTCATACCAATCTCCCTTAAGATCTAACAGAAGGTGTGGCTTCTGTTGAAGTTTATGATCCCTCTAGTTTGAGTAGGATAATGATATTAACATCAACAAAAGTATGTTGTTATAGTCTCTGCCCTGACAGACGTGAACTTTGCTTGGTCTTCCAAGTTGACTTGCTACCTATGTCTTATATCTTTGTGTGGTTCTATATTGTCCTCTGTAAAAACAAAATAGACAATCACTCAATCAGTGTGTCTTCATATACATATACAAACATATTTATCTATATAAGAATACTACAAGGTTGCTAAATGACAGAGCAAATCATGCTCATAATTGCTAATTACTATTACTTTTGTTTTTTTGGCCAAAGCTAATTACTATTACTAATGAGTCTAAATTTTCGGTGTCCCAATAGAGACATATCCAAAATGAATGTAAAACATGGTTTATGGTTAAGTTATATGCTGGAATTGTGTGCTTCGGTGGTGGTTATTTCCTTGTAGGATAGATGATGTTATACATTCAAACATGTCTTTTTTGTTTTTTCCTTCGGTGTCCTAGCAGAGACAGATCCAAACATGTTTGCCTTAGACTATCCATGTCTTTTTGGACCGTAGCCCCCTTTTTCATGTATGCTAGTATACCCTTTCTAGAAAATTCCTATTGTAAGCACACTAGCAAAGATGAGGGTTGCATCGACTGATGTCTATGTCTTCTTTTTTCCCTGGTTGAGTCTTTCAGTCATTGTTCATGTTTTCATCATTCAATTGATTTAATTATTGAAGGTTGGTTACTGCATTCGTTTTCAGGACTGCACCTCTGAGAAGGCTATTCTGAAATATATGACAGATGGAATGCTATTGACAGAATTTCTTGGTGAACCTGATCTAAGCAGCTACAGGTAAGCATATATTTTTGAGTTGGGTCCTGATTCAGTTGATGCAGTACAATTTTGCTCAAATTTTGTTTCTGAAATGTTGTAGTGTTGTGATGGTGGATGAGGCTCATAAAAGAACACTTTGAACAGATATTTTGTTTGGATTAGTAAAGGTGAGCAGAAAATTTGTTTTCTGGATCAAAAATATTATGTCTTTTATCATTCACGTGGGCAAGTAGTGGATAATCAGGTTGTTTAACGATGACCATCCTAACTCATTTTCATGCAAGTTGAAGCATATAATTGCTTATGTCTTGAATTTTGTATCTTCTATATGTATAATAATTCTTTTATAATGCTAGTTGCTTTCTCATGCTTGAACTTCTGTGATTTTGGTCTGTTGTTCTGGATATCAATTCATTCATGGAAATAGATTGTGCAGCTTTTTCCATTTTGTAACATCGAGTTTTGATTTTTTATTAATCTTGATTTTTTATCAGTTCCATTTCTGTTTTCGTTTTTTTTGTTGTTGTAGTTTTAAATGATGTTAGGCACAATTTTGATATCAACATGCAACACTACCATCTACATGTTGCATGTTCACTATCTAAATAAAAACAAATAATAGTTAGCAAATTTTCCAAATGCAAACCATTTCAAGTTGCACACTTCATGTGCTTATTGTATGCTGATCGTAGAAAGTTTATGGGTTATGTCTTTAAATGATTTTTCCAATGTATATAGGTTCCTGACTATAATTTTGCTATTTCGCTTTGTTAGATGGACCACGAACTTGAATACATGTTATTGGTGCGACGCTGGGTTGAATTGTGCCAAAGAGCAGTAGCTCTGATAGTGTGTGTTGTTGCCCAACTATATGTCAATGAGGTTTGCCAAAAAAAAATAAGTTATAGTTTGACTGGCAAAAGAGAGCGGGTGCGTGATGAAATAATGAGTAGAATAAGTCATTGTCCATCTAATCGAAATATCATTAGAATGACTCCTAGAGCTTCTTAGAATTGTGTGATATGTTAGAAAGAGAAGGTGGTTTGCGAACCACACGATTTTCAACCGTGGAAGAACAAGTTGCAAAAACTCTTTATATATTAACACACAGTGTGAAAAGTCGTGAAGTAAATTTTTGGTTTAGGCGTTCAGGTGAGACTATTAGTCATCATTTTCATAAAGTTCTGATGGCTATCATTGAGTTAGAAGAAAAATTTGTTAAACAACCTAATGGGTTAAAAGTCGCTCCTTAAATTGAAAATGAGAATAAGTTCTTCCCATATTTTAAGGATTGTGTTGGTGCTATAGATGGAACACATATACGTGTCAAGGTGTCTTCTGTAGAGGCCCCTTGATATCGTGGTAGGAAGGACTACCCGACATAGGATGTGTTAGTAGCTTGCACATTTGACTTAAAGTTCAGTTATGTGCTCCCTGGATGGGAAGGAACTGCATCTGACTCAAGGATCATAAAAAATGCATTAACAAGGGAAGATAGTCTTAAAATCCTTGAAGGTAAATATTTGCCTAAATTTTATAAAGTTTACATTCATTAGGGATTGTAAACCCATTATAGTAATTATCTTCATTTCTGATAGGTAAATATTACCTTGTGGATGCCAGATTCATGTTAACTGGAGATCTTATAACACCTTATCGGGGAGTCCGATATCATTTGAAAGAGTATTCTAGGAGAAATCCACCCATAAACTATAAGGAGTTATTTAACGTACGACATGCAAAGTTGTGTAATGCAATTGAACGAGCTTTTGGTGTTCTGAAGAAAAGATTTGCCATTATATCCAATGCAACTGAATCTACATACGGAATCAAAGTTCAAAAAATGATAATCTATGCATGTATCATTCTTCATAACTTCCTCATGAGTGTTGACGGTGATAAAGATCTTATAAGAAAGGTGGATATGGACCTTCGTCAACAAAGTGGATCAAATGACAACAATCGTGCTTCAAATAGTAATAATATTGAGGCCGCTCGTGGTGAACTTGTTAGAGACAATATTGCCACTCAAATGTGGGCAGATTACCAGAATAATCATGAGCATACTCTTGACAATGATGTTGAGGATGAGGTTGAGGGCTGAAGTTTGATTTATCATTTGTATACTTAGTTTTTTGTATTCTTTGTTGAATTTAGACTTGAATGGCTTATTTCTTAGACATACAATTTGTTGTATTTTATGTTGAACTTCAGTTGAATTTTAATTTTAGACATTATGTTTAGTTTATTAATTGTTCAGCTTTATTTTCATATAAAACTTCCGGTTATAAACTGTATTATATGATCATAGTCTAATTTTATAGGATGGCACCCCACCTTATAAGGAAGCATTTTACTGGACAAAAAATATGGATGATGCCCTTATTGATGCTTTTATGGCTGCATATAATGAGGGTCGCAAAGTTAATGGCAGTTTTACTTGCAAGGGTTACAACAATATAGTGGTAGAATTAAATGGTCTATTTGGTCAACAAATTGACAAAGATAAGGTGAAGAACCGATGGAAGACCTTGAAGAAAAACTTCTCAAAAGTGTGTGACATATTTAAAAGTGTGAGTGGGTTTGCTTGGAACCCAACAACAAAATTGTGGGAGGCTGAGCCTGAGGTTTGGGCTGTATTGATTGAGGTAAACATGTAACATTTTTCTATTGAATTGCACAATAGTTTGGTAAATAATTCACTTGTTTATGACATAAGCATGCATGTTTCTAGACTTGTTTTATGACATAATGTAATGGTCAAAACTTGTACTGACGTAATCTCTGGTGCATTTGGTAAACAATTCACTTGTTTATGACATAAATATGCATGTTTCTACACAATGAAGACTGTTATTGCAAATTGAAATTTTCATTGGTTGCTGCAATGGTTCCTTCTTCTGTTGTGGTTCAGTTTTTATTTATCATGCATAATGCAATGGTCAAAACTTGTACCATTGAAATCTTTGGTAAATCTGGATGTTGACAAAGTTTTTGGATGATATTTGATTTCTCATTTGTAATGGCATAAGGTTATTCGTTGGGGAAAAAGCATGAAATTAATCAAATATAAGATTTGATATTCAAGAGGGAGATGTCAACATATATAATGATAGGTACTAAGGTGGAGTTTTGTGTGTTTGTGTCGCAGTAGTGACGTTTCAATGTTGATTTTGTTGGCTTGTCTTGTCTAGAATTCCATCTAAGTTCTATCATAAGTCAATTATTCCCCTTTTTTCTATGCTTTATTGATGTTAGACATAGGAAAAAAACAGAATGATGTGACTACCAGAAGCACGATTCGTTGGAACAAATTTCCTCTGTTCAGCTGATGCGATCCAGCAAGTTGTGTCAAATTCAAGCGATCCTTTGCAAATACCAAGTGGACCAATCACAAGAGCAAGAGCCAAACAAATGAAGGAAGCATTAAATGGGCTAGTGCAAGATACTTGGACAAAGCAAGTAGCAATTGGATCAAAGCTTGACAAAAATGCTGAAAACGTCACTAACTTCATATGGGCTGCAAATGGAGATATTGATCAAGTTTTGGGCTTGCAAACTGGAACTAAAGAGCTTGGACCAAGTACTACACATGGGAGGCTCATTTGGGCCTAAATAAGCACATTTTGAGCCTTAATTTGCTGATTACATATTCTTGAAGTTAGGTGTGCGAAAATCAACAAGGAGTTGGTGGCAGATTTGACTTTTGTTTTCTCTTGCATATTGTATTTGATTTTTCAACTTTCTTCTAGATTGTATTAGAATTTTGTGTTCATGTATTAGACTTTTAGGTTTCCTAGCACATGGTATTAGACTTTGTATTTTCTATGTTCAGATTTGCACCTACTACAATTAGGACATATTTCCCTATAAATACTTGGTGCCTCTTCATTTGTAAGACACACAATTCAGATTTGAATCATAAATGAAAGTTGCACTTCTGCACTTTATTTCTTGAGAGTGGATTCTCTCTAAGGGTTCTTTTTAGAACTAACAAACTTATCAAGGCTTGATCAACCTTGTGGCGTTTTTCCAACATTTCGGGTCCTTGTTCTTTCATGTTCAAGGGTTCAAGTGGATCGTCGATCTGTGTTTAGCTTTCTTGGGGTGTGTATGTTTCAGAATTGGTTGTGGGTTCGTGGGATCTTCCCTTGTGGGTTCGCACCATCAGCTTACTACTATGTGTTTATAGTACTGTTGGTTCATTAAATCTAAAACTTTGTTTCTTCATTTGGGAACACATTCTGTTTTTTTCCTATGTCTAATATTGTCATTTTGAAACAAATCCTTTATTTTTCGCAGGCTAAACCTAAAGCAGCACTATGGAGAACAAATCCTTTTCCAAATTATGAAAAGATGATGATATTATATGGAGTAGATAGAGCTACTGGAGAGGATGGTGAAACAATGCATGAGTTTAGAAAGAGACGCCGTTCTCAAGAAGAGCTGACCGAGACTTTCAATGACATCGACAACCTTGTTTCACAAGGCGGAATCATATCAAACAATGTTGATCCTTTTGTTGAAATTGATGGGCAAGGTAATTTACATGGACAAAGCCAATCTCCTGAAGAAGAGAATTCTCATAGTGCTTATAGTTCTTGTAGCAAGAGGGCAAAGAGAGCTACTAGAGAGCAAGACAATCGTATGAAGGATTTAACAGGGGTTATATCAGCAGTGGCTGATGCAATTAATAGAGGAACCGATGCATTAATTCAAGGTAATTTGGTTTTACAAAAAGCCTCTACCACAAGGATGCAAGTGCCACAATTATCAGGTGAAGAGCTTTGGAAAATTCTTGAAGAATGTGGATGTGATAGTGAAAGAATACCTAACATATATTGCTTACTTATGGGTGATATTGACAAGCTTAAGATAGCGGTTCAGTGTCCACCTTCAGCTAGGAAACAAGTGATCATGAAGATGTTCTATAATTCACTTTAGTTAGGTGGTGATTATATATTTTGCATTGATGCTCAAAAAATATAACTTTTGAGTATTAGTTATCACTTTTGAATATTTTGTGACATGCTTAAAATAGATATTTGAGCATGTAGTGATAACTTGGTTGTATGTACACTTATAAATATTTTGTTACATGCTTAACATAGGCATTTGAGCAGGTTGTAATTCACTTTAGTTAGGTGGTGATGCCTTGTATGTATTTTGGTTGTTGCTAAAAAAATATAGCTTTTGATTATTAGTTATCACTTTTGAATATTTTGTCACATGCTTAAAGTAGATATTTGAGCATATAGTGATAACTTGGTTGTATGTACACTTTTAAATATTTTGTTACATGCTTAACATAGGCACTTACGCATGTTGGAATCACTTGTTCATATGTAGACTATTGAATATTTTGTTATCACTTTATAAAAAAAAAACGTAGCTTTTTAATTGGGATATGAAATCTAGATGAAATAATGAGTTAAGAATTAGTAGATGTAAAATTAGGATGAATAAAGTTTAAATAATCAAATTAGTGCTTTAATAAATCGGTGCTTGATGAATCATATAAAAATAATGAGAAAGCAAAAAATTTGTTATTTTAAATTTTTATAAATATTTATTAAATAAAAAATTTGTTAATTTAATATTCTAAAAATATTTATTATATTAGCTTTTAATAAAAATAGCATTTTTATACACATATTACAATATTAATGTAATAATTTAATTTAAATCCAAATGTAAATTAATTTAAATAATATATAATTATAAAAGTTTAAAATAACATACAAGGGTAAAATGGTCAATTAGTTATTACCTCTCATTCCCTCCCCTCTTAAACCAAACAAAGGATCTTCTCCCCTCCCATCCCCTCTAACAAACCAAACAAGATAACATACCCTCCCTTCCCTCCCCTCCTTTCCCTCCCCTCCCTCCCCTCCTACCCCCTCCCCTCAAACCAAACACACCCTTAATGAATGAAGGGAACCTGGGGGTTGCCGGGATTTTTGTTATATACTCTGATATGTATGAATGTGAACTAACTGCACAGGTGATTATATTCGAATATTTGAAATCGAGACTAGGATGGGGAAAAGTTTTGAGGGATTTTGTGAAAACCCTACGGTTAAGTAGGAAGTTGAAAAGAGTTTAAATTATCCAACGGTCTCTAAACCATTCCAACTATGTGTTATCGAATTATAATTACGTGTTTAAAGGCAGGGGGTTACATTTGTGGCATCAGAGCTATAGTTCCTGATAAGGGTAGAGTTTGCTAGGATAGATCCCTTAGTTGGCCTTAGGGATAGAAGATCAGTTGTGAATAGCACATGTATGTTCTATTAATATGGATATATATATGAAACTTGTGAATATATGTGCATACCATCTTTGTAATATTAATGGGGCGAGTTGTTTGTAGAATAAAGAAAACTAGAGGACGCCCCAATATTTCGCGTGTAGACCCAAAGGTGGAGGTAGTCCATGACAATCCACCACCAGATCCAATGCAAGAGCTTATGGGTCTAATCAAAGATCAGCAAGATATGATCACTGGGCTAAGAGAAGAGCTCAGACTGGAGAAAGGAAAGAATAAAGCAGATCAGGGTCCGTCAGTCGAGGAGGAAACCCAGGAAGGGACTTATAAAGAAGAGACTGCCAAAGGATCAATATGACCACTAGAATCTCCACCTCATGTTATTCCGAATCAAGAATCACATGGGGTGCCTGTTAGAGAGGAAAGGGACCTTCAGTTTTGGGTCTCAAGATTCTGCAAGCACTTGCCTCCAGCGTTCAGAGGGAGGTTTGATCCTCAAGCCGCCGAAGACTGGCTGAATAGATTAGAGAAAATATTTGAGGTCCTTGGGTGATCAGATGAGGCGAAGCACGCTTGGCAATTTATAAGCTCAAGGGGGATACAGATCGTTGGTGGCGGAATATCGCCCTAACATTAAAGAGTAAAAAGATGCCATTGACTTGAGAATTGTTCTAACAAGAATTCAATGAGAAATACTTTCCCAATTCAGTGCGACTTGAGAAGGAAATGGAATTTCTGAACATTAAACAAGGGGACACAGAAAGTTTCGATGATTATCTGTCTCATTTCATTCGGCTATCCCGGTATTCGTCCTATCTGGTGCGAACCCATAAGGGAAGATCCCACGAACCCACAACCAATTCTGAAATATACACACCCCAAGAAAGCTAAACACAGATCGACGATCCACTTGAACCCTTGAACACGGAAAGAACAAGGACCCGAAGTGTTGGAAAATGCCACAAGGTTGATCAAGCCTTGATAAGTTTGTTAGTTCTAAAAAGAACCCTAGAGAGAATCCACTCTCAAGAAACAAAGTGCAGAAGTGCAACTTTCATTTATGATTCAAATCTGAATTGTGTGTCTTACAAATGAAGAAGCACCAAGTATTTATAGGAAAATATGACCTAATTGCAATAAGTGCAATTTTGAAAACAACCAATACAAATTGTAAAACCATGTGCTAGGAAACCTAAAAGTCTAATACAATAAATACAAAAGTCTAATACAATCTAGAAGAAAGTTGAAAAATCAAATACAATATGCTAAAGAAAACAAAAGTCAAATTTGCCACCAACTCCTTGTTGATTTTCGCACACCTAACTTCAAAAAAATGTAGTCAGCAAATTAAGGCTCAAAATGTGCTTATTTAGGCCCAAATGAGCCTCCCATGTGTAGTATTAGGTCCAAGCCTTTTGGTTTTGAAATTTCCAAGCCCAAAACTTGATTAACAACTCCATATTTAGCACAAATGAACTTAGTGACGTTTTCAGCATCTTTGTTTTGTAAATTAGATTTATTGATCCACTTGTCATTTGATTTACAATAACTTCTTCAATCAGCTCAATCAATGCTTCCTTGAATATTTTAGCTTGTGCTCTCATGATTTGTCCAGCTGGAATTTGATAATGATCATTTGAAATGGAAGAGATGTCACTTGAATTTGAAGGGACAACTTGTTGATTCTGGATCGCATCACTATTTGCAGAAGACGGATAACAAAGAATTGGGTGCGGATATGCTCATTCGTGGGTTGCGATGAGAACTGAGAAAGAGATTGGCTACACACTTGTTCATCAACTTTAACAAGGCGATGGAAGAGTGTACAATCACAGAAAATAATTTGAGGGAACTGTATCTTGCCAAAACTCCTGGTAATCGCAGTGAACCTAGTAAGGGCAATACTTCCCAGAAGCAGAAGGGTCAGGGATTTTCTTCATCCCTAGGTACTGGTAAGAAGCCCTACCAGCCCAGAGATCGAGAGTCTCAGAAGTCTTTTACATAGTGGGTATGTAACTGTTGCAATCAGCCGCACTATGGCAAAAATTGTCGAGGCGAAATGATCTATTTCAATTGTAAGCAACCAGGACATCTTTCTAAAGATTGTCAGCGACCGTGGGCAGAGCAGAGGCCAAGGACTCAGGGCAGGGTATTTCCAATGACTCATGAGGAAGCCCGGAAGTCCCCTGATCTCATTCAAGGTAATATTCTTCTTAATGGTAATGCATTGCAAGCATTGTTTGACTCAGGTGCTAGTCATTCTTTTATTGCTTATGAGTGTGTGAAGCGCCTGGGTATGCATGTGCATAAGTTGCCCTTCAATCTAATTGTGTCAACCCCAATGGGTGTCAAAGCTGTAACTACTGAAGTTTGCCTAAATTGTATGGTAACTATAGAGGGACATGAATCTATTATTGATTTGATTTGCCTGCCGCTTTACCAATTAGAAGTCATTTTGGGTTTTGATTGGTTAACGGAAAATAATGTGCTACTTGATTGTCGAAACAAAAGGATTGTATATTTTGCGCCTTGGAATATTGAGAGTGCGGATACAAGATTTAACTTCCTTTTAACAGCCGAAGCTGAGAAGTGTTTGAAGAAGGGTTGCCAGGGGTATATGGTATTCTTCTCTGTGCAAGGGGAGATTGGTGAAACTTTGAGTAGTATACCCGTGGTAAATGAATTCCTTGAGGTATTTCCGGATGATTTGAGCGGATTGCCTTCGGAAAGGGAAGTTTAATTTCCAATTGACATTGTGCCTGGAGCTGGTTCTATATCTAAAGCCCTATATAGTATGGCCCCAAATGAAATGGCGGAGTTAAAGAAGCAGATTGAGGATTTACTTGAAAAAGGGTTTATTAGACCCAGTGTGTCACTGTGAGGAGCTCTAGTGTTGTTTGTGAAAAAGAAAGACGGGAGTCTTCGTTTGTGTATCGACTATAGAGAGTTGAATAAGATTACCGTCAAGAATAAGTACCCTCTCCCTAGAATCGATGACTTGTTAAATCAATTATCTGGTGCATGCGTGTTTTCAAAGATTGATATGAGGTCGGGGTATCATCAGCTGCGAGTGAAGGCAGAAGATGTTCTGAAGACAGCTTTTCGGACTAGGTATGGTCATTATAAGTTTTTGGTGATGCCATTTTGGCTAACTAATACACCTGTGGTTTTCATGGATTACATGAACTGTATCTTTCGACAGTACCTGGACCAATTTGTCATAGTTTTTATTGATGACATTTTGATATACTCTAAGAGTAGAGAAGATTACGAGCATCATTTGAGAATTGTACTAAATACATTGTGTGAAAAGCAGCTCTATGCCAAATTGAGTAAGTGCGAGTTTTGGCTATCAGAAGTGAAATTCTTAGGCCATGTTATCTCACAAGAAGGGGTCTCTATAGATCCTAGTAAAGTGGAAGCAGTACTGGACTGGAAAAGGCCAGAATTTGTGGCAGAGGTACGCAGTTTTCTGGGTCTTGCTGGTTATTATTGGAGATTCATTCGAATTTCTCCCGTATTGTGTTACCGATGACCAAGCTCACGAGAAAGGATCAGCCGTTTGTGTGGGATGAGAAATGTGAAAATTGATTTGTGGAGCTGAAGGAGAGGTTGACTTCGGCACCTGTGTTGATTTTACCTGATCCCAGTTTGACTTATGTTGTGTATTCAGATGCCAGTAGGCAGGGATTAGGGTGTGTCCTTATGTAGCAGGGATGTGTGGTGGCCTACGCCTCTTGACAGCTCAAACCTCATGAAATGAATTATCCTACACATGATCTAGAGCTTGCGGCTATTGTGTTTGCCTTGAAAATTTGGAGGCCTTATTTGTATGGTGTGACAGTAGAACTGTACTGTGACCATAAGAGTCTCAAATATCTGTATGACTAGAAAGAATTGAATATGAGACAGCGCCGTTAGATGGAGTTGCTTAAAGACTACAACCTGGAAATCAAATATCATTCGGGTAAAGCAAATGTAGTCGCGGATGCTCTTAGTCGAAAGACCATACTTGTTGCAGTAATGATGATATAGGAGCAGAAATTGATTGAAGATTTTTGAGATTTGAATTTATCGAACAAGATCATCTGTGCCAACCATATTGTTTCCCAAAGGGAAAATGATTTGAGAGCCGAGATTGAAGAGGCTCAGGGGCAAGATGGTTGGATACAGCGTAACCTGGCTAGAATTGAATGGGGAGAAGCTCAGGGTTACGATTTATCACCTAGTGGATTGGTTCGCTATTAGAAGAGAATTTGTGTTCCACTTAAGGCGGAGTTGAGACAGAGAATTCTGGATGAGGCTCTCAAGAGCCGATATACTCTTCATCCTGGTATGACCAAAATGTACCATAACCTGAAATTTGCGTATTGGTGGTCGGGTTTGAAGAGCGATGTGACAAAATATGTGGCGAGGTGTCTGACTTGCCAGAAAGTGAAGATTGAGCACTAGAGACCGCCTGGTCTACTTCAGAGTCCTGAGATTCTAGAATGGAAATGGGAAAATGTGACCATGGACCTAGTTGTGGGATTGCCCAAGATCAGGAACTATAATATGATTTGGGTAATAGTTGACCGATTAACGAAGTTGGCACACTTCATACCGATCAATGCTAGTTATTCTGTGGATAAGCTGGCAGAGATCTATATTCGTGAGATTGTAAAGCTCCATGGTGTACCGAGGAACATCATTTCCGACCGAAATCCCCATTTCACTTCAAGATTCTGGAAGGCTTTGCATGAGGCATTGGGTACTCAGTTAAGATTTAGTACGGCTTATCATCCTCAAACGGATGGACAGTCTGAGAGGACAATCCAGACACTGGAAGATATGTTGCGGGCTTGTGTTTTAGACTTTAAAGGGAATTGGGTTCACTTCCTTCCACTTGCTGAGTTCGCCTATAACAATAGCTATCATGCGAGCATTCAGATGGCTCCGTATGAAGCATTGTAAGGGAGGAGGTGCCAATCACCTTTGTGCTGGAATGAGCTATCAGAAAGGAACTATATGGACCGGATCTTGTTGATCAAACCTCAGCACAGATTCGAATTATTTGAAAGAGGTTGCTTGCAGCGCAGAGTCGACAGAAAAGCTATGCTGACAAGAGGAGATGACCTCTAGAGTTTGAGGTGGGTGATCATGTATTTCTGAGGGTATCCCCAGTTACCGGCATCGGGAGAGCTATCAAGAGGAAGAAGCTAAGCCCGAGGTATATAAGTCCTTTTGAGATTCTTACGAGAATTGGACCTGTTGCTTATCGAGTAGCCTTACCTCCGAACTTGAGTAGTCTCCATGATGTGTTTCACATTTCCCAACTAAAGAAGTATCAATCGGATCCCTCTCACATCATTGAGTATGAGGATGTCGAGATACAAGAGAACTTCACGTATGCGATAGAGCCAGAGCAGATAATTGACCGAGAGGAGTGACGGCTCAGACACTGAAGTATTTCGTATGTAATGGTGATCTGGAGGGGAAAGATGCAAAGAGAAGCAACTTGAGAAGTGGAAGAAGTTATGCGAAGACGATATCCGGAGTTTATGGCTCAAGTTGTGTAACAATTTCGGGGACGAAATTTATTTTTCGGGGGGAGAATTGTAATGCCCCAACTTGTGATTAAGGGATAATTATGATCTTAATGATGTAATTGTTGCTAAACTTATTGTGAATGTGTGGTAAGCAATGTTTAAGCTCATATTCATGTTTAATGGTGATTTTGTAAAGGTTATGATAATCAGGGGCGAAATTGGAAATTCACTTACCGATTAGACGGTTACCGAAGAGGAAACTCATTGGTAACTTGAAGATCAACGGTTGAGATTAAAAGTCAAAGGAATCAATGGGTTAGGATTTAACCATAGGGTGGAATCCTGTGTAAATGAAAACATGTGAACCAAAGGGGAGGAACAAGATTGTGCCAAGTGTTATCATGAGGACCTTTGGATCAAAGTCAATGTTTCAAACTCATTTTCTCTTCCCTCTCTCCTCTTAGTCAGTTGTTGTATGGGAAAAAGAAAAGAATGTGATCATCAATATCATTATCTCATCTCTCTCCTCATTCTCCATTTCCGGCGAGCTAGGCAAGAAAGAGAAAGGAAGGGTTTGAAATTTAGGTAGGTAAATGACTTCACATGCTCAAACACTCTTTATTGATATTGTTCAAGAAGTTGAGAGCTTGCCTTCTATGTTTTCAGAATTGTGAAAAGTCGTAATTTGGTGTTTGCTCAAATCTGAAAGTTAGAGAGACAAAGATTTGATCTTACCAAGTGAAAGAGGTAATGATTTGATGTATTTTGATGGTTGCGTTTTTTAATGTTGGTTGAGTTTTGTAAATTCTGGAATTTTTCCTTGAATATTGGTAATAAATGAAAGAGGGAGTTGGAGGGAGTGTCATTGTTCAATTGGTAGCTTGTGGTATTTTGAGTTGTTTGGGATTGATTTAGAAGTAAGAAATGAAAGTGTTAATGATTAAGTTGTTGAGTAGAATGTGGAGATTTAAGGACAAATTGTATTTGGGGTGTGATTTTGGATATTTTGAGGTTACCAATAGGTTCCTTATGGAATTTTAGATGAGAATGAGCTTTGGTGCAAGTGTAGAACCTATTGAGATCAGTTTAGGTCACTTTAGAAAACCATATCAGTTACTGCGTTTCTGACTTCTGATGCGTATCACTTGAGTGAGGGATGAGCTCACTCGAGTGCATCAGTAGATTTCTGTTTTCTTTGGTTCCTCAGTGGTGTTTTCGAGTGGAAGGGCGAAAGTGCACTTCCTGACTCGCGAATGAGATATGATCCCACTTGAGTGAGTATGGGCATGCTTGAGTGAGGGAGTAAGTTTAAGACCTGGGAGTTGATAGTTGCTCTCGGGTAGTCACTCGTTGAGCATCACTTCTTGGATAAGGAAGGTTATACTTCTATTACTAGGAATGGTAAATGTTCTATTTATCGTAATGACATTTTCTGTGCTGATGGTGATTTGCATGTTGGTCATTATATATTAAATTTGGAACATCCTAATAATGGGAATATCTATAACGTAACTACTAAGAGGATAAAATCAAACGATTTGAATCTGACCTACCTATGGCATTGTCGTCTAGGCAACATAAATGAGAAACACATTTCTAAACTCCATCAAGATGGATTTCTAAACTCATTTGATTTTGAATCATATGATACATACAAATCTTGCTTATTAGGAAAGATGACTAAGGCACCTTTTACTGGGCACAGTGAGAGGGCCACTGAATTATTGGGCCTCATACATACAGATGTATGTGGACCATTAAGTATAGCTGCCAGAGGAGGTTATGTCTACTTCATTACATTTATAAATGACTTTAGTAGATATGGCTATATCTATCTAATGAAACATAAATCTGAATCTTTTGAAATGTTCAAAATATTCCAAAATAAAGTACAAAACGAACTTGGTAAAACAATTAAAGCACTTTGATCTGATCGAGGCGGTGAATATTTGAGTCAAGAATTCATTGACCATCTTAGGAGTTGTGGGATAATCTCACAATTGACTCCTCCAGGAATACCACAATGGAATGGCGTTTCTGAACAGAGGAATTGAACACTATTAGATATGGTTTGATCCATAATGAGTCAAACAGATCTTCCACCATCCTTTTGGGGACATGCCTTAGAGACAGCTACGTTTACACTAAATCGTGTTCCATCTAAGGCAATTGAAAAGACACCATATGAGATATGGACTGGAAAGAAACCAAGTTTATCTTTTCTCAAGATCTGGGGATGTGAGGTGTATGTTAAGCAACAAGCCTCTGATAAATTAGCACCAGATCCACAAATTGCCTTTTCGTGGGGTATCCTAAAGAAACGAAAGGATACTATGTCTACAATCCCACCGATAACAAAGTGTTTGTTATTCGAAATGGCAAGTTTCTAGAAAGAGAGTTTGTCTTTAAAACCACCAGTGGGAGCGACGTACATCTCGAAGAAATTTGAGAGCCACAAGATGGTACAAAACCACAGATGGAAATTAGAGAAGACTTACAACAAGTTGCTGAGCCTCCTCAAGTAACACAAGGTCCACGAAGATCTGATAGGACACGGCATCAGCCTCAGAGATATGGATTTCTGATTACTGAAGGCTGTGATGTGTTGCTCATTAAGCAAAATGAGCCCACCACCTATCGAGAAGCCACAGTGGGACCAAACTCTGAGAAATGGATAAATGCCATGAAGTCTGAAATGCAATCCATGTACAACAATCAGGTATGGACCTTAGTCGATCCACCTGAAGGGGTAAAAACCATTGGGTGCAAATGGGTTTTCAAGGAGAAAACTGATATGAATGGCAATGTAAATGTCTTCAAGGCACAACTGGTTGCAAAAGGATTCACTCAAACTCATGGTGTAGACTATGATGAAACCTTTTCCCCAGTTGCAATGGCTAAATCAATCAGAATCCTTCTTGCCATTGCAGCATATTATGACTATAAAATATGGCAGATGGATGTCAAAACAGCCTTCCTTAATGGAAAGCTGCTTGAGGATGTGTACATGACACAACCTGAAGGTTTTGTGCGTCCAGAGGACTCCGGTAAAATTTGCAAGCTTCAAAGATCCATTTATGGATTGAAGCAAACATCTCGGAGCTGGAATCATCATTTTGATGAAGTAGTCAAAGAGTTTGGATTCATTCAAAACATCGATAAACCTTGTGTTTACAAGAAGGTTAGTGGGAGCATAGTTGTATTTCTAGTCCTTTATGTAGATGACATCCTACTCATTGGGAATTATATTCCTACCTTGCAGAGTGTCAAGTCTTGGTTAGGAAAGTCTTTTTCAATGAAAGACGTAGGTGAAGCCACCTATATCCTAGGGATTAGGATCTATAGGGATAGATTCAAAAGACTAATAGGCCTAAGTCAGAGCACATACATGACAAGATAATGTATAGGTTCAGTATGCAAGATTCAAAGAGTGGTTACATGCCCATGTCTCATGGCATCTATCTTAGCAAGGATCTATGTCCTAGTACACCTGATCAGCAAGATCGCATGAGTAAGGTTCCATTGCCTCGGCCATTGGATCCATCATGTATGCCATGTTATGTACTCGACCGGATGTCTCATTTGCCTTAAGTATGACCAGCAGATACCAACAAGATCCTGGTGAGGGTAATTGGACTGCCGTCAAGAATATCCTAAAGTACTTAAGAAGGACTAATGACTTATTTTTGGTCTATGGTGGATTGGATGATGAGCTCTACATAACCGGTTACACAGATGCAAGTTTCCAAACTGACCAAGACGACCTTAAATCACAATCTGGATATGTATTCCTCCTGAATGGTGGAGCAATAAGTTGGAAGAGCTCCAAGCAGAGCACTATAGCAGATTCTGCAACAGAAGCTGAGTATATAGTAGCATCAGATGCAGCTAAAGAAGCTGTTTGGATCAGAAAGTTCATTACTGAACTAGGGGTGGTACCTACCATCTCAAATCCAATAGATTTATTCTGTGACAATAGCGGTGCTATTGCACAGGCTAAGGAGCCTAGGTCACATCAAAGGACCAAGCATATACTCAGGCGATTTCATCTTATTAGAGAAATCAATAATAGAGGTGATATAAAGATATGCAAAGTAGCAGGAGAAGATAATGTTGCTGATCCTCTTACTAAGCCACTTGCACAGGCAAAGCATGAGCGTCATGTTAGGGCAATGGGAATTAGGCAAATTAATGATTGCACCTAGGGCAAGTGGGAGGATGTTGGAAATTGTGCCCTAAGGGCCAATCATTGTACTTTGAACATTTTTATTTTAATGAAATTTCTCCATTCTGTTATCATATTATTTGCATGTTAACTGTGATAATAGTATCCTTGGATAATTCATAAAGATTGTCCTAAAATGTCCCTGGTCGGTCATTTATGCGGGAGCAGAGATGAAACAAGATCAGTATGACTTTGATAAGATATGGAGATACGAATCAAAGTCTTAGGCACTTGTAAGAGTACAAGGTGCTGGACCGACCCACTATGAGAAAGCTATATGGATCAAGTCATAAGCTTTTCTCATGTATAACCACGTCACGATGCCTTTAGACCTGAGGTCATCATGGATTCCTACATGAGAGTTGTTAAGCTTTGAACTAGTCAAAAGTCACTTTTGACCGGGTGATATGAATGATCAAGATGGAATTTGTCCGGGTCATGGATTCATGCAGAGGAATATGAATGATCAAGATGGAATTTGTCCCTCACATTAGTAGAGAGATATTACTGGGCCCCTCGATGAGTGAGTCTTCTAAGAAATGTATGGCCATACTATGATGAAAGGATTTTCTCTCTCTGTTATCAGGCTACTCAGGAATCGAGAAAGTAATGGTTAAGAACAAGAGGATGACATTATCCATGCGTTATCCTTGATCGATATAACGTGTGACAAAAGGGACGTGACATGGTTGTATGACAGGTTGCATCGTGATAACGATCCTCATATGATTTGGGTAGTCGTAATGTCTTACTAGAGGCAGCTTGCGACTTTTGGGTTTATATAGTTATTGGCCCACTGCCAATTTCATATGGGTCTACAGGGTCGCACACAAGAATGGCCCAACACGAGATAATGTTTAATTTAGGGTGGACGAATTTTATATTTATATATATATAATATAAAATTCATTAACAATATTATATAGATATATTTTTTTTCGAAATATATATCTTATATATATATATGTATATATATATTATTTGATATTATTATATTGTGTTAGTTTTAAATTTAATTTATTAAGATATATTAAATTTAATAACTAACATGATAGAGATATATTATCTCAGATTTAATTTATGAAGATAAATTAAATCTAATGGCTCTTTATTTGGATTAAATAAATAGGTTAAATTAAAACTGTTGGACAGATTTAATTTAAACTAAATTTATTTAATTAGCTCACCAAGATAATTAATAGTTAATTAATTTCAAAATTAATGATGATTAATTTTGAAATTTGAAAATAGCCCTCATTGGTTATAAACTTGATAGAGTAGATATATATATACGCACATGAGAATTGAGAGCCGCAAGTGAAACCCTAGGAGACATTAGAGGCGCTAGCATGCAGTTTCGGTTGGAGAGCATTCGTGTGGATACCGGTAGAGGAAGCGGACCTGACGTGTTGGCTCCTAGAGATTGTGAAAACTCTGAATCATCAAAAGGTATGAATCCTTCCAACTTGGTTTAAACGCCGTTAATAGATCCTTGATTAGGATCGGTGAATTTTTTTTTAAAATTCTTTCGTTGTGCCTACCGATTCTAACAGTATTATGGGATATTATTCAATATAGAATCTCGCCTAATTATTATGGCAAATCACCGATGATCATTTTTGTACCCTATATGCCTTTTGGTTTTTGTGAATAATGCATCAAACTATCTATAATCTTATATGTCCTCATGGTATTAAAGCAGACAGATTTTGACCTAGAATCTTCCACATCAATGAGTTCAACGCATAACAAGTCGAGGCGCATCCTCAGGTTGAATATGATTCTCCTACGGATTCTTATCTCAATGGGTCCTTGCTTAGTGACCTGAACATAGCTGGCGGTCCCTCTGGGTTGACCGTGGACTTTGATGGGTCCTCTCATCTTTTTGTTTCCAAGAAGCTCACGAAAACCAATTATCATAAGTGTCTCAAGCCTTTCGGTTGGCAATTGATGGATATGACAAGCTGGGATATCTTACCGGTGATCCAAGGCCCCCTTTGAAGCCTCTTCTCGCATTATGGAGGAATGGTCTGCTGAGAACTCCCTAGTATATTCTTGGTTGATTAATTATATGTCTCCTAATCTCAAGCAGAGTTTTATATATCTACCTACAGCTCATGACATTTGGATGGTTATATGTGGGTGTTTTTTCAATCAGACTGATATGTCTTGATTGTTTGAAATCAAAAATAAAATTTGGAAGCTAAAACAAGGGGATCGTGATGTTTTTGATTAATGGTTGGAGCCTTGTGCTCTCTGGAAAGAATTAGATATTGTTGATGACAAAGATGTGTCCTCACCCGAGCATGTCGTACGCCAAAAGCATTGTACCAACCGAGAACAGGTCTTCTATTTTCTTCCTGCCTGAAATCCTGAGTATGATGAACTTTGAGGTTGCATTCTTGGCCGTTCACTACTACCTTCACCTTCAAAAGATTTTAATGAAGTATGTCAAGAAGAGTCTCGCCGCCCTATCATGATGCCTGTTTAATCTTCTATCATCTGGATTCGTCAGCATTAGCCAACAAGGGTGCAAGTCTGATCACTCATCTTCCCAAGGACAAGCCACCGTGTAGTTATTGCAAGAAGCTAGGTCACACTCAAGATAAGTGTTGGGATCTTCATAGGAAGCCCGCTGATTAGAAGCCACGTAAAAACAAGTCACATGGCTATCAAACCCAACACGAGCAGTCTTCTTCGATATCCTTTACTTCTGCTCCTCAAGTAAGTATTAATCAACTTGCTAAAATGATGGAATGGCTCAAGGCTTAGCAAAATCCATAGAAACCACCTACTACATCTATGGCTCATCGAGGTACTGACACCCTTACTCTACATACATCATCTTTTCTTCCTAAATGGATTGTTGATACAGGTACCTCTGATCACATGACCTTTGAGCCCTAAATGTTTGTGTCCTATCATTCTTGTGCTGGTAATGGAAAGATTTGTATTGCCAATGGTACATCTTCTGTTATTGCGGGAAAGGGGATAGTACAAATTTCTGATTTATTGAGTCTTGAATATGTTTTGCATGTCCCTCATCTAACTTGCAACCTTCTTTCTATTATCAAGTTGACTTAACAGACTAGCTGTTGTGCTATATTTTTCTCTACTTAGTGTTTCTTTAAGGATCTCTCATCCAGGAAGATGATTAGCTCCGTCAAGGTGATTGATAGACTTTACTACCTTGATGATTCTACCTTGACCGATTTGTGTTCTAGATTTCTGAGTGGTTTAGCTTCCAATTCTGACAATAATGATGTTATGTTATGGCATAAAAGGATGGGTCATCTTAGTTTTTTCTATTTAAAACACTTGTTTCCTCATTTTTATCTAATAGTAGTTTGACCTTTCATTATGATATTTGTGAATTTGCAAAGCACCATAGTGCTTTTTTTCCTCCATCTTCAAACAAATCAACTCGCCCATTCTCTATTATTCATAGCAATGTTTGGGGTCTATCCAATATCTCCAGTTGTTCCAATCAAAAAGTTTGTCACATTTATTGATGACCATACGTACATGTGCTAGATCTTCTTACTTAAATAAAAATCCTATGTTTCTATTATTTTCATTGAGTTTTTCAATTATATCTCCACCCAGTTCAACTCATGCACTCAGGTCCTTTATACAAAAAACAACATTGAATACTTTAATTAGTCTATGACTACTTTTCTAAAATTGCATGGTATTGTTCATAATAGTACATGTCCTCATAGTCTTTAACAAAATGGGATTGCTGAACGCAAAAATAGACACCTACTTGAAACTGCTTGATCTCTCTTGTTGATGTGTCATATTCCTAAATATTTCTAGGGATGCACTACTTACTACCACTTATCTTATTAATAGGATGCCCAATTGAGTTCTTGAGTATATGTCCCTACTTGAAAAACTTTGTACCACCCACTCTGTCACACACCTTGATCATTCTCTCCCTCTGTGTCTTTGGGTGCTCTACATTTGTCCACTTCCATCAACCAGCATCTAAATTCAATTCCTAGGCCACCAAATGTTATGACCATGCATCTCATCACTTGTTTGTCAGTTGTGATGTGACTTCCTTTAATAATGTGCCTTACTTTGCCTAGCCTTCACTTCAGGGGGAGAATTGGACTAAATTACAGCCTAGGGAATCCATACTAAAAGTTATTCCACCTTCATCTATTCCTCTTCATCATCTACTCCTCGTCCTGCTCCTGCACTTGAACCCAATCCACAACTATCCATTTTTATGCCTAAACAGACATCTGAAACTAAAGGTAAAACCACATAGAACTAGAGTTGGTAATACGAGCCCAACCCACAGGCTCAATCCGCGAGCCCGCGGGTTTTGACTGGTTAGGGTTGGGAAAATCCCAACCCGCAAAAATGCGGGCCTGTGCATAGCCCGCGGGTTGATGCGGACCAGCCCGCGGGTTGGCCCGCAAATATTTTTTTTTACATATAATAATTTTGCAAAACTTATAAGTTTTTCACTCCTATCTTGGTACCTCCCAATCCAAAGAGAAAAAATCTGAGCCTCTTCCCTTCTTCTTTAAACAAAATTATTATATCTTGGTTGCTTGAGAATGAGTTTATGTTTTGTTTATAAAATTTAGCAAATTTGATAACTTTATCTCTTGAATTGTAGATTATGTTATTAAATTTTTATAAGAGAAATGATTGATGCTAGAAAAGTAAATTTAATGACTCATATATATGTGTCTCATATTTTCGACCTTTTTAAAAAATAGGAATTATTTTTTTTCAAAAAAAATGCAGGCCTGCGGCCTGGCCCACAACTCGCACACTGCGGGTTAGGGTTGGCATTTTTCTAGCCCGCAGAAGTGCAGGCCGCACAGGCTGCACTGCGTGGCCCCCGGGTTGGTGCGGGCTAGCCTGCAACCCACGGGTTGGCCTGCATTCCCAGCTCTACATAGAACTAACAATACAAAATTTACTCATAAAAGAGTAAGAAGAGTAATAAAGCTATCACACCTTAAGTAGAGCCAGATTCAGGATATGTGAATGTAATACCCTATCTCATATTCCCTACCCTTAGAGTGAATTTTAAGAAAACTTTTCATTTATCGTCATGCATTGAGCATAACTACCATGCCTTTATACATATCAAAATCCATAGGAGCTCTAGACCCCTGGCCCACAAATTTCACATAGCTAGATATAACAATTATAGGTTTAAAATCCATCACATAATAATTCATAAGCTATAATAATGTATTTCCATGAAAACCTAAGGCCTTAAGCCATCTACTACTAAATCCGGATAAAGGACTACTCAGAGTTCAACACAATCATGAATTCAAAATGCAGATCATAATTGTGGCAATAAATGTAATTAAACAAGTATATTGCGGCTACTAACAGCTGTAGCCTCAGGCCTCAGGTGCCTCCCAGTCACGTCGGCCCTCAAGCTCTCACTTGAAAAGTGTGAGAAATAATGGGATGAGACCACTGTCTCATTAACACAGTCACTACCCACCTTAACTATTGGCACCACCCATGGGGTACCATGTGGGACTAATATACAAACATGTTAAAAGATATAATAAGTAGGATGTAATATCCTGAATTGTAATCAAGGATTAATAACTTCAAAGTGATGTAATTAATGCTAATTAAGCACTTTTGAAGTATGTGTTGTGTAATGTGATGTAAGGGTGCTTAGTAATGGTTTAATGAGTATTGAGATAATCAGGGGCAAAACGGTAAATTTACTGACTGATTGGCCAGTTACCGAAGAGAAAACTCCTTAGTAATCAAGATCAATGGCTAGGATTGAAAGAACAAGAGGTGGAAATCCTATGCATGTAAGTTCATATGAAATCATGGTAGGAAGAATGAGATGATGCCAAGTGGCAAAATATGGACCTTTGGATCAAGGTCAAAGTTCAAACTCAAATTTCTCTTCCCTCTCTCTCTCAAGTCAGTGAAAAAGCTTGGGAAGAAGGGAAATGTGATTATCATTTTCATATCTCACTTTCTCTCTCCATTTTCTCCACTTCCGGCGAACTAAGCACCCTTCATGAAGGTAAATGACTTTATATGCCTAACCACCCTTCATTGATATTGTTTAAGAAGTTAAGAGGTTGACTTCTGTGGTTTCAGAATTTTCATTGGTGATATTTGAGAGATTGTGAAGTTTGAGAAGTTGAGGAATCAAGGGTTTGATCTTGGCAAGTTGAGAAGGTAAGCATTGGTGACCTTTTGGTATAAATGTTATGATTTTTTGTTTAGTTTAGTAAATTCTGAAATTTGTACCCTAAATATGATGTAAGTGAAATGTAGGATTTGAATAAAGTGTCACTGTTCATTTGGTAGGTTGTGATACTTGGAGTTGGTTGGAATTAATTTGAAGTTGAATGAGATAGTTTGATAAAATTATGGTTTTATGTGGTTTTATGAACTAGAGTTGAGAATGTGTTGATTGAGTGAAATTAGGTTGTTCTATGGTTGCCAATAGGTTCATTGTGGAGTTTTGTATGGGAATGAACTTTGGTATAAGTTTAGGAACCATTGGAGCTTAATTGGTCAATTCTGGAAAACCATATCAGTTGCTACGATTTGGCATCTGATAGGCATCACTCGAGTGAGGGAGGAACTCACTCTAGCACGATGTGAAATTCTGGGTATATTGGTTAAGTCTTTAGGCAGAAACCACGAGCACACTTCCTGACTTGCGAGTGAGATATGATCCCACTCGAGTGAGGATGGGCATGCTCGAGTGAGGGAATCAGTTTAAGACTTGGGAATTTATGGTTACTCTCGGGTAGTCACTCGGTGGGTTTCACTTCCTGGTGCTCGAGTGCACCTGAGGTTATTGCTCGAGTACAGCCTCTTGTGCTCGAGTGAGAGTGTATGATATATCAAGGTTTGCTCTCGAGCAAACACTTTCTATGTTCCACTTGCTGGTGCTCGAGTGCAATTGGGGGTGTCACTCGAGTGAGACTCCTTTCACTCGAGTGAGCCAGCCCAAGGTTAGAAATTTTTCCCTAGAAGGAGGATCTTCGGGGTAGTTTCTCCCAACCCTTTAGGCGTATGTTTAGATCTATAATAGTCACCTAAAGAGTTTAAATGATAACCAACTTAAAATATTATAGAATTAAGAACTTGGAAAAGAGGTTGACGGGTTGTTCCTAACCTGGTTTACAGGATTTGATATTTGCCGTCCTCGAGAGCCTGCAGTGCCAAGAAACATCGGGAAAGGATCAGGTAGTGACTCTCTCTTATACTATGTGTAATGCACTGTATGTGTGTTGTATCACTGTTTTGTGATGATCTTTGATGCTGCTGCGGTTACATTTGGTGATAGCTGTCATTTACAACGCAAGCTATCGTTTACAGCGTAAGCTGTCATTATTGTGATTACAACGCAAGCTGTCGTGATTGTGATTACAGCGTAAGCTGTTGTGATTGTGATTACAGCGCAAGCTGTCGTGATTGTGATTACAGCGAGAGCTGTCGTATTGTGTATACAGCCGTGAGTGCTGTCATTTGTAGTGAAAGCCATGTATCTTTGAGTTGCTGCTGCTGTAGCTGTTTATGATTTATATACATGCTTTGTGTTTATGCATTGTGTGAGTGATTTATTACTATTGGGATTATCTCGAATCTCATTCTTTCCAATGACTAACATTTCAGACAGGGCATGTGGCTCGAGAGAGAAGCGGCCAACCCGGAGTAATTTGGACCCTTAGGGGTATAGTTGATTTTGAGATGTTGGTTATCCATTTTGTACTTGGGATTACTGTATATTTTTATATGCAAATTCTAGATTCAATTTTTGGTTGTGTAATTCCTTGGTGGAAACTTATAAACCCTCAGATTATATATGTATAGAACCCGGGAGTTGCCGGGGATTTAGTTATACACTCTGATATGTATAATTGTATATTAACTGCACAGGTAATTATATTCGAACATTGAAATTGAGACAAGGATGTGAAAAAGATTTTAAAGATTTTTGTGAAAATTCCATTGTAAGACAGCAATTTAAAATGAGTTTAAATCATTCGATAGTCTCTCATTCAATTTTATTATGCGTTATCGAATTATAATTACATGTTTAAAGTCAGGGTGTTACATAGGAGGGCAAGCAGACACAAATAAGCATGAGCATAATAGTATCAATTCATATGCCTTAAAGAACATTTATTCATAACACAACATACCGTATCACAAAATGTCATAATATGATTACTCTTTATCTTTCATTAACCCAAACCATCCTTATATCCTCCTTATTTCCTGTAATTGGACCCATAGGCTAAGTATATTCCATGTTACTGTTACTCTCATGAGCTCTCTACAAGTATGATATAGACCGGCCAAAGTACTATGGAGCATATAAGGGACCATGGGTTCCTCCAGTAGGGTTACTACCCTCAGGAATACAACCTGGGCCTTAGGAATAATGCCTAGAAGCCCTTGGAGTGTTGTATTAGGGAATGCTGCCTTATGAAATAGATGCCAGCTAGTGGTGCACAATAATCAAACTAGAGGCCTGCCACGTGGTATTTAGTTTTTACAAATCATAACCCAATCACTAACTTTACCATTTATATCACATTATTCTCAAAGGGTTTCCATATGTTCTCATGCTCATACATGTCAATCAATATCATAAACTCAACTCTCATTATATGCATGTACCAAGTATACTTCCATAATATATCAAAAGATCACATGCTTGCACATTAATCACATACGAATAAATCATACAGTAGTATCCTGGTCATCATAACATGGAAATACTTTTTGCCCTTATTGGGCCATTTGCCTCTGTGAGTGTGTCCCTCCCAGGGTGAACTTACATCAAACTTGCTTCGACAGGAGTGTCGTTTGCCAAAACAAGGCATGAGTCACTACCATACGAAATTCAGCTCAGTTCACACATATAGGCCTATGGTTGTCTCTAATCATCACACATATCAATCTATCCAGTCTTAGGGTTCATACAAAGGTCCCACAAGGCAAATTTAATCTTAAAATTGTAGAGTTCATACCATTTTACTTAATCAAGGCATGTGGAGTTTTCAGAAAAACTCATCAGTAGCATCAATAATTAAGATAGATAGGACTATGTTACCTGGTATTCTATAAGTTTCAATCGAGGAAAGTCCTTATTGTTGGAAATTGTACACTAGGGGCTAATCATTATACTTTGAACATTATTAATTTAATGAATTTTCTCCATTATGTTATCATATTATTCGCATGTTCACTGTGATGACTGTATCCTTGAATAAATCATAAAGATTGTCCTAAATATCCCTGGTTGGTCATAGGGAGCAGAGATGAAGTAAGACCAGTATGACTTTGATAAGATATGGAGATACGAATCAAAGTCTTAGGCACTTGTAAGAGTACAAGGTACTGGACCGACCTGCTTGAGAAAGCTGCATGGATCAAGTCATAAGCTTATCTTATGTATAACCATGACACAATGCCCTTCGACCTGAGGTCATCATGGATTCCTACATGAGAGTTGCTAATCTTTGAACTAGTCAAAAGTCACTTTTGACTGGGTGATGATAAAAGCTACGATCGGGCTTGGTGGTTTTTCATGCGGAAGAATATGAGTGATCAAGATGGAATTTATCCCTCATATTAGTAGATAGATATTATTGGGCCCCTCGATGAGTGAGTCTGAGAAATGATTGCCATACTAAGATGGAAAGGAGTTTCGATTTCTATTGTCAGACTACTCAGGAATCGGAAAAGTAATGGTTAGGAACAGGAGGATGACATTATCCATGCTTTATCCTTGACCGAAATATCGTGTGACAAAAAAGACGTGGCATGGTTGTATGATAGGTTGCATCGTGTTAACGATCCTCATATGAATTGGGTAGTCGTAATGTCTTGTTAGAGGCGGTTTGCGACTTGTGTGTTAGTACAGTTATTGTCCCATTGCCAACTTCGTATGGGCCAACAGGGACGCATGCAAGAATGACCCAACATGAGACAATGTTTAATCTAGGGTGGATTTATTTTATATTATATATATAAATATAAAATTCATGAAAATAAAATTAATAATATTATATATATATATATATGTATTTTTGAAATACATATATATCTAATATATGTATATATATATGATAATATTATTATATTAGTTTTAAATTTAGTTTTATTAAGATAAATTAAATTTAATAACTAATATGATGGAAATATAGAATCTTAGATTTAATTTATGAAGATAAATTAAATTTGTTGGCTCTTTCTTCGAATTAAATAATATATTAAATTAAAACTTTTGAACAGATTTAATTAAACCAAATTTATTTAATTAGCTCACCAAGATAATTAAAGGTTAATTAATTTTGAAATTCCAATATATCCCTCATGGGTCATAAAAATGATGGAGCAGAAAAACTCATGTACGAATGAGAATTCAGAGCCGCAAGGAAACCCTAAGGAGACATTGGAGGCACTAGTATGCAGTTCGTATTGGAGTCGTATTCGTGTGGATATCGGTAGAGGGAGCGAATATGAGGTGTTGGCTCCTAGAGATCGAAAACCCAAAAGCATAAAATGTACGATTCTTTCCAACTTGGTTTAAACGCCTTTAATAGATCCTCGATTAAGATTGGTGAAATTTTAAAATTATTCCGATGTGCCTACCAATCCCAACACTTATCCCAAAGCTTGAACTAAACTACAAAGTAATGAGAAACTTAACTAAAACAAAATTATTTAGCAACATTAGATATTCATAATTTTACCTCCATTCAGTTGCTCAGAATTTCCTATGAGTAGGAAATGTTATATGAGAACTATATTAGATATGAGAATTGGGATCATTGGAGTGTTAGAATAGCCTTATCTAACATTTCTATGATCTTAATTTGGGATTCTAACCTTTAAAACCCCATTTCTAGAAAAGTCCCTAATCTACGATAGAATTCCTATTTTTCAAATAGTAGATTCATTGTGTGACACATTACTCTTATCTTAGGCATGTAATCATTGATCCTGCCGTTGAAAATTCTAAAAGGGATGTCTTGAACAGTTTGTCAAAATTTCATGACGATCTAACGGTGGACAAATTTGAAAACGTCAGTTCTCTCTTCTAGGGTTTGTTTTCCATATTCCAGAATCTTGATCATGTTTCTTACTTTGTAAATGTTATACTACAATGCAAATAGATAATATAACTATTGAATATGAGGAGTTAGATGTCTTGGATGGGATGACCAAATTTCATCCCGATCCAACGGTCATAAAGTGAGTAAATAACATTTTACCGAGGCTGCATCAGGCATATATGAAAATGGAATTGTTGCACCTTAAATTCATCTCACCACTCCTATATATAGGCTCCGAGGTCACCCTCTTCTTCTTATTTAGTCAATGTGGAAATTTCTATTTCTCTTTTACTTTATTATTTACCACTAAATATTTCCTTCATAATATTACTTAAGTTATATGAATAAAAATTTAGGATGTTACATTGAACTTGTGAGGAGAAATGACGATCAAAATGTGGTTGAGGAGAGAAATGATGATCAAAAAGTGGTTGGTAATCTAAATCTACCAATAGCTTTGAGGAAGAAAACTCGTTCCTGTATAAAGCATCCAATTGAAAAGTATGTATCATATGCAGCTTTATCTCCTACCTACAGTTCCTTCATCACTAATACTAACAGCGTTAGAGTACCTAACATTGTGTATGAAGCGCTAGAGATTCCTGAATGGAAGGAAGCTAATTAGAGGAAATGAGACCATTACAAAAAATGGTACATAAGATGTTGTAGAACTGCAAGGGAAAAAAGGGTAGTAGGATGTAAAAGGTATTCACTCTGAAATACAACTCAGATGGTTCACTTAACAAATAAAGGGCATAATTAGTGGCCAAAAGGTTCACTCAAACCTATGATCTCGATTATAACGAAACATTCTCCCCTGCAGTAAAGCCAAATACTATCAGGGTCTTGTTATCTATTGCAGTTAACCTTGATTGGCCACTTACAACAACTAGAAATTAAAAATGCCTTTCTTAATGGTAAGTTAAAATAGGGAGTTTACATGACTCTTCTACCCGGATTTAGTAAAGGAATAAAAAGACTAGGTATACAAGTTGAAGAGATCTCTCATGGCCTAAAGTAGTCTCCACAAGCTTGGTTTGCTTGCTTCTCAGAGGTTTTAAAGGCTGAAGGGTACAAACAGGGGTTGTCAGATCACACTATATTTGTGAATAGAAATAGAAAAATGGTTACTGTTCTAATTGTTTATGAGGATGATATCATTATCACTAGGGATGATATAGGTGAAATTGATAGAATCAAAGTAGCTTGCAACAGAGAGTTTGAATTCAGTAAATCAAAGTACTTTCTAGGGATAGAAGTTGCAAGATCGAAAGAGGGAGTTTATGTTTCCCAAAGAAAGAATATTCTATACTTACTTAAGGAAACATGAATGCTCACGCGTAGACCAAGCAGAACACCCGTATGTTCCAAGAAAAAGAAGATCAAGAGAAACAAAGAAGCAACAGATATAGGTGTAGAATCCAAAAAAATAAGAAGGATGAAGAAGAGGTAGACAAGGGCTGGTATCAACAGTTGGTAGAGAGACAGGAGACTAATTTACCTGTCCTATCCTAGGCCAAACATTATGTTTGGCATTAGTGTCGCTAGTCAACATATGTACCTGCCCAGAAAGAAGCATATGGATACAACATACAAGATCCTAAGATATCTTAAAGGAACACTTGGTAGATGATTGTTCTTCAAGAAACATGATGAGAGAACAATAGAAATCTATAATTATGCCAATTGGGCAAGATCACAAGAAGATAGACAGTCAACATCAGGAAACTGCACATTTATATGGGGTAACCTTGTTACCTGGCAAATTAAAAAACAATATGTAGTGTCTAAAAGTAGTGTAGAATTAGAATTAAGAGCCTTGGCACGGGAGATCATGTAAGGGCTGTGGTTGGAAAGAATGATAGAGGAAGTACAAGTGTCCTATAGGACTCCAATGAAACTCTATTGTGATAACAAAGCAACCTTAATAATGTCTCTCAAGCCTCTGCAGCACAACAAAACCAAGCATGTTGAAGTTGATAGACACTTCATTGGAGAGAAAGTGGAAGAGGGGACAATATGTTTATCCTATGTTCCTAATTGACATCAGTGGCTAACATTGTAACAAAAGGATTGTCTGAAGAAGTGTTTGAAATCTTCATAAGCAAGTTGGACACGATAAGTATCTATAATCCAACTTGAGGGGGAGTGTGGTAAATCTAGAAATATATTATAAATAATTATAATAGCTGATTATTAGGATACACTACTATAAAAAAGGCTTTGAAGACCGGATTCAGGTCTGGTCTTGTGTCGATCGGTTTAAAAGCCTATCATTATTAAGATCAGATATACGACCGGTCTTATAAGGTTCCTTTTCAGATCGGTTGGCTAGATGACCAATGTTAAAATGTTTCAATTTATAATAAAAAATGCCCAGCTTTTAGACTAGGTAATATCATACTATGTTTTTTTTCAAGGTTTCCTTTTTTCGTTTGCATTTTCTCCACCTCTAAAGGAGTTAGATGATTATTCAGTGTTAGATTTAGCGGATGCAATTTTAGGCCTAGCATCTGCATGCTGTTGACACATGATTTATGTTGTGAGCATCACTAAAGTTGAATGTTGCTACCTATAGATTGGCTGCTAGGTTAACATTTTATTCATGTTGATCCTTTTGGACCTTAAATATGAAATGACTTAACCCTACCTCAGTCTCAAGCGATAAAGGAGAAGCTTCTTATTTAAGGGTCCTGAGTCCTTAGTACAATAGAGTTAATAATGCAAGTATGAGAACTACATTTTATATGTGTAAATATGTTCTCATGGGGAGGTCTTGGATGAAACCAAACTAAAGGCCAATAATAAGGAAGTAACCGAGTAGGTGGAAATACTAGTGACAAGGTGGGGATTATTAATAACTCTAAATTGGAGGATGAAAACATTGGCTTGATGATCATCACTTGAATGGATATAAATTTATTGAACTAGCTAGTAATTCAATTAAATGAGTTTTTCCTTTCAAGCATTGATAACTCGGCTTACATGTATCATTATCTAATTTAGACGTCTTAATTATCAACCCGTCGCTAGTAACTCCATCTAATCAGATAGCTCCTTATTATTGGCCTTCATTTTGATTTCCATCTTAACCAAGACCTTACCATAGATTCATATTCAACCATATATACAGACAAAATTCTCAAGTTTGTATATCAACCATATTAGCACTCAACTTCATTAAATAAGATACTCCACCTTTATCACCTAAATGAGGTAGGCTAGAGCTATGTTCTATCTGAAATCTCAAAAGAACCAAAATGTCTAAGATTAGTAAACCTAACACCTAATCGAAGGGTGGCAACATTCAACTTTAAGGATGACCTATGATACAAACCACGCATCAATAGCTCCCACACATCAGGGTTAACATTACAATTGATACTTCCACCCAACACTCAATAGTCATCTAAGCCCTTTCAAGGAGGGGACATCCAAACAAAAAAAAAAGACTTGAAAAGAACAAAGATATGTCAAACAAGCTTGAATTAACATACATGTACCATTGTAAACACACTTTTATCCATGGAATTTGTAAATAGTGGATTTGTGAAAATCGCTAGGATAATAATGATATAATGAAATTGCATCATTATTATAATGACAAGTTTCACAACTCCAGTCATTACTAATTCTATGGACAAAAATCAAATACAATAACTACAACAACCACAAAGATTATACAGCTAGTAGAAAAAAATGTAAACTTTCAAGTATCACACAAAGAACATACAAGAAGACAACAAGCACAAAAGGAATATCATTTATACCCATGGAAGGAAGGAAGGGCTTGCATGTATTTGCAACCTCTAATATGTTTATCCGATCCCCTATATTCAATTACACAGAGTTACATATTATATCATATTTCAAAAACACAAGTGATAGCTACAAAAATAACACTTAAATTAAAGCAACAAATGAAATAATACTAACCCCTTCATAATCTCTTCACACTGATGAAAATATGGTTTATTTGGCTCTTATCTACTATTTGTACTATGTGTGGTAGTGTTTATTGGCCAGAATTATCATTACTTGCTTCAAATTCAATGTATTATGTACAGACAATATGTTAATGAGCTACATTATGCTTAAAGGAAGTATGAATATACTGGCTTACCCACATCACCACATATATCACATATGAGACATTTCTCAACTCATGAATATATGGCATGTTTGGTGCTCATCCAACCTCTGTGCTATGTATGCATGTCTAGTGCATCTTTCCATCGCAGGTTGTACCTTGTAATCTCTGTGATGGTGTTGGAAGGCATGAATTAATTACAACCAAGTGATTAGGATATATGCTCCAATCAACGCCACCTTATATATCAAAAGGTCCACCTGCAATGCAAAACTACAATATAGATCAAGGACACCTTGTATGTCCATTTAGCCTCTTTGCAATATACGCACACCTTATATGTCCATTTCCATTGCAGGTTCAACCTTGTGATGTATGTGGTGGTTAGAGGACATAAGGTGTGTGTACATAGTGAAGAGGATAAAAGGCGTAAGCATCGCTATTTCTGAAAAAGAAAGAAAACGAGCGAGCATCAATGTTTCTATAACTACAACAAGCATAGAATATAAAATCAACAGAAAAAATGTCGATCTGGGTTCAATCAGGGTTTTGACAAAGAAGGAAAAGGAGTATTAAGGGTTTATGAAAGACAACGATTAAAATTTCTAAGCAAGTAAAGACAATGGAAGAAAACACTAACAGAATCCTACAACAAAACATCTATTAAGGGTTTATGAAAAGAAATGATTTTATCAAATGCGAGAGAAAAATGGTGATGACGAAAAGGGAGTGCCTAACGGAAAGGAATGCCAAGCCATCTCGATAGTGGAGAGGGAGACATCATGGCAGCCAGAGGCAACGAAAAGAGGATGAGCATGCTTGCAGGACTAAAAGAGGCTAGAGATGAAGGCTAAGCGTGAAAGTGAGTATATATACTTAAGACAACATTTTCTAGACTGGTTCTCAATAATGACTAGTGTCCATAACCTTTTCTATACTGGTTCTCATTAAAGACCAATATCAATATATTAACAACATTTTTAATTCATAACAACACAGTCTTTCCAATCATCTAGTCTAAAATGTAATTTTTAGAATAGATAGAATTTTAGAAATAAGAACTTTTAGCTAAAGGTTGAAACTTTTTCACTAAAACATATTAATAACACGAGATAGATGAGTATAATCATCAACAAGAAATATCAAAAGATATAAAAGACAAACTTTTTTTTCATTATCATCGCCTAAAAGCAGCAGTATGCATGCATGAAATTAAAATTACATCAAAATATATGATATGATAATGATCTGCCACAAAATAATAACTACATTAAAATATTATAACAATAATGGGGTTCTTGAAACCTAGGTCTTCAGAAGATCATCATCATTCCAAGAGACTCGCTATGCCTAATCCAAACGGTCGGCAATGTCATTCAAAACCACTACGACCTCCTCCAGTCGTTTGGAGAAACCATCTTGCTTCACCATTACCTTTAGCATGGCGCCCTAGAGGTGAAAGATAGCCTCAGTGATTTCCTCTAATGTTAGAGGTGAAGGGGGCTGCGAAGAGGAACCACTATGGCTACTGCTAAAGGGGAGAGGGGGAATGCTGCCTCCTCTTTGATCTTGCCTTTTGTATCAGTAGAAGTGTTGCCAGTCAAACAAGAAAAGAGAGAAGTAAAAAGGAACTTTTGAATTTAAATTAGGAACTAAAGGCGCCTTGGTATTTATAAACAGGACTAATGCCCAGAAGGTTAGATGATACTAATGAGACATGATGATAGGTGTTGGAAGTTGAAACGTTACGTATTTACACCAGTCATTTTTGAAATGCACTCTAAATAATAATTTTTTGCATTAATAATATATTTTTTACAAAAGAGACATTATCAAGATCAATATCGAACAAGATGAAGATTTATTAACATATTTTTTGCATTAATAATATATTTTTTTATGTTGCCTGATCAAGGGTTGCATCAATACATAGATATTAAAAAAACATATTACATAATAATAAAAAAAAAAACC